>JAPQVW010000003.1:36664560-37264560 GCA_028535905.1 Quercus berberidifolia | reverse complement strand
AGCTTGTTTTCTAGGAGATGTAGGAGTTATATGATGTAACTCTTTAGATGATAGTCACTTTCAAACTTATGTGATGAAGAATGTAGAAATTGTGATTAATTACTATCTACATATCACCTCACATGTATCTCATATTTTTACTAGTTGCACACACTTCACAAGTTATTATTTGCTAAACTTAGTACATGAAATTGTGTATGAATTTGGTTTGGCCATCCAAGATTATGTTTTCTATGGTGTTCGATGCAAAATATGTTTAAGGGTTGGCAAAAATTGTATTTTTGATGATTAAAAACATTGTTTTGAAGTTCTGGGTTGAAAACTCATGTTTTTTAAAAACATTTAAACTCATTCTCATGTATTTTATTCATGAAATTACTTGGGTTGAGTGGTTTCTGCATAATCTTTTGTAGTTTTTCAAAAAATTCAATTTTTCAGGAATTTCGATCGATTGAATATGTTTTTCAACCAATCGAAAATCCCTTGATTTTTAATCATTGCTCTCTGACTGACTTGATTGATGTTCGATCGATGCTCGATCAATTGAAACTGGAAAATTTTCAGTTTTTGGATTTTTGACCAAAAATTTTTTCATGCATCATTTATGTTTATGATTCACATGCATTGCATTGTTTTTTTGTATCCATCTTGCAATTTTGCAGTCATATCTCTCATTGTTTTCACACATAATATGCATACATTTCGCTAAATTGGGCACTCAACTTGATTG
This sequence comes from Quercus berberidifolia, assembly GCA_028535905.1. Classification (NCBI taxonomy): domain Eukaryota; kingdom Viridiplantae; phylum Streptophyta; class Magnoliopsida; order Fagales; family Fagaceae; genus Quercus; species Quercus berberidifolia. The sequence continues at coordinate 37,263,830 of JAPQVW010000003.1, read as the reverse complement.
ATTAATTTTTGAGTTCTATACATTTTAGTATATGCAATTTTAATGTGTGAGCTGAGGAAAATATTTTTTTTAGATATGATGGATAATAATTGTTCAAATATTTTCTCTACTTGATTTGAGTTCAAAAGACCATTTGTTTATGGGTCATATAGTGTCAAGCTTGCATATATTGAAAAAGAGAATATTTTTCTTCAAGTGAATCATCAACTTAGTTTTTAAGTTTGATTTGTGTGTCTTTGTTTTTCATAACACTTGGGTTGTTTTTCTATTTTTATAGGGGGAGAAATTTGTTTTTAACCTTTATCGTTCATAGGGGGAGTTTCCTCTATTTTCTATAGAGCTTGAATTTTGTGGTTCCTTAGTTCTCTTTTCTCTCATGTTTACTGTCAATCTACCCTTTGTTTGAGTTGTCTTTGTCAATACGTGACAAAATGGAGGAGAAATAGATGAAATGTGAGAATCCTATTTAAAAATGTTTTTAAAATGTTTTGTTTAGGGGGAGATAAAATTGTTTTTGAAAGATGGAGAATATAAAAAGTTTTTTGATGTATCTAACTTAGGGGGAGAGTTAGTTTACTTTTATTTTTATATTTGTGCTCATATTGTTTATATATATTTCTTTCCACACATGCGGTGATGTGTTCTTTTGAGTGTTTTTAGGAAAGACAAGTACATTCTGATCAAAACCTTCTACCTCTTATTACAACTTCTAGGTTAGGAGTCTTAGATTGAGATTTGTGATGTATTTGGGCATTTTATTGTATTGGATAGTTCTTGTATTTGAGCATTTCATATTGTATGTGAGTTTTGTTACGAATTGCCAAAGGGGAGATTTTTAGGTTATAAAAGTTTAGAACAATTGGCAAATCATGAACACAAACTTGTCTAGATATAGATCTTAGAGTCTATAGGTATTATTAGACAATGCTCAAGATGATAAAAGTCAAGATTCAAGAACAAGTAAGCTACAGAAAGAAGAATTTAGAAACTGCCTGATTCGATTGATCGAAAGACAGGCTCAATCGATTGAAACTCGTGCTGATTTAATTTTCTGCAGAAATTCCAATTTAACCCTACTTAAATGTATTGGGTTTCAAGTAAAACACCACTAGTATATAAAAGAAACCCTAAGCACGTTTTTATAAGGCTTTTCAAAGAGAGAAAAGTGTGTCTCTTTTGTATCTAGGGTTTTGTACGTAAAAAGCTCTCTCATGTCTTCTACCGGTGTTATTCCTTAAAGAATCTCAAGATCCGGTATTGTAGAAGTTGTTGTCTTCTCTAATCATCAAAGGTGCTGATGATGTAAACCTTCAAGGGTGGTCTTGGAGTCACAAACAGGAGAGTTTGTGTTTTTTATCACAAGTGTGGGTGTTTGTGTTGCGAAGGCCTAATAGAGAAGTAGTCTATGGACTTGGAGCTATCATGGGGTCGTGGTAGTAAGTTTTCTACACGAGGTAGCAATAGGATGTTAGTGGTCTAAGTCTTATTATACAAACTTCCACTTTTTCATAGTGAATTTGCTTTTTACCTTGAGAATAGCTAGGTTAAATCCTTCCCAGATTTTTTACTAGTTAGGTTTTCCTGGGTTATCATATCGTTGTGTTCTTTATTTTCCACTGCTTTACATGATATGACTTTATTGTTTTAACCTAGATCTGAATAATAAACCTAAGTATTTACTTGGTTAATTAATTAGGTTAAACAATCTAGTTTACAAGGGTCTAAAAACGTACATATACTAAATTGCAATAACCAATCTCCATAAATTATAATTTACCTATTTTATCATTAAAAAAATGTTTTGGTTAGATAGCAGAGAAAAATTATAGTTTTTATAATAACTAGTATTATTCCCATGCGATGCATGGCTTGATAAAGATTCATATATAAGTTCAAAAAAAAATTTAAATAATTAAAACTAAATTATTAAATAAATATAATAATAAATTATAAAATAGGTAAATAATTTTAATAAAAAAGTTTCTTTAAGTTCTGATTGTTTAGAGTTTAGACTTTATTAGTATTTATCTATTTTATATTTTAAAATTCTCTTTGTCCTTTGTGTTAATTTTTTAATATAAGATATGGAATGAATTTGATTATTTCTATTTGGGTTTTGTTTAATCTTTGTCCTAGCCAGCACGAACAATAATAAACAATATAGTTCCTCAATAGTCAATAACGATTTTTTCCTAGTGATATTCTAATTGAAAAATTCAAAACACTCAAAAATTAAATACAATAACCAAAACTGAAGAGTTTAAATTTTTTTTTTTAAAAAAAAAAAACCTTATATAAGAGAACCAAGAACTTAAATGGGTGTCCATTATTTTGCTTCTTTACTGTAAAATTCATTTGACGTAATATACTGCACGCAAATTCAAAAATAAAGAACAATAAGTAAGATGAATTTATTAGATTAAAACTTAAGTGTAAGTTACATTTTGAAAAAAAAAAATCAACAATGTGGAGTTTATTGTGTGGGATTTAATTATAGGGATGGCTTATTGATTAAGAAGGATTGTATCGAAAAGCCATGGCTAAAAAAAAAAAAATTATATATATATATATATATAAAAGTTCTGAAAATTTTGATAATAGATTTTTAGTTGGAGTAGAATTCAAATTTCTAAAACTTAGATGATATAGTTTTATCTAAATTAAATTATTGTTAAATCTTATTCCTTAGTCAAGAGCTTTTTATCTTAATATCCTAATATAATATTAAAATACAACTTTTGGATAAAAACAAAAACAAAAATGTGGGCTGTGTGGGATTTAAATTTAGAAATTTTTTATAATAGACTTTTTTTTGAGGAATAGAATTTAAATTTGTTTTATATGATTGTTAAATCATGCAAATTGAGGGGGGGGGGGGGGGGAGGGGGGAATAAAAATATGGGTTTTGTGGGATTTAAGTTTAGAAATGTTTGATAATAGACTTTTAGTTTGAATAGAATTTAAATTTGTTTTAAATTATTGTCAAATATTATCCCTTAGTCAAAACGTCGTTTTTTTAAAATAAAGAAAACGTGGATTGTTTTTGTGGGATTTGAGTTTAGAATTTTTTTTATAATAGACTTTTAGTTTGAATAGAATTTAAATTTGTTGAACTTCAAATAATAAAGTTTTACCTAAATTAAAAAGTTATTAAATATTATCCCTTTATTGAGGAAATATATCTGTAAGGACACGATTTGTAACGACTCGTAATAATGTTGGGTTCGCACGTAAAAAGGCCCAAACAATATCATTTATAGAGCGTGGGTTTGAAAGGCTAGGCCTTGGTCACAAGACAGTAGTTTTCCGTGGTGTTCATACATAGTTAAATCGTGTTCGTCCTAGGAGTCTTTCTCCTGGAGGCGGGCTGGGAGGCTCTGGTTTTTGGCCATTTTTCCCAGCCAGCCTTTTGGTGCATTAACCTTCACATTATATAGCCCTTCTTGGTTGATCTTAGCCCTCCACTTGTTGGTCAGGCAGGTGCCTACTTCTGTACCCGTCCCATCAGCTGTCCCTCCTTACTTTCTGTTAGTTGCGATGATCGAAGTCACCCTGTCCAGGCGTCTTTTCTCATTAACATGGTCAAGACGCTGGCGGGTGCATTTAATGTGGAGGGGACGTATTTATCCTGAACCAGTTTTACACCGTACCCCCACGTGGGTCCCATTTTACTCGCATCTCCTTTAGGGGGCTTTATGGGGCGGCCTTCATCGAGACGTTGCTCTTTCCCTTGAAGTCCTGGAGTGCCGAGGACAGGGTCGTCCTCGGTTGTTCCCCTCGACACTTCGGCCTTTTCCCCATTCGTCCTCGGCACACACCCTCCTCGGCATGGGCCCCGAGCCCTAATAGAGCGTGGGCCGGATCATAAGTTCCCTGGCCCCACAATATCCTAACAAAAAAAATAATAATTAAGTTACTAATTAGTAAGAGTAGTCATTTGGTGCAACCACGGCTTCTAGGTTCAACTTTTATTATATAGTATATGATGATATAATATGATGTACAAAAAGGCAAATACATAATGTAAAAAATATATATTAACCATCAATCATCTTATCCAAATAAGATGTTTTTTAAACCATTAATAAAAAAATTATCACAAAACCCTAAATATTTCAAGAACTTTCGTGAGCTTAGTTGGTGCCTTGGCTTGCCGCGCTTTGGCTAAGATTAGGAGTTGCCTTAACCACAATTACGAATGTTGTTTATGTTTCACCTCACCTCATGTTTTAGTTGAGTTAGTAGTTGCCATGATTGTGTCTCAGTAGTTTATTGTTGGTGACCTCACCATGATATGGTTTGAATTGTTTAATAAGCTTAATCAATATTAAGTGATTTGGGAAACTGGGTTAGGGATTAGCAAGACTAAGACAAATTAGTCATTTTAAACCTTTTTTTTTTTTTTTTTTAGTTTCAACCTATGACATCTGCTCATGATGATAGTTTTTTATCATCAAACCAAGACACCAATCGGTTTTTTGGTGTAGGCGGGGATTGAATCTCAGATCTCTTATTCAACCATTAGAGACTTTACCGTTGAGCTAACTGGAACACACTAGTCATTTTAAACTTATAAGGGTAGTTTAGTATGTTTACAAGGTCATATACTCATATGCCATGGCCATGTACATGATTTTTTTTTTTTTTTTTAACAATCAATTAAATGGTGGGGTATACATTGTTGTTGTCCAAATTTGATTGTTACTTGCAAAGTTCTAAAATTTTAGGGTGCAAAGTGCAAAGACTTAAATACATTGCTATACTTGAGTCAAGTTTGGCATGGGCTTAAAATTCCAAACAACCAAACACCAAACTACCACCAATCCACAAACCTCTACAACAAACGGATTGGTTTGAAATATTAATCACCTTGGTGGGTTGACAAATGGACATTCTTCCAAATGGTTTTTTGTCTCTCAAAATAAAAAAAGAAAGAAAAAGAATAACAAAAATACTAAAAAAAAACACCTAAACTTAATATATTTTGGGTTTTGTTAATGAGTGTTTTTAAGGCATTTGTTAATGAGCCATTTTAAGAAACTTTTAGTACTACTTTTATAGAAAATATAAAAATCTGTTAAAAAACTAGTTGTTTTTTTCTTTTCTCTTAAAAAGTTTATAAAAATATTTCCTAAATTAATGCCTTTAGAACATCCGTTAGCTTATTTGAGAAACATTTTTGTCCATACTTGCATACATACATACATACATACATACGTACATACACACACACACACACACACACACACACACACACACACACACACACATATATATATATATAAAATATAGGGAAAAGTCAATAGATGCCCTAAGAGCATTGATCTGTAAGGGTCATGTTTTATGTAATTAGCATATTCTTTAATAAAACGCACTTTATGTGTATTTGAGCGTTAGTTTCTAGTGTATTCAAAAAGACCTTATTGGGATAAACAAGTTCTTCATAAGTGGTATGGTTAAAGACACAAGATTGCTAAAGAAACTGCTCAAGAAAAACTACATCTATAGGTTTCGATACTTGTTGATTTATCAAGATTTAATGAACATTAATACCTCACTCGACACCTCTTTCGAAAGGCCAAACTTGTTTGGTAGCTGAATTCGAGGACAACTGGACCTCCAGAATAGAGTGATAGAGAGATAGAGAGTATATGTAATTTGATGAAAAATCTACTTGCTTGATTAAAAATGGCCTTAGGCCTTTATACAAGATTGCTCTGTAATTCCTTACCATATATCCAACTAACTAACTAATTTCTTCACATCACAAACTAACTAACTAACCCACTCAACAACTAACTAACAGCAATTATCCTCACTTAACCAAGCATTGACTAACCATTAACCACAGTTAACTAACACAAGCAACAACAGTAATGTGAATAGTAAATCAATACAACAATACAGTAATGGTAAACTCTAACAATTTCCCCTCCCTTAGAGTACCTTACCCATAAGGTGAGGAAATTTAGATTACAGATCATATAGGACCTCCTAGGTGGCATCATCCTTGCTTTCACCTTGCCATTGCACCAAGACCTGAGTAATAGTCCTACTCCTCAATTGAAGAGATCTCCTAGCTAAGATCAACACATGTTCTGGGGTAATCACAAGGTCTGCATTTATAGCAGGTAAGGTAGTTCTAGGCACCACTTGATTGCCCAACTTGGCCTTGAGATTGGAGACATTAAACACAGGGTGGATGAGGGAACTAGCAGGCAAATCCAGTTTATAGGAAACCTCCCCTACCCTCTGTATGACCTGGAATGGCCCATAGTAACGAGGAGCTAGCTTGCCAAGCTTCTTATGATGTACAAATGACTGCTTGTATGGCTGTAGCCTTAGGTACACCCAATCCCCCACTGCAAATGATCTTTCCATCCTTTTTTTGTTAGCATACCACCTTATCCTCTCTTGAGCAGCACACAAATTCTGCTTAAGTAGAGCCAAGAGTTGTTGTCTATCCTTAAGCAACAAATCCACAGCCCCAACCCTTGTAGTACCAGCTACATAGTCCAGAACCTGAGGAGGAGGGTAACCATAAAGAGCTTCAAAGGGTGACATCCTAGTGGAAGTGTGGAAATTGGTATTAAACCAAAACTCTGCCAAAGGCAACCATTCAACCCAAGTATTAGGCTTATTAACTGCAAAAGCCTTTAAGTAGTGTTCCAAACTCTTATTTACTACTTCAATTTGTCCATCTGTTTGAGGGTGATAAGAAGAAGACATGGCCAATGTTACTTCTTGCAATCTCATCAACTCCTTTCAAAAAAGTGAAGTGAACACAAGATCTCTATCACTGACAATGGTGGAAGGCATGCCATGCAGTTTGAAAACAAATTGCAGATAGAGATTGGCAACCTTTGTAGCAATGTAAGGATGAGAAAGGGGCATAAAATGGACATACTTAGTAAGTCTATCCACCACCACAAACACCACAGACTTCAAATGGGACTTAGGCAACCCCTCAATAAAGTCCATACTCACATCCAACCAAGGTCTCTCTGGAATGGGCAGGGGCTGCAATAACCTAGCAGGGAAGCAAGTCTCATGCTTAAGCTTTTGACAAACATCACATTTTCTCACATATTGCTTCAAATCTTGCCTCAGTCTAGAGCAGTAGAAGTCTTTCCAAAGCCTATGCAAAGACTTTAAGTAACCTGAATGACCTCCTAAGGGACCATCATGCACCTACTGTAACACCACAGTCTTCAAATCCCTAGAATCACCCAAATACAATTTGCCCTTGTAAAACAACAAATCATTGCAAAAAGTAAATCCTTGAGGTACATTAGAACCTGACTATAAATAACATTAATAATAGCCTGAACTTTAGAGTCAATAGCATAACTCAATTTGAGATCAGACAACCAAGTTGGGGTAGGAAAGGATATAATGCATAATGTGCCATCAAAAGCAGTTGGGACACCTGATATAGGAGCTGTTGGTTTAGATGGCTCAAAAGTAGAACATGAAGCATCAACTCCTTCATCCAGCCTCCTTGAAAGAGCATCAGCTACCACATTTTCTCTTCCCTACTTATACTCCACTATAAAAGCACAACCAATGAGCTTAGTGATCCACCTTTGCTGTGCTAGAGTTCCCATCTCTGCTCCAACAGATATTTCAAACTTTGGTGATTAGTTTTGATAACAAATGGCCTCCCTAACAAATAGGGTCTCCATTTCTTCACTGCCACCACTAAGGCTAAGAATTCCTTTTCATAAATAGAGAGTGAAAGCTTATTACCTTTCAATGCCTGGTTGTGGAAGGCAATAGGCTTATGATCTTTCATCAAAACAACTCCCAACCCCATACTAGAAGCATCACACTCCACAGTGAAGGGTTTGGTGAAATCAGATAGAGCTAACATAGGGGGGCATGAAACAACATCCTTAAGCAGCTAAAAGGCTTAAGCAGCTTCTTGGGTCCAAACAAAAGAATCTTTCTTCAATAATGTAGTCAAGGGTGCTGCAATTTGCCCATATCCCTTCACAAATTTCCTATAGTATCCAATGAGGCCAAGAAAACCCCTTAGAGCCTTGACATCTCTAAGTATAGGCCACTCCTGCATAGCAGCAGTCTTCTTAGGATCAGTCTTCCCCCCTTCACCAGAAATAAGATGGCCTAGATACGTCACCTCCTCACAAGCAAACACATACTTAGATTTCTTGGCATACAATTGATGCTTGGCCAAGGTTTCTAAAACCAATCTGAGGTGACCAAGGTGATCAGACAAGGATCTACTGTACACCAATATATCATCAAAGAAAACAAGAACAAACTTTCTTAAAAAGGGCTTAAAAATAGCATTCATCAAGGATTGAAAGGTGGAAGGAGCATTGGTTAAGCCAAAGGACATAACCAAAAACTCATAGTGGCCTTCGTTTGTCCTAAAAGAAATTTTAGGAATATCTTCCTCCTTCATTCTGATTTAGTGATAACCAGATCTCAAATCCAATTTAGAAAACACAGAAGCACCATATAGCTCATCCAACAACTCATTAATGACAGGAATAGGCTATTTATCCTTAATAGTCTCTTGATTCAGAGCCCTATAATCAATACACATCCTCCAAGAGCCGTCAGCTTTCCTAACTAAAAGAACAGGTGAAACAAATGGACTACAACTATTCCTAATGGAGCCAACAGACAATAACTCCTTAACTATCTTTTCAATTTCATTCTTCTGATAGTAAGGGTATCTGTAAGGTCTTTGGCAGATGGCTTGAGCTCTTTCCTTGAGATTGATTTGATGTTCATGCCCCCTAATAGGAGGTAATCCAACAGGAGTGGCAAAGACTGCATCAAACTCTAACAATAGCTTAGCCACCTAGACAGGTACTTCAGTAGCACAATCTGCAAAATAGGAATCATTAGGAGCTGAAATTTGCAAAACCAGTCCTCTCTTCACAGATTCTTTCAAGAATTAAGTCCCTTCCTAAATGTGAGTACCTGCACCCCTCAAACCATGTAGCAACACAGGCTTTTGTGCATAGGAAAAACACATAGTTAGCAACTTGAAGTCCCATTGAATGACCCCAAGGGTACTCAACCAATGAGTCCTTAACACCAAATCACAACCCCCCATAGGCAACACATGTAATTGAACTGAGAATTTGTGCCCTTGTAAAAAAATGGGAACCTCCTTACATAATCCTTAAGTTCTAATCAGATCACCATTAGCCACTTTCACTTCCAAAATCTAAGAAGTATCCACAGGAATATGTAATTGAGAAAGTAAGGAAGTGTCAATAAAATTGTGTGTGCTACTTGAGTTTATAAGAATTACCAGGGACTTATGCCTAATCTTTCCCACTACCCTCATCGTACCAGAAGTAGGGTACCACTTAAGGCATAAAGTGTAATCTCAGCATCCTCAATATTGTTTTCTTGACTGTGTAAGGTGTGATCAGAAATAGAAACCCCACTACCCTCCTCAAGTTCTGTAATATGTACCTTTGAGTTAACTTCAGGCACAAATTCCACATAATCAAGAAGGAACAACATGGCATTTTTACATTTATGACCAGGAGCCCATTTCTCATCACAGTTATAACACAATCCTTTCTTCTTCCTCTCCTCCATTTGAGCAAGTGATATTGCTTTAATGGGTAATATATTCTTAGTATCTATCAAAGGAGTAACTTTGGGTAAACCTAAGATTGAGGGCTTACCTTGCTCCAATTAAACCTTGGAATTCCTCTTGCAGCTCTAATTGTACTTTTCCTGAATCTTGGATAAACCAAAAGCTACATTTAGAGACTAAGGATTAAGCATTCGAATAGGAAGCCTTATCTCATCTTTCAACCCATTGAGAAAGCAACTCAGCTTGTGTGATGAAGATAACCCTTTAATCCTATTAGATAATACTTCAAACTAAGCCTTATATACTGCCGCAAAAGTTGTCTGCCTCAGCCTTGTCAATGTCTCCATGGGATCATCATACGTAGTGGAGCCAAATCTAACATGCAAGGCTTGAACTAGTGACTCCCAATCACAGAACACCCCAGTTTCCTCTCCATCTTGGAACCAAATCAGAGCTTTACCCTCTATATGAGAAGAAGCAAGCATCAATTTCTCTTCAATTGGAGAATTGTAATATCTGAAGTACTGATTTGCTTTATACACCCAACTTGCAAGCTTTTCACCAGAAAATCTTGGAAAATCCAACTTCATTGGACGAGAAAGAGGTAACATTGCAGAATTAGGGTTACAATTTTTCCTAATTCTTGGAGATTGAAAAGGCCCACCATGATTAGAGGCACTTAGTTTTTGCAGAATTGAGGTTAATTGTTGACTCATCTCATTCAAGGGTCTCGTGTGAATATCTTGTATGGTTTGCATTTCTTGTAACTCTTTGTCATGATGATCAGAAGTGTTTCGAAGTGAAGCAATGGCTTCATTGATTGCAGCAGAGGAACAAGTTTATGCCATGAATGCCAAGGAAAGCCAAGCTCTGATACCAAATGAAAGGCCAAACTTGTTTGGTAGCTAAATTCGAGGACAGTTGGACCTCCAGCACAAAGTGTTAGAGAGATAGAGATAGAGAGTATATGTAATCTGATGAACAATCTACTTGCTTGATTAATAATGGCCTTAGGCCTTTATACAAGATTGCTATGTAATTCCTTACCATATATCCAACTAACTAACTAATTTCTTCACATCACTAACTAACCAACCAACCCACTCAGCAACTAACTAACAACAGCTATCCTCACTTAACCAAGCATTGACTAACCAATAACCATAGTTAACTAACACAAACAACAACAATAATGTGAACAGTAAATCAATACAACAATATAGTAATGGTAAACTCTAACATCTTTATCTATTGAGCCTTGGGAAAATTTAATAACAAGTTATGTTTTTGACCTACGATGACTTGAATTTCTAGGAATTCATGTACCAGGGTTTCAAAACATATAAAAAAAAAACATATTTTACAATCGTCATTAGAGAGACAAAGAGTTACACGTATAATAAGAGTTGCTGTGATGTTTGTGCACCTAGGGTTTTGTGCCATGTTACTTTGGGTTCATTCAAGCATGGATTGAAAAACTTTACAAAGTTACAACAATAAAAATAAAAAAGAGTTTGTTATGGAGTCAATCATGGATACGGAGATTCGTGCAAAAGAGAAATCTTTTACAATATTTGTCCAATTAGGTATTTGAAGCTGAAACTGGTATAGCTTAGTAGGTTTTACTGTAGGTAGATACCTCGAGATAAGTATGTAGGATAAGATTCTTTGTATCTGTAATCGTTTTTTTGTTAGTAAATTTTTCGGGAGTAGTGACCTAAAATTGACCTGGTAGGGTATTGCCTAGGAGGGTTTTCCACCTCATAATTTAGTTTGGTGATTTGATTGTGCCTTAATCTTATTTGCAAGTAGGTTGACTAATTAATCAACTTGGGTAATTCGATTAATTAACTGGGGTCAATCTAACTTATCACCTATAATTTATTATGAAAGTGTTGTGAAAATATATTTATTATGAAAGTGTTGTGAAAATATTATGAACGTAGCTCTTCTCTTCCTAAAATGATAAAATTAACAAATATCTTGAGGCACCATTAACCGAACCCTATAATCTATATATAGGTGGGTTGAATTGGATCGGACAACCCAACCCGTCATTTGAAAGGGTGAAAAATGTTCCCCAATAGTCAATATATACACACAAAGCTAAAAAATATAAAGTACAAAATTAATAAATGTACTGAGAACACCGTTAACCGGACCAGGTAATCTATATATAGGTGGGTCGGATGGATCGGATAACCCAACCCATCATTTGAATGGATGAAAAGGGTACCCGAATAGGCAACACACACACACACACACACACAAAGCTGAAACATCAAAAATAGAGAGCAAAGTTCGTTAGCTCAACCAACCGAACCGAGAGAGAAAAAGGGAGAGAGTGAGTTTGCGATTCGCAGAAAGAGAAAGAGAATAGAAGAGAGATGAAAGGATTAGGAAGACTGATAAGGCGAGCCGTTTCCAATTCAAAACAATTCACTCAACCTTCAACAACAACAACAACAATTCCCCGCCGCCTCATTCACGCCTCTTCTTCCACGGCGTCGTATCATCCTTCCCCCAATTCAACATCAACAACAACGCTGCTCAGATCTTCTCCCATTCCTTCTTCACACTCTCCAACAAAATGGGCCGGCCCATTCTCAGGTCCCCTCAAAAAATTCAATTCAATCTCTCTCTCTCTCCATTCATAAGATATAAATATAAATTATTCTGATTTTTTTTTTTGGTTTTCAATTTTGTTTAGGGCAGAGGAGGAACATGTTTATACAAACGCAGTCGACGCCGAACCCGTCGTCTCTGATGTTCTATCCGGGGAAGCCTGTTATGGATGTTGGCAGCTCCGACTTCCCCCATGCCCGTGCCGCCATGACTTCTCCCCTCGCTAAGGCCCTTTTCGGAATTGATGGTGAGTTGTTGTTTTTCGTGTTTGTTTGATTGCATATGGTATTGTTCCCTTTTTTAGTATGCCAAAAAAAAAAAAAAATTTGAACATAATGGTGAAAAGAAGGATGGTGTAAACTTGTTTTGTTGGGATGAAAGATAGGTGTGGTCGAAGCAAAGCTTAAAATTGGTCTTATTATTATTATTATTATTATTATTATGATTGTAATAATGACATGATTGATAGAATTGTTTGTTGGGGATGAAGGATCGGAGAGGGGTTGAAGCAAAGCTTAAAATTGGTCTTATTATTATTATTATGATTGTAATAATGACACATGATTGATAGAATTGTTTGTTGGGATGAAAGATCGGAGAGGTCGAAGCAAAGCTTATTTGTCTTATTATTATTGTTATGTAATATGACATGATTGATAGAATTGGCCGGTATTGATTTTCCAAAAAGGAAGAAAACATTTTTATCTAGGTTTTTTTTTATTTTTTTATATTTTTTTAAAATTCTGAAATATAGCTGAAGTGGTAAAAACAGCAGAATATTTCAAAATTTTGGACTGAAAATTGGATAGGGTCACTTGCTTATGAAAAATGACTGTTTTGTTTATAATGGTGTTTATTTGAGTGGGCTAGCAATTTGTAACACTATCTGTGTTTCCTTTTAATACAGGAATTACTCGGGTTTTCTTTGGTTCTGATTTTGTTACTGTGACGAAGTCAGAAGATGCTTCTTGGGATTTTCTAAAACCTGAAATCTTTGCAGCAATCATGGATTTTTATTCTTCTGGGCAACCACTGTTTCTAGACTCACAAACTGCTGCAGCCATGGACACTGCTATTCATGAGGTATAACTTTTAATTTTGAGGCTAGATTTAAGAAAACGTGTAGATTGATACTTTGCTCGTATACCATTAACTTTAATCTTAAATTCCATTTGAGCTAGATAAGTTTGCATGTAATTATATTAGAATTTGGTTTAATAATTTTTTATTTATTTTTGATAAATAACAAAATATCATTAATCAAAAGCCCTAGGTAGACCGGGAGTGTACATAGAAAGGATTTCATCAAGATCGAAAATTACAATGATCAAGCATAACAAAAAGATTAGAACAAGAAAAAGAAGAAAAAACAGAACACCAAGCAAACAAAGAGTGGAGGAGGAGAGATTTAATCTCAAGAATTGACTGTTCTGTTCCCTCAAAGCATCTAGTGTTCCTTTCCCACCAAAGGCACCATAACACACAATGTGGGACAGCCCTCCACAAGTCTATATTGTGCTGTCTACTGAACGGGCCCTGCCAAGATGCGAATAAATCTGCAACACTTTGAGGCATAACCCAAATCACACCAAAAGATGGTTTACCAATTCTCTGCTTCTTTTACACATAACACCAATCCATGACTGGGACACCCTTATTCCATAATCTATCAAGGGTCAAAATCTTGCCTAAGGTGGTAGTCCAAGAAAAGAAAGCAACTCTAGGAGGGATCTTTGAGCGCCACACAGGTTTCCAAGGAAAAAGATTGTCAGGGGTTGAGAAGAGGGATAAGTAGAATTCACTAACCTTAAAAGCCCTTATTCTTTGTTGACTTCCAACAAAGTTTGTCATGCCCCTCACCAGTAAAGGTCATAGAGTGTGTAAGATTCCAAAAAATATCAAGTTGTTCCATCTCCCAATCTTAGGGCTCTCTATAGGATCGAAGATACCAACGAAACCTCTGATTAGGAAAAGACATGACATCCACAAGATAAGAATCCTTGTTACAACTAAAGCTGTAGAGTTCCGGAAATGCCTCCTGAAGAGTACAACCCTCACACCACAAGTGATGCCAGAGTTCAATTCTACCATTGTCAACTTTGAAGATGATGGATTTAAAGAAAGTTGGCCAGCCTTGTCTTATAGTTCTCCAAAGACTAACACCATAAGTAGTTGTTACTTCTTTTGTACACCACCCACCCCAAATATTCCCATACTTGATCTCGATAACCTGCTGCCAAAGGTGGCTTGTCTCCATGCCGTACCTCCATAGCCATTTACTTAGCAAAGCTTGGTTGAATTTACTCAAATTCCGCACATCCAACCCACTAGACTTCAAAGGGCTATACACTTGAGCCCAATTGACCAGATTGAATTTAGGGGACTCATCAAAACCACCCCATAAAAACTCCCATTAGAGCTTCTCAATGCGATTTGCAATATCCATCGGGATAGGAAAGAGAGATAGGTAATAAGTAGGCAAGGTTGAGAGAGTGCTTTTAAGTAAAGTAACCTTACCACCTTTTGATAGATACAAACGCTTCCAACTTGCTTCGGATTTAGCTTGATTAATATGCAAACCTGACATAGCCTTAGACGAAGATAAGACGTCTCTTCATTCACCAATCTGACTAGGTAAAGCATCACAGAAAATTAAAGTATCGTCCGCAAAAAAGAGAATGAGACTCCATTAAAGGGGCATGAGATCTGGGACCAACAGTGAATCTCGAGATGTGACCAGCTAGAACAGCCCCATCTAATAACTGGCTTAAAGCTTCCATAACAATAGCAAATAAAAAATGCAATGTTAAATTGTTCCTCCCCTGACCCCCCCCATGTGCGCAAGAGCATGGGAAGTAAGCTCTCCAATTTATCTTGGTCCTAATACATGCCTGATATACTAGGATTAAAGATTTGTGAAGTCTTTGGCAAGAATTGTTAAAAGATTGTGAGGGGACTTGATTTTATGCCCTAAGGTTTGAGGCACTTATTTCATGAAGGCTTGATTTCTAAGACTTACTTTTTTTCTAAACATTTTTTTGATAAGTAAAAACAAAATGTCAACAAAAAGGAGCACTTTATTACAAGATTAAGATCTAATGGCCATTTCAAGTTTTTGTTTATTCTTCATTTTATTTAGAATCATTTCAGAATATAGTATACTTAAAGAGCAATGAGCCTGCTTTAATCTTCCCACCCGTGACTTAATCCTGTATTCTGAAAGATGGCATCTGTTGTTAACTAACAACTGATATGTGAAAGGCCAATTTCAATCAGACCTAATGCATACAGCTAATGCTTAGAAAAGTCTTTCCGTGCAATGTATGCCCCAATTCTTGTTTCACTATCCCATAAATCAGTTACAGTCTTAGAGCTCATTTTGGCACGGATTGAAGGTCAAAGAAACGCACTGCAACAAGGATAAGACTGTCCCTTAGATTAGTATTACATAAACTCTTATTAATTTATTTAGTTGGTTAGTCTTTTTTCTTGCATACTCTCCTTGAATGGAGTTTGGTTCCGTCTCATTTTTCATGTTTTCCCCTTTCTGTTTTGCTTGATCATTGTAATTTTGGTTCTTGATTTTTGCTTCTACAATACATTCCCAATGTGCTCGGGTTGGTTATGATTTTTAATAATATTTTACATTACCTATTAAAATTTTATTTATTTATTTATTTGGTTAGTAATAAAGTGCATAAATTTATGCCCAGTGCTATAATCACTCAAATTGTTTCTTTTTTGTAGTGGGTTTAAGACACAGGGGGTGCATGTGTAACTTTATTTTTATAAATTTTTTATATGTAGGTGTTTGTGTAACTTACCAATAAAAAAAAAAAAAAAAACTTTTCTTTTTTGCCACTTCCCATTCTTCCTACTACTCCTTAAGGAATCCTATACTTTTGAAAAAAGGAAAATAGAAAAGATTAGAGTAGGTCCAAGAGGGCTTCAAAAGCAGAAGGATAGATATGATATTTTTCCCCATCATTTTAATTAGTAGTCACATTTGCTTGCTAAATGAATGGTGCAGACTGTTGAATTTCTTTGTGGTCTTCTTGCTGTCTGTTATGTATATATATTTTATGTGCCACTTTTTATATGCCTCTGTTTCCGCCTCCTATTGGGGTAACAAATAGAATGAAAAAAAAATTCAGAGGGATTTCCTATGTGGTGGAAAGGGGAGTGAATTTAAATTTCAACTTGTTAATTGGAATTCTATTTGCCAACCCATTCAACTTGTAGGCTTAGGGGTCAGAAAGTTATTGATTTTCAATGAAGCCCTTCTAGGCAAATGGTTGTGGCCTTTTGTGGCTGAGAGGATGCTTTATGGCAGAGTGATAGAGATTAAAGATGTGACCTCTTGGGGTGGATGGTGCACAGAAACTGAAAGGGGTCCATATAGTGTTAGCTTATGGAAATTTATATGCCATCTTGCCAAGGCTGGGTTAAATTTGAGAATTTTATCTGTTTTGAGGTGGGACATGGTACTAGAAATTGCTTTTGTATGATTGTTGGTGTGGGGAAGAGAGTTTCAAGAACAGATACCTGGAGCTATTCCAAATTGCAAGAAACAGAGGCAACAGTGGTGGACTATATGGAGATCACATGTGGTGTTATATTCAATTGAACCCTTCTTTTATAGGAGCTTTTAAGGATTGGGAGTTAGTCAATAAATTCTTTTTTTAGAGGAGCTGTATGCAGCTAAGGTGAAGCAAGGTCAGGAGGATAACATGGTGTCTAATTCTAATGCCACCTCAGTGATATTTTCAAATAATTTAAAACAAATCTGTTGCTGGAAAATAGAATGAATAACCCAGGTCTAGAGAGAACCCGGGACTTCACTGTTGGAAATTAGTATTTTGAAGGAAATTATTGTTATTTTTATTGATTGTACTCAATTAGTTTGATTCTATATATATATATATATATATATAAAATGTACTTAGTTTGATTATACATGAATCCATTGGATGTGAGTTTTTTTGCTCGTTGAAACAGGATGATTCTGAAACTGTAGCAATGATCAAAGAACTCCTGGAGACTCGTATCCGACCAGCAGTGCAAGATGATGGTGGGGACATTGAATATTGTGGATTTGATCCGTAGGTTTTCCTCCTTTATTTGGATATTATTTATATATGTCTTTATGTGGTCTTACCCAATAATATCAATTGAAGCTCATGGTTTTGATTTCTTCAGAGAAACTGGAGTAGTTAAATTGAGAATGCAAGGAGCTTGTAGTGGCTGCCCTAGCTCTTCTGTCACACTCAAATCTGGCATTGAAAATATGCTGATGCATTATGTTCCTGAGGTAACGGGTGATAAATATTTTTTTGGAATTAAGTTTATACATGTCATATGTGATTGTTGTCTGATGCCTCAGATCCTTCTTTGGCCATAGATGGTAATAGATAAGTGTTTTTTCTTTCTCCATAGAGTTTATACACCTGTTATTGATGTCAAACACCTTTGCATTCTTCTTTAGCCATAGATGGAAATAGATGTGGTTTTCCTTTGTCCAGGGAGAGAGTTGCATAATCCATAATCATTGTGTGTGCAAAGCTGCACGTGTATGCATGCTGAATACTATTGCATACAAATAAAAAACATTGCAAGCTCAAACTAAAACTTGGGTCATCTACCCCTACCAAACCAGTCGACAACAAAGTGTTAAACCAAAAATCTAGGCATAAAAAAAGAGGGAAAGCGAAAACAAGCTGTACTACTTGTTGACTGTGAGTCTTCAACACGGTGACATAATGGAGGTGGGTTTAGCAAAAACAAGCTGTACTACTTGAAACTATTTTTCTTTAGAACTTTAATGGATTGGTTGGCCGCATTGCGGAACCAATCATTTTTATTTTTTCTTGATTTCTTAGATTCTTGTAATTTTTGTTCTTGATTGTTTTAACCCTTGTACACTTCCTGTGTAATAGGGTGTTCCCCTTTTTTTTGACATCAATAAACTTATTACTTATCAAAAAAAGGATTGTCACATAAGGTGCTGTTTTAGGGATTAGTCTGAGACTACTCTCACTTATACCTAAGCATACAACATCATTTTTGGTTTGGTTCCATCTTTTCCTTTTTTTTTTTTTTTGGCCAATAGAGATGGGTGATGTGTCATTTTGTGACAATTGGGATTAAATGGGTGACATTTTAAGGTCCATCTGGCACTTAACATGGGGATTACTAACAAAGATGTATGACATGGTCCTTTTGAAAACATAACCAAATGTTAAGGGCCATAGTGAAAACAACCCCAAGCACTAAGGGTCAAAAGTGTATGTATTTTTTTGGTAGAAGATTTTGGTTTTGCTATGGGATGGGGCATAGTTGGGGGTTTCAGTATCGGTGAGGGATGGGACTTTCGGGTGGCTGGGCTTTGTTTGGCTATTGTGGAGGTTTGAGATTTCAGTGAGTTTGGCAGGTGACGGGTCTAAATAGATTTTGGGTTGTTGGTGATTTTTGTTGGAAAGTAGAATCTGGCTTGCTCGGATACCAAGTTGATGCCGGATATAATAAAAAATGGGATACAAAAAGGAGATAGAATAAGAATTTAGGAAAAACAATTAAATAAAAAAAAAATATAGGCCCTAGGAATCATCACTTAAGGTTTACTTGAAATTAGCACCAAGCAAGAAACCTAGGAACCGTCCCAACAATCGAGAAATAGTTTTGGTGTAGGATCTCTTGAAAGTGCTTTTGCTTTTCAATAATTTGTCTTCTATTTATTGGAGCCCTTTTAAATTGGCTTTTAGGAGTACATCAATAAGAAAAAAAATTCATAAACAACACAATCCCACATAATCCTCAATCAGAATAAAATTACATTGTTGGAAATTCAAAATCTGAAATTCAAATTGGCACTAATTTTGGTGTCTGGAGATGTTGAACGGAGCCATACGAAAGATTCAATTTTATGGAACTTTTGTTAAGAAAAAAAAAAAAAATCTCATTAAAAGAGCACGAAGGGAAGCAAATTATGTACATGGAAGAATACAAGAGATACATAAAAAATTAAAAATCTCAAGAAAATGAAGATCTAGAAATTCAAGCAAATTAGAAAATGAAAAATATTCATTGGCAGCTATGCAATCATATAAAGTCTTTAGTAGCACGAGATTTAAATCCAATACCATTTTCTCACTGTCTTCTAAACCATAGCATTCATTCTCTCACTGTGTTAATTGGGAGTGTTCAATTAAATGTTGCCATGTTGAGAGGTTACAACGTTTCGGGAAATGGATGAAATGTATTCTGCTTTGTGTTTCTACTTTCAGATTCTCAGTGTAAGTTAATTGTAGTTTGGTTGTTTTTTTGGTTCTCAAGGTTTGGTGGAATGGGACTATTATCACTATTGCTTTTCCTTTTCTCATCATTAAAATCCTTAGATGATTACCAAATCAATGACTTTTTAGAGATATCTCATTATTATCCATTGATGATACCATTTTATATTGTGGGGACAGAGATCAAACATTTACAAGCTATTCAACTTGTTTTGGTTTGCTTTGTTTCAATGCTGATTCTGGTTTGTGGGTGAATTTGAGGAAAATTGAGTTGGTGGCTATAAGAGATGTTGAAGTTGTATCTGATTTGGAAAATTTGTTCTGATGTAAGGTGAGAATGTGGAGAATTATTTAAAAGCCAGGAAAAAAATTATTTGTCAAGTTATATTGATAAGCATTCTGTCTAGTATCCCTACCTGTTTCATGTGTTTGTTTATCATGCCTAGCGTGGTGGCAAAGAAGTTGGGAAACCACAAAGGGATTTCCAATGGGTAGGTGATGGGAACAAATTTAAATATCATTTGGTTAATCACACATTAATTGGGTAAATGTTATGGATTTTTGGATTGGGATAAGACATCTTTGGACGTGGCTTATTGCTGTTGAATATGGTGAGGCTTTGTGTGCGTGGACATCAGAAGAGGTGAGAGGATCCTGTTTTGTGAGTTTGTGGAAGAGTATAAAGGGTGTGTGAGAGATTCTTTCTCTAGTATTATTGTTTTAAGAATTAAGATAGGGGATGGAAGCGAGGTGCAATTCTGGTAGTACATTTTTGTGTGGTGAAGTTACATGAGGGATAGATTTCTGAGGTTATTCATATTATTGGTGGATAAGAAGTGTTTGGTTAACTCATAGTTATCTCTTGAAGGAGTTCTACATTGGAATGTCACATTGTCCCAATCGTTGTAGGTTGGGAGCTTGAGTCTGTTGATGTTTTCATGGAGCTACTATTTTCTAATCTTCCTTCAAGGGTAGAGGATAGAAAGGGTTGGAGGCAATCTAAGAATAGTAACTTGAGTTATGGTATTTTATGAGGTCCTCTGGGACGTTAACAATTAGATTTATGTGGAAGAATATTTTAAGCATAAAGGTACCAAGAAAAATAGCGTTTTGGGATGGATTGCTACATTGGGTGAAATATTGACAATTGATAATCTGAGGAAAGTGGAGAAATTATTGTGGATAGATGCTGTATGTCTAAGAATTGTGGTGAGTTAGTAGATCATCTTCTTTATGTTGCAATGTGGCTAATTAATTGTGGTTGTTAAACTTAACTTTGTTTGGAGTGCATTGAATGATGCCTCTGAAATGTGATAGATGTGTTTGCTTCATGGGGAGGGAGATTTGGTCGTTGAAGGAAAGGTTAGGTTTGGGGGGCAGTCCCTCTGTGTGTTATGTGGACAATTTGCCGCAAGAGGAATAACCACACCTTTAACAATACAGAGTTGAGTGGAAATCCGCTTAAAAGCATCTTTTTATAGCTATTTGCTTTAGAAAATTGCATTGTGATTTGTTCTTAGTTTCCACACTCACTCTTGTGAACTTTCAAGTCTAAATGGATGAGAGGGTGTATGATAATCATCCTATGTGTTTGTTCTTCTTTTAATAATATACCTCTTAATTATTGAAGAAAAGTTTAAAGCATTAATAGTGAAGAAAAAGTTTTATTTTGTTATATGTATTACAATTATGGTCTGCTCATAGAAACTACGATGTAGTATCAGTTTGTGTACTTTTATCTAGATGAATCGTTTGGGAGAAATTAACATTTGCTTAGCCCCTCATATTTTATTATTTTAAACTGAATATATTAGTTTTAACTGAAGTTGGTGGATGCACAGATTCCTGATATAAAGGTAAAAAAACATTGGTCGCTACATGTATGATATGTTCTAGTCCGGATCAGAATATCTATTTCTACTATTGGAAGCCTTTCAGAGAAAAAACACATTTTTAATTTTCATAGTTTCAAAGAGGTGTTACTGCGATTCTAAACTGATGTGTCAAGACCTTGCTCTGTGTGTGTGTCCTCTTGTGCTCTTACTGGCTTGGTACTAAAGCTAGCATCGTTAATCCTTTAGTTTCAAATTACATTTCAGTTTTCTTGGTGCTGTCTGCTTTATCAATTTTCATAGCTTATGTTTTTACTTGGTAAATTAAATTAAAAAAAAAAAGTTATGGCCATGGACTAAACATATTTTGGTTGAACTAGCAGGTGTGATTAATATCTACTTTCCATTTCAGTTTGTTTCCTAATGGCAATCCCCTGTATCTACAGGTCAAAGGTGTGGAACAAGAATTAGATGATGATGATGGGGATGCAGCATTAAGTGCCCAGATGGAGTAGGTAATGTTACTGGTTTGTTCTTGCAAGGCCTAAATTATATAGTGAAGAGCTTGAAGAGGACTTCAGCTAAATGCTCTTGTACAGAAGTAAATTAAACTGCTTTTTTATTTTTAGGGTATTATATATTGTGATATTTGCTGTAAGCTAATTTGGATATGCAACTGATCATTGTCTCATTCAGCAAAAAAAGAAAAGAAAAAAAAAAGATTATTGTTCATTACAAATTTTCTGGTTTGGCTAGCGGTGATTTGATGGTTTAAGCTTTTTCATATAATATTTTGGTGCTAGAGGGGTTGTTAAAAACTTTCCCTGCTTGACTGGTACATATGTTCTTGCACTGTCCTTTTATAAGATTCTAGTCCTTCATTTGTGTTGTTCATTCTCATTTACCCAAATAATGCACTGAACACAATTGCCACCTGGTCTCCTATCAACATCATTGCATTATTTTGACGTTTCCATTTTTCCACCTCGGATTTCTTTTCATCAACCAGTTGACAACAGTGACCTATTTGACACACAAATAAAAGGTTAAGGACTAAAATGAAACGTTTGAAAGGATATAGACCATTTTTGAAAGATGAGGCAAAGGTTGAGGACCAAAAGTGTAATCAAACCTTCCAAATTATCTTGTAGGATTATCTAATGCTTGTGTGCCCAATAATATTCGTTATTTAAACTCATGAGAATTGAGTCTTTAGTTGATTTTCCATTGATCATTCGAGAACCAATTAAAATTAACAAATCTTAAATCTCATACATTTATGCCTATTGTACGGCCTTTTTTTACCAATGAAATTATGCCTTCGTATTATATTGGTTAAAGTCTCATTTTAAACTTAGAAAGAGACAATTATGCACTTGAATTCCATGTCGACCTATTGTAATGTGGATTTTAACCTCGATCCACTTTTAGGACTTTCAAAAAAATGTGAAATTATCATTTTGCTCACAAAAATAATCTTTGATGGTTGCGAAATGTGGTCTCTCTATTTAGTTCTTTTACTTGAAACAAAGTCATTTTTAACCATATTGGCACTGAGAATGGATATTTGACGAAATGGAACAATGAAGAGTTGTGGAGACCGTAAATAATAAGTTGTGAAATGATCTCAATGAGCTAAACGCCCTAGAGGAAAGTAAAAAAAAAAAACTAGTAGTTATTGAGGTTTTAGAGAATGATTGGATCCAAGTAGAGCTCAAAAAGACCACCCTTTTGGAGATTAGTTGGAGACAAAAGTTTAGGGTTTTATGATTAAGGAAGTGGGACAGAAACACAGAATTCTTTCATCAAATAGCTAATTTATATAGAAGGAATAATTCCATTACAAAAGCTTTTGGTAGATGGGGAGTTGACTACGGATTTGGCCATCATTTATTGTATTGTCCAGTTATATGAGCGTCTATACGTTGAGGATGGTGCTTGAAGACCCTTGTTGGATGGACTAGAGTATTATCTGATAGCAGACAAGAATGCAGAGTGGTTGGACAAACTGTTTGACAATGAAGAAGTTCTTGGGGTGATAACAGGTTTTTATGGAAATAAGGCCCCGGGGTTGGATGGTCCTCTAGCTTTCTCTTAGACCTGTTAGAGTATGCTCAAAACTGATTTAATGGTGGTATTTCAGAATTTTTATGCAACCTTCATTGCATAAAATTTTGAGTAAAGCCTTAATGAAACCTTCATTGCATAAAAATTTGAGAAAGTCTTAATGCAACTTTCATCGCTCGTATTCCTAAAATTAGATGTTGTGGATGTGAAGGATTTTCGGCCTATAAAGTCTAGTGGCTGGGGTTCACAAATTATTTCCAAAGTCTTAACTAATAGATTGCAGGTGGTGTTACACGAAATAATCTTAGTCTTAAAATGCTTTTGTAAAGTGAATATATATTTTAGACTTTAGACTTTGTCCTCATTGTTAATCAGTGTCTAGACTAGACAGTGGATTGAAGCCAGTAACTCTAGGTGTGTTGGGAAAATTGGATGTGGAGAAAGCATATGATAATGTTAATTGGGATTTTCTTATTTATTTGTTTGTGATATGTGGATTATCGGAAAAATGAAGGAGGTGGATCTTGTATTGTATTTCCACAGTTGGTTTCTCTATTTTGATTAATAATAGCTCGTGTGGTTTCTTTGAGAGCTCAAGGGGATCTGTTATCGTCAATGCTCTTTGTAATTGTTATGGAGGCCTTAAGCATAATGATAGATAAAGCAGTTAGTGGTGGATTTATATCAGGATTCACAGTGGGTACCTCTGTGAACAATATGTTGATGGTATCTCATCTTTTTTACTGATTCGTTGATTTTCTGTGAAGCCAACCTTGATCAGATTATACATGTTATCCTATGTTTATGTGGTTCAAGGCTGTTTTTGGCTAGAAGGTGAACTTGAGTAATTCAGAGTTTGTCCTAGTTGGGGATGTTCCTAATTTGGAGGAGTTGGTGGATATATATTGGTTGTAAACGGGTGACATTACCAATGAAACACTTAGGTCTTCCTTGGTGGTAAATTCAAATAGAAGATGATTTAGAATCCAAGTCTTGAAAGATGGAAAGAAGATTAGCGAGATGTAAGCGGGTTTTATTTATCTGAGGTAGAGTTACATTAATTAGAAATACTCTCTCAATCTTGCCAACTTACTTTATTTCTAATTTTCCTATTTCAGTTGATGTGGCTAATTGTATTGAAAAGTTACAAAGAAAGTTTTTATGGAGTAGTTTAGGTGAGGAGTCCCAGTTCCATTTTGGTGAAATGGACTAAGATTTGTGCATCTCTTTAGAGTGGGGGCTTGGCCATTGGGAATCTGAGACGATTTAACCAAGCTTTCTTAGGAAAATGGTTATGGAGATTTGATATTGAGAGAGTTGCTTTGTACGAGGGTGATAGAGGTGATGTATGGGAGTGCTCAGGGGGGGTCGTGCACGACCAATGTGGTGCTGTGTCCTTATGGTGTTGGCCTTTGGAAATCCATAAGACGTGGGTGGGCTGTAATCCCCATGCCATGTTCAACTCTCCTTAAACCACAACTATCATGTACAGCACATTAGTAAAGAGACATATAAGCATGTACTTCAATTCACACACAGAAAAAATTAATTTCTTACCGGATATAGAATTAATTTTTAGGAGCTTGTTCTAACCAACGGTGCGGTTTATTTTATTTTATTTTATTTTTTATGATAGCAAACAATTTTCATAACAAACTTCATATATAGCAGGCCAAGGTTCAAAGTGGAATTCACATTTTGTTTTGCACTCTTCTTTGCAAATTCTTGAAGCCTCGAGGGTCGGATAGATTTTACCAGGAACAGTGGAAAAGGTGTTAGCAAGAGGCAAAGGGTGCTTAGCTTGTACTACGCTAAGTATAAGCATAATTCATGTCATTGTAATCAAATCAAGATATTTCATATTATTAGCCATAGCTCTCTTGCCCATCTTGATTTATTTCTTTGGGTGGATAACGTGGAAGCTAAATATAAAGAGCTTGAACCCTATATAATGAGTGTTCAGATAATTATAAATCAAATATAGTTTGAATGTCAATTCATCTTGCAAATAAATTTCAATTTAATCAACAATTTTGATTTAGAAAAAGAGCCATTTGAAAGTGGAGACTTTTGGGAAACCTTGAAGCCCAACGAAATTTGGTTAAGTAGTTTTGGCCCATGAAGAGGGTCAAGAGTGGGAAGATAATTTTAAATAAAAATATAATTTGAATATCAATTTATCCTGCAAATATTATTTTATTCAATAAAAAATTGTGCTTTTGAAAAGGAGACATTTTAAAATGTTATCTTTTGGGAAACCTTTAAACCAAACGAAAATGAAATTTGGTTAAATCATGCTTTTTAAAGGACGAATAATTTAAAATTTAAAATATATTTCAAATGCCAATTAATATTGTAAATATTTTTTTTAAATAATAATATTGAATTAAAAAATAGAGCCATTTCAAAATGGTGAATTTTGGAAAATCAGTAACTAAACGAAATTTGGTTAAGTCATTTGTAATTTGTAACTAAACGAAATTTGGTTAAGTCATTTGTAATTTGTTAGAGGTCGTTAATTCTGTTTTGTAATTATTAATACTAGGTGTTTAAACATAAACAAAAATATACGTGGATTAAGTGTTTGATTATGATGAATTAAATTAAAATCTTTGATTATGATATGAATTAAATTAAACACATTTTAATGTAAAAGGGCTCACTGATGTTTGAATTTGGTTAAATAATATTTAAAATGCTTAAATTTCGGTTTACCTAATTCAACTCAACTTATTCAACCTGACTCATGGTAAGATAAATGTATGAGTTTGGAATGAATTGAAGTTTTTATTTACTTTTATATATTTTAAATATAACTGATTAGGAACAATGGTTCGTTTGGATTGAGGGGAAGGAGGTTGAGTGAAGGAGAGTAAAATAGGGTTGGCCAAAAATTAGGTTAATTTATTGCCAATTCTATTCTACTCTCCTTCACTCCCCTTCCCTCTTGCTCAATTCAAACGAGCCCTTAGGGAGTTGCCTGCCATCACCCTCGGCAGCTGCCACCCTTCTCTTCCCTCATGATGATTGATGAATACTGTAAAAGTATAAGGTCTTCTAATCTTTAATTTTAAAAAATCTGATAGGCGAGAAGTTAAGTGAGGATTTTATAGAGAGTCTTATAGAATCAAATACTATTAAAAGTTATTAAAGTCAAAATTAAAAAATTAACCCTCAATTTTCTGACATATTTACCTCCTATTCATAATTCTCGCTCTGTTTATTGCACCGTAATAAAATATCAGTAAAATATTTTTAAGTGTTTGGTATGACATGTAAAATTTTTCTAGTACAAAGTACAAACCACCAAAACTAGCGGCAGCGGCTTCAATGACCAGGCCAACGACCTAACCATTAGATAGGAAGGGGGAGAGAGTTATCATGTGTTTTTGTAAAATATTTTACCAATTTTTTTTGGTTAAACATTTTACAAAAGATTTTTTAATCAATTGAAAACATTTTCAGGTTTCATCATATTTTACAATGAAACAAAAACCATAAAGTGCTGAAAATGCTTTTCGTAAAACATTTTACAACAAAACAAATAGAGCATAAAATCATGATGGTATTACACATAAGCGATAACGCTCAGTACTTTAGTTCTATTCTTGTTGTCTTTGCAAATTGAAATTCCACATTTATTCTATAGCAATTAATCTCTCCTCCCCTGATGTAACATTTGAAATAAAATAATAAAAATAATAATCAACAATGCTTTAGCAATAGTCTTGCCGCTGATGCAATTCTCCATTTTGCCAACTACTTTAGACATTTATTATATAATCAGCTCATATAGTGTAGTAGATTACGAGTTATATAAGGGGCTACTTTTACACCAATTTGTTGGTGCTTTATCAATCACTAGTAAGGGTTGCATGTGCAAGCCCCTTGAGTGAAAAAATTTTAGATAAATTTTTTTTTGAAGTAGTATCAAATTATGTACTTAAATTTAGAATAGTTATCTAATATATAACTATCTATTTAGTATAATAATTTCTTAGAACTTATTTACTAAAGACAGTATCTACTCACAAAAAAATTCCACTAAGAATGATAACAAATGTCGTCAACTTCCAACAATAAATAACTAAGTTTTGATAAAACATTGTCATAATTTTTAAATTTTTGCAATAAATAATGACATATGCTACAATTGAAACTCTTCATCAAATTAATTACCTACAACCATTTGCAATGAATATTTTGTTATTCATACTTCCTTCTTTATCATTTTATTTTATGAGCCTAACTACGATGCTTAGCTTACTTAATTTTTAATAAACACCTTTTTGAGAAATAAAAGAAATAAAAAAAGAACAAAATAACAAAAGACATATGTCATTGAAGTTTCTATTAGATAAAATTATAAATTTAGAAGATTTAAACCTCTAATAAATTAGTGTTCTCTAGGTAACAAATAGAATACCATAGATCACAATTTTTATTTTTTAAGTATGACTAACATATAAAACTCAAAATACACAACGAAAATTTTTGGGACATTAAAATTTAGTGAGGCATTTTAGACACTACACAATGAAATATTCTATGAATCATAAGATTTTGTTAGGATTTAATTAAGAGAGTAACAATAGGGACTATATGCTTGTGTACAAAATATAAATGAAGAAATTGTTCAATTTTAAAGTTGGGGGATGAAACTACTCCAAACATAAATGAGGAAAATACTTTTTTCTATAATTTTTTTTTTGTTAGTAAAACTATGTGTTTCTTTTACGTTAAACAATGTGTTAAAAAAACCCAAGAAAGGTGTCCATAAAACTATGAATTTTGGCTCAACAAATTGGTTAAAAAAATAAAAAGGAGTCAAGAACACAATAAATGTCACGATATTTTCCCAATACCATTATTTTAGCTATGGTGGGCCCTGGTATGATATCTTATAATTTTATTTTAGAGTAATGATACATCCACAAAACTTTCACAACAAATTTTAGATGGTAAATTGTTATTAATTTTTAATTGGGACAACCAATTTAAACTATGAATTAAAAAAAAAAAAAAAACCAACAGAATAAAATTGTGCATGAAATAATGAATTTTTGCTCACCAGATTTGACTAAACCAAAAAAGAAGTCTAGGAACATAACAAAATGTCACAATATTTTCACAATACCTTTATTTTTAGCAGTGGTAAATTTAGGTTTGATACATTATTTATTTTATAGAAATGCTATCTCCATAATATTTTCATATCAAATTCTAAATGGCAAGTTGTCATTGATTTTAAAATGGACCCACGATTGATATCACTTTTTTATCCATCAATAGCAACTTACCACCTATGATTTGTTGTGAAATTAATGTGAAAATGTTATGGACTTAGCAATTTTTTATTTGATCTATAAGAAATTGAGATCTCAACAATTATGAAAATGTTGTGATAACAACAAGTGTTACAACATTTTCACAAAACATTTCTTTTCAGTTGTGGTTGATCATAGTCTCATATTTTTTTTTTTTTTGACCTATAAAAATTTGACACCTCAATAATTGTGTATTGTGAAATTTGTTATATTAGTATAACAATATATATGTCCGCTCATATAAATATTAAAAAAAAAAAAGCACAAACCGATGATTGGAAAAAAAAGAGAAATAAGGAAAGGGCTAATAAAGTGGTGAACAATACATATTGAATAAATCATTAAGTACCGTAGCTACTACAATAGCTTTTACACCTTCACACAACAAGTGTTACAACATTTTCACGAAAATAAATCAGTTGTGATTGGTCACAGTCTCATATTTTATTATTTTATTTCGACTTATAAGAAATTGACACTTCAATAATTGTGAAAATATTATGAAATTTGTTGTGTCAATATAACAATACTTTTATTTTTAGTTGTGGTTACTTCTAGTATAATATTTTATTTTGACTTATAAGGAATTAACATCTCAACAATTGTGAAAATATTGTGACAATTTATGGTGTTAACTAACCGCTATATATATAAAAATTTAAAAAATAGTGTTGACTGGGCTATATTATCGGAAAAAAAAGGCCAGTGAACAATGAAAATTGAACTAACCAAAAAAAAAAAAAAAAAATGTAGCTACTACGGCAGCTTTACGCATTCACACTTTTGTTATGAAAGTGTTGTGAAAATTGTTGTGGATGTAATACTTCTTTTTTCACAATATCTTTATTTTTAGTTGTGGTTGGTTCTTGTATGATATTTTATTTTAACCTATAAGGAATTAATATCTCAATAATTATGAAAATATTGTGATAATTTATTAGGTTAACTAACAGCTCTATATTAAAAAATATATATAAAAAAAAGGAGTGGACCAGACAAATATTAACTGAAGGAAAAAAAAAAGAAAAAAGCAGCGAAACAGTGCAAAGGACTGAATAAACCAAGCTAATGTATTTTTACTGTAGCTATAGCGCATTGGCGCTTTTTATATATAGAGATACTTAGAGCCTGTTTGGCCAACTATTTTTCATTATTCAATTTCCATCACTCATCACTCATCACTCATAACTCATCACTCATCACTCAATTTTTCACACCTGTTTGGCATCATCACCCAATTTCCATCACTCAATATTTTTCACACTATTTGTGGGCCCATACCTGTCAGCTGGTGTAGCTTTTTTTTTCACTAGCAGCTTCTTTTTTTTTTTTTTTTTTTCCTCCTGGCTTGGCTGTTCGATCTGGGTTTTTTTTTTTTTTTTTTTTTTTTTTTTTTTTTTTTTTCACTAAGTTTGGTGAGTCTAGGTACTAAAGAAAGAAAAGAAAAAAAAAAAAAAGAGAATAGAACAGAAGAACCAGTAAAAAAAAAAAAAAAAAAACCCAGACCGAACAGCCAACCCAGGAGGAAAAAAAAAAAGAAGAAGAAGAAAAAAAAAAAAAGAAGAAAGAATAAGAAACCAGACCGAATAGCCAACCTAGAGAAGAAAGAAAAAGAAAAAAAAGTCAAAGGTCAAAAATTGCGGCTGTGTACTGTTTGTGGGTCCCCTATATGTGTTTAATTACAATATTGCTATTGAGTTATGAGTTATGGAAACTGAAAACAGCCAAAATGTGTTTTTAGTTTCCATAACTCATAACTTAAAAATCAGAGAATTGAGTGATGGAAACAGAGTTATCGTTTGTCAAACAACCTTTTTGCTATGGGTCCCACAATTTTTGAGTTATGAGTTATGGAAACTGAGAATTGAGTTATGGAAATTGTGAATCCAAATGGCCCCTTAAGAACTTTGATTGACAGTAGTCAGAAAACCATAAATAGTCAAAAAATAAAAAAAAATCACTAACTGCAAGTCAACACTCGTGTGAGAGTGAGACCAAATAGGCTAGGCTGCTGAGAAATTATGGACACTTTTGTGGATTGACCCATATCTAATAAGAGGCTGTTTGGATGACTTGTTTTCATAACTCAATTCTATGTTTCCATAACTCATAACTCAAAAATGGTGGGACCCATAGCTCAATATCCGTTTGGCTGCACGATAACTCTATTTCCATCACTCAATTTTCTGATTTTTGAGTTATGAGTTATGGAAACTGAAAACACATTTTAGCTGTTTTCAGTTTCCATAACTCATAACTGAATGACATTTTTGTAATTAAACACACATGGGATCCACTAGTCATAACTCAGCCAGACCTTTTGACTTTTTTTTTCCTTTCTTCTCCTGGGTTCGGATGATTTGAATTTTACTTCTATTCTCCTATGGGGGTTCACTTTAATAGTATTTATCCAGCAATTATACTCTTATCATATAACAGTATCATACTATATATATATACACACACTTTTGGCTCCTATGCATGTGTGCTATTATTTTCTTTATTGGCCTGACACATTTACCCAAAGCACTGAACACAATTGTCACATCAGCCATTAATTAGTTAAAAAAAAAAAAATTTTAAACACCAATTCATTTAAAACAGAGAAGAGCAAAAATTAGGGTCCGTTTGGTAGAAGAGTTTGAGTAATGTTGTTTATATTTTTTTAAAATACGTATGGATGAAAAAGTGTATGAAAATACGTATAATATTGTTTAAAAACTGAAAACATATATTTAAAATGCTATACCAATGTCTTACCGGATATAGAATTAATTCCCTGGAGCTTCATATGTTTTTTTCTTCTTTTTTTTAGGAAAGTTTCATTTATTTATTTATTTTAAATGTGTGATAATGGGGCCATATTTCTATAGTATGCTGTACGCATGGTAGCAAACATTTATCCAAACATTCTATGTATAGAGCAGGATAACGTTTAAAGTGAAATTCACATCTATAAAGACAATATCCTTCGCAAAATTCTAAAGCCCTAGGGTAAAGGCGATGATACTTAAGGGTTGGAAAGACATAACCAGGAAGTTTGGAATAGGTATTAGGCGGAGGCTTTGGGTGCTTATCTTGTAATACAGCAAGTATAAGCATAATCCATGTCATTGTAATCAAAGCAAGATATTGCATAGTTCTCTTGACCATCTTTATTTATTATTATTTTTTTTTGGGGGGGGGGGTGGATAACTTGGAAGTTAAATACAAAGAGATCGAGTCCTTATATAATGAGTGTTCAGATAATTTTAAATCAAATATTGTTTGAATGTCAATTCATCTTGCAATTAGATTTTATTTAATCAACAATTTTGATTTAGAAAAAGAGCCATTTGAAAGTGGTAGACTTTTGGGAAACCTTGAAGCCAAACAAAATTTGGTTAAGTAACTGTATGTAATTTTTTATTTTGTTATTTAGTAGCTTGTGACTCCAAATGGAAAAAAGCGGGCCAAGATAGGGGAAGATAATTTTAAATAAAAAAATAATCTAACAAATATATTTCTATACAATATACGTGAACTTTTGATTTAGTGACTGTTTGGATTCAGCTTCTGGCGTCCACGTTTAGTTTTCCATGCGTTTCAGCTCTTTTTTTTTTTTTTTTTGGTAGCCGCACTTGTTGACTTTTTGTCTGTGAACAGTGCATTCTTGCACTGTTCATGGACTCACAAATTTCACTTTTAAACAATTTTTTCATTAAAAATAGGTCCCACGGCACTATTCACACATTTAAAAATTATTTTGCTACAGTGTTTTCAGTTTCAGCAAAATAAGTTCTATCCAAACATACCCTTAGAAAGGGAGCCATTTTAAAATGTTAACTTTTGGAAAACCTTGAAAGCAAATGAAAATGAAATTTGGTTAAATCATGTTTTATTTTAATTTTTAAAATTTTTTAAATTTTTGGGTTTTAGAAGAATGTTTGAAAATGATTATGGGTCGTGAATTTTATTTTGTATTTATTTACAATTCTGTGGCTCCAAGGTCAAAGGAAGGAGTTGAGAGGGCGCAAATAATTCAAAGTGTAATTTTTTTTTTTTGAATGTCAATTCATCTTCCCTTGTTAAGGGCAATCATGGTGAATACTAGGAAAGTATTTTGTTAAGTTGTGATTTTTTCCTTGTTAGTTTTGTTGGTTTTATTATGTGACAATTCACTTGTATTTTGTGGGATTTATTGTACATGAGTTTAGTCTCAAATTGGTGAAGAATTGCTCAAAACTATGAAGCTTGCGCGACTGGCTCTTGACTAAAGTACCTACGAAAGGCCTCGTGAGGAGTATATGCAGAAGATTGAAATTTAGTTATGCCAGGGTGGCTCACAACTTGGTTGCGATTAGGCTAACCCATAAGTGAGTTGCAAAACCTTTCGCCAGCTGTTAAAAGTACAATATGTTAATACAGTCCAAATTAAAAAAATTAATTCCAATTTTCCAACCTATTCTTTACCATCTAAAACCATGACGGTATACACATCATAATGTCCGGTACTTTAGTTCTATTCTTTGTAAATTCTTGTCTTTCCAAATTGAAAATCCACGTTTATTATATTGCAATTAATCGACAATGCTTTAGAAATAGTCTTGTCATCGATTCAACTCTCTTCTTGCCTACTACTTTAGACATTTCTTATAATAAGCTATATAGTGTGGTGGATTTTTTTTTTTTTTTTTTTTTTTTTTGAGAAATGGGTAGGGTGGTGACTAACGTGGTAGTCCTACCTGGGTGTGACCATAGTAGCACCTTACCTACCAGGGTTCGGACCCTATTGGGGTGCAAGGGGACCGGTGAGCCATAACTTCCCCAGCCCCACGGGGAACTAGTGATCCTAGGTTGCCAAGGAAGGCTACCCCACACAAGTTCATATTCGGACTCGAACATGGGACCTCACCCTTGGCACAGCTCTTTGTGCATCACCTAACACCACTAGACCACACCACCTCGGTGGTATATAGTGTAGTGGATTAAGAGTTAATGAATGTGAGTGTCATATAATTAAGGGGCTACTTTTACAACAACTTATTGGTGCTTTATCATTCATACTTATGTATCATGGTTCCCTAGCAAAATTTTATCTACAAAAGTGTCCACAACTTCTCTGTATCCATACTAGGGGTGGCAAACTAAGCCCAAACTCATTTGCCCACTCAAACCCACCAACTCTAATTGAACCCAAACCCACCCAATTATTAGTTGGGTTAAATGGGCATCAACTCAATTAGACCCAATGATTATTGGGTTTTAACTAAAAACCCATTAAAGCCCATTTAATCCAAAAACAATATGCCCAAATTCAACCCAGCCCTTCCCATAAAAATAAAAAATAAAAAAATAAATAAACCCAAGAAATAAACCTAGAAATACAGTAACCAATCCATTCCATGTCTAATATTTTCCGACGGTTTCTCAGCAACCAAACAAGTCAGAAGAGAGTAAACACAATAAAATCAAATCAATCACATCATAGCAAAGAATAGCATACAAGATCAAAACCATATAGAACAAAAAATGAACAGAGAATAAGAAACAGAGAGAGAGAGAGAGAGAGAGAGAGTTGGCCATGGAGATTTCGTTGACCTCATTTGGGTTGAGCCAGACCTTGCCACGGCCACACTTGAGGACGCTCGAGGCGAGCCTCTTCTGGAGCTTGAGTGAAACCATGTCTGTGTCTCTATCTTTGGATCTCTCTCTTTGACAAAATGCTTTCGTTTTCTCTTGCTTTTTGTATGTGTGTGTGTGTTTGTCTGATCCGCGTGTGGCATTTGTCATTACTGGCCAATCGTTGTCCTCTGTTTGGTTGCCAAGAAAGTGGAGGTAATGGAAGGAAAATGATGTTTGCATAATTTTAATGTTGGTGTTTTGCTGGCATTTGAATAATGAGAGATCTGGATTTCTCATTTTTTAAATTTCTCTTCCCATTTTCTCTATCATTTTATCGGCAACCAAACGTGGAATAGAGGTTTTGTCTTCTTTTATATTTGTTTTCTTTTTTTCTCGGCAACCAAATGGTGGACCACTTTCTATTTCTTATCTTATTCCTTTATTTTCCCGTCGTTGAGATGTTACTGTGTTTATGAAATTTTGGTAATTTTGATAATTGGGTAATTGAGTGGATTGGGGTTTACCCATTATAATTGGGTTAAGTTGGGTTTGAGTTAGAAACAATTAATTAAATGAGTTTTAATAGATGAATAAATTTTATATACCCAACCCAATTATATCCACCTCAAATCCACCCATTTGACAACCATTCCATCCTTATTGGTGCTTTATCATTCATACGTCATACTTCTTGCCTACTTGTATTTGGTCTCACTCTCACGAGTGTTGACTTTCCGTTAGTGATATGAAAATGGAATTTTTAACTAGCTTCATTTTCATCGATCATGGGTCTAAATCATCTTTTGCAATGTGAAATATATATGGGAAAATTCTACTGACACAACTAATTGCACAACTTTGTGCACAATTTGTCCACGTGGCGAGTTGTGATTGGTGGAGGGGTGACCCACCATTACCCCTCCACCAACCACAATTCGCCACGTGGACGAGTTGTGCACAAAGTTGTGCAAATGGTATATGTGGATGACTGTAACTATATCTGATTTTTCTGACTACTGTCAATCAGAGTTCTTAAATGACTACATAATTGCTTACACAACAGAAAAATTGGTTAGGAACTTGTCTTTTCTCTCCCACCAAAAAGTGGCAAAAGTTGGGTGGAAAAAGTACAACATCCAATTTGGGTCCCCATCAAATATCATGCTCGCTCCGTCACGACTCACTTGCTTGGGTTTCGGCCTGGCTAGATTTATGTATAGAAAAGCTATTGTCGTTTATTAGTTTTTTTTCTGGTAGTGATATAAGCGTTTATTAGATTTTGAACGAAGGAATGGAGGTCACATATAAAAAGGCAAACCTTTAAAATTGATATCTTCATGTATAAAGGCCAAAATTGAGAGAAAGTACTACTTTAAAACACTAAAATGCCTTTAGGTTATCTATACTCTATATAATATATAAAAGTCAAAGATAAGATAAACTTCAAATTTGAAAATTTAAAATGCTTTCGTCATAGTATAATCTAAGATGAGTTTGGCTTACTATCAGTACTTTTTAAACTGGACATTTTCTGTTGTTTTAAATATACAATAACAAATGGTAGTAGGTTTTAATATCTACATTTAATTTAGTTAGTGGGTGATGTGACAATTTCTCATTAAAATAAAAAGAGATTTTTGTTAAAAAGGTACTAGAGGTAAGCCAAACCCATCTGATGATGTTCAGAAAATCAGTAGACTGGATGCTTCGGGGTTTAATGATCTGAAAGGCCTGAAAAGGAAAACAAACAATTAAAGGAGACCAGGATTGACCGGCCAAGAACCCTTCGATGATGAAGTTAGTTTCGCTCTTCAAAATCTAGAATTCCAATTTTTTGGGAATTGTGTAAAAGGAAAAACTTGCCTTTATTTGTCAGGAATGAGTGTTTATATAGTGCTGTTGGAGTTGTTACTTGTCTTGTAACTTCCCCCACACTTGTGGAGGTCAGAAGGTTTACACTCCATTCTTATAACCGCTATAGAAGTTACGGCATTTACTCTCATCTTCTATAACTGCCATTGGAAGTTAAGTGCTTGGCAGGAGGTTACAGTGGTGCATCAGGATCTCACATGTGGTTTGATTCATAAGCCCATGTAGACAAACCTTGTATTGAGGGTCGTCCATGTCTGGACGACCTTCCTTGGTTTGGACGAGCTCCTCTTAAAAGCCCATGAATAATATAGTGGGTGAGTAGTAGGCCCAATTACCATGGTGTTTTATATTCTATGGACGACTAGTCAAGGACGAGCCATACTTGTCAGGGACGAGTCATACTTGTCTTTCCCCATCACCATCTAATATTTTTCCAAGTGATCATTTCTTAAGAAGAAATAAAAACTCTCCTCATTTAGCCCTCCACCTCATCAAAATAAAAAGATTGCATTTATGTTAATGTATAGATTAATTATAATTTATTAAGTAGTTAATTACATTTATTTTCATGTATTAAATTTCTATAGATGTTGCAGTGATTATTTTATTATATTTATTTTTTTGAGAATCCAGACAAACCTTTTATTAAGGTAATGTGCTAAAATCAGCATGTAGAACATAAGTGACATCTGGAGGTACATCTTCCATCCAGATTGACAAGGGAGGGGGGAGGGGGGAAATGAGTGCTCTTCTTGCCAGAGAATGAGCCACCTTGTTATAATGCCACGTACATAAGATAAACTGAATATAGAAAACTGCGAGGCAAGGTAATGAATATCTGTTACAATGTGACCATATTGAGCTAGAGACCTATGACCATCCTTAAGAGAACTAATTAAGCCAGTCGAGTCTCCCTCAAGATCGATATTATAGAAACCCAATTCAAGGGCAAGTTCCACTCCACATCGTGCAGCCAACGCTTCTACCTTGATGACAAAGTGAGGCAATGGTACCAGCTGAGAGAGCGATGCCATAACCTATCCATCACCATTTCGGATTATTACGCCCGAACTAGCACTACCTTCCTTATCAAATGTAGCACCATCGAAATTTATTTTGAAGTAAGAGGTCGATGGAGGAATCCAGGCCGCTTGGGATTGTTGAGGGAGACTTCTCAGTGGACTCACAGAGAGAGAGAGAGTCACGTTCCTGTAGGCATTCCCTGGCTAACTACAGCAGCTGGTTCAATGGTACCATAGGTTTACCCAATCTCAAATTGTTGCGACGATTCCAAACCGCACAAATCATCTAGATAAACAACTCTGGGTTCATATCTTCTGTAAAAACAAAGCCAAGCAAGTCAATGAAACTTGCACTTTGTTTTAGTGGGCTGT
Source organism: Quercus berberidifolia (assembly GCA_028535905.1). NCBI lineage: Eukaryota > Viridiplantae > Streptophyta > Magnoliopsida > Fagales > Fagaceae > Quercus > Quercus berberidifolia. Next base: position 37,226,228 of record JAPQVW010000003.1, on the reverse strand, counting down.
GATTCCAAGTTGGTGTCAAATTCCAGAGGTTGTCCAACTTTGAACAATGGAACATGGCATGGGCAGTATCTTCTTGTTGTAGCTTACAAATGTCACAAAGACCATCGGGTACCACCTTCCTCTTCATCAGATTGGTCTTCGTAGGTAGGGAGTTTTGACAAGCACGCCACACAAAATTTTTTACCTTTGCTGGAACGTTCAATCCCCAGATTTTATTACATAATGGTTTCATGTTTTCCACCATAGAGTTGCTGGGTTGTTGGGCTTGAGAGGCACGCTGCAAGAACTGATACTCGGATTTCATCGAATACTTACCATCAGGATTCCATGGCCATATCAAAATGTCTTTTTGGATTGATTGACAGAGAGGGATTCGCTTGATGGTTTCTTCCTCTAACCCAAAAAAATAGTTATCAGGGATGTGCTCTTTCCAAACTCGTTGCACCGGGTCAATTAAGAAGCTAACCTTGTGTGATGGCAAACCCGGCATGACTGGAGAAATAATCCTTGGATTATTTCATGTTGGAAGCCAATTGCTACCCCAAATATCAATTGCAGCACCTGTTCCAATTCTCAAGAGGCTCCACGTTTAATGACTTCCCTTCCCTTAATGATGCTTTTCCAAGCGTAAGAAGAATTGTTGGGATTTGTTGACTCCATCACTGAACAATTGGGGAAAAACTTAGCTTTGAAGACTTAGTAAAATAAAGATTGGGTATCATAAAGGAGGCGCCATGTCTGCTTTGCCAAGAGAGCATCATTATGCATAGTCAAATCTTTAAAACCCAATCCTCCCTGTAACTTGGGCTTGCACATTTTCTCCCATTTCAACCAATGAATTTTTTGATTTTCTCCTCATTGCCCTTAAAAGAATTTTCAAATAAGTGCTTCAATTTCATGGCATAAAGTGACTGGGAGCTTGAAACAAGACATTGTATATGTGGGGAGGGCTTAAGCAACATAATTAATCAGGATTTCTCTTCCTACCTAGGTCAAGAGTTTAGCTTCCCATCCTTGTAAGGTCTTCCAAATCCGTTGTTTGATATTTGCAAAGTTGTCCTTTTTCTTCCTGCCAATGAAAGAGGGACGTCCTAGGTACTTCTCATAATGCTGTACCACATGAACCCCAATAGCATCCTTGATTAAAAGCTGCATATCATGATAAGTTGATTTGCTAAAAAATAGGGTAGTTTTGGTCCTATTAATCATTTGACTTGAGGCCCTTTCATATTTGGCCAGCACCTCCAACAAAGCTTGACATTCATTCTCCAAAGACTTGTAAAAAATCAAACTATTATCTACAAAAAGAAAATGGGTTAGTCGAGGCCCTGTTTTGCATATGGCCACCCCCTAATATCTCCATTCGGGGTTGCCTTCTTAATTAGCCCATTCAACCCCTAGGTGCACATCAAGAACAAGTATGGTGAAAGAGGGCCCCCTTGATGGAGTCCCCTTGTGGAAGTAATGTCCCCATGATGTTCACCATTTATTAGCATCGAATAGGCTGCATTGGTGATGCATTCCATCATCAAATGTCTCCACCTTTCTTAAAAAATCAACTTTTTCCAAAACTTTCTCCATATATTTCCACTCCACACAATCATAAGCCTTGCTCATGTCTAATTTTAGAACCATGTAACCAGATTTGCCAGTCCCATGGTTTCTCATATAGTGTAAGGTCTCAAAGGCTACCAAGATATTATCTGAGATTAAAAGATTCGACATGAATGCACTTTGTTGTTTAGAAATAAGACGAGGCATAATAAATTTTAGTTGATTGGCTAAAACCTTTGCAAAAACTCTATACAGCACATTACTTAAGCTTATTGGCCTAAACTCCGAAAAAAATTCAGGATTTTTTACCTTGGGGATCAATGTGATTAAGGAGTGACCCAAAGCCTTTGGCATGGAGCCCGAATTCAAAAACAGTAGAATAGATTGTGTCACATCATTGCCCATTAGAGACCAATAGTTTTGATAAAAAAGTGGGGGCATACCATCGGGCCTAAGAGCTTTCAAGGGAGCCATTTGTCGCAAAGCACTCTCCAACTCCTCCACCTTGAATTCGGCTAGCAACATGTCATTCATCTTATGTGTAACAAGTTCGTGACCCCATGGAGAGAAAATGATATTTTTGGGTTTTTTAGGGCTTGACACACAAATCGAAGGCAGACAAAATACGGTATCAACAGTGTGGAAAGATCGTTCCAAGGGTTCTATTAACCATTTTTTGATTTTTTTTCCAAAGATAACAAATTGTCCATTCCTCGGTGTTCTTTGCAAAGAGTAATTATTCAAGAAGCTCATGGAGGAGGTCTTGCTAGACACTTTGGAACAGACAAAACTCTTGCTCTTGTGTAAGAAAATTTCTGTTGGCCTAAGTTGTTGACTCATAATGTTATGTATCTTGTGAGAAGTTGCAAAACCTGCCAAATTGCTAAAAGCCACAGTCAGAACACTGGTTATACACATCATTACCAGTTCTCAAGGCTTTATGGGAAGATATTAGTTTAGATTTTGTTTTGGGTTTGCCTCTAACTCAAAGAAACAATGATCAATTTTCAAAGATGGCTCATTTTATTCCTTGTAACAAGACCGCAGATGCATCTTAATTGTTGTTTTGTATTTCAGAGAGATAGTTAAGCTTCATAGTGTTCCAAAAACTATCACTTATGATCGTCATTCGAAGTTTGTAAGTCATTTTTGGCGTACTCTTTGGAGGAAGCTTGGAACTACACTTCAACTCAGCTCTTCTTACCATCCACAAACAGATGGACAAACTAAAGTTGTGAATCGAAGTTTGAGAAATCTCCTGAGAAGCTTTGTGGGGAATTTGAATGACTGGTGGATTATGTTATTCCTTAAAGTACAATGTAGATGTTCTGAATATCAAGTGAAAAGTTATATCAAGAATGTAAAGAAATACGAATGAAAAGAAAGATGAAAGTTTTTGTTTATAAGTTTAGTTAGTTCTTGTTAATATTAGGTTTAAACTTGATATTAACATGCCGATCATAGTCACAAATCTAGGGATCGGGTTTGGGACGTGACACACCATCTCTAGTAAAATGTAGTAAAAGTTGGGTGGAAAAAGCTCACCATCTCTTGTAAAATGTGGTAAAAATTGGGTGGAAAAAGCAAAATATCCAATTTGGGTCCCAATCAAATGACTCGACAAATATGTCACCAGCACCATCACTACTCACTAGCTCGAGTTTTGGCTTGGCTAGATTTACGTATAGAATAGCTATTGTTTTGTTTTGAAGTGCTTGAGGTTTAGTTTTTTAAATGATATAAGTGTCCATCAGCTTTTGAACCAAAGGAATGGAGTTCATTGATTTTATTTTATTTTGCTTAGTTAAAAATTTTATTCCAAAAAGAAAAAGTAAAATGTGACATTTGGTGTTGCAAATTTGTAATTGTGAACACACATCAGTGTTAAACTTTTTAACGAATTGTATTTCTCGGTTTTTTTTTTTGTAGAAGAGAAGCAATTATGTTTGATTTATCAATGGCTGATACTCGATCATAGGGTATTTTGTTCAATTACACAATGAATGACCTTAGTGGTTTAGTTCCAAACAATCGTCAAAAAGAATACTTTTAACTCACACTCATTCTCAATCCTTAGCGTTGTGAGACAAGGCCCGTGATACTTCATACTATTTATGAAATGTCTTTGATCCTTAGCATCTCAGGTGCGAATGAATGCCTCTATGACTATGAGCCTATATGCTACAATAGTTGGATCTCTAAAACATGATCTTTTAAATATTTTTTTAATAGAAATTTTCAGTAGGAGAGAGAGGCGCCTCTTTGGTGAGAAGGTTACTATTGGGTTTTTAAAATGGGATCGAATCTTATGGGTTTTTAAAATATACAGTGTTGATCATTTCAGTAGTGATTGAGACTTCTTCATCATCAAGACCAGGAATCTCGGGTATAAAGTAAGATGTCTATAGTTTCCATCCTTTTCACTGTGCCTCTTTTAAAAATAAAAGTTAAAAGACTAAAAGAGACAATCCATTTGTTTCACACTTATAATATCTACATCTAAATTGAAGGTTTGAAATTTAATCCATTGTACCAAAATTTATATTTCTAAAATTGAGGATTATTTGATAATGAAATAGTCTAATTAAACGTTGAGACACCACTTCATTTTATTTAAAAAATGAATATTGTTTTATTATTATTAGAAAAATTAAAAATACAGACAAACAGAGAGTAAAACTCCATGGATAAGGCTATTATATATAAAAGAGTAGAAAGTGCAGAGAGACAGCTAGGCTAAGCCAAGATGAAAAGTCACGAAAATCCACAAGCAAACAAGGCAATGCCACACGCCCAACCCACGCCAACACGTGTATTCATAGTGCAGAGCCTCGGACCACCACAAGATCTTCCACTTTTTACCTTATAAATACTTCCCAACGCTGCCAACACACCAACCAGTCAAAAATCTCAGTTTCACTACACCAACCAGTCTCACCTTCCCTTCTTAATTTTCCTCTCTCGCTCTCTAAATTCCCACATCGAATTTTTCTCCTTCTATATATATAATAAATTTTCTACTACACCATGTTGTCAAGCAAGGTTCTTGTCGAAAAGACAAGACATTAGTCGTACCCAATCAAGATGACAAAAACCCAATCAAGACAAGACATTAGTAGTAGTAGTAGCAGCAGCAGCAGCAGTAGTAGTGACATGGAAGGAATGAAGCTCATGCTTCACTTGCTACTACCACTCTGTGTTCATTGGATCGCTGAGGAAATGACTGTTTCTGTTCTTGTTGATGTTATTACTAATGCTCTATGTCCAGGAGACTCAACCTGTACAGAAGCTATTTATCTTAATGGTCTTCAACAAACGGTATGTAACAAATTCTGTCCTTTTGGTTTTTTTGGTTTTTGGATGGACTTTGTTGGGTTTAGCTCCTGAGAAAAAAAAAATGGAGGAACAATGAGCCATGTTTAGTTGGTTAAAAACCTCGTACCAAATATCCAATTCAATCGTGGGATATTAAAAAAATGTTGATGTTGTGTTATATCTGTTTAAAAAATCATGGTTGTCGAATTTGGCGCTTTCTTGTTCTTTGTAACATGTTTGAGTCTTGTTTTTTTATTTATTTTTTTAATAGACGCCAAGACACTGAAACTCGAAAGAGTTGAAAATTTCGCTAATTTGTTCTTCTTAAGGCCAAAAAATAGGTTTAATTTTATTTTCTGTACGTATTTCCTCGGAAACCAAACGGGGAGCCTGCATGATGATCTGCTTTCCTAGACTCATAGTTCTTGATTTTTTTTATTTGGTGGACATGATTTGGAGTTGATAATAACTGTTTATAATTATATAGTGCTAAGCAGGGAAAATGATCCATTTGTCACTTAATTTTACTCTATGTTTTTTATGCTCAAAGAATCGAATCAAGTTCATAATTCTCCTTTCTCTCACTGTTTGTTTGAATTTTCATCTACACCAAACAGCCTCAACTAATGGTCCCAAAAGGAATAAAAGAATTAAAAGGAAAAGGGCCTCACATTGTCTATCATATTCCTGGAATTTATCATTGATAGTAATACTTTGTTATCCTTAAAGTTTCAAGGATTTTTAGATGGATTATAGACGTTGATTTCTTTATAAAAACACAGTGTCAATGTCTACTTTTCCTTTTACGCTTTCATAAATGAAATAGTGGTTGGATAATTTTTAATATCTTGATTTGAAATCTACGTAAACAAATAATTGCAATTGAATGAAAACGAGTAACGACCCACAAAACTTGTTAGTCATTGGTTCTTATTCTACTTTCCCTTTGGAAGATAAAACTGATGACAGTTTATGGATATTTATGAACTACAGGAATCTAAAAATGATTCCACATGTCGTACTCTCTACATAAAATAAGGTTACGATTCAATTAGAATTTTTGACACATGGTCATGGGTTATGCATGGTATATACAAAGAAAGTAAAATATTATGTTTCATACAAACAATATCTTAATCTCATACCTATGGCTCCTTATAAATAGATCACCAAGATTGATGGACTAGCAAAACCCATGTAATAAATTTACAAAGTAGTAGTAGTAGTAGTAGTAGTAGAGAGAGAGAGAGAGAGAGAGAGAGATTTTAAAAGAAAATATTTACATGGGTAAGTGGCTTTAATTATAGGTTACTTAATTGAGGTCTTTAATATCATCATTTACACTCTCAAAATTATGAGTTAAGGTCGGTAGGATATGATAAGAATAGATGCTCTATTAGGTAAGTAAGTTGGCAAAGTAAAAGAAATATGCTTGTATGATTTTGATTTGGAAATGTCTTTAATTTTGAGCACTGTATTTGTAATTATGTAATGGCACTATAATTGTTCCTTGCAAGCAATGTTCACATCTTTTAATTTCGGGTGTGGGTCCTAGAGATGTCATATTCATGATCTGCTTTTCTTTTTGGGTTTGTTATTTTCTTGAATTTTAATCTATTTTGGAATATTCATCTTTTGTAAAAAAAAAAAAAAATTTAAAAAAAAAACCTCAAAAAGTTGTAATAATTATTGTTGTTTCCTTCGTCTTTAATATAGTAGAGTAATGAATAAATATGAGACAGAAAGTTATGGTTGTAGACTTGTAGTAGTACCTTCATCAATGTGACCAAGTTGTGTACTAATATATAGAAAGACAATATATAAAAGGACAAGTATTCCATCAATATATATATATATATATATATATAAATAAAGACAAGTAACCAGGGTCCCTTACCTTCTAGCTTTTCTCTTACCTCAGTCTCACATTAGTATGTCTTTTTTTATAATTTGGTTCTCGATATATATAGACAAGCCGCACACTTATCAAGACACATGAGAGGGACAACTTGTGGTCCTTATAAACTGTTCTCAGCTCAACTTTAACCTGAAAGGTCGCATGCTATGGATTTTGCTAATGTTTGTCTTAAGGGTACACATTAAATCATCTATTTTTAGAAACATTTTCTTAGAAATTGAAAAAGTATTGACAATTTTTTTTAATTTTCGAGAAAATATTTCCAAAAATGAATGGCTTAATGTGTGCTTTTAGGACACACATTAACCGGACCCTTTTACTATAGGCCTTCATATATCCTTTCTCATCATTGTGTGGCTTTATGACACGTAGTATCCTTCAATAACCTTAGAGTTTACTATAGGCCTTCATGTGATACCCTTTCTCATCATTGTGTGGCTTTACCACATGTAGTTTCCTTCAATAACCTGAGTCACAAATTTTTTCACGGATAATTAGTAAAGTGTTTTTAAAAATTGGTTCAAATAAGAACCAATTACAACTTTGGAACTTAACAGTTCTGAAATTTACTAAGAAAAATATTATATATAATACTTGTTAGGTTCTGTTAATGGGTACTCTTGGTGCAATTGTTAACAAATTATTTTATGAAAGTTTTGATATCACTTTTATGAAAAATAGAAAAAACTATACGTCAAAACATTAATTGTTTTTTTCTTATAAAAACTTTTTAAAAATAGTTCACTAACAAAAGCTCTAAGGGCTAACAAATTCCCTTTAGCCCCTGGGAAACCGTTAACATTTCCCATACTTGTTTTACTTTATGGTCCTCAATTAAATTTCAATTTTTTGATTGCATTGAGCATGAGTCAGAAAGCAGTTTCTTGTTAACATGAGATGCAGGAGAAGACTGGGAAAGACAACAGGAAAAATTTTTCTTTAAATTAAGTTTTGACATATATATTTTAAATGCGTGCAGGTGGTTGGAATTTTCAAGATGGTGGTGCTTCCACTATTAGGTCAGCTTGCAGATGAGTATGGGCGTAAACCAATGCTCCTTCTTACCATATCCACATCTATATTCCCTTTTGGTATGTTTCATTTGAGTAACTTACTTGCTCATGTGAAGTTAAATGTACAAACTGTTAAGTATTTACTTCTGAACTTTTTTTTGAGAAACATCTTCTGAACTTTGAGAATTAAGGATATGAAACCCCAAATATGTATGTCACTTTAAGTGTGCATTAGCTGTTTCACAATTATGGGTTTTTTTTTTTTAAATTAATATTTTAGAAAAAAATTAATGTGATTCAGTCTATGAAATTTACAAATGCTTTTGAAGGCAGTAGATGGGATACTATAGACCATGTGCATGTCAAAAGATTGATGGTTTAGCATTCAAACCTATAAACCATTTCTAAGGCATGAATATGGCTTCAGGCTAAACTAATTTGACAGAGTCTGGCCAAGAACCTTTTTTAAAAATGAAAATGGATAAAAGGTGATCTTTTTTGTTTTTGGTGGATTATATATCTGAAAACACGGAAAATTTTGAATTCCAGCTAATTCTGATTGAATGAATGGATACTGACGACACCGTTCATCCAAAACTGATCTAGAGCAAGATAAGCATCCTAAATGATGTATGAAAGATGAGAGACAAAGAAAGAGTTAAATGTAATTGTAGTTCAACTATGCATGTTGAAAGAATAAATATATAAGGATAAAAAGGGGGAATTTCCATTACAACTATACATGATTACCTTTTAAAATTGTGAATGATATTAATGCTTACTTTATATGATGCTACTAGCATTACATTAATGATACTGTCAAGACCATCAAGTGAATTTACAAATTTGATTTTTCTGTATTCTATTTTCAGCTATACTTGCCTGCAATCAGTCTACAGGATTTGTATATGCTTACTATGTTCTTCGTACAATATCTTATATTCTAAGTCAAGGGAGTATTTTCTGCATTGCTGTTGCTTATGCGGTAAGACTTGTTCCTCAATGATTGATGATCATGAATAGGGAATATTGGGGGTCACATTTTCCCTTCCTTTGTAGGCGGATGTTGTTGAAGAGAATAAGAGGGCAGCAGCTTTTAGTTGGATAACAGGCCTTTGTTCTGCTTCACATGTCTTGGGAAATCTTCTGGCACTTTTTGTCCCAGAAAAGTACATTTTTCCGGTATGTTGCTGCTCTAAATTCAGCATTAGCCATACCGCCTCAATTCTGTCATCTTTTTCTGTAAAATCATTTTCACCAATTCAGCCTTTTGTTTCAGGTTTCAATAGCGCTCTTGATCTTATCTCCGATTTATATTCAAATCTTTCTGGCTGAGACAGTTAAGCTGGCTCCAAAGAGGGACCAAGATTCAGCTTGCTTAGCTAAGACAATTAAAATTATCCAGAAACGATACAAATCAATGAAAGATGCTGCTACAATAGTTATGAGCAGGTAATTTTGTCTGTAATCAAGACAGCTTATAATATCCTTATCCTGCATTATGTAAAAACCGTATCTGGAATCTCTTAGGCAGTGTAAGCATCCAAACCTTTATACCTGCAAAACATTATAAATAAATTCTCTGTCTGGCTAAAAGTGCTTCGTTTTTCTTTTGCAGTCCAACTTTAAGGGGCATTTCTCTGGTTTCTTTCTTCTATGAGTTGGGAATGTCTGGCATCACCTATGTCTTGATGGTATGTTTCCTATTAATTTATCATTTTCACAAGCAAATAGATGGTTGCATGCTGATAATTTCCTCTTGGTACCATCATACAGCATCAGATATTTTAAATATATATATATAATTTTCTTTCCCTTTTTCCATAATTATTTTTTTCTTTTTGACAAACGACATATTCTTTCAACCTTTTCAGAATAGTTTCAGTCAGAATCTTAAGACCTTGCATGAAACTGAAAGCTTTTGTGATGCTTATTGTTGCTACCAATCTTAGTTTGGCCAAAATCTAATTGTCATTATAAATCAGTAATTGGCACATTGTGTGATTTGGGGTTGAAAAAGAGGAGGGAGAAATAAAGAAAAGGGAGAAGGTGAATGCCCAGTAAACATACCTTGTTGGGGTAGGATTTGTATGCGATGTGCTTACCCCAAAAATTTATAAAAATAATTTTGTTTATTATATAGAGACAAAGATGTCCAGTTTTGAAGGAAATATTTTAAAGACCTTATACAAATAGAATGTGGAAGGACTTGGGGAAAGAGAAATTGGTAGAGACTTAGACATGAAGCAGGAGACCCTAGAGAGCTTTATTCAGGGGTGTATGAATCAGAGGAGTCATGACTTGGTTAGCAGTTGTCATTGGAAAACAGATCAAGTACATGTCCTGAACCCACCAAAGTAATGGGAGAAATTTTGCGCTGAAACTCGTGCAGAAAAAGAAAATGTGTGAGATCTTCAGACTTCCTAGAGACTCCAAAGCCAAAGGCTTTCTTAATCAATAGTTTAGGATAAGATAGTGCTAGATTTATCATCTCACAAGATAATTGCAACTAAACCAATCCATGAAGTTGGGTAATGAAAATTTATAAAACTATGTTTTTCTTTTGATTCAATGAATTGATGGTTATGCTACTACCTGTGCAGTACTATCTGAAGGCTGCTTTTGGTTTCGATAAAAATCAGTTCTCAGAAATTCTGATGCTCGTGGGAATAGGTTCAATTGTTTCACAGGTGAAGTATATTATGGAGCTAAAGTTTCCTTATATTTACTTAAAAGAGTTTGATATACCTTTATACTGAAGATTGTGAATTACTCTCATCTTTTGCCCTCAATCAAGGCAGCATATCAATATTTGCTAGTATGTTATTAACTTTATCTGCTTGGCATATGCCAGAGTTTTCCTATAAATCCTCTGCTTTTTTGCTCAGAAGGTATCAAATGAATAATTCTTCCGGTTGGTGTTGTAATGGTTGATAATCTGTCTTCTCAACTAGAAAACAATGCAGAGGCATCGTGGTTTTAGAAATGAAACTATTCTTAGGGTCATATTCCGTTTAATTGTCTTCCCTTAATGAGCATATTTTTTTTTCGTTTGAAAATTTTGACAATTAAAAAGTTTATTTTATGAGTTCTGGAATTGGGAGTACTGTACATTTTAGTACTCGAATCCTAATTGCTTATAATCCTTTTAGAGTCTTTTGAATTGAGAGTACTGTTCAGTGCTCATACTATCAGCATGAATGAAACCTCTTTTGTCAAAATATTCCAAATGATGATTGTGTTGAGTTTGTTGTTTTCCTTTATGAAAATATTAAATTCCTTCAGGAATGCTCTTCCTATAACATGTTGGTTTGTGGTTCCAGATGTTGGTGCTTCCACTAATAAATCCATTGGTTGGAGAGAAAGTGATATTGTGCATAGGTTTACTTGCATCAATAGCTTATGTAAGCCTCTTATAATCATTTCTTTTAATCCTTCCAGCATAAATTACAAAATAAAATAAAAACTAATGATTCTTTTTGCTGCGCAGGCATTATTCAATGGCCTTGCATGGGCGGCATGGGTATGTATATACTTTATGAATGCGTTATTTAATTCTAAGCTAAAGGAAAATTTTCTGACACATAAACACTTGAGTTGGCTTGCAAGCAAAGATTTAGCCTTAAATGATTTTTGGACATATCAATGTTATTTCTATTTTCTTACATGAATCATGTTTAGATACGTAATATGTAGTTTGAAAATTTTAAATTTTGGAAACAACTTTGTAAAACATACAACATGAGGAATATAAAAATACTCTATGCTCTAAGAGTTTCATGTGCATGTAGGGAACTTGAGTCCTTCTTTTATGAAAGAATCTGTGGTTCAAAAAGCACTAGTGACATTGATCAGAAACTTTTCTTTCTTTTCTTTTTTCTTTAGGCTATTTTGAATTTTTTAATTTCCATTCCTCATATGGAGTTATAAATTCGATCATGTGTTAATCATGGCTTTGTGAAAGTAAAACTAAAGTTTCCTAGTTCTGTTTATTACTTTTCAACTGTGGATACATTTCTCAGTCAGTAACAATGCAACATTGCCACAATGCAGGTACCATTCATGAGTGCCACATTTAAAGTTGTAGTTGTCCTTGTAAGACCTGCTGTAAGTATTGGAATCATAAATTTTTTCATAAAATAATATTCAATGTGGTTATTCAGTTCACCTTTAATTCTAATGGTGTTTCAATTTTGCCTGTCAAATTATATGCAGACTTATGCAATTATTTCAAGAGCATCAAGCTCAAAAAATCAGGTTTGGAAAATACATGTGATCCCATTACCTACAGTTCTGCATTCAATAGATCTTAATATTCTGTCTAGCAACCAAAATATAATAATAATAATAATAATCTTCTACTCTTACTGTCAATACAAGTAAAGTCCTGGTTTCTGTAATTTCACCTTTCAGTATTATTATACATAGGGAGAGGCTGCTGAATTTGATAAAGTTGTTTGAGTAAAGCTAATGCATATCATAAGTCACACTACTCATCTAGATCTGGCTGTTTTCTACTTCTTTAGATTGAACTTTGAACTCAATTAAAAAAAAATGAGGCAGGTTCATCAATATGTGTTCAGAATGAATCAGATCAGCATGTGTCCAGTAGTGGGTTTTGGGTTTAAAATGGTGGCTTTCTTCGAAAATTGGTCCAATGATTTTTGTCTTTTGTTCAGTTATCTACGGTTATCAGATGCCTTATGCCATAAAAATTGCTATTTTTACACCTGAAATTGCTGCATTCACTTAACTGATGGAGAATTTCTGGAGTATGCCAAACAAAAAAGAAATAAATGTAGACATAGGGTTCTCCCACATCAAAATAACTTGTTCTGTGTTGATTTAGTTCTTGAGCTAAATACAGTACAAAGCACATGACCGTGGTCATTCCATTGACATGTATGTTCAATTGTTTGTGCAGGGAAAAGCACAAGGATTTGTGGCTGGTGTGGAATCAATAGCAAGTTTGTTATCACCGCTCGTAATGAGTCCATTGACTTGTGAGTAGACTAACTCATCATTTTTTTTTTTGAGTTGAGTGTTAGAATCAATCCATATGTATTGCTAACAAGCTAAGTTTTTATCTCAGCATGGTTCTTATCTAGCAGTGCACCTTTCAACTGCAAAGGTTTCAGTATTGTATGTGCATCTGTATGCATGGTAAGCATATACCCCACCCCCCCTTCTCTCTCTCTCTCTCTCTCTCTCTCTCTCTCTCTTAACTAACTCTGCATCTTATTCTCCTCAGATGATTTCATTATGTTATGCTTGTCTGCTTAAACCTGGGGTAGCTTCAAGCAGTGATTCAGAGGATGACATTGAAGCACCATTGCTAAGTGAGAGTTGATTGTTTGTCTCAAGTAATTTAAAATATTTTTTCTATGCTGGCTGATGTAAATATTTGGGGTCCCTTGCATAGAGCAATGTAGTTGTATTAGTGCAAACAAGCTTCCAATGTGTTTCCAATGTGTTTATCCCTCAGAAAGTTCTCTTAAACTTTATGCGCTGCAGAGGATAACATTGAAGCTTCACCTCCAAGTGTTATAGTTCATTGTTGTATTTCCCAAGCATTTTGTAATAGCTTTTATAGGCGGTGATGTATATATGCATCCCTTTGGTAGTGTAAGAATGTAACTATATTGATACCTATAAATTTTGACCATGCATTTTACCTCAAAAAGTTGTTCTCTTCTCTTCAACATCTGTGTGTGTAAATGAATATGCAAACGTTATTTCAAACGCTATAACTGAACGAGCAGCACTGCTGAATACTAGCCTAAAAGATAACAAACAGCAACGTGTACATGACTCAAATACAACAGGAGTTGTTTATATGCAACATAGATCTTTGACTGTTACAGCAGCTAGACATTCCATATTTGACATCCAGCCCCCAGTGGTGGAACCTGGGGTGGAGGGGATTATATTTGGTGTAACTTTAAATAATGTTACACCACCTAATATTTTTTAATTGGATTCAAATTTTGACAAATGCATTGTTAAATTATATTATTTTCATATATTCTTCATGTTTGCAAAATTTTAAGATAATCAAAGATCAATAGACCATTTAAAATAATGCATAAAAAATGAGTTTTTGATCAAATAATAAATAATATCCAATTAGCATTAAAATTTACATGCATATTTTAAAAATATATAAAATATGTAATCTATCAATAGGATTTTCAAAATATGAATTCAATAACAAGTTATTAGATGTTATAACATTCCTTAGAGTTACATTAGATATAACTTGAACCTAATCTTCTCTCTCTAAAATATAATATAATATAGTCCTAGATTTTAAAAAGTTTCAATTAAAAACTCAAAATTTAAAATTATATAAATTTGCACATTCAAACACTTCACATAAATATCAAGTGGAATGTTAATACAAACTAATTCACAAAATAATAGAACTCGTATTAAATTGTATTTTTCTATTAGAATTTTTATGTTGTTTTAAAGTACTTTTAGTGTGAAATTACCATATGCAATTCACATGGATTTGACATGAAGTAAGTTTTAAATATAGTTTATGTGAATTTGTTACTTTTAATTAGTAGTGACTCACTTCACTAAGAGACGGATTTGGGTTTGAAAAATGGGCTCGAGTCTTTGTGGCTTGAGTTGTTGTATTTAATATACGGTGTTGATCACAGTTCCATAGTGATTAGGAAGACTTCATCATCAAGACCGAGATCCTCGGGTATATGCCTAGGATGTCTACAATTGCTTTTCTTTCAACTACGTCGCTTCTAGGAATGAAAGCTTAAAAATTGAAGAGGACAATCCCTTTGTTTCAACATATATATATATATATATATATACACACCTAAGAGTCTTACCTACACACGCTTCTCGAGGGAATGTGCAGAATAGCACAATGAGGAGGGACTATAACGTAAGTTAAGATGCTTTGGAAAATAAGTTGGAAACTAGCATCTCGAGTTTTATAGACTCGATACCGATCTATAAATCTTGAGTCTTAGAGACTTGAGTTTCAAATACTTAGACATCTGAACCAAATCAGAGGAAGAACGATCTGAAGAGGAAGAACAATCTGATCTGAAGAACGAAGAACGATTTGAAGCGGCACGATCTAATCTGAAGAACAAAGAGAAGATTTGAAGAGGCACTAGGAAGAACGAAGATCTGTCATCGAAGGAAGAACGATCTAATCAGAAGAGGCAATTTGAAGAGGCTATCTGATCTGAAGAGGAAGAACGAAGATCTACAGTCGAAGAACGAAGAAGAAGAATGAAGAAAGAAGAACGATATGATATTGAGGAAGAAGAAGTGAAACTCGAGTGTTTAAAACTCGATTTCCACAAATCGACACTTAAAGACTCGATTTTTATCTTGGAACTCGAGTTTTAAACCCTCGAAATGCTAGTTTTCAACATTGTTTTGAAACAGGTCAACTAACTAAATTTTTTAATATTTAATGTTATTTGGAAATAAAATTCCACGCTTCTCTCACACAAAACATACAATGGGCCATTAGGATATGACACAACATGTCGATTGCTAACCCAAAGGCCACAAGGTGTGAAACGGGGGCTGGCGTGCAAGCAACTGCAGGGGTAGTCTCTGCTCTAGGAGGATTAGCAAAATGGATAGAGGGCTATAGCGCAAGTAATTTTTTTTTTTTTTTTAAGTGATACTTATAATATATTGCTAACTTTACCGTTCGAATTCTTTCTTCTTTAAACCCCCAAGCATTTTGTACATGAAAAGATGCCAATTCAACTAAGGTGCTTGGCAAGTAAAATTCAACGAATCAAATGAATATGTTGTTTAATAATACACTTAAATCTATCTAAAGTTCTAAACTGATGGTTTGAAATTTAATCCATTGTACCGAAATTTATATTTCTAAAATTGAAAATTAATTAAGGGTGGAATAGTCAGGTAAAATGTTAGGATTCTACTTCCTTTTATTAAAAAATCCTAAAGATTAATTTATCATTATTAAAAATAAAAAGTTTACAGACACAAACAATTTGACACCCATTGATAAAAGAAGATTTCGTGAATTTAGACAAGAACCAGTACAAGTTGTTGCATCAGCAAAGTAGAGAGACAGCTTGGCTAAGCCAATGTTAGAATCACCAAACATCCACAAGCAAACAAGGCAATGCCACAAGCAGAACCCACACCACTAGGCAAGTGACAAGCAGTTTTGGGATCAAAGTCCCCAGAAGGAGAAGATTCACAAATGATAGAATCATCAGTGGTAGAGACTGTTAATGTGTATTACGTTGTGGGTTTTAGGTCCACTTTGTTTACTTATATAGCACACATACTTGTACTTCACACTCTGCCTTCTATATAAAGGCACTCATGTATATTTTATTAGATGTGAAATATAATACATTCATTCAGTATTTCCAACATGGTATCAGAGCAACTACTTTAAATTTTTGGTGTGCAATCTGTAATCCTGTCTTCTCAATGCTCTCCGCTACCTCCATCGTTGTCGTCGCCATCGTCGTTATACACTGAAGACCACTGTCATTCCAGTCGCCACCATAAATTTTACTTTGATCCTCTAGTCTCTAGTACCATCGGAATCATCTTCCAATCTACATCATCAGAGAAGAATTGACGTCATCGAACATACCATGTGCCTTCACATGTTGCCCAAGTAAACTGCATCAAAGACACATGCCACATGCACTGCTAGAAGATTCTACTTCTTCGTCCATGCGTCACACGCGCCCCCACAAGCTTCACGCGCGCCCAACAACTTGCTGACGTCATCCTGGTTATATCAATTGCCACATCAACCCTCCGCTTACATCATCATTCGTTGCATCTTGTTGACGTCATTGCTCTGCTGGTTGATTTTGATTGTTGACTTTTGAGGCAGGTTTAACCATTGACTTTTTGCGGTCCAGGTGCTCATTTTCTAATTTTTCGCGTAGATTTCATTTTTTCATATTTTTCTTCTAAATGAAGAATAAGGTCAAGTCTTCATTTTATTGCAATAATCGTCACTAACAATCCAACAAATGTTTTTGCAATTTTTGCAAACGTCTTGGCCATAATATTGAGAATTGCTATCAACGCAACAAATCGTTTGTTTCCATTTCTACTACTACTATTGCTAACACTGAGAGTATCCAACCAATGGCTCCCGTCTCCGTAAAGTCCAAGTCTTTTAGATCCACTATTACCATTTCCACAGTTGATATTCAAAACATCATCGCTAATACAATTTGTATGGTTGGTAATGCATCTTATTCCTCTTCTCTCTCAATTTCATCTAGTATGTCTCCTTCCTCTTGGCTCATGGATTTTGCTTGTTGCAACCACATGACACCTCACTTGTCCTTATTTTCTCAACTTAAACCTACACCACACCCTTTTAATATTCGCATAGCAAATGGTTTCACAATGTTTGGTCATAATATAGGTTCTATCGATGTAACACCCTATAATTTTGATACCAATTTAATTACTATGTGTAAATTATAAAGGGAGGCCTACAATTAAACGGATTAAAATCATTTGGGCCTAAGATATAAAAAATAAGATAAATATTGTGGGATATGAAGCCCAAGTGAGGTGGCATAAATAAATATATGGGCCTTGATAATCCTAGCTTTCTTCCTCTTTAGTTACATGTGTATTTGCTGATAAGGCTTCTTTTTGCTTCAGCCGCATCACACTACTGAACCTTGCTTTGCTTCATTGTGGCTGTGAGTAGAGACTATAGGTACAGATCTCTTTTGCACTAAACTTAGGAAAGTTGAAATACTCATGAATCTCCACCTATCCTTACATTAAGAGAAAAGATGTCCTATATTGTATTATATTAGATAAGGATGGTCAATATGTCAAGAAAGGACCACAAGCTTTGAATTTGTGCCTAATAGAGTAATAGGCTTGGACTTATCAATTCTCACCATGTGAAAGGAAAGATGAAAAAAAAAGAAAAAGAGTTGCTTGTGGTTTATATATAATTGTTTATAGTCTCACTTTATTCACCGCCATTGTCATTGTCCAAATAAGTGTCCAGCAATGTCCTTATGCTTTACGGCATCAAGAGGATTATGGGTCTTTGGGTTGATGATTACAATATTATAATAGGAATTGTTATATATACCCGTATGGTCTAGGCTTTGAAATTGATTACGTGTGAATAGTATGTGTAGCCATATGGTCCTCCATTGGCTCTAAGATTGATTTGGCAGAACTATATTATGTGGCTTCTACTTTTGACTATAGATATAAATATTAGGTTGATAAGATAGGTTTATATATCATGTGGCTTCTAAGGAATAGTAGAATATATGATGGCTAGACCTATAGTGAATTGCTAGAGTTTTGTAGAGTTGCAGTACAATCATGCTTATTAATGGATAGTAAAAATATGTGAAATAGAACAATTAGATTAAAGCTGAAAGTGAACTGGAGAGTTACGTAAATAAATGTAAAATTTTGGAAATATCAGTGTTGTCTAAGATTATATTGTCCAAGTATGGAATCAGATTTTAGTAGCAAATTTGTGTATTGATGGACCTATTTTTGGTGTTGCTAGGCTCTAATCCTATTGATTCATTGTGACTTAAGGGTGATTGATTCCTTTTATTTTGCAACTAAGAGATAAGTGGTATTTACAAATTTTGGGGGTATTTCCAAAACAGTGTTGGTTATTAAACTATTTTATATCGAAGAAATATGTTGTTATTCTATACATATAAATGGATATTTTATAATTTCTTGATGTGCACATTAATTATTCGTTTTATGAAAAACTTGTGGGACAACCTAAACTTATTTAAACTTATATGTGTGAATATACCTTTATATTGTTGAGAATTATGAATGGATTATTATGTTTGTGAGCACTTTGAGATGTGTTTTGAAAACCTATGACAAGTCATGATTAAAAGCTCAGTATTGTATTAGTTCTTAGTAAGGGACAATCATACTGCAGCTAGTCTTTAGCAAGGGACGTTTCTAGAAAAGGGGACAGTACACATTTGATAGCTCCTTAACAAGGGAGTATACTATTGAGGATCCAAAAAGGAAGCTCCATAGCAAGGGAGTGCACCTTATGTTCCAAAGGAGTCATCCTTAAGAAAGGGGATGAAAATAAGGTTCTAGTCCCAAAAAGGGGATAGCACAACCCTGTCAACGGAGTGTAAACATTGACCACGAGAAAAGCATAGGAAATTGTTTATGTGATGGTATTAATATATATATATATTATGATGGCTCACAATATAAATATATTTTTATTATATATGAAGTATTTGATGATAAATATTGACGAGTTACAAGCTATGAAATTGTTGTAAGAATTATTTATTTGAAAGGTTTGTTCCCACACCCTAATGTTAGTGAATTCCACTTATTGAGTTATCTCACAACCCCCCCCCCCTCTCTTTATTTCCCATTACAGATACATTAGTGGGATTATTGGAGTAGAGATTCTTGAAAAATAGCAGTCACGAACTATTTTGTGGAACTAAGGATTTTCTTATTATTTTTATGGCATTAAACATTGTATTGGAGAGTTATTTTGAGGATGTTTTGTTTTTGGTGAATTAGAGCTCTTACATTTGTGATGAAATTTAAGGTTGCTGGTTTCTTTTATTTAATATTTTTATGGATTATTCAAATTAAATAGACTTTTATTGCTTATGATTTTGGGGCGTTACAATTGCGGTATTAGAGCTTAGGATATGATTCTGTAGACACTTGAAAACTAGGTCATGATCCTATAGACACTTGAAACTAGGTTATGATCTTGATTTTTTGTCAGAGCATTTGATATTTAGGTTATGTTTGATGAGATATTTTGAATAATTTTGGCAATGTACTTCTTATGTTTAGTAGTAATAATTGTTGCACACTTTATATTTCTTAATTTCCTTGTTAACTAGGTATCATGCCACCCAAAAAGAAGAGAGTGACTAATTCCAATAGCAAGGAACCTATTGTTAATTTACCCAGGCCAACCAAAGCAAGGGTTAATATTGAGGCTGAAGCCACTCAAGACGTGAGAAATAATGAACGTCTTAGGGTGGCACGCATTGATCCTTTGGATGAAGCTGCTGCCTGACTGTTGGATAGGTTGGCCCATGTTGCTAGTAGAGGCGCAGGTAGAGTAGAGGCAAGGGCTGGTTGCTCTTTTAAGACTTTTATGAAGTAGAATCCCCCTTTCTTTGATGGGCAGCCAAATCCTACACAAGTTTGGTTCTTGCAAATGGAGAAATTGTTAGAAGCTTTAGATTGCACTGACTCTCAGAAGGTGCGGTTTGCAACTTTCAAGTTGATTGGAGAAGCCAAGCGTTGGTGGAGATCCACTAAAGCCATTTTGGAGGGAATGGACATTAAGAGAAATCCCATCACTTGGGAGAAATTTAAAGGGGTTTTCTATGATAACAACTTCCCTAAGGTGGTTCAGGAACGAAAGGAGAGGGAATTTGCTGATTTGGTGCAAAGAAGTATGACTGTTGAGCAGTATACAGCTAAATTCATCGAGTTATCTCGCTTTGGACCCCACTTAATCCTTACTGAGGCGAAGAAAGCAAGCAGATTTCTAAAGGGGTTGAATGAGAGATTTCGACACCATCTGATTGCATCAAGGGTTGATAATTATGCAGAGTTAGTTAAGAGAGCTATGAGACTAAAGGAAGATTTCAAGAACAATGTTAGGAAGGAGAACCCACCTAGAAAAACTAGACAGACAGGCTTTCGACAAGGCAATGCTCAAGGTCATTGGAACAAGAAAGGATCTTTTGGGAGGTCTGGGAGTAATTCATCATCAAATAAGCCAGAAAATAAGAATCCACCCTAGAATGCTCAAGGTAGAAGTTTGAATGCTTGCCCTACATGTGGAAGGTTTCATGGAGATAAGCTGTGTTTCTTTGATGGAAAGGCTTGTTATAATTGTTGGAAGACAGGACACTTAGCTAGAAGTTGTACATCTCCTCAATAAAACTCAATGGCACAACCTGGAAAGAATGATTAGAGGAGGAAAGCACAAGGGAGAGTGTTTGCACTCATACCACAAGACATTCAAGCTTCGGATACTATGGTTACAGGTATCCTCCCATTATTCTCAAACTTTGCTAAAACTCTATTTGATTCTGGATCTACACACTCTTTCATCTCCTCTCAATATGCTAAGTTATGTGATAAGAAACTTGGACTTATGGATTATGACTTGTCTGTGGCCACACCTATGGGTGATTCTTTGGTGTGTAATTTTATGCTTAAGTCTTGTGTCATCCAAATTGAGGACATGGAAATGTTAGCAAACTTGATTTTGATGGACATGTATGATTATGATGTAATTTTGGGGATGGACTGGTTGGCAGCTTATCATGCTAGTGTAGATTGTTTTGGAAAAGAGGTGGTGTTTCGGCCTCTAAGAGAACCCGAATTTCAGTTTAAGGGCTCTAGGATGCATGCTTTACCTAGGGTGATATCAACCCTTTGAGCTAAGCGTCTATTACGAAAAGGATGCCAAGGGTACCTAGCTCATGTGGTGGACACTAGGAAGAAGATATTGAAGTTGGATGGTATCCCTATTGTGAGGGAGTTTCCTACATCTTCCCTGAAGACCTACTAGAGATACCTATAGATAAAGAGATTGAATTCTCCATTGATTTGCTCCCTGGAACTTCTATATCGAAAGCACCATATCGGATGGCACCCACTGAACTTAAGGAAAAGCTACAAGAACTCCTTGACAAGGGGTTCATCAGACCAAGTGCATCTCCTTGGGGTGCACTAGTTTTATTTATGAAGAAGAAGGATGGGACTATGAGGTTGTGTATTGACTACCGTGAGTTAAACCGGGTTATTGTGAGAAATAAATACCTTCTCCCTCGTATTGATGACCTATTTGATCAATTGCAAGGGGCACAAGTTTTCTCTAGGATTGACCTTTGTTCTGAGTATCACCAATTGAAAATCAAGGGTGAAGACATACCCAAGATAGCTTTCAGGACTAGGTATGGGCACTATGAATTCTTGGTAATGCCTTTTGGATTAACTAATACTCCTGCTGCATTTATGGACTTGATGAATAGGGTATTTCATGAGTACTTAGACCGCTTTGTTATTGTCTTTATTGATGACATTCTAATCTTCTCCAAAAGCATGGAAGAACATGAAAAGCACTTGAGAATTGATTTTCAAATTTTGAGGGAGAAGAAGCTATATGCAGAGTTTAAGAAGTGTGAATTTTGGCTTGATCAAGTGGTGTTCCTAGGGCATGTGATATCTGAGGCAGGGATTTCTGTAGACTCTAGTAAGGTTGAAGCTGTGGTTGATTGGGTAAGACCGACAAATGTAAGTGAGATTGTGAGCTTTTTGGGCCTTGTTGGCTATTATAGGAGGTTTGTGGTGGGATTTTCTAGTATTTCAGCCCCATTGACTCAACTAACTCGTAAGAATGCCAAGTTTGTGTGGACAGAAGAATGTGAGAAGAGTTTTCAAGAACTTAAGCAAAGGTTGGTCACTGCACCAGTACTAACCATCCCTAGCAACTTGGGAGGCTTTGTCATTTATAGTGATGCTTCAAGAAAAGGGCTGGGTTGTGTGTTAATGCAGCATGGTAAAGTCATAGCTTATGCTTCCCGCCAATTAAAGAATTATGAACAAAATTATCCCACTCATGACTTGGAGTTAGCTACAGTGGTGTTTGCATTGAAGATTTGGAGACATTATCTGTATGGTGAAAGGTGTGAGATTTATATAGATCATAAGAGTTTGAAGTACTTCTTTCCTCAGAAAGAATTGAATACGAGACAGCGAAGGTGGCTTGAGTTGATTAAAAATTATGATTGCTCAATCAATTACCATCCAGGTAAGGCTAATGTGGTAGCTGATGCACTTAGTCGGAAGTCTTCTGGTTTCTCAACTGCCTTGTTAACTACTCAAAAGGCGATTATTAAGGACTTGGAAAGTATGGGAATTGAAATTGTCATGGGTGATTCCCAAGCCTTTATGGCCAATTTGACAATACAACCCACTTTGATTGAGAAGATTAAGAATTCACAGGTTGATGATGCACAAATTGTAAAGATCATAGAAGAAGTACAAGAAGGGAAGAGACCAGGATTTAATGTGTCTAATGATGGTGTTTTGAGGTTTGGAAAAAGAATTTGTGTGCCAAATGATCTTGCATTAAAGGAGATTATGGAAGAAGCCTATCATACCCTATACTAAGTGCACCTTGGTAGCACCAAAATGTATCGTGACATTCGAGAAACTTATTGGTAGAATAACATGAAGAGAGAGATAGCTCAGTTTATGGAGCAATGCTTGACTTGTCAACAAATTAAGGCATTATACCAGAAACCTTCAGGATTGCTGCAACCACTTGCCATTCCTGAGTGGAAGTGGGAGCGTATATGTATGGATTTTGTGACTGGTTTGCCAAGATCTCCTTAAGGGCATGAGGCCATTTGGGTAATTGTGGATAGGATGACAAAAACAACACATTTTATTCCGGTTAAGATGACTTACTCACTTGATCAGCTAGCATAGATAGATATTGATGAGACTGTGAGTCTTCACGGAGTTCCAGCATCAATTGTGTCTGATCGAGACCCAAGATTCACCTCAAAGTTTTGGGAAAACCTGCATAAAGCCTTGGGTACAAATCTTAGCTTTAGTACAGCTTTCCACCTGCAAACAAATGAACTATCAAAAAGGACTATTCATACTTTGTAGGATATGTTAAGGGCTTGTGTATTGGATTTCAAAGGAAGTTGGGAAAAATACTTGTCCTTGGTGGAATTTGCCTATAATAATAGCTACCACTCTAGTATTGAGATGGCTCCCTATGAGGCTTGGTATGGTGGAAAATGCAGGTCCCCATTGTGTTAGGAAGAGGTTGGTGAGAGGAAATTGTTAGGACCAGAAATCATTCAGATGACATATGAGAAGATTAATCTGATTCGTAAAAGATTGCAAGCAGCACAAAGTCGATAGAAGAGTTATTATGACAACTCGAGAAGGAAAGTAGAATTTGAAGTTGGGGATATGGTATTTTTGAAAGTCGCCCCAATGAAGGGTGTGATGAGATTCAGGAAGAAGGGGAAGTTAAGCCTCAGATTTGTTAGTCCATTTGAGATCTTAAAACGCATTGGTAAAGTTGACTATGGCCTTACCACCTACACTTGCAGGAGTGCATAATGTTTTTCATGTTTCCATGTTGAGGAAGAACATCCTGGATCCTTCACATGTTTTGAACTATAAGCCACTCAAGATCAAAGACAACTTGACTTATGAGGAAGTTCCAATCCAAATTCTTGACCGCAAGGATCAAGTGCTACGCACCAAGACCATATCATTGGTTAAGGTCCTTTGGAAGAATCACACAATGCAAGAGGCATCTTGGGAGCAAGAAGATGAGATGAAATCAAATTATCCAGAGTTGTTTGTTAATGAAGGTATGTACAATTTCGAGGATGAATTTTTTTTTTTTAAAGGGGGGAAGGATGTAACACCCTATAATTTTGATACCAATTTAATTACTATGCGTAAATTATAAAGGGAGGCCTACAATTAAATGGATTAAAATGATTTCGGCCTAAGATATTGAAAATAAGATAAATACTATGGGATATGAAACCCAAGTGAGGTGGCATAAATAAATATATGGGCCTTGATAATCCTAGCCTTCTTCCTCTTTAGTTACACGTGTATTTGCTAATGAGGCTTCTTTTTGCTTCAGCCACATCACACTACTGAACCCTGCTTTACTTCATTGTGGCTGTGAGTAGAGACTACAAGTACAGTTCTCTTTTGCTCTAAACTTAGGAAAGTTGAAATACTCATAAATCTCCACCTATCCTTACATTAAGAGAAAAGATGTCCTATATTGTATTATATTAGACAAGGATTGTCAATATGTCAAGAAAGGGCCACAAGCTTTGAATTTGTGCCTAATAGAGTAATAGGCTTGGACTTATCAATTCAAGTTTGTCACCATGTGAAAGGAAAAAAAAAAAAAAAAAGTTGCTTGTGGTTTATATAAAATTGTTTATAGTCTCACTCTATTCACCGCCGTTGTCATTGTCCAAATAAGTGCCCAGCAATGTCCTTATGCTTTAGGCATCAAGAGGATTATAGGTCTTTGGGTTGATGATTACAATATTATAATAGGAATTGTTATATATAGCCATATGGTCCAGACTTTGAAATTGATTACGTATGAATAGCATGTATAGCCTTATGGTCCTCCATTGGCTCTAAGATTTATTTGGTAAAACTATATTATGTGGCTTCTAATTTTGACTATAGATATAAATATTAGGTTGATAAGATAGGTTTATATATCATGTGGCTTCTAAGGAATAGTAGAATATATGATGGCTAGACCTATAGTGAATTGCTAGAGTTTTGTAGAGTTGCAGTACAATCATGCTTATTAATGGATAGTAAAAATACGTGAAATAGAACAATTAGATTAAAACTGAAAGTAAACTGGAGAGTTACGTAAATAAATGTAAAATTTTGGAAATATCAGTGTTGTCTAAGATTATATTGTCTAAGTATGAAAACAGATTTTAGTAGAAAATTTGTGTATTGATGGACCTATTTTTGGTGTTGCTAGGCTCTAATCCTACTAATTCATTGAGACTCAAGGGTGATTGATTCCTTTTATTTTGCAACTAAGAGGTAAGTGGTGTTTACTAATTTTGGGGGTTTTCCCAAAACAGTGTTGGTTAATAAACTATTTTATATTGAAGAAATATGTTGTTATTCTATACATATAAATGGATATTTTATAATTTTTGGATGTGCACATTGATTATTCGTTTTATGAAAAACTTGTGGGACAACCTGAGCTTATTTAAACTTGTATGTGTGAATATACCTTTATATTGTTGAGAATTATGAATGGATTATTATGTTTGTGAGCACTTTGAAATGTGTTTTGAAAACCTATGGCAAGTTGTGATTAAAAGCTCAGTATTGTATTAGTCCTTAGTAAGGGACAATCATACTGCAGCTAGTCTTTAGCAAAGGACGGTCCCAGAAAAGGGGATAATGCGTACATTTGATAGCTTCTTAGCAAAGGAGTATACTATTGAGAATCCAAAAAGGAAGCACCTTAGTAAGAGAGTGCACCTTTAGGTTCCAAAGGAGCCATCCTTAAGAAAGGGGATGACAAGGAGGTTCCAGTCTCAAAAAGGGGATAGCAAAACCCTATCAATAGGGCATAAACATTAACCACGAGAAAAGTCTAGGAAATTATTTATGTGATGGTATTAATATATATATATATATATATATATATATATATATTATGATGGCTCACAATATAAAGATATTTTTATTATATATGAAGTATTTGATGATAAATTTTGACAAGTTACAAGTTATGAAATTGTTGTAAGAATTATTTTTAGTGAATTCCACTTGTTGAGTTATCTCACCCCCCCTTTATTTCTCATCACAGATACATTAAAGGGATTATTGGAGTAGAGATTCTTGGGAGACAACAGTTACGAACTATTTTGTGGAACTAAGGATTTTATTATTATTTTTATGGCATTAAACATTGTATTGGAGAGTTATTTTGAGGATGTTTTGTTTTTGGTGAATTAATGCTCTTACATTTTTGATGAGATTTAAGGTTGCTAATTTCTTTTATTTAATATTTTTATGGATTATTCAGATTAAATAGACTTTTATTGCTTATGATTTTGGGACGTTACAATCTCGACCTCCAACATATCGATTCCTGGGGTTTCTAATGTTCCTAACCTTTCTTACAATTTATTTTCTATGAGAAAATTAGCTGAGTTCGGTTATTGCATTACCTTTGTTTATTCTGCGTGTACTATACAGGATCCAAGGACGAGACAGGAGCTTGGAATCAGTCCCAGAGTTGGGTGTATGCTTCCTGTGGACAACCTTCGCCTTCCACCTGTTACTCATGTTTTCGTTGCTAGCGCAGCTGCTATAGTTTCTTTTATTTCTTCTCTTGTGCTTTGGCATGCCCGACTTAGTCATGCATCTTCTTCTTGGGTACAACACTTGGCTTCTAGAGGTTTGTTAGGTTCAATGTCCATAGAAAATTTTGATCGTGTTTTATGTCTATTAGGAAAACAACCAGCTTTACCTTTTCAATACTAGTGAATCTATGTCCATTGATATCTTTGACCTAATTCATTATGATGTTTGGGAGCTTTTCTCTGTCTATAGTATTAATAGATCTCGATATTTTGTTGATCATTATTCTCACTATAGCTGGATTTTTCATATGAAACATCGTTCTAAATTATTGCAAGCATATTGTAATTTTGCAAAAATTGTTGAAATTCAATTTTCCAAACGAATCAAAATTTTTCAATCTGATAATGTTCTTGAATACACTCAATATGCTTTCCAAGTTATTTTGCATTCCTATAACACTATTCATCAACTTACTTGTCCAGGTACCTCTTAACAAAATGGTAGAGCTGAATGAAAACTTCATCATATTCCTGACATTGTTTGTGCTCTCATTCTCTTTGCCAAAGTTCCTACTTCTTTTTGGGGCAAAGCTACTCTCATGTTGTTCATGCTATTAATCACATTCACAATCCTATCATCCAAAATCAAACTACATATGAGCACTTTTTTGGGTCTCCTCCAAACAATCACCACCTTCGCTCCTTCAATTTTGCCTATTTCATTCTTCTTTAGTCGCATGAGCATAACAAACTTGAGCCTCGGTCCAAACTCTGTTGTTTTCTACTATGACGAAACTCAAGAGGGGTATCATTGTTATGATCCTGTCTCTCATCATCTTCATATCTCTTGCAATGTTATCTTTTGGGAACATCATTCCTTTGTTAAGCTCTCTCACTTCCGTACCTTCCTATCTACCTCCTCTGTCTTAGATCTTTTTCCAGATGAGCCACATATTCCTTCTATAGTTGCTCTTGATCCTCATATAGACTTCTCTGTCAAACTACCATATATTTTTGATACCTTTACTGGATCGCCCTCTAATGAACAGGAGGAAGATGAACAGGTCAAAGATGAGCAACCCAACCTTGAGCTTGGGTCCCTTTGCTCTTACTTCGCCTGAAGATCTTGCACAAGACATTTCATCTCATCATTCAACTTGGGTGAAATCTATTCCTACACTTTTACTTGACTATCATTGTTACACTGCCCTTGCTACACTGCATGAGCCTCACACCTATCGTGAGGTCTCCATTAACCCTTTATGGTAGATTGCAATGAAAGAGAAACTTGATGCATTATTTAAAAACCATACTTGGGATTTGGTGTCTCTCCCCCCGGGAAATTTGTAGTTGGTTGTAAGTGGATCTACAAGATCAAGACTCCCTTTGATGGGTCCATTGAGCGTTATAAAGTTAGTCTTGTTGCAAAAAGTTTTACACAGAAGTATGGGATCGATTATGAAGAGACCTTTCTTTCGGTTGCTTGAATCTCATCTGTTCGTGCCCATTTAGCCATTATCGCTGCTAGTAAATGGGACATTTTTCAGATGGATGCCAAAAATGTCTTCCTTTATGGGAATTTAAGTGAAAAAGTTTATATGCAACCTCCTACTAGTCTCTTTATTGAACCGTACAAGGTTTGTCACATTCAATGTGCATTTTATGGCCTTAAACAAGTTCCACGAGCTTGGTTTGCCAAGTTCAACTCTACCATTTCTCGCTTGGGTTACATTGCTAGTCATTATGATTCTATCTTATTACTTCGTCACACCAAAAAAGACACTATTTTGCTTTTCCTATATGTGGATGATACGATCATAACTGCTGATGACCTTAGTGACATTCAAAAACTCAAGAATTTTCTTAGTTAGCAATTTGTGATGAAAGATCTTGGACATCTCAGCTACTTCTTGAGTCTTGAAATCACTCATTTTACAGATTGACTTTATATTACCCAATCCAAGTATGCTTCTAAACTTTTGTCTCAAGCTGGACTCACTGATAGAAAAACTGTTGACACTTTAGTTGAACTTAAAACCCATCTGGCTCCTTCAGGGGAGAAACTATTGTCTAATCCCTCCCTTTATAGACGCTTGGTTGATAACCTAGTTTTTCTCATTAGCACTCGTCTAGACATTTCCTATGTTGTTCACCAAGTGAACTAGTATCTGTCTGCTCCACGATTGAGTCATTATGTTGTTGTTCTACGCATTCTTTGATACCTGAAGGGCATTCTCTTCCATGGCCTAGTCTAATTTGCTCAGTCTCCTCTTGTTCTTTGCACATTCTTTGATGCTAATTAGGCAGGAGATTCCATTGATCGCAGGTTCACCACTGGTTATTGCTTTTTTCTTGGTTCTTCTTTGATTTCTTGGTGAAGAAAGAAACAAACCCTTGTGGCCCGCTCCGATATTGAAGTAGAATATCGTGCCTTTGCTAATACCACATCAGAGCTCCTTTGGCTACGATGGCTTCTTAAGGACTTAGGTGTGTCCACATCCTTTGCTACTTCTCTATATTGTGACAATCAAAGTGTCATTCATAATGCTCACAACGATGTCCTCCATGAACAAACTAAACACATTGAGATCGATTGTTATTTTATCTATTATCATCTTATCCATGGTGCTCTCAAGTTGTTCTTCGTCTCCTCTAAAGATCAACTTGCAGATATCTTCACCAAGTCATATCCTAAGGGACGCCTTCGCACTTTGGTTGACAACCTCAAGTTGGTCTCACACCCACCTTGAGTTTGAGAGAAACTGTTAACGTGTAATAGATTGTGGGCTTTAGGCCCACCTTGTTTACTTGTATAGCACACGTACTTGTACTACACACTTTGCCTCCTATATAAAGACACTAATGTAGATTTTATTAAGTATGAAATACAATACATTCATTTAGTATTTCTAACAGAGACAGAACCTGATGGGAATGGCCTTGATGAGTTGAGAAGTTTGGGAAGAGATATCAAAGAAAGAAGAGATGCAGTGGAGGTTCCATTACAAACCCCATTAGAGATTACATCTTTAACTGAGAGTTTTTCCTCCATCAATGTCAGAGGACCTTCAATGAGGTTTTTCACAATACCAAGAGGACACCACTTGTCATACCATAATTTCAGCTGAAAGAGTTACTCCCAGTTTGCCATCTGGTGCATTTAGAAAAGATAGTATTGCCCTTTTTTATTTTATTGCGGACCATGTAACAGAGCAAGGTTAAAAGGGACTCTTTTTCATGGAAAAGTCTCCATCTCAGCTTGGCTAAAGGAGCTAATATAAGAAGGAATGGCAGAAATATTGGTGGCTTGAGAAAGAACAACTCTGCCAGCAAAAGATAACAAGTTTGCTTTCCAGCCAGCCAACTTAGCATGAACTCTCTCAATAATGGAGCTATAGTCCTGGGAAGAGGAACCCACATGTTTCAGAGGGAAGCCAAGACATTTACCTAAGTTGGGGGTAGAGTGGAAGCCAAGGACATCACAGAGAGAGGATCTGAGATTAACAGAGGCATTAGGGGAGGAATAAAATCTAGACTTGCTAGAGTTCACCTTCTAGCTTTCCTCTTTCCCTCTCAGTCTCACATTAGTATGTGTCTTTATAATTTGGCTTTCGATATATAGACAAGTGGCAAACTTATCAAGACACTTGAGATGACCAACTTATGGTCCTTTAAACTGTTCTCGGCTCAACTTAACTTTATAGGATGCATGCTGTTATACTACAACTTTAAGAGTCATTTTTCCAAGTATAGATAATAAAGTGGTATTAGTAGTGGTTTCAAATTTAAAAATAAATAAATAAATAAATAACAACTTGATAATTCAACAATTCTGAAATTTATTGTGAAAAATATTGTGTATCTAACATTGTTCATAAGATAATTGTTTTACTTTATGCTCCTTAATTTGATTTTAATCATATGATTGCATTGAGCGATTCAGAAAGCAATTTCTTGTTAACATGAGATGCAGAAGAAGACTGGGAAAGACAACCGGGGAAATTAATTGTCTTTGAATTAAGTTTTGACATATATATTTTAAATGCATGCAGGTGGTTGGAATTTTCAAGATGGTGGTGCTTCCACTTAGGTCAGCTTGCAGATGAACATGGGCGTAAACCACTGCTCCTTCTTACTATATCCACTTCTATTTTCCCATTTGGTATGTTTCGTTTGAACAACTTTCATGATTCTATGAAGCTACATGTACAATGCTGTTATATATTTCCTTCTGGACTATGAGAATTATATATGAATATGAAACCCCTAATTTGTGTTGCATTAATATTATTATTCTTTTTAAAATTTAATTTGATTCGGTACTATTGAAGTTACAAATGCTTCCTCTAGAAAAAAAGAAGTCACAAATGCTTTTGAAGACTGGATGGGAAACCGTAGATCATGTGCATGTCAAAAGATTGATGATTTAGCATATAAACCAAGAAACCATTTCTAAGGCATGAATTTGGCTTCAAGCTAAACAAATCTGACAGATAGTCTGGCCAAGAACTTTTTTATTATTGAAGGGTAAGGTGGTCTTTTTTGTTTTTGGTGGATTATATATCAGACAAACACATGAAATTTTTTGAATTCCTGCTGATTCTGATTGAATGAATGGCTACTGACTACGTCATTCATCTGAAACTGATCTAGAGTAAGATAAGCACCCTACATGATGTATGGAAGATGAGAGACAAAGAAGAGTTAAATGTAATTATAGTTTGACCATACACGTTGAAAGAACAAATATAAAAGAAAAAAATGGGAAATTTCAATTACAACTGTACATGATTACCTTTGAAAATTGTGAATGACATTAATGCTTTCTCTGTACGATGCTATTAGAAGTACATTAATGATATTGTCAAGATCATCAAGTGAATTTACAAATTTGATTTTTCTGTATTTTTTTTCAGCTATACTTGCCTGGAATCAGTCTACAGGATTTGTATATGCTTACTATGTGCTTCGTACAATACCTTATATTCTAAGTCAAGGAAGTATTTTCTGCATTGCTATTGCTTATTCGGTAAGAGTTATTCCTCAATGATTGATAATCATGAATAGGGAATAATGGGGGTCTCATTTTCCCATCTTTTGCAGGCGGATGTTGTTGAAGAGAATAAGAGGGCAGCAGCTTTTAGTTGGATAACAGGCCTTTCTGCTGCTTCGCATGTCTTGGGAAATCTTCTAGCACTTTTTCTCCCAGAAAAGTACAATTTTCCTGTATGTTGCTGCTTTAAATTCAACATTAGCCACACGGCTTTAATTCTGTTAAATTTTCCTCTTGTCAAATCATTTTACCAATTCAGCCTTTTGTTTCAGGTTTCAATAGCTCTCTTGATCTTTTGTCCAGTTTATATGCAACTCTTTCTGGTTGAGACAGTTAAGCTGGCTCCAAAGAGGGACCAAGATTCAGCTTGCTTGACTACGTCAATTAAAATTATCCAGAAACGATACAAATCAATGAAAGATGCTGCTACAATAGTTATGAGCAGGTAATTTTGTCTATAATCAAGACAGCTTAAAATATTCTCATCTTGCATTACGTAAATACCATATCTGAAATCTCTTAGGCAGTCTTGGCAACCAAACCTTTATTGCTGCAAAACATTATATGTAAATTTTCTTTGTTTGGCTAAAAGTGCTTCATTTTTCTTTTACAGTCCGACATTAAGGGGCATTTCTCTGGTTTCTTTCTTCTTTGAGTTGGGAAAGTCTGGCATCAACTTTGTCTTAATGGTATGTTTCCTATTAGTTTGTCATTATAACAAGCAAATAGATGGTTGCATGTTGCAATTTCCTCTTGGTACCATCATATAACATCAGATATTTCAAATATATATATAAATTTATTTTTTTACTTTTTGACAAACGACATTCAGCCATTCCAGAGTAGTTTCAGTCAGAATCTTTAAAGCAATTATTTGAAAAAAAAACCTTGTATGCAACAGAAAGCTTTTGTGAGGCTTATTGTTGCCACCAATCTAAATTTGGCCAAAATCCGATTGTCATTATAAATCAGTAATTGGCACATTGTGTGATTTGGGGTTGAAAAGCGGAGGAGAAATCAAAGAAAAGGGAGAAAGGGGAAATGCCCTGTAAATGTACCTTGTAGGAGTAGGATTTGTTTGCAATGTGCTTACTCCAAAAATAGATAAAAATAATTTTGATTATAATATAATGCTAAGACGTCCAATTTTAAAGGAAATATTTCATAGAACTTGTAGAAATAGAATGTGGAAGGACTAGGAGAAAGAGAAATTGTTAGGGACTTAAGACATGAAGCAGGTGACACTAGACTCTAGAGAGCTCTATTCAGGGGAGTTTGAGTCAGAGGAGTTTGAAACAGGAGACACAAGATCATCCACTTTTTCACCTCATAAATACTTCCCATCATTGCCAACACACCAACCAGTCAAAAATCTCAGTTTCACTGCACCAACCAGTCCCACCTTCCCTTCTTAATTTCCTTCTCTCACTCTCTAAATTCCCACATCGAATTTTTCTCCTTCTATATATGTATAAAATAAATTTTCTACTACACCATGTTGTCAAAAAAGGTTCTTGCAAAACGAGAAGACATTAGTAGTAGTAGCAGCAGTAGTGACATGGAAGGAATGAAGCTCCTGCTTCACTTGCTACCACCACTCTGTGTTCATTGGATTGCTGAGGAAATGACTGTTACTGTTCTTGTTGATGTTATTACTAATGCTCTATGTCCAGGAGACTCAACCTGTACAGAAGCTATTTATCTTAATGGTCTTCAACAAACGGTATGTAACAAATTCTGTCTTTTTTGTTTTTTTGGTTTTTGGATGGACTTTGTTGGGTTTAGCTAGCTCCTGAGAAAAAAAAAAAATGGAGGAAAAATGAGCCATGTTTAGTTGTGTTATATCTGTTTAAAAAATTATGGTTGTCGAATTTGGCGCTTTCTTGTTCTTTGTGACATGTTTGAGTTTGAGTCTTGCTTTTTTTTTTTTTTTTTTTTTTTTTTTTTTGTTTTGTTTTAGACACCAAGACACTAAAACTCAGAAAAGAGTTGAAAATTTTCTTTTCTGTATTTTCTCGGAAACCAAACGGGGTGCCTGCATGATGATCTGCTGTCCTAGTTCTTGATTTTTTTTTTTTTTTTTGGTTTGGTGGACATGATTTGGAGTTGATCATACGAGTACTGTTTAAAATGGCCCATTTTTTCTTGCATTTAATTTTATTTTATGTATTTTATGCTCAAAAGATCAAATCAAGTTCATAATTCTCCGTTCTCTCATTGTTTGTTAGAATTTTCATCGACACCAAACAGCCCCAACTAATGGTCCCAAAAGGAATAAAAGAATTTTAGAAAAAAGGGCCTCGCGTGTTGTCCATCATATTCCTGGAATTTATCATTGATGGTAATACCTTTTTATCCTTAAAGTTTCAAGGATTATGAGATGGTTAAATTTAGACATTGATTTTTTCAGAAAAACACTGTCAATGTCAACTTTCCTTTTTTCGCTTTCAGAGATGAAATACAGGTTGGAGAACTTTAAATAACTTGGTTTGGAATCTACGTAAACAATTAATTGCAAATGGATGAAAATGATCCACAAAACTTGTTAGGTTATTATTCATTATTGGTTCTTATTCTACTTGCCCTTCGAGAAATAAAAATGATGATATTTATGAGTTACAGGAATCTTTTTTATTTTTAGTTTTTTTAGAATCTAATTGCGCAAAAATCATGTCGTACTCTACATTAAAAAATTCAATTATCCACTTATTAATGGGTTAAGAGTGCGTTTAGCACTGATTATTTTTGTCAGCTTATTTTACTATACAGCTTACTTTTTATATTATTTATGAATTTTATTGTACTTTTTGTTATTATTTATGAGTCACACGGTATTATTTCAACTAACTTTTATCTACATTATTTTCGATAAAAAGTTCTTAATTTCAACTAAATAAGCTGTTCTTAAGCGGATTAGTCAGTCTAAATAAAATGATTACTTTGTCAATTTCCACATATAGAAATTAGAAGCTTCTTATAGTAAATTAATTAACAATATAATAGTATTGTTATATACGCTTATCTTTTTCTTTTAATTAAGGTTACGATTCAATTAGAATCTCT
This sequence comes from Quercus berberidifolia, assembly GCA_028535905.1. Taxonomy (NCBI): domain Eukaryota; kingdom Viridiplantae; phylum Streptophyta; class Magnoliopsida; order Fagales; family Fagaceae; genus Quercus; species Quercus berberidifolia. The sequence continues at coordinate 37,191,365 of JAPQVW010000003.1, read as the reverse complement.
GACTCATGGTCATGGGTTATGCATGGTTTATACAAAGTTAGTAAAATATCATCTTTCATACAAACAATATATGATACCTATGGCTCCTTTCATAAATAGACCATCAAGGTTGATGGATCAGCAAAACTCAAGTAATAAATTTACAAAGTAGTAAAAAGAGAGATTCTAAATATATATATATATATATATATATATTTACAAGGGTAAGTGGCATTCATTAATTATAGGTTACGCAATTGATCTCTCCTATCATCACCTACACTCCCAAAATTATAAGTGAGAGTGAAGGTAGGATATGATAGGTAATTAAGTAAGTTGGCAAAATAAAGGAAATATGCTTATATGATTTTGATTTGGAAATGTCTTTAATTTTGAGCTCTGTAATTGTAAATTATGTAATGGCACTGTAATTGTTCGTTGTAAGCAATGTTTACATCTTTTAATTTCGGGTGTGGGTCCTAGAGATGCCATATTCATGATATGCTTTAAAAAAAAATGATTTGTTATTATTGGCCTCCTGAATTTTAATTTATTTTGTAATATTCATCTTTTGTATATATATATATATATATATATATATATATATATATATATATATAAAGAAGAAGAAGAAGAAGAAAGAAAATAACCTTAAAAAGTGGGAGTAGCTTTACTCTTACCCTCTCAGTCTCACATTAGTATTTTTATTTTTATAATTTGGTTTTTGAAATATAGACAAGCGGCACACTTATCAAGAACACTTGAGAGGGACAACTTATGGTCCTTCAAACTGTTCTCAGCTCAACTTTAACTTGAAAGGTTGCATGCTATTATACTATAGGCCTTCATGTGATACCCTTTCTCATCATCGTGTGGCTTTACGACATGTAGTTTCCTTCAATAACCATGGAGTCACAAAATTTTTCAAGGATAGTTAATAATGGGTTCAAAGAAGAATCAATTACAACTTAACAACTCAACAATTCTGAAATTTATTATGAAATATTGTGTATAATACTTGTTAATTCCTGTTAACTGTGCCTTTAGGGTAATTGTTAACAAACTATTTTATAAAAGTTTTAATATAACTTTTATGAGAAATAGAAAAAACTGTCAAAATATATATATATTTTTTTTCCATAAATTTTTTCTTAAAATGATTCACCAACAAATGCCCTTAGCCATTATTGCATCCGTTAACATTTTCCATACTTGTTTTACTTTATGCTCTTCAATTAAATTTCAATTATTTGATTGCATTGAGCATGAGTCAGAAATCAGTTTCTTGTTAAAATGAGATGCAGAAGAAGACTGGGAAAGAAAACATGGAGAACTTTCTTTAAATTAAGGTTTGACATATATATTTTAAATGAAAGCAGGTGGTTGGAATTTTCAAAATGGTGGTGCTTCCACTGTTAGGTCAGCTTTCAGATGAGCATGGGCGTAAACCAATGCTCCTTCTTATTATATCCACATCTATATTCCCTTTTGGTATGTTTCATTTAAATAACCTACTTGATTATGTGAAGTAATATGTACAACACTGTTAGATATTTACTTCTGAACTTTGAGAATTAAGGATATGAAACCCCAAATATGTATTGATGACGTTGAGAATTGTCACCAATAAGTCACACCGTACTCGCGAGTCAACGAACCTGCACAACAAGAACGAACGGAAGAAGAACCCTTAGAGAGCACCGGTGTGGTGCCGGCCAAAAGCCCTCCGAAGGTCAAGTCAGAATTCGTCCCTTGAGTTATTTTGAGGCGTTAGAGAGGGTCAAATCATCTTACCTTGATTTGCGTGAATATTACTCCTTTTTATAGTGGTAGAGAGTTGCTTTTCTTCTTAACCTCCAGATCTTTCCAATGTGGGACTTTGATACAATTTCCCTTATTGGATCTTAGGGCTTTTCTAGGCAAATAGAGATTTCGGATCATGGGCCCTTACCATGTCTGTCTGCGATGGGCCTTCAGAGCGCGTGGGCCCATCTTTACAAAGACCAAACAGTACCCATCCGTCAGGCCCATTAAGATAGGCCCATCAGACTAAATTTTACTATCTTCAGTTGCCCCCTTCACCCCAATGGTCCGTCTGCTTTTAGGTCAAAGGACCAATGGGGTGACGATTCTAATGTATGGGCGTGACGGGTATTTTGATGACGGAGTGGGATTCGCGAAACAGAAGTTTGAAAATGTTTGACGGATCCAACCGTCAGATAGGACGACGGTTTCATATGGATTTAACCGTCAGACATGATGACGGGTATCTTGCAATTTCAGACGGTTTAATCGAGTCAACGGTTACAAACTGTTGATGCGAGCAGACAGGTTGTCAGCATTTATTAGCATGCCACGTGTCAATCTCTGAATGGCCATTGTATAGGATCGAAGCGTCGCTTCGTCTTCCGTGCATCTCCTATATATATGAGGCGTCTCAATCTCTCATTTTCGCATTTCCAAACAGAAAACGTCTGTCAGAGAGAACCGTCAACCTTGTCAGAGCAATCCGTCGAGTACTGGTAACCACCAATTACCACAACCGTCACCCGTTCTACGCCAGGTGTGGTAAGTATTTACTTCAATTTCACATTCAAGTTACATTTTCGTCCAAGCATTGTTGTTAGGCTTACTATACCCGTCAATGTTTTTAAACCCGTCAAGTCTTAGGTTTCATCATTAATTGTAGGAAATGTCTAGTGCGTCAAGTAACCAATCGGTGGTTCGTGACGGGACGGAATACGAGAGTGTATACCCGTCCGGTCATAAAGACCAAGATAGTCCAGGCGAAGATAGGAGTCCGTCTGCATCCTCTTCGTCCTCAACAAGTGAGGATGTGGAGATAATTGAAATAGGGGGTCCTGCTGACGACGGGAATAAAGCACTGGAGTCCGTTGTGGGTGCTGATGGACTAAGGCAGTTCATCATGTTACCAGAGTGGACAGTGCATAGGTTCACGTCCGTCATCCGGGAGAGACACTTCAGTACCTTTAGAACCAATTTTCAGATACCAGATTACATTCCAATCCGTCTCCCCTACGTGTCGGAGAAATGTTATTATGACGGGGTAGAAGGCGTTGGAGTGTACGAGCAGGTGTTGAAGGCTGGACTTCGGTTCCCGCTCTCTACACTCCATAGAGAACTCTTACATTACCTGGGACTGTCCGTCACCCAGATTTCTCCGAACGCCGGAGGGTCTTCATAGCAATGGAGATTCTTTATGGTGCATGGTCAGACGGAGAAAGGAGATTGACGGTCCGTGAATTTCTTCACTGTTACCGTCCAGATGAGATTGACAGATCAAGGGGGTTGTACCGTTTTGCTAGTCGGAGTCCCCTGTTGAAGATTATCTTTGAGACCCCAGACTCAAATAGAGACTGGAAGAGTCGCTACTTCTTCCTGGAGGGTGACAGATGGATGAACCGTCCAGGAGAGACGGAGTACATGCCCGTCGATACAACTTGGGGAATAATAAACCAATTACGTATACATCCGTCTTACTTGTCCTTTTTTACATATCCGTACACTTTTATGTGCGTATTTTGACCGTCTGTCTTTGCAGGTAGACAGCGTCCGCAGATTAGCCTCGAGGAATTTAGTTTCCTTGAAGAGATTTGCAGAAAAACTAGGCCAGAGGAAAGGACCTGGGCTAAGTTAGTGAATCCAAAGACAATACACTGGTATTGTGACGGTCCAGAACCTACCCGTGAGGCCATTGCATACGACGAAAGAATACACAAACGTGAGTCCGTCTACTTTTACCCTTGAAATTGAAATTTTATTTTTGAAAAAATATCATCATCCGTCCTGTATTGCAGAAATGGACGACGCCAAGAGAAGGGCAATGATAAAATCTCTAGCCGTCGAGCAAAAGAAGACGGGTGAGATCGTTGTTCCCAGTGTGCCGGGGTCATCGGGTAAGAGGAAGCAGCCACCAAAGTCCGACCGTCCACTCAAGCAGCCAAAGGTGTCAATGGAGCCCGTGGTGGGCTTGATGGCTGAGGGCCCTAAGGCCGTCACCCAAGTTAAACAAGGGGCCGGTAAGGGCCTAATGCATGCTCCACCCGTCAGCGAGGAGAAGCCCCCTCCCCTTCTCCGTGAGGACTCGAAGTTCGCTTTGGAGAAGCTTACGTCCATACTTTCTGCAGAGGATTATGAGGATCTTGGGAATCATTCGACGGAAGTGATGGGGGAGACGGGGTTATTTGCCGTCGGACAGGTAACTTTCCTTATCCTTCAGTTTATGTCCGTCCACTCCCTAGTTTCATTTTTGACACTTCTAATTTTGTCTATTTCAGTCCTTGGTTATGATGAAGGGCTTGATGGACCGCTGCCTCAACCGTGAAGCGGCTCTGGAACGGGTACGGTCAAAACTTGGGCAGACGGAAGAGGAGCTTAGCCAGCTGCACAAGTGGAAGGCCATGATGGAGCAGAAGTTCGAACTCTCTGAGAAGACGAGAGAAGAACTTGAACAGAGGACGGAGGAGGCTGGGAAGGCCTTGAAGGTTAAAGCAGACGAGGTGAAGGATCTGAAGAAAAAACTCCGTCATGCAAGGGATGACGCCGTCAGCGAATATCGCAACTCCGAGTCTTTGTTGAAGGAGCTGGCAGGATCGTTCCTTCAAGGCTTCGACGATTCGCTCCGTCAGGTGAAGAAGGCCTACCCAGATCTGGACTTGTCCATGATAACACTAACTGATCAAGGTCAGACGTCTGCTCTACCCGTCGCCTCCGAAAATACGGAGGATCTCTTTGGAGAAGAGGCAGCTCAGGGTGACGGAGAGTCCGCTATGCCGAATGAGGTCGCTGTTGTCGACCCCAATAAAGCAGAGTAACCCATATAATTGTTGATGAGGATCCGTCTCCCTTTTTATGTATTGTTAATAATTTGTAGACGGTTTGGTTGAAGTTTCATTTGTACTGAACAATGCTTTTCATTCATTGTCTTTTCGTGATCTGTATCCGTTAAGGATTTTCTCCGTCTACTTTTATTTTGAATTTTAATTTGCACAAGCTCATCTGTTGATCCGTCCACTTATAAGCTAAACTATTGAAGCTGACTTATATCGTCATGTTGTCCGTCCACCTTGTGGGCGTTTTAGAGCCGTCTGCTTTATGTATGTACGTAATTTATTCACCGTTTTTGCTATGCCGTCCATTTTACAAACACGTAGTATTACTAAACGTTTTGTTGGTCCGTCCGCTTTTCGGACATGTAGAATTATTCACCGTTTTAGGTGCGTAAATATCTCTAATTTTAATTACGGTGATCCGTTCGCTTTGAGACTGATACCGTCTAAATTATGGACTTGTATAATTATCACCGTCTTGGTGATCCGTCCACTTTATGGACATGTAGAATTATTAAACGTTTTGGGTGATCCGTCCACTTTGAGGAGTACACCGTCCAATTTGTGGAATTGTGTAACTACTCACCGTTTTGGTGATCCGTCCACTTTATGGACATGTGGAATTATTAACCGCTTTAGGTGATCCGTCCACTTTGAGGAGTACACCGTCCAATTTGTGGAATTGTGTAACTACTCACCGTTTTGGTGGTCCGTCCACTTTATGGACGTGGAATTATTCACCGCTTTAGGTGATCCGTCCACTCTGTGGACTCAACACCGTCCAATTTGTGGACTTGTGTAACTACCACCGTCTTGGTGATCCGTCCACTTTATGGACATGTAGAATTATTAAACGTTTTGGTTGATCCGTCCACTTTGTGGAGTCTACACCGTCCAATTTGTGGACTTTTATAAGTAGACACCGTTTTCGGTGATCCGTTCACTTTGTGGACTTTTAACTAGCTTTCGTTAAGTTTGACGACAATTGTAATGACATCAAAGTAGAAGAAGATCATAACTGTATCTAATTGCGTAAAGGAAAAGTGCCTGCCCCCTTGGGCTTAAAAAAGGCACGACAGGATTGTAGCAAGAGAAACACATGTTAAAGAAAAAGGCCAAATGGAAAATTGGTTGCCGTTCGCAGTGTTACTATCACTGGTAGTATTTCCTCAAATGCTCCGCATTCCATGGATGCGGTAGCTTCTCCCCCTCTGTAGTCTCCAGGTGGTATGTTCCCTTCCTTTTCCATGCCGTGACTCGGTAAGGTCCTTCCCAGTTGGGGCCGAGCTTTCCCTGTGTAGGGTCTCTAGCTGCACCCATGACCCTCCTGAGCACCAGGTCTCCTACTTGGAAGTCTCTGTGTCGGACCCGGGAGTTGTAATGTCTGGCCATGCGTTCCTGATATCTTGCGATCCTTTGCTCCGCTGCCGACCTTACCTCATCTATCAGGTCCAGCTGTAGCCTCATCAATTCGTCGTTCCTGCCTTCGTCATGGTTGTGAACCCTGTAACTTGTGAGGCCAACTTCTGCGGGGATGACCGCCTCATTCCCGTATGTCAGTCGGAATGGCGTCTCTCCTGTCGGAGTCCTCGCCGTTGTCCTGTACGCCCATAGTATGCTCGGTAATTCTTCGGGCCATATTCCCTTTGCCCCCTCGAGCCGAGTCTTGATAATCTTTAGCAGGGTTCGGTTCGTGACTTCAACCTGGCCATTGGCCTGAGGATGGGCGGGTGATGAGTAGTGGTTTTTTATTCCTAGCTGTGTACAGAAATCCCAGAAGTGGCCGTTGTCGAACTGCCTCCCGTTATCCGAGACAAGGACTCTAGGAATACCAAACCTGCATACGATGGACCGCCAAACAAAACTTCTAATGTTCTTTTCTGTAATGGTGGCCAAGGCTTCCGCTTCTACCCATTTTGTGAAGTAGTCAATACCCACTACCAAGAACTTGAGCTGCCTTACCGCCGTTGGGAAGGGTCCCATGATATCCAGTCCCCATTGTGCGAACGGCCATGGAGCCGTCATAGGGGTCAGTTCTTCAGCTGGCTGTCCGATAAAATTGCTGAACCTCTGGCATTTGTCGCAGCTCTTAACGTACGACTCGGCATCCTTCTGCATGGTTGGCCAGTAATACCCAGCTCGTACCAGTTTGTGCACCAACGACCGCGATCCAGAGTGATTCCCGCATATCCCTTCGTGCACTTCCCTCATTACGTAGTCTGCCTCTTCAACCCCGAGGCATCTTAGATAAGGGCGGGAGAATCCTCTTTTGTACAGAACGTCTCTTATCAAGACGAATCTCGCCGCTTGGACTTTCAGCTTCCTCGCTGCCTCCTTCTCCTGTGGCAGTAACCCGTCCTTCAAGTATGAAGCTATCTGGGTGGTCCAGTTTCTTTCGGAGCGTATCTCCTGCATATTGTCGGGGTCTATTAGTGGAAAGAGTTGAACGAAGGAAAGTACATTACCCGGTGTCGTCACTTGTTCTGCTGAGGCGGCTTTGGCTAGCCGGTCGGCGAGCTCATTTTCTCCCCTGGGGATTTGGACGACCGTCGCTTTTAGTCCGTCGACTCTCGTTCTGACTTGATCAAGATATCTCTTCAACCTTTCCCCCTTGCATTCGTAGTCTCCGTTTACTTGATTGGTCACGACCTGAGAGTCGCAATGGACGGCCACACTTTCAGCTCCGGCGGCTTTGGCTAGGTCGAGTCCTGCCGCCACCGCTTCGTATTCTGCTTCATTGTTGGTAATGGGGAAGTCGAGACGGACCATACATTCGATCTTGTCCCCTTCGGGCGACAGCAACACTATGCCGGCCCCTCCAATTCGCCGATTGGATGACCCGTCGGTGAAGATGCTCCACTTGGGGGGTTCTTCTGCCCCCTTGTCCTCGTCACGCGTAAACTCCGCTATGAAGTCGGCTACAGCTTGTCCTTTAATGGCCACACGCGGACGGTACTTGATATCAAACTCACTCAATTCTATCGCCCACAGTGTCAGTCGACCTGCGGCTTCAGGATTACTCAGTGCCCTTCGCAAGGGCTTGTCGGTCATTACGTTCACGGTATGGGCTTGAAAGTAATGTTTGAGCTTGCGAGCCGCCGTTATCAATGCGAAAGCGAGTTTCTCCATAGGTTGGTATCTTTCTTCGGCGCCGCGGAGCGCCCGGCTGGCGTAGTATACAGGTTTCTGTGCATTATCCTCCTCTCTAATTAAAGCAGCGCTGACGGCGACAGAGGAGACAGCCAAGTAGAGGAAAAGTTCTTCGCCAGGTTGCGAGGGACTCAATAGGGGTGGTGAGGATAGGTATGCCTTTAATTCCTCGAACGCTCGCTGACACTCGTCCGTCCACTCGAATGATTTCTTTAATGTGCGGAAAAAGGGCAGGCACTTGTCCGTGGCTCTCGACACGAATCTATTTAACGCCGCTATCTTGCCGTTAAGGCTTTGTATCTCCTTCACATTTCGCGGGGGTGCCATTTCTAGTATGGCTCGGATTTTGTCCGGGTTAGCCTCAATCCCTCTCTGGGATACCATGAAGCCTAGGAATTTGCCTGCCGTTACGCCGAATGCGCATTTTCCCGGATTGAGTTTCATGTTGTAGGATCGTAGCGTACCGAACGTCTCCTTAAGATCTTCGAGGTGGTCTTCCTCCTTCCGGCTCTTCACCAGCATATCGTCGACATAGACTTGAACATTCCTCCCGATCTGCTGCGCGAACATCTTGTTCATTAGCCTTTGGTATGTTGCCCCCGCATTCTTCAGGCCGAATGGCATTACTTTGTAGCAGAATAGTCCTTGGCTGGTTACGAACGAAGTCTTTTCCTGATCGGCCTCGTGCATGCGGATCTGATTATAACCTGAGAAAGCGTCCATGAAGCTTAATAACTGGTGTTGAGCCGTCGAGTCTACTAGGACGTCGACTCTTGGAAGGGGATAGCTATCTTTAGGGCACGCTTTGTTAAGATCCGTGAAATCCACGCACATACGCCACTTACCGCTCGCTTTCTTTACCATTACCACATTCGCCAGCCAGTCGGGATAATAGACTTTCCTGATGAAGCTTGCCTCTTGGAGTTTGCGGACCTCCTCCGCTATTGCTTGGTCTCGTTCCGTCGCGAACACTCTCTTCTTTTGTCGGACGGGTGGAAATGAGGGTAATACATTCAATTTGTGTACCATGACGGAGGGATCGATTCCCGGCATATCGTCATGGCTCCAGGCGAACACATCTTTATTGCTCCTCAGAAAAGCTACAAGCTCTTGACGGATTGCGGGTTTGGCAAGCGTTCCGATCTTGGTTGTTCTGTCCGGATTGGAACTGTCAAGAGTTATCTCCTCCAGCTTCTCTGTTGGTTCCGCCACCGTTCGGTGCTCTTCTATGTTCAAGGACTGGATTTGGTCTTGCATCTCCATCATGGCGACGTAGCATTCTCGTGCGGCAACTTGGCTTCCGCGTAGCTCTCCTACCCCATACTCCGTTGGGAACCTGATCATTAGGGCGTAAGTTGATGTTGCCGCCTTCCACGAGTTGAGCGTAGGTCGTCCAAGAATAGCATTGTAGGCGGACGAGCAATCAACCACCAAGAATGTCACGTTCCTGGTGATTTGTTGGGGGTAATCTCCTACTGTCACCCGTAACGTTACCGAGCCCAGAGGGAATACCTTACTTCCTCCGAAACCAACGAGCGGGGCGTCTGTCGGTATTAACAGGTCCCTGTCAATCCTCATCTGCTGGAATGCCGGATAGTACAATATGTCGGCCGAGCTGCCGTTGTCGATCAACACTCGGTGCACGTTGTAGTCTCCTGTCCGCATGCTGACGACGAGGGCATCATCGTGTGGATGGTGTAGGCGCCGTGCATCCTTTTCCGTGAACCCAACAATAGGTTCTTCTCCGTTTGCTATCCTTGGCACTCCGCTCGTCAACTGTACATTCTGTACCATCCGAAGGTATGTTTTGCGAGCCTTCTTTGATGATCCGGCCGCAGCAGTCCCTCCGACTATCATTCTTATGTCTCCAATTGGGGGTCTTGGTCGCTCGTTTTCTCGGCGGAGGTGTTGTTCCTGTGGGGGTTGATCCGTTCTCCCCTTGTTGACGAACTTCTGCAGCTTCCCTTGTCGGATAAGTGCTTCGATTTGCTGCTTCAAGTCGTAGCAATCGGCCGTGTCGTGGCCGTGGTCACGATGAAAGCGGCAATATTTGTCTCTGGACCTTTTGCTGGGGTCACTCTTCAGCTTTCCTGGGAACATCAGGGACCCTTCGTCCTTAATCTGCATTAGGACTTGGTCAATTGGCGCGTTTAGCGGGGTGAAATTTGCGAACCTTCCGCCAATGGATTTTGGACGTCTGTCCTCCCTTCGGTCTCCCATCCTTCCTTTCTTGCGCCCCTGGTCCTGTCGGGAATCCTCCTGTCTATCTCTTTTCTTGGGTCTATCTTCTCGCGATAGTAGTGCGTCTTCAGCGTTCATATATTTGGTGGCCCTGTAAAGGACCTCCGACATGGTCTTGGGGTCGTTTTTGTATAGGGAGAACAAAAACTTACCCCCCTTCAGCCCGTTTGTGAATGCTGCTACCAATATCTTGTCGTCGGCTTCGTCGATCGAAAGTGCTTCTTTGTTGAAGCGTGATATGTAGGCCCTTAACGTCTCCTCTTCCCGTTGCTTGATATTCATTAAACAAGCCGTTGATTTCTTATACCGATGTCCTCCGATGAAATGCGTAGTAAATTGAGCGCTTAGCTCCTTGAAGGTGCTGATGGAGTTGGGCGCTATCCGGCTGAACCAAATCCTCGCTGCGCCCTTCAGGGTTGTAGGAAAGGCCCTGCACATAATCGCGTCTGCCACTCCCTGAAGGTGCATCAGGGTCTTGAAGGTCTCTAGGTGATCTAGAGGGTCCTTGACTCCATCGTAACTATCCATACTTGGCATACGGAACTTATTTGGCAGGGGGAAGGAGTTGACGGCTGCTGTGAATGGCGAGTCAGTCCGGTTGACAAGGTCGTCAAGATCACTTGACACTCGCCCCTTGAGAGCGCTCATCATCACATCCATCTGCTCCTTCATAGCCTGCATCTCCGCGATGATGGATTGTGGAGCAGTGTCCGTCGGGGAAGGGATGCTTATGTCCCGTCTTACTGGTCTGCTCGGGGCGTTACTCCCCTGTGGTCCGTCCTGATTTCTCCTTTCGGCGCTGTTCCCCTCTTGATCCGCTCCTTGGTTATTGACCGCGGCATTCTTTTGGTTCAGCTGCTCTTGTAGGTCGTGGTTTTCCTTGGTGAGGCGCTCCACGGCTGCGGCGAGCGTCCTGACCTGTCTCTCAAGGGCCGTCGTAGGGGCTTCTTCCTGAACGTCATTCGTGGTTGCCATTGAGCGGGTGAGTACCATGTAACTCTTTTGTCTGGGAATCTACGAAGTACTATACGTCTCTCTGATTTTCCCCACAGACGGCGCCAGCTGATGACGTTGAGAATTGTCACCAATAAGTCACACCGTACTCGCGAGTCAACGAACCTGCACAACAAGAACGAACGGAAGAAGAACCCTTAGAGAGCACCGGTGTGGTGCCGGCCAAAAGCCCTCCGAAGGTCAAGTCAGAATTCGTCCCTTGAGTTATTTTGAGGCGTTAGAGAGGGTCAAATCATCTTACCTTGATTTGCGTGAATATTACTCCTTTTTATAGTGGTAGAGAGTTGCTTTTCTTCTTAACCTCCAGATCTTTCCAATGTGGGACTTTGATACAATTTCCCTTATTGGATCTTAGGGCTTTTCTAGGCAAATAGAGATTTCGGATCATGGGCCCTTACCATGTCTGTCTGCGATGGGCCTTCAGAGCGCGTGGGCCCATCTTTACAAAGACCAAACAGTACCCATCCGTCAGGCCCATTAAGATAGGCCCATCAGACTAAATTTTACTATCTTCATGTATCGCACTATGTGTGTGCATTAGCTGTTTCACAATTATGGTTTTTTTTAATTAACATTTTAGAAAAAATTTAATGTGAAATGTGATTCAGTCTAAGAAATTTACAAATGCTTTTGAAGACAGTGGATGAGATACTATAGACCATGTGCATTTCAAAAGATTAATGGTTTAGCATTCAAGCCTATAAATCATTTCTAAGGCACGAATTTGGCTTCAGGCTAAACGAATTTGACAGACTCTGGACAAGAACCTTTTTTTAAAAAAAACAAAAAAAGGGTAAAAGGTGATATTTTTTGTTTATGGTGGATATATATCTGAAAAACACAAAATTTTGAATTCCAGCTGATTCTGATTGAATGGCTACAGATGCCGCTATTCATCTGAAACTGATCTAAAGTAAGATAAGCACCCTAAATGATGTATGAAAGATGAGAGACAAAGAAAAGTTAAATGTAATTATAGTTCAACTATACATTTTGAAAGAATAAATTTATTAGGAAAAAAAAAAGGAAATTCCATTACAACTATACATGATTACCTTCTAAAATTTTGAATGACATTAATAATTTCTTTGTATGATGCTACTAGCATTACATCAATGATACTGTCAAGATCATCAAGTGAATTTACAAATTTGATTTTTCTGTATTCTATTTTCAGGTGTACTTGCCTGGAATCAGTCTAAAGGATTTGTATATGCTTACTATGTTCTTCGTACAATATCTTATATTCTAAGTCAAGGGAGTATTTTCTGCATTTCCGTTGCTTATGCGGTAAGACTTGTTCCTCGATGATTAATGATCATGAATAGGGAATATTGGGGGTCACATTTTCCCTTCCTTTGTAGGCGGATGTTATTGAAGAGAATAAGAGGGCAGCAGCTTTTAGTTGGATAACAGGCCTTTATTCTGCTTCGCATGTCTTGGGAAATCTTCTGGCACTTTTTCTCCCGGAAAAGTACATTTTTCCGGTATGTTGCTGCTCTAAATTCAGCATTAGCCATACAGCCTCAATTCTGTCATCTTTTTCTGTAAAATCATTTTTACCAATTCAGCCTTTTGTTTCAGGTTTCAATAGCTCTCTTGATCTTATCTCCGATTTATATTCAAATCTTTCTGGTTGAGACAGTTAAGCTGGCTCCAAAGAGGGACCAAGATTCAGCTTGCTTAGCTAAGACAATTAAAATTATCCAGAAACGATACAAATCAATGAAAGATGCTGCTAGATTAGTTATGAGCAGGTAATTTTGTCTATAATCAAGACAGCTTAAAATATCCTCATCCTGCATTACGTAAAAGCCATATCTGGAATCTCTTAGGCAGTCTGAGCATCAAAACCTTTATACCTGCAAAACATTATACATAAATTGTCTTTGTCTGGCTAAAAGTGCTTTGTTTTTATTTTACAGTCCGACCTTAAGGGGCATTTCTCTGGTTTCTTTCTTCTATGAATTGGGAATGTCTGGCATCACCTACGTCTTGATGGTATGTTTCCTATTAATTTATCATTTTCACAAGCAAATAGACGGTTGCATGCTGGCAATTTCCTCTTGGTACCATCATACAGCATCAGATATTTTAAATATATATATATATATATATATTTATATAATTTTCTTTCCGTTTTTCCATAATCATTTTTTTCTTTTTAACAAACGACATATTCTTTCAGCCTTTTCAGAATAGTTTCAGTCAGAATGTTTAAAGCAAATATTTTGAAAGAAAATCTTGCATAGAACTGAAAGCTTTTGTGATGCTTATTGTTGCTACCAATCTTAGTTTGGCCAAAATCCAACTGTCGTTATAAATCAGTAATTGGCACATTGTGTGATTTGGGGTTGAAAAAGAGGAGGAGAAAATAAAGAAAAGGGAGTAGGGGAAATGCCCAGTAAATGTACCTTATTGGGGTAGGATTTGTGTGCAATGTGCTCACCCCGAAAATATATAAAAATAATTTTGCTTATTATATACAGCCAAAGATGTCCAGTCTTGAAGGAAATATTTTAAAGACCTTATACAAATAGAATGTGGAAGGACTTGGAGAAAGAGAAATTGGTAGAGACTTAGACATGAAGCAGGGGACCCTATAGAGCTTTATTCAGGGGAGTATGAATCAGAGGAGTCATGAATTAGTTGGTTAGCAGTTGTCATTGGCAAACAGATCAAGCACATGTCCTGAACCCACCAAAGTAATGGGAGAAATTTTGCGCAGAAACTCGTGCAGAAAAAGAAAAGGTGTGAGAGCTTCAGACTTCCTAGAGACTACAAAGCCAAAGGCTTTCTTAATCAATAGTTTAGGATAAGATAGTGCTAGATTTATCATCTCATAAGATAATTGCAACTAAACCAATCCGTGAAGTTGAGTAATGAAAATTTATGAAACAATGTTTTTGTTTTGATTCAATGAATTGATGGTTATGCTACTACCTGTGCAGTACTATCTGAAGGCCGCTTTTGGTTTCAACAAAAATCAGTTATCAGAAATTCTGTTGCTCGTGGGAGTAGGTTCAATTGTTACACAGGTGAAGTATATTATGGATCTAAAGTTTCCTTGTATTTACTTATAAGAGTTTGATATACCTTTATACTGAAGATTGTGAATTGTTCTCATCTTTTGCCATCAATCAAGGCAGCATATCAATACTTACTAGTATGTTATTAACTTTATCTGCTTGGTATATGCCAGAGTTTTCCTTATAAATCCTCTGCTTTGTTGCTCAGAAGTTATCGAAAGAATAATTCTTCCAGTTGGTGTTGTAATGGTTGATAATCTGTCTTCTCAACTAGAAAACAATGCAAAGGCATTGTGATTATAGAAATGAAACTATTCTTAGGGTCATATTCTGTTTAATTGTCTTCACTTAATGAGCACATTGTTTGTCGTATGAAAATTTTGACAATTAAAAAGTTTATTTTATGAGTTCTGGAATTGAGAGTACTGTACCTTTTAGTACTCGATTCCTAATTGCTTATAATCCTTTCAAAGTCTTCGGAGTTGAGAGTACTGTTCAGTGCTCATACTATCAGCATGAACGAAACCTCTTTTGTCAAAAATATTCCATATGATGATTGTGTTGAGTTTCTTGTTTTCTTTTATGAAAATTTTAAATTCCTTCAGAAATGCTCTTCCTATAACATGTTGGTTTGTGGTTCCAGATGTTGGTGCTTCCATTAATAAATCCATTGGTTGGAGAGAAAGTGATATTGTGCATAGGTTTACTTGCATCAATAGCTTATGTAAGTCTCTTATAATCATTTCTTTTAATCCTTCCAGCACAAATTACAAAATAAAATAAAAACTAATGATTCTTTTTGCTGTGTAGGCATTATTCAATGGCCTTGCATGGGCGGCATGGGTATGTACATACTTTATGAATGCGTTATTAAATTCTATGCTAAAGGAAAATTTTCTGACACATAAACACTTGAGTTGGCTTGCAAGCAAATATTTAGCCTTAAATGATTTTTGGACATATCGATGTTATTTCTATTTTCTTACATGAATCATGTTTAGATACGTAATTTGTAGTTTGAAAATTTTAAATTTTGGAAACAACTTTGTAAAACATATTACATGAGGAATATAAAAATACTTTATGCTCTAAGAGTTTCATGTGCACGTAGGGAACTTGAGTGCTTCTTTTATGAAAGAATCTGTGGTTCAAAAAGCACTAGTGACATTGATCAGAAACTTTTCTTTCTTTTCTTTTTTCTTTAGGCTATTTTGAATTTTTTAATTTCCATTCCTCATATGGAGTTATAAATTCGATCATGTGTTAATCATGGCTTTGTGAAAGTAAAACTAAAGTTTCCTAGTTCTGTTTATTACTTTTCAACTGTGGATACATTTCTCAGTCAGTAACAATGCAACATTGCCACAATGCAGGTACCATATATGAGTGCCACATTTAAAGTTGTAGTTGTCTTTGTAAGCCCTGCTGTAAGTATTGGAATCATAAATTTTTTCATAAAATAATATTCAATGTGGTTATTCAGTTCACTTTTAATTCTAATGGTGTTTCAATTTTGCCTGTCAAATTATATGCAGACTTATGCAATTATTTCAAGAGCATCGAGCTCAAAAAATCAGGTTTGGAAAATACATGTGATCCCATTACCTACAGTTCTGCATTCCATAGTTCTTAATATTCTTTCTAGCAACCAAAAATAGTAATAATCTTCTACTCTTACTGTCAATACAAGGAAAGTCCTGGTTTCTGTATTTTCACCTTTCGGTATTATTATACATAGGGAGAGGCTGTTGAATTTGATAAAGTTGTTTGAGTAAAGCTAATGCATCTCATAAGTTACACTACTCATCTAGAACTGGCTGTTTTCTACTTCTTTAGATTAAACTTTGAACTCAATTAAAAAAAATGAGGCAGGTTCATCAACATGTGTTCAGAATGAATCAGATCAGCATGTGTCCAGTAGTGAGTTTTCAGTTTAAAATGGTGGCTTTCTATGAAAATTGGTCCAATTATTTTTATCTTTTGTTCAGTTATCTATGGTTATCAGATGCTTTATGCCACGAAAATTGCTACTTTTACACCTGAAATTGCTGCATTCACTTAACTGATGGAGAATTTCAGGAGTATGCCAAACAAAAAAGAAATAAATGTAGAGATAGGGTTCTCCCGCATCAAAATAACTTGTTCTGTGTTGAGTTAGTTCTTGAGCTAAATACAGTACAAAGCACATGACCGTGGTCATTCCATTGACATGTATGTTCGATTGTTTGTGCAGGGAAAAGCACAAGGATTTGTGGCTGGTGTGGAATCAATAGCAAGTTTGTTATCACCGCTCGTAATGAGTCCATTGACTTGTGAGTAGACTAATCCATCTTTTTTTTTTAGTTGAGTGTTAGAATCAATTCATATGTATTGCTAACAAGCTAAATTTTTATCTCAGCATGGTTCATATCTAGCAGTGCACCTTTCAACTGCAAAGGTTTCAGTATTGTATGTGCATCTGTATGCATGGTAAGCATATACTCCCCATTCTCTCTCTCTCTCTCTCTCTCTCTCTCTCTCTCTCTACCAACTCTGCATCTTATTCTCCTCAGATGATTTCATTATGTTATGCTTGCCTGCTTAAACCTGGGGTACCTTCAACTTCAAGCAGTGATTCAGAGGATGACATTGAAGAACCATTGCTAAGTGAGAGTTGATTGTTTGTCCCGAGTAATTTAAAATATTTTTTCTATGCTGGCTGATGTAAATATTTGTGATCCCTTGCATAGGGCAATGTAATTGTATTAGTGCAAACAAGCTTCTAATGTGTTTATCCCTCAGAATGTTCTCTTAAACTTTATGTGCTGCAGAGGATAACATTGAAGCTTCACCTCCAAGTGTTATAGTTCATTGTTGTATTTCCCAAGCACTTTGTAATAGCTTTTATAGGCGGTGATGTATAAATGCATCCCTTTGGTAGAGTAAGAATGTAATTATATTGATACATATAAATTTTGACCATGCATTTTACCTCAAAAAGTTGTTCTCTTCTCTTCAACATTTGCGTGTGTAAATGAATATGTAAACTTTAATTCAAACACTATAACTGAACAAGCAGCACTGCTGAATACTAGCCTAAAAGATAACAAACAACAATGTGTACATGACTCAAATACAACAGGAGTTGTTTACCTGGGGTGGAGGGGATTATATTCGGTGTAACTTTAAATAATGTTACACCACTTAATATTTTTTAATTGGATCCAAATTTTGACAAATGCATTGTTAAATTATATTATTTTCATACATTCTCCATGTTTGCAAAATTTTAAGATAATCAAAGATCAATAGTCACATATCAATCAGTTGTTTAAATTCAAATTTTTGTCATTTAAAATAATGCATAAAAGATGAGTTTTTGATCAAACAATAAATAATATCCAATTAGCATTAAAATTTACATGCATATTAAAAAAAATATAAAATATGTAATATATTAGTAGGATTTTCAAAATATGAATTCAATAACAAGTTATTAGATGATATAACATTACTTAGAGTTACACTAGATGTAACTTACCCAATCCTCTCTCTCTCTCTCTCTCTAAAATATAATAAAATATAGTCCTAGATTTTAAAAAAGTTTCAATTAAAAACTCAAATTTTAAATTTATATAAATTTGCCCATTCAAAGACTTCATGTAAATATCAAGTGGAATGTTAGTACAAACTAATCCACAAAATAATAGAACTCTTATTAAATTGTATTTTTCTATTAGAATTTTTTTGTTGTTTTAAAGTAGTTTTAGTGTTTGTATTGTTAGGACATATGTGATTTAATGTTAGGAACATATGTCACTATTTTATGTAATTGGCTAATCCTTTGACAAAACGCACTTTACTTGTAATTGGGTAGATCTATGATATATTTAATACTTCAAGGAACAAGAATTCAAGTCTAGTATTGAAGCCATGCAAAGCTATCGAAAAAACAAGTAAAGAAGTGCTGATTTTTTAAAGCTGGATAGCTGCTTGACACCTCTCAACAGCTAGGCTATCTATCGAGCTCTATAGCTTCTTTTTATCGCAATCTCGATACCTCTTGATAGCTAGGTCGATCGATCGAGCAACTTTTTGTTCCCTCGATAGCTCCTCGATAGCTCACAACAGATAGGCTCGACACCTCCTTGACACCTCTCGATCGATCGAGCAACAGGCTCGATAGATAGCTATCTATTGAGGTATCTATCGAGAATTACGAAATTCAGATTTATGGATCTGATTTTAGGCCTATGCTTATGTATTTGTGTAGGGTTTCTTTTCTCACAACCCTAGACATATATAAGACTTATTTTAGAGGCCGTCACATAAGAGAATACAAGGAGAACACATGCAAAAAGTGATCGATGCCTTATTCTCTCCGAAAGAAGCTACTGCGTCTTTGTGCCTTAGGATTTTGTAACCAAGTGCTTCGTGATCTTCATTGTTGATGAAATGAAAAACTTTGCAGCCAACATATTCTTCAAGTTGGTGTGCTAATCACGTATTAGGAGCCGTACATCTTTGATTAGTTACGTACTGGGATTCGTGCAAAAATGGTGGCGTTCATATATTGAAGAGTTCAGAGATTCTAAAGCGGTAGAAGGTTTCTGCTGTAAATTCATCTACGGTGATTGTAGAGTCTAGGGATAAAGGTTTTGTACTAGATCTGAAACTTCTTTTTACTATAGTGGATTGCTTTTCGGGAAGGTTTCCTCCCAGGTTTTTTACCGTGAAACTAGTTTGTTTCATTGGTTTTTTTGGGTTATCATACATTATCTTATTTACTTTTCCGCTACATGATATTGATGTTTGTTTATTTTAACAAGTTTTATTCATAATAAATCTAATTAACAACTTGGGTTTAAAATTTGTTAATTCTATCAACCGGGGTCTAAATTTCCCAACAGTTTGGTTTGCGTCCGCGTTTCAAGCTTTTTTTTTATTTTTTTATTTTTTAACCAGCGCCTATTGCACTGTTCATGGGTCATAAACAGTGCAAATAGGCATGTGAACAATAATTTTAAAAGTGAACAGTAACCGAAAAATTATTTTTATTGTTTTCAATTTTTAGTTTTCAGTTTTCAGCAAAATAAGTGATATCCAAACGCATACTTAGTGTGAAATTACCATATGCAATTCACATGGATTTGACATGAAGTAAGTTTTAAATACAGTTTATGTGAATTTGTTACTTTTAATTAGTAGTGACTCACTTCACTTTGAGACGGATTTGGGTTTGAAAACTGGGTTCGAGTCTTTGTGGCTTGAGTTGTTGTATTTAATATACGGTGTTGATCAGTTCAGTAGTGATTAGGAAGACTTCATTATCAAGACTGAGATCCTCGGGTATATGCCTAAACAAAATAGGATGTCTACAATTGCTTTTCTTTTCAACTATGTCGCTTCACTGTTTTGAAACCCGGACTGGACCGAGAGGTCTGACCGGGAAAACCTGAAACCGGGATGAAAATCGGTTTTTTGAGTATAGAGAACCGGAATTATTGTTAATTCCATGAACCCCTTAAACCGAGGTTGGACCACACGGTTCATGTAGAACCGGTGGCATGAACCGTGCGATCAACCCCGGTTCATTTTCTTTATAAAAACAACTTAACACAATTCTATTCTAATTAATCAAATTATCTATCTCTTACAAGGAATATAAAAAAAAAATTATAATTAAAATCCTTCAAAGATATTCAACCTTACTTTAAAAATTAATCATAAATTTTAATGTTTTCATGGTTATTATTTTATTTTATTGACTTTCTTATTTAATTATTAAATATATTCTTGAAAATCATTAAATTTCCCTCACATATATAGATATATTAATCAATTTTGCTAGTTTTATAAATTTAATATCTATATTTATGCTTTAATTAATTATGATGTCATCACGGTTCAACCTTGGTTCAACCTCGGTTCAACCTTGGTTCAACCTCAAAAATCTTGAACCTCTTCCTTTTGCAGTTCAATGAACGGTCCGAGTTTCAAAACCATGCGTTGCTTCTAGGAATGAAAGTTAAAAACTGAATAGGACAATCCATTTTTTTGGACATATATATCTAAGAGTCTACCTATACATGGTTCTCTCACACAAAAACATACAATGGGCCATTAGGATATGACACAACATGTCGTTTGCTAAACCAAAGGCCACAAGATGTGAAACGGGGCTGGCGTGCAAGCAAGTGGAGGGGCAGTCTCTACTCTAGGAGGATTTGCAAAATGGACAAGAGGACTGTAGCGCAAGTAATTTTTATTTTATTTTGGAAATAATTATAATATGCTGCTAATTTGACAGTTTGAATCATTTCTTTTTTAGACCTCTAAGCATTTTATACATAAAAAAATGCCAATTCAGCAAAGGCGCTTGGCAAGTAAAATTCAACTAATCAAATGAATTTTTTTTTAATAATACACTTAAATCTATCTAAACTTCTTAAGTTCAAAACTGATGGTCTGAAATTTAATCCATTGTACCGAAATTTATATTCCTAAAATTTGAATATTATTTGAGGGTGGAATAGTCCGGTAAAATGTTAGGATTCTACTTCCTTTTATTAAAATACCATGAAGATTATCTTATCATTATTAAAAAATGAAGTTTATAGACAAACTATTTGACACCCATTGATAAAAAATTATTTCTGTAGTTAATTTAGACAAGAACCCGTAGAAGTTGTCGCGTCAGCAAAGTAGAGAGACAGCTTGGCTAAGCCAAGATCATAATCACCAAACATCCACAAGCAAACAAGGCAATGCCACAAGCAGAACCCACACCAGCATGTGCATTCTCCTGCAGAGCCTCCGATCACCACAAGATCTCCCGTTTTTTCACCTTATAAATACTTCCCAACATTATTGCCACCACACCAACCAGTCAAATCTCAGTTTCACTCTCTCAATTCAAGTCCCACATCGAAATAAATTCTTCCTTATAATAAATTTTCAACTAGACCATGTTGTTCGACAAATTACTAGCAAAACGACAAGACAGTAGTAGCAGCAGTAGTAGTGGCGGCATGGAGGGAATGAAGCTGATGTTTCACTTGCTACTACCACTCTGTGTCCATTGGATCGCTGAAGAAATGACTGTTTCTGTTCTTGTTGATGTTATTACCAACGCTCTATGTCCTGGAGAGTCAACTTGTACTCAAGCTATTTATCTTAATGGCTTTAAACAGACGGTAGGTAACAAATTCTGTCTTCTTCTTTGTTTTTTTATGTTTTTGAGTGGACGACTGGACTTTGTTGAATTTAGCTCCTGAAAAATATAGAGTAAATATGAGCCATTTTAGTTGGTAAAGTCTCTTACCAATTAAGAAGCACCGACACAGATACATGTACATACACGAGTATTGGTACGATACGTTGATATAGACATGCAAAATGATTCCACATGTCGTACTCTGTATAAAAAATTCAATTATCCGTTTATAAATGGATTAGGTTGATCTAAAATAAAAATATCAATTTGTCAATTTCCACAACATATAGAAAGTAGAAGCTTCTTAAAGTAAATTAATTAATAATATAATAGTATTATATATCTTACAGCCAGTAGTAGTTGAGTCAAAAAATTTCTTCAGGGGCAGAATAAATTTACAAAATGGTAGAAAGAGAAAACAAATGTTGATGTCAGAGAGAGATTTTTTAAAAAAAAATATATATATTTACAAGGGTAAGTAGCATTCATTAATTATAGGTTACGTAATTGAGATCTCTCCTCTCATCACCTGCACTCCCAAAATTATGAGGGGATGTAGGGTATGATAAGACTAGATGCTCTATTATTTGGAATAATAATAGAGCATCTAGTCTTTTGAGAGCATCTAGTCTTTTGGCAAAATAATACTTTTATGATTTTGGATTTGGAAATATCTTTAATTTTGAGAAACGAAATTGCAAATTATGTATAGGCTGAGTGGATTTTGAGAGCAGTAACTAAATTGTTCCTTGTAAGCAATGTTCACATCTTTTAATTAAAGGTGTGGGTCCCCGGTCATAGAGACGTCATATTCATGATATGATTTTTTTTTTTTTTGGTTTGTTATTGGCCTCTTGAATTTTAATGTATTTTAGAATATTCATCTTTTGCAAAAATAAAAAAATAAAATCTCAAAAGTGGGAGTAATTATTGTTGTTTGCTTCATCTTTAATTTAGTAGAGTCGTGACTCATGAAATACAAGACAGAAAGTTATAGTTGTGGTAGTACCTTAATAAATGTGACCGAGTTGTGTACCAAAATATAAAAAGACAAGTAACCAACAGGGTCCCCCACCTTCAAGCTTTATTTATTTATTTTTATTTATTTATATTATATTAGCAAAAGGAAATTACAAAGTAATTAAGTAAAATTATTTTTGTCAATTTATTTTACTATTTAGTTTATTTTTGCTACTATTTATGAGTCTCACTGCATATTTTGGTACTATTCATGAACCTTATTGTACTATTTCAATTAACTTTTAGTTTTATCTACAGTATTTTTTTAGAAAAAAATTTTCAGTTTCAGTAAAATAAACGAATTTCAAAAGGATCCTTAGTGCATTTGGCTCCAAATTAAAAAGACAGCTTATATTACTATTCAATTTTTTTTTTTTTTTTATAAATACAACGGTACTATTTCAACTAACTTTTATTTTGATCTAACAAAAACTAACTTCTACCTTTATTTATAATACTTTAAGCAAAAAAATTTTAATTTCAATAAAATAAACGAATTCCAAATTGGAGCTAAATACATAGATCCCATGCAGTTAAAGGCAGGAGGGTGAACAGAAGAGATAAAAACGCCATCTCTTTAAGGCCCAGAGTTCAGCAATAATACCAGAGGCAAGTGATAAGCATTTTTGGGATCAAAGTCCCCAGAAGGAGAAGATTCCCAAAAGATGGAATCATCAGTAGTAGAGACAGACCTGATGGGAATGGCCTTGACGAGTTGATAAGTTCTAGGAAGAGATAACAAAGGAGAGATGCAGCGGAGGTTCCAAAACCCCATTAGAGAGTACATCTTTAACTAAGAGTTTTTCCTCATCAATGTCAGAGGACTTTCAATGAGGTTTTTCACAATACCAAGAGGACACAACTTGTCATACCATAATTTCAGCTGAAAGAGTTACTCCCAATTTGCCATCTGGTGCATTTAGAAAAGATAGTATTGCCCTTTTTTATTTTATTTTATTGCGGACCATCTATAAGAGCAAGGTTCAAGGGACTCTTTTTCATGGAAAAATCTCCATCTCAGCTTGGCTAAAAGAGCTAATATAAGAAGGAATGGCAGAAATGGTGGCTTGAGAAAGAACAACTCTGCCAGCAAAAGATAACAAGTTTGCTTTCCAGCCAGCCAACTTAGCATGAACTCTCTCAATAATAAAGCTGTAGTCCTGGGAAGAGGAACCCACATGTTTCAGAGGGAAGCCAAGATATTTACCTAAAAGTTGGGGGTAAAGTGGAAGCCAAGGACATCACAGAGAGAGGATCTGAGATTAACAAAGACATTAGGGGAGAAATACACTCTAGACTTGCTAGAGCTCACCTTCTAGCTTTCCTCTTTCCCTCTCAGTCTGACATTAGTATGGGTCTTTATAATTTGGCTTTTGATATAAAGACAAGCGGCAAACTTATCAAGACACTTGAGATGACCAACTTATGGTCCTTTAAAATGTTCTCGGCTCAACTTAACCTTATAGGACGCATGCTGTTATACCATCACTTTAAGAGTCATTTTTCCACAAATAGATAATAAAGTCGTATTAGTAGTGGTTTCAAAAAAAAAAAAAAAAAAAAAAAAAAACTTAATAACTCAACAATTCTGAAATTTTGTGAAAAATATTTTATCTAACATTGTTCAAAAGATACTTGTTTTACTTTATGCTCCTCAATTTAATTTTAATCATATGATTGCATTGAGCGATTCAGAAAGCAATTTCTTGTTAACATGAGATATAGAAAAAGACTGGGAAAAATAACCGGGGAAATTGTCTTTAAATTAAGTTGTGACATATATATTTTAAATGCATGTAGGTGGTTGGAATTTTCAAGATGGTGGTGCTTCCACTTTTAGGTCAGCTTGCAGATGAACATGGGCGTAAACCACTGCTCCTTCTTACTATATCCACTTCCATTTTCCCATTTGGTATATTTCGTTTGAACAACTTTCATGATTCTGTGAAGTTACATGTACAATGCTGCTATATATTTCCTTCTAAACTATGAGAATTATATATGGATATGAAACCCTTAATATGTGTGGCATTAATATTATGTGTTTGTCCCTCCTTTTTCACTATTTTGTTTGTTTGTTTGTTTTTTTTTTTTTTTAATTCAATTATAATTCTTTTTAAAATTTAATGTGATTCAGTACTATTGAAGTTACAAATGCTTTTCCTCTAAAAAAAAAAAGAAGTCACAAATGCTATTGAAGACAATGGATGGGAGGGAAACCATAGATCATATGCATGTCAAAAGATTGATGATTAAAGCATTCAAACCAAGAAACCAATTCTAAGGCATGAATTTGGCTTCAAGCTAAACAAATCTGACAGATAGTCTGGCCAAGAACTTTTTTATTATTGAAGGGTAATGTGATCTTTTTTGTTTTTGGTGGATTATATATCTGACAAACACATGAAAAATTTTGAATTCCTGCTAATTCTGATTGAATGAATGGCTACTGACTACGTCATTTATCTGAAACTGATCTAGAATAAGATAAGCACCCTACATGATGTATGAAAGATGAGAGACAGAAGAGTTAAATGTAATTATAGTTTGACGAAAGAATAAATATAAAAGAAAAAAAAAAAAGGGAAATTTCAATTACAACTATACATGATTACCTATTCTCAAAAAAAAAAAACACTATACATGATTACCTTTCAAAATTGTGAATGACATTAATGCTTTCTCTGTACGATGCTATTAGCAGTACATTAATGATATTGTCAAGATCATCAAGTGAATTTACAAATTTGATTTTTCTCTATTCTTTTTTCAGCTATACTTGCCTGGAATCAGTCTACAGGATTTGTATATGCTTACTATGTGCTTCGTATAATATCTTTTATTCTAAGTCAAGGGAGTATTTTCTGCATTGCTATTGCTTATACGGTAAGAGTTATTCCTCAGTGATTGATAATCATGAATAGGGAATATTGAGGGGTCTCATTTTCCCATCTTTTGCAGGCGGATGTTGTTGAAGAGAATAAGAGGGCAGCAGCTTTTAGTTGGATAACAGGCCTTTGTGCTGCTTCGCATGTCTTGGGAAATCTTCTGGCACTTTTTCTCCCAGAAAAGTACATTTTTCCTGTATGTTGCTGCTTTAAATTCAGCATTAGCCACACGGCCTTAATTCTGTCAAATTTTCCTCTTGTCAATTCATTTTACCATTTCAGCCTTTTGTTTCAGGTTTCAATAGCTCTCTTGATCTTTTGTCCAGTTTATATGCAACTCTTTCTGGTTGAGACGGTTAAGCTGTCTCCAAAGACGGACCAAGATTCAGCTTGCTTGACTACGCCAATTAAAATTATCCAGAAACGATACAAATCAATGAAAGATGCTGCTACAATAGTTATGAGCAGGTAATTTTGTCTATGATCGAGACAGCTTAAAATATTCTCATCTTGCATTACGTAAATA
The DNA here is from genome assembly GCA_028535905.1 of Quercus berberidifolia. Classification (NCBI taxonomy): domain Eukaryota; kingdom Viridiplantae; phylum Streptophyta; class Magnoliopsida; order Fagales; family Fagaceae; genus Quercus; species Quercus berberidifolia. The sequence continues at coordinate 37,165,473 of JAPQVW010000003.1, read as the reverse complement.
CCATATCTAAAATCTCTTAGGCAGTCTTTACAACCAAACCTTTTTAGCTGCAAAACATTATAAATTTTCTGTCTGGCTAGAAGCGCTTCGTTTCTCTTTTGCAGTCCTACATTAAGGGGCATATCTCTGGTTTCTTTCTTCTTTGAGTTGGGAAAGTCTGGCATCAACTTTGTCTTAATGGTATGTTTCCTATTAGTTTGTCATTTTAACAAGCAAATAGATGGTTGCATGCTGCAATTTCCTCTTGGTACCATCATACAACATCAGATATTTCAAAACTATATATAATTTTTTTTTTTTTTTTTTTTTTTGACGAACGACATATTCATTCAGCCATTCCAGAGTAGTTTCAGTCAGAATCTTTAAAGCAATTATTTTGAAAAAAAAACTTGTATGCAACAGAAAGCTTTTGTGAGGCTTATTGTTGCCACCAATCTAAATTTGGCCAAAACCCGATTGTCATTATAAATCAGTAATTGGCACCTTGTGTGATTTGGGGTTGAAAAATCAAAGAAAAGGGAGAAAGGGAAAATGCCCTGTAAATGTAACTTGTAGGAGTAGGATTTGTTTGCAATGTGTTGACTCCAAAAATAGATAAAATAATTTTGATTATAATATAGAGCTAAAGATGTCCAGTTTTAAAGGAAATATATCATAGAACTTATAGAAATAGAATGTGGAAGGACTAGGAGAAAGAGAAATTGGTTGAGACTTAAGACATGAAGCAGGAGACACTAGAGAGCTTTATTCAGGGGAGTTTGAATCAGAGGAGTCGTGACTTGGTTGCTTAACAGTTGTCACAAGCATATGTCCTGAACCCACCAGAGTAATTTGAGAACTTTTGCGCTGAAACCCGTGCAGAAAAAGAAAAGGTTTTATGCTTCAGCCTTGCTAGGGACTACAAAGCCAATGGCTTTCTTATTAATCAATAGATTAGGATAAGATAGTGCTAGATTTATCTGCTCATAAGATAATTGCAATTTAACCAATCCATGATGTTGAGTAATGATAGTTCGTGAAACAATGTTTTCTTTTTGATTCAATGATTTGATGGTTATGCTACTACCTGTGCAGTACTATCTGAAGGCAGTTTTTAGTTTTGACAAAAATGAGTTCTCAGAAATTCTGATGCTCGTGGGATTCGGTTCAATTATTTCACAGGTGAAGTGTATTATAGAGCAAAAGTTTCCTTTTATTTACTTAAGAGATTGATATTCCCTTATACTGAAGATGTGAATTATTCTTTAGCCATCAGTCAAGGTAGCATATCAATATCTGCTAGCATGTTATTTTGTTATCTGCTTGGCATATGCCAGAGTTTTTCTCTAAATCCTCTGCTTGGTTGCTTTAAAGTTATCAAAATAAGAATTCTTCCAGTTGGTGTTGTAATGGTTGTTAATTTGTCTTCTGGATAGAAAACAATGCTAAGGCATCGTGGTTATAAAAATGAAACAATTCTTAGGGTTGTTATTCGGTTTTATTGTTTCCCCTCTTAATGAGCACAATATTTTTCATATTGGAAAATTTTTATAATTAAGAAGTTTAGTTAATGAGTTATGTAATTGTGAGTACTGTGCCTCTTAATACTTGATTCCTAATAGCTTATAATAAGATAAGAGCACTGTCATACTACTGGCATACATGAATTCTCTCTTGTCCAAAATAATCCGTATGATGTTCATGTTAAGGATGTTGTTTTCCTTTATGAAAAATTTAAAATCCTTAAGAAATTCTCTTCCTATAATATGTTCGGTTTGTGGTTTGCTTCTAGATGTTGGTGCTTCCACTAATAAATCCATTGGTTGGAGAGAAGGTGATATTGTGCATAGGAATACTTGCATCAATAGCTTATGTAAGTCGCTTATAATTTTTACTTTTAATACCCCCAGCACAAATTACAAAAGAAAAGAAAAACTAATGGTTCTTTTTGCTATGTAGGCATTATTCAATGGCCTTGCATGGGCGCCATGGGTATGTACACACTTGATGAATGTTTTATTTAACTCTATTCTAAAGGAAAAATTTCTGACACACAAACACTTGAGCAGAATCTTTTATTTATTTGATTTTTCTTTAGGCTATTTTGAATTTTATAGTTTCTATTCCTCCTTTAGGAGTTATAAAATCAATCATGTGTTAATCAAGACTTTGTGAAAGTAAAAGCTAAAATTTTCCTAGTTCTTTTTATTTTTTTCAACTGTGGATACATTTCTCAGTCAGTAACAATGTAACATTGCCACAATGCAGGTACCATTCATGGCTGCCACATTTAAAGTGGTAGTTGTCCTTGTAAGACCTGCTGTAAGTATTGGAATCATCAATTCTTTCATAAAATAATATTCAATGTGGTTATTCAGTTCACCTTTAATTCTAATGGTCTTTCAATTTTTCCCGTCAAATTACATGCAGACTTATGCCATTATTTCAAGAGCATCGAGCTCAAACGATCAGGTTTGAAAAATACCTATGATCCCATTACCTACAGTTCTGCATTCCATAGTTCTTGATATTCTTTCTGGAAAATTATGATTTCCACGTAAAAAAAAAAAAAAAAAAAAAAAAATCTTCTGCTCTTACTACCAATATAAAGAAAGACCTAGTTTCTATATTCTCGGTATTGTCATATGTAGAGTGAGGCTGCTAAATTAGATAACGTTGTTTGAGGAAAGCTAATGCTATCATCTCATATGTCACACTACTCATCTAGACCTGGATGTTTTCTACTTCTTTAGATTGAACTTTGAACTCAGTTGGGAAAAATCAGGTAGATTCATCATCATGTGTTCAGTACAAATCAGATCAGCATGACATAGTAGTGAGTTTTGAGTTTAAAGTGGCGGCTTTCTTGGCAAATTGGTCCAATTATTTTTCTCTTTCGATTGTTTATCTATGGATATCGAATGAAATTGCTGCATTCACTTGACTGATAGAGAATTTCAGGAGTACGCTAAACGAAAAAAAAAAAGAAAAAAGAAAGTAGATATGGGGTTCTCCCGTATCAAAACAACTTGCTCTGTGTTGAGTTACTTCTTGAGCTAAATAAATTACAAAGCACTTGAACTGTGGTCACTCCATTGACATGCATGCTCAATTGTTTGTGCAGGGAAAAGCACAAGGATTTGTGGCTGGTGTGGAATCATTATCAAGTTTGTTATCACCACTTGTAATGAGTCCATTGACTTGTGAGTGGACTAACTCATCTTTTATTTAGTTGAGTGTTAGAATCAATTCATATGTATTGCTAACAAGTTAAATTGTTGTTTCAGCATGGTTCTTATCTAGTAGTGCTCCTTTCAACTGCAAAGGTTTCAGTATTATATGCGCATCTATATGCATGGTAAGCACATACCCCCCCTTCTCTCTCTCTCTCTCTCTCTCTCTCTCTCTTAACTAACTCTGAATCTTAATCTCCTCAGATGATTTCTTTATGTTTTGCTTTCCTGCTTGAACCTGGGGCACCTTCAAGCAATAATTCAGAGGATGACATTGAATCACCATTGCTAAGTGAGAGTTGACTGTTTGTCTCGAGCTGATATAAATATTCGGGGTCCCTTGCATATAGTAATGTTGTAATTGTATTAGAGCAAACAAGCTTCCAATGTGTTTGTCTTTCAGAAACTTCTCTTAAACCTTATACACCCTTGAGCTGCTGAGGATGACATTGAAGCTTTACCTCCAAGTGATATAGTTCGTTGTTGTTTTTCCCAAGCGTTTTGTAATAGCTTTTATAGGTGGTGATGTTATATTTGGCATCCCTAAAAACACATTCCTAGATACAAATATTTATGAATTAAATTCTAGATTTTAAAAAGTTTCAATTAAAAACTTAAATTTTAAAATTTATACAAATTTGTCCATTCAGAAACTGTCATGTAAATATCAAGTGGAATGTTAGTACAGTCTAGTTCACAAAATAATAGCACTTCTATTAAATTGTATTGTCTATTAGAATTTTAATGTCGTTCTAAAGTATTTTTATGAGAATACAATATGCAATTCACATGAAATTATCAAAGGATTTTGATGTCAAGTAAGTTTTAATTACAGTTTTTGTGAATTTGTTACTTTTAATTAGCAGTAACTTGTTAGAGATTAATTGATATGAAAAGATTTAGAAAAATCATATTGATTCAAAACTAACTCCAAATTATAAGGGAAAAATATATAGTTTAGAGTTTAAATTGTTGCAAGAAAAATGTTTGTATGATCTTAAATACTCCCAAGATCAAGACTTATCACTTACGTATGAAGAAATTTTCCAAGAATCTTGTAGTTGTATTTCAATTGACGTCTTCAAGTGTTTTTTTCTCTCTAGGTTCTCTCAGGAGTCCCAGAGGTGAAACTTTTTCACTTCTATATGAACAGTTCTCTCATCAACACAGTAGAAACGTTTGGTTTACATTCCATGGTAAGAAAGTCATGGATGATATCTTGAATAGATGTGCGAGTTTATAGCTATCGGGAGGGAGCAGAGGTTATTATAGATGCTCCAATGACAGAAAGTAACAGAGTGTTGGCCGGGAAGTTCTTCACGAAACGGCATGTGAACCTGGAGTCGGTGGCGCGAGTTCTAAGATCAATCTGGAAAACAAACCAAAGCTTCGAGGTTAGTGACTTAGGAGATAATAAGGCTCTCTTTCTTTTCCAAAATGAGGATGATGCAGATAAAGTCTGACTTCAAGGTCTTTGGTCCTTTGATAAATACCTCCTTGCTCTGCACAAGCTGAAAACAAGAGAGGCAGTTAGCAAGATCAAGTTTGACAGGATGGCACTATGGATCCAAATCCACGGCATCCCAACCACATTCCAAACCAAGGAGGTGGGGTACAGCATAGGGTCCACCATTGGGGCGGTGGAAAGTGTAGACGCAAATGAAAAAGGCTTCTGCCTTGGAAGTTTCATGCACATAAGGGTAATGATAGACATTTCAAATCCGCTGTGTAGAGGCCGGAAGGTTCGATTGGGAGAATCAAGTCAGTTTTGGGTTGATTTCAAGTATGAGCGAATGCCAATATTTTTCTACCTTTGTGGTATGGTGACCCACAATGAAAATGATTGCCTGGTGGGGCTTCGACGTACTGAACGGATGAATGCAGAGGACAAGCCATATGGCCATGGCTGAGAGCAATGCAAGAAAGACTTCAAAAACCTCAACTGGTCTTGGCACCATCTCGGGACAGCGATAAGGAGGTACAAAAGAACCCAGACCTCCATATTCAGGCTGTCACGGGATCAAACCGGCATTCGCAAAGTCCTGTGAAGGGAACTGATCCCCAAACGACGACGGTAAAGGACAATGAAAAAGGTAAAGCTAACGTGGGGGTTGTGGTCGCAACTACCGAGGTGAAAATCTCGCAAATCCCTCACGAGCAGCGAGGCAGTTAGTTCGAGGAGCAACTAAAGGAGATTGACGCAGCGATTTTGGGGGATATGCCTGACACAACAAATCACCATAAAGCAGTGCAAAGCACAGGTATGACCGAGGTGATTCAAACAAATGTTCAAGCAACCCATACGCAGATGAAGGTGGAAGATGATGCTAGGCATGATGGGCCCTAGGAAATGTCAAAAAGCAATATGATGTCAACACCTGGGTCACAGCCACATAATGGGACAGCCAATAAAGCCCAGGTAAACTTTACAACTCTCCCTCCTTTTATTATGGGCCCAACCTCACCGGCTAGCCCCACAAAGCCTAAACTGAAAAAGTCTAGCCAAATAAACTTAAGGAAAGGCCGAGTAGGACCAGCCATGCAAAGAAAAGAAAATGTTTTACGTAGAGGGATAGTGAGGGTGAAAAGTGATGACTTGGGGACGGGTACCATGATGGAGGTAGAACAAAATGTAAAGAGTGGTAAGCGTAGAACTCGCTCTCCCTTGAAAGATATTTCAGGTTTGGTGGAGAATGTGAAGAGGAAAAAGGTAGAAGGGGATGTCATGGGAACCCCCTCACAGTTAAAGCACTACACAAAGTAGTGAAGGAGGAAGATCCCACTTTAGTCTTCTTAATGGAGACTAAGTATGATGTTACTGAGATGAAATGGGTACAAAGGAAGTTGGACAGAAAACAGGGGCTTGTAGTGCCTTGTATTCGTCAAGGGGGTGGGCTTGCTCTCCTATGGAGGTGTTCTACAACTGTGGAGGTGCAAACTTACTCTCCCAACCATATAGATGTTATCATTTCGGAGAATCAGGGTGCAAGGAAATGGAGGTTTACCGGTTTTTATGGGCACCCCAAAACTAGTAGGTACAATGAATCTTGGACTTTGCTTTCAAGACTCAGTAGTCGCAGTGACTTACCTTGGGTGTGTATGGGGGATTATAATGAACTCATGTTCGCAAGTGAAAAGGAGGGTGGTAATACTAGACTTGAGGGTCAGATGAAACAATTCCAAGATGCAATAAATAGATGCAACCTCAGGGACTTGGGGTACAAGGGCTCGGCTTTCACTTGGCAGCGGAGGTTAGGCAACCACGGGTGGATACAAGAAAGACTAGACCATGCACTGGTCTTCACCAATTGGGTTGGGATGTCCCCACGTTCCAAATTACTTCATATTGCTTCCTCTACATCTGACCATAGTATTCTACTCCTAAAGGCAGCCAACCCCCTTCGACAGAAATCCAGGAGATCAAAACTATTTCGGTTCAAAGCCATGTGGCTCAAAGATAAGGCGTGTAGTGAGGTGGTTCGGGAAGTGTGGGCAAGTGGTGAAAACAGGGGCTCTCAATGGCCAATTGCTAGCTGCCTGGAAGAATGCCAATCTGCTCTAATGTCGTGGAACAAAAATATTTTTGGCCACGTAGGTAGAAGAGTCACTGCTCTACAACAGAAGCTCCAAATTCTGGAGAATTTGAACATGGGAGGTGCGGCTTTGAATGACATTCATGAGGTTAGATTAGAGTTAAACAAAGCTCTTGCCATTGAGGAAGATATGTGGCTTCAGAGGTCAAGGAATAGTTGGTTGAAAGCAGGGGACAAGAATACGACTTTTTTCCACACCAAAGCATCCAACCGCATGCAGCGTAACACTATAGCTAGGGTGCTGGACTCCAATAACGTGTGGATAGAAGATGAGGAGCAGATTGGTCATGAATTTGTACAGTATTTTGCTGGCCTCTTTACCTCCTCCAACCCTCGGATTGAGGGGGAGCTTATTGATGCAATTCAGCCAAAGGTATTGGATAGGATGAATGCCTCACTGATCAGGGAATTCTAGGCAATGGAAGTTGAGAAAGCCTTAAAGCAGATACACCCCACGACGGCCCCAGACCTGGATGGTATGCCCCCTTTATTTTATCAACACTTCTGGCCTACTGTTAGAGAGACTGTTATATGTAATACCTTAAACTTTCTTAACCATGGCATGGCCCCGCCCAAGTTCCATAAGACACCTATTGTGCTTATCCCAAAAACGAAAGTTCCGGTAAGGGTCACGGATTACCGACCAATAAGCTTGTGCAACGTGGCTTATAAATTCGCTTCAAAAGTGATGGCAAATAGAATGAAGGTAGTGCTGTAGGAAGTTGTATGTGAAAACCAAAGTGCGTTTGTGACAGAGAGGTTAATCACTGATAATATTTTAGTGGCACATGAAGTGATGAATCATATTGGCCAACGAAGAAAAGCCAAAAGTGGGGAAATGGCGTTGAAATTAGACATGAATAAAGCCTACGACCGGGTAGAATGGGAGTGCTTAAAGCAGATAATGCTAATACTAGGCTTTCATGGGCATTGGGTGCAAATAGTCATGAGGTGGATGTCGTCGGTCTCTTATGCAGTGAAAATTAATGGCAAGCCTTGCGGAGAAATACGACCGTCGCGTGGACTTCGACAAGGCGACCCACTCTCTCCATATCTCTTTATCATCTGTGCAGAGGGTCTATCTGCTCTAATCCACAGTTCAGTTCAACGGCAGAGGCTAAGAGGAGTGGCTGTTTTGGGTGGGGGACCCAGCATGTCTCACCTCTTCTTCGCAGATGATAGTCTCATTTTTGGGAGGGCCTCGTTGGAGGAATGTGTTGAAATACAGAGGGTGCTTCAGGTCTACGAACAGTCATCAGGACAAAAGTTAAATCAGTCGAAAACCTCCTTATTTTTCAGTCCTAACACAGCTGATGAGTTAAAGGAGTCAATCAAGGCAATGTTCGGTGCAATTGAGATTCGGCCTCATGAATCCTACCTCGGGTTGCCATCCTTGGTGGGCCGGTCAAAAAGCAATACTTTTACCAATTTAAAACAAAGGGTCGCAAACAAAGTGTCGGGTTGGAAGGAAAAACTCTTGACAACTGCTTGTAAGGAAATTCTGATCAAAGCGGTTGCACAAGCAGTACCGTCTTACTCCATGTCATGTTTTCTCTTGCCGAAGAAATTATGTGATGAACTCACTTCCTTGGTTCGGCAGTTATGGTGGGGTCAGGTTAAAGATGAGAAAAAGCTAGCTTGGTTAAGCTAGGATAAGCTGTGCATGCCACAGGAAATGGGCGGCATGGGGTTCAGGGACTTGAGGATGTTCAATTTGGCGCTTTTGGCAAAGCAAGGATGGAGGTTACAAACCAACTCTACTTCCTTGTTTGCCCGAGTGTTTAAGGCGAAGTATTTTCCCCACTGTTTCTTCTTGGAGGCAGATTTAGGCCGCCACCCCTCCATTGCTTGGTGAAGCATTATGGCGGCCCAAGGGGTGGTGAAAAGGGGAACGAGGTGGCAAATAGGCTCGGGGGAGAGTGTACGGGTGTGGTGTGACAAATGGATTCCTAAGCCGTCTTCCTACAGTGTGGTCACATGTGAAGATGCTTGCCCAAATGTTGCTCTAGTTTGCGACCTCATAAACAAAGCATCCATGGAGTGGAAAGCTGAGCAGATCCGAGGCTGTTTCACAGAGGAGGATGTAGATGCTATTTTAAGCATCCCTCTAAGTTTGCATCGGCCTAAGTACAGATTGATATGGGCAGAATCACCAAGTGGAAAATTTACGGTGAAAAGCGCATATAGGCTAGCCTATGAGGTGAACAGGGGTGGCGGCAAAGCAGATTGCTCGAACCCCTCGGCGAGGAAGAACGTATGGAAGGGGCTGTGGAGAATGAACCTTCCTCAAAAAGTCAAGCATTTTGCTTGGAAGGCAGCTAAAAACATACTGGCTTCCAAAGAGGCGCTATGGTAGAGGCACATTGAAGTGGAAGGTGGCTGTGCTCTATGCGGGAACCTGACGAAAAACGTTCTCCATATTCTTTGGTTTTGTGCTCATGCCAAGGATGTGTGGAACACGAGTAAGCTCTCTCTTCCTTTTGATATTGAACCCAACTAGTGTTTTTTGGATATTATGGAAAAGCTTCTACAAGATGAGGAAGTGCATCCCGGCCTGGCTGAACGGTTTATCTCAGTGTGCTAGGGTATCTAGAAAGAGAGAAATGTCATCCGTACCGGTAGAAGGGGTAAACCTGGTAGGGTCACTTTGAAAACCTCCCTTGGCTTAATGGACGAGTTCCAGATGGCCAATGAGGGTCCATGGAAGCCAGCTGTAGTGAACCCCGAACTAGTTCACTGGGTGCCTCCACCACTGGGACAGTACAAGGTAAACTCTGATGGGGCTGTGTTTGCGAACCAGAGGAAGGTGGGGTTGGGCGTGATGATCCGTGATAGCAATGGGAATGTGATTGTTGCTCTAAGCAGCCCCATGGTGGCTCCCTTTGGCGCCCTTGAGACGGAAGCCAAAGCAATGGAGGTTGGCATGCGCTTCGCACTTGACTTAGACATCCGAGATGTGGTGGTTGAGTGTGATGCGCTGGCTGTCTTCAATGCTGTCCAAGGTTTAGCAACACCAAGCTCTTCGATCCTGTTCATCGTGGATAGCATCCTCCAGCAATCACGTTGGTTCAGGTCATGTTGTTTCTCCCATACAAAAAGGCAGGGAAATGTCCCTGCCCACATGTTAGCACAGTATTCTAAGTCACTAGTTAGTTATGTTGCTTGGGTAGAATCCTGCCCGAGCCATATTGAGCGGGCCTGTGCTCAGGATATTGATGTAGCAACTATTTCTTAACACTTGAATACAAGTTCAGTATTTCTTATAAAAAAAAAAAAAAAAAAGACATCAAAAGTTTAAAGCATCTCTCTACCAACTATCAAAATTATTAACCAAAAAAAAAAAAAAATGATGTAAGTAGAAATTTGGGTTATAATGCCATGGAATGGCTATGGTTTTCAAATTTAACATTCAAATATTATGGTTTAATATGCTCAAATCTCAATTAAGTTAAAATTAGTTTGATTCTGATTCACGTTTAAAATTTTTCCAAATTTAGAAAATCAAAAACCCAAAAAAAAAAAAAAATTGTTTGAACCCGAAATTGAATCGACCCAAACCCCAACCCGCCCGTAACCCGTTTGCCCTTTCAGTCTTTCACGGACACTATTCTAATTTCTAAGCGCCCAAAAAATATCAGAAACACAACACAAACAGATGAGATAAACTGATAGCAGATTGGCATAGTTGAGACTTTGAGAGAGCTTATAGTTTGCCATGAAACCTTAAAAAAGCAGCCATGGAACAAGCTCTCTCTTCCTCAACCATAATCTCTACAACACAAATATTTCCATTCAAACCTCTCAAAACCCATCTCCAAACTCCAACAATAAACCTCAAATTCTCCATTTCTCCAAAGAAAAACAACCACCTTCATCTTTCTTCTTTTTCTTCTTCATGTCTATGTTTCTCTAATAAAGCAAGTGCCACTTCAACGACAACACCACCAGCATTAACTTCCACTCCCAGTAGTGACAACCACCATTGGATGGTGCTCATGGAGGCTCCTCCACAAGGGGTCAATTCCAAACCACAAGTTATTGAATTCTATGTTAAGACATTGGAAAGAGTTTTAGGCAGGTGGGTATGTTTCAAAATATTCTTTTTTTGTCATGTTGCAAATGTTTCTTAGCTTTTGGTCTGAAATCCTGCTTTGGTTGTGATTTTTTGAATAACAGTGAGAAGGATGCTCAGATGTGTATATATGATGCTTCTTGGGATACCCACTTCGGCTTTTGCTGTGACATTGATGAAGAAACCTCCCGTGAACTTGCCGGTAAGTTTCTATAGCAGAAAAAGTCTGAGTCATCTGATGTACTTCAATTCTGTACCATACTTTGCTTTCATGTTTGTGGAGAAACTAAAATTGTGAGAGTCACTTTCGTAGTTTCATTAATATTGATGTGTAATGAATATGTTTTAGGATTACCCGGCGTTTTATCAGTTAGGCCTGACCCAGATTATAGTTCTGTGAAAAAGGATTATAGTTTTTCAAGTATTCAATCCAGTTATCTGTCAAGCTCACAAATTGGAAGTAATCTGTTGTTTCCCATGGGGAGTACCAAACACTGGCTTGCTCGAATGGACAAACCAGGGATTGGAGTTGTTACAAAGGCTCAAATGGTTGATTATTATGCTCAAATACTGACCAAGGTTTTGGGGAAGTAAGTAAATAACATTTGAGCTTGTTATTATGTTTCTGTTCCATTTTATTGTAACGTCTCTAACAGCGCATCAATGCAATATTCTTCCTTTGATTGCTTTATTTCTCTTCACCCTGAAAGTGGAATAATACTTTTTGTAGTGAGAAAGACGCACAAATGTGTATTTATCATGTTTCTTGGCAGTCCAACTTTGGGTTCTGTTGTGAACTTGATGATGAATGTGCACGGGAACTAGCTGGTTAGTATTTGCATTTGGTTTCTCTTTGCACGGTTGTGATATGTATTTTGCAGCTTGAAGACAAATGCTTCCATATGGTGTAGGTGTACCAGGTGTATTATCTGTTCAGCTAGATAAGAATTTTGAGTCAGAGAATAAGGATTATGGAGGTTTGTACGTTTTTCAAATAATATCTTTGTGTGTTTTTTTAATGTTTGATCAGATAAAACATGCTCCACATCTTTTCTACCTTGCAACTTCGCTTCTCTTCAAGCATTGTATTCAGTGATATCTTGATCTCAGAGATATATTGCAAATTATTAACTTTGACTGTTTCTTTCTTTCTTTTCTTCTTTTAATAATTTCTATTTGAAAGGCCTGTGTGTCAAAAAAGTATATAGCAGCAGCACCATGTAACTTATGCTAGTATATTTGTGTCGGTGTCATAACAAATACATGTTTTAGAGATTCTAATACTTAATCAACCGATATCTTTATGTGCTTTCACTGTATGAGATGATCTCTCAAGTAATTTAGTTATGTAAATAAAGCAATTAACTTTAGACGTTTTATTAATTTGAGCTGGATTTTAGTGGAGGGGTAAATTCTATGTCATTGTAGATGGCCAGTCTTTGAAGCAGCTAAAGGAAAGTTCTATAGTCCAGTAGCAGCTGTGTGTCTTTTCCTCGAAAGTGGAAGACTTTGTATTGAGTAGAAAAATAGGCTTTATAGTGGCTGCAGTTCTTTGTGGCAGAGATGAGTCTTTTTCTTGGTTAGAATCATGCATTGGGCTTGGGAACACTTTGTAGTGTATAGCAGTTGTGATTCTAGAGTTTGTGGCAGAGCATGCCTTTGCAACAGAAAGCACACAATGTCAATTAATGACTTATAAAAGTGGACAGCGTTTGATACTGACTGTGAAGGTTGCTAAGTGAGCTTTAGCACAAGGGAAAGCTCAAGGAAGTAATTCCTGATCATATTTTATTGTCAAGCTCAATGAGAATGTTGCTGATGGAATTGGACATTCAAAGGGAAGTATTATGTCAATTATACTGAGTCATGTAGTAGTTAGTAGAATTGTACAATATATGAAGTATTAACTATAGCCATGAGAAGTATTCCCATGAAACTTTAACCATATGGCTTACAGAAGGTTTAACAAAATGAGCAGATTAGGAAGGTATCTGATGCTGGGGTAAGAAAGAGGTAAGTATAGCCAATCTCGTCACAAAATCTGTTGTGCAAAGTTGCTAGAAGTCTTGAGCGAGGAGAAATGAATCAGATGCATTGAGAAAGAGAGATTCCCAATGTATCTATGTGAGGGGTGAGACTGAAAAAGGTAGGGTCCAACTTATTATATTCTTAAGTGGAATTCATCCAACCGGTTGGAGTTTAGGTGCAGGTGATAACTTTAAATGGGTAGAAGATTCAAATGCTACTGAGGAAAATAAATTGCTTACTCCTTGTTCTTGGAAAATTATTTTGGAAAGCCATGGGAAAAGAAATTATATTCCATAGACCCCAAAAAGTGATGTTTAACATTATAGTGACATGTATGGTGGTGCATTTCTCAAATACTTGCTATTAAATTTGATAACAACTAGTTTATGTCAGAAAATGGCTTTAGGTCTGGTTCTTGTGTATTGATTAAGGCTCATCTTTAAATTGAAGTTCATGTATAAAAGGTGGTTTTGGAATATATTTTACAACATGCATGAAGTTTTAAGAAAAGGGGGGTAAGGCTGCCTACCTACCATGACCTCTCCTAGACTACGCAACAGTGGGAGCTTTGTGCAGCCTCTCCTAGACTCCGTAAAAGTGGGAGTTTTGTGCATTGGGTACGACCATGAAGTTTTAAGAAACTCTGTTGCTGGTTGCTCAAGCAAATGAGGAGGAGGTATGCAATGCTGAAATTGGTGAAGATATTACAATAACATAATAAAATTGTTGTACCTAGTGCCAAAAACTCCTACTTTTGTGGGATTTGGGAGAGGTGATTGGTAGGCAATCTTAGTGCTTTACACCCAATTTTATTATGAAATGCCTGATTCCTAGACTCAAATCTGCAACTTGTCACTTTGGGTGGAACGCACTTGCTATCGTACTAAGGCCCAACCTCTCTGTTAAATTACCGATTCTCCCAAAAGCTTAAACTATTAGGAAATGGTGAATTTAATCACTTAACCATAATTCTAACACTCTCTTTAAATAGCATAATAATTAACAATAGATTTTTTAATTCTTAATCCAATTGCTCTGAAACATGCCTTAGCCAAGATGGGTTACTGGCTAGTCCAACTTGGTTAATGATGATCAGATGATGTAAGTGAGACTGTCAAGATGATTTGGTTGTGTGAGACAAAAATCTTCAATGGTTAATGCAAGGTATATTTGGTGCTAGTTAAGGTCTGTATGAGGGAGTGACTGATATCAGCCACCCCAACAAAAGCAAAAATATATAATTTATTGAAAGCCTGTATTTTGTGCTTTGTGATAATATACTGATCTTTATCGGTGGACAATGCTTGAGGGTAGGTATTTAGGCGATATCACACTCTGAGCAGTCCCATTTAATATAATATTTTTCATTACATGATTAAGAAATTTTATAGTATAACCCGTCAAACATCACTTTTTTTGTTTTCATTTTTACAAATTTTGAATATTTTGGAATTTCTAAAAAAAACCTCATACAGTGTGATGGACTCCGGTTCTATCAAGTGCTATACAAACAGTAGGCGAAACAATCTACTTTGAGGCTGGCCAGCCTCCTAAAATAAGAGTGAGGGGGTGGGGAGACATTTGAGTCAGAATTATTATGAGATTCCTTTATCGAATACAAAACCTACATAAATAGCCAACACCTCTCCTACCTCATTGAAAAGACTAATAGGAATGATAACCAATCTATTTTCTATGTTGTCTCCCGAGTCCAAGGAACTATTCTTCATTATTATTTGATAAAACCACAGCAAAATTTGGTAAAATAAATTTAATCTATCTAATCTATTTCGGTATCAAACATGCAAAACTTGCAGCCAACCTTGTGACATTACTTGCTGCCTGGCTAATATCAGTGTTTTCACCTGATCTGATACATTCACCAGTGAGGTGAACATACCAAGCACATTAGGTTATATTTTTTGTTAAGGACCTAGTCCTATAGAAACCATTAAATTTTTCAGTTTAGGATTTTAATGACATGTTATCACCTAGTGTAAACAGCTGGTTAGAGGATTGGTCGAGTATTTGATAGAACTTGACTGCTTGCAGAATAGACATTATCTGTTAACTATTAGAGTAAAATTCTGAAACCTTCCTCAATAGAGCGATTGATTGATGCCATGTTTACCAAGTGCTAGAGTACTTGTTTATTTATGTTTTTATCATGCTTCTGTTAGTTAGCTTAAGCATGTTTTATTATTATGGAGAGAAAATCTTCTACTGTGAAGTGGAATATGTCATTACTCTTCAATTTTTTTTTTTTTTTTTTAAAGTCTTACTCTTCAATTTTTTTTTTTGGATAAGGCTTACTCTTCAATGTTTTCTCAGTGGAAAATATGCAAATGATGATTTAATAACTGGATTACTATTGTTGTTATATGGGGTTAGAATAAACTACTGAAATTATTAATCTTGATTTGTTTTTAATAAGAGGCCAATTCCCAATGAATCATTTCAATGTCTTTCAGATTATATCTTTAGTTTACCATTGCAACAATTCTTTCCATTGTAGAGTAAAGAAGCTGTATTTTCAGGTAATAATCTACAGAGTTCCACAGATCTGCCAAATCCTTCAGAAGCAAGTCAAACAACCCCTATAAAAACAAAGAAACTATTCGTTACAGGTATGTTGCAAGACTGTGAGTTTGAATTCTTTGCTTGTAAATTTCATATTTTCGAAGACCACTTTTAAGAAATAATTCAAGATTCTTATTTATGAAATGTGCATGCTTGTTCTACTATAATGGTTGTCTAATTATGCTTTTTTGAGTTTTACCTGATTTAACATTTGGTTCTATTTAGTCTTTGGAGATTCCCTGGACCTTGCCATGGTGTCCTCTTATGAGATCATAATGTATTACTTGTAGTTTCCATTCTGAAATCCAAAAGTTTTCTGGTCCAGCAACTTTATTACTCCCTCTTTTTTTATTCACAAATGACTGATTTACAATCTTGATTTAAAAACAGGGCTGTCATTTTACACATCTGAGAAAACCTTACGTGCTGCATTTGAAGGCTTTGGTGAGCTTGTTGAAGGTATGTTTGCATTTCCATGCTCATAAATGACGTGTTTCATTAGTAAGGTTATACCCGTGCTGATGCACTGCTTCCTCAACAGTTAAAATTATAATGGACAAAATTTCCAAAAGGTCCAAAGGTTATGCATTTATAGAGTACACTACAGAGGAGGCTGCTAGTGCAGCACTCAAAGAGATGAATGGCAAGGTAAGTTTTCTTCCATTACGAATCTTCCTTGTATTTTTCTTGTGTGTTGGGAAATTTAGACCTTGGTTGATAGAATTAATAAGTTTTAAACCCAAGTTGTTAATTAGATTTATGTGAATAAGTTTATTAAAACAAACAAATAAACATCAATATCATGTCAAAATCATGTAGCGGAAAAAATAAATAAGACAATATATGATAACCCAAGAAAACCAATGAAACAAACTAGTTTCACAGTAAAAAAACCTCGGAGGAAACCTTCCCGAAAAGAAATTCACTATAGTAAAGAGAAGTTTCAGATCTAATACAAAACCTTTGTCCCTAGACTCTACAATCCCCGTAGATGAACTCACAGCAAAAACCTTCTACCACTTCAGAACCTCTGAACTCTTCAATATATGAATGTCAACCTTTTTGTTGCACGGATTCCAGTACGTGACTAACTCCTTTACACAAATCCCAGTACGTGACTCACTCACCAACTTGAGGAAGAAGAATGTTGGCTGCAAAGTTTTTCACTTCATTAACAATGAAGATCAAGAAGCACTTGGTTACAAAACCCTAAGGCGCAAAGACGCAGTAGCTTTTTTTAGAGAGAATTAGGCATCAGTCACCTTTTACATATGTTCTCCTTGTATTCTCTTATGTGACGTCTTCTAAAATAAGCCTTATATATGTTTAAGGTTGTGAGAAAAGAAACCCTACATATACATGTCAGCATAGGCCGAAAATCAGATTTGAAATTTTGAATTCCTGTAACCTCGATAGATAGTATCTGTCGAGCCTTATTAAACCTCGATAGAGTCCGTAGGTGTCGAGTTATCTGTCCAGCTTTAATGAACAGCTTTCTTCGCTTGTTTTTTGGTCCAATTTTCATGGCTTTAATAGTAGACTTGAACTACATGTTTTTTAAAATATTAAACACATCCTAGATCTACCCAAATATAAGTAAATTGCGTTTTGTCAAAAGATTAGCCAATTATATAAAATAGTGATATATGCTCCTAACAAGCGAATCACATATGTCCTAACATTGTGCTTAATGTTCAAGCGCAATTTTGTTTTCCTTAAGCTTTGGTTCATAATTGTAGATAAAACAAATATAACTCTTTGAGTAAGAGAAAGGGTAATCTCTCTATTTTGTTCCTGGTTCTTGCAGATTATTAATGGCTGGATGATAGTTGTTGATGTTGCCAAGACTAATCCACCAAGATACAGCAGGGGTCGCCCCATATAGGAATTTTGACAAGAGAACGATTACTGATCCACTGTCTTCAAGGTCAAGCAAGATATTCAGGCTACTGCTCTCAAGGTGTTGGACTATTCTCATACTGCCACCTAAATTTTGTTCTATTAGTACCTGCAAGAGGCAAGAGCCTTTATCAGCTCCAGATCTTCAACTGAAGCACTAGTCGTTCACATTGAGTTTTTAGTCATTAATATATTATGTGCGCCTCTGTGTGTGTGTATATATATATGTGTTGCATGCTCTTTGAAGGGGGAAATGAAATGCTCTATACTCAAAAGTTTCATGTCAGCATTATATGATGCATTTGTTATCTTTTTCTTTGGTACATTAAATACTATAATTTTGAAGACATTACTTACATGTAGCCTATTCAATTATTCAATATATAATTTAGTTTGATTTTTACTAAAGCATTGAAGTAAATATTTTTTTAATCCTTGCAACATTGAAGTTTGGAGAGATGACATTCCACCCCAAAATTGAAGGGAAAAATATTTAAAAACATACATAATTAAAAATAGGGGTAATTTTACTCCATTTCCTTGAGTTTGGGGAGATGACATTCCACCCCAAACTTGAAAAGAAAAAACACTTCCCCTTTTCACATTCGTTTGATCAAATTTTGTTAAATTAATATTTAAAATGTTGTGTACTAACTCATTCTTTGCTTAAGGCCATGTCTCCAAAATTATCCTCCATTTAAAAACTAAAATTCTTTGTTTTAAAGTTTATAAAATTTTAAGTATGACTTTTGCTTTTCTTTTCTTTTTTTTTAATGGATTATGGAGAGATTTGTCATTGCAGGTGTTTTGGCACTTGATAAATATTGCATTTTTATTTTAAATTTACCAATTATATTTTTTACTAACCATGCTTAAACTTTTGTAAAAAAAATCTTATGAAAATTTAAAATATTTTGTTACTAATCTATATATTACTAAAAACTGAAGCGTGGCGTTTAATGTTACTATACTCACGTTGAGCCATATCAGCATCTACGTCATTATCTTTTTTCTTTCCAATTTCCTATAATTTTTTTTTAACATTTACTTTTTTTTAATAATTGCACTTTCTCTGACCTTTCTCATGCCTTTACCTTTTCATCTCCTCCACTAACCTCAACCTTAATATCACTTTTCATCTTTCTTTATTTTGTCTCTTCATCTTTCTCTCACTTGCCTTTTCATCTCTCCACTACCCTCAACCTTAATGTCACCCTTCATCTTTCCATTCATCTTCGTTTATTTTGTCTCTTCACATTCACGCCATCTTCTATAAATTTGTTATTCTCTCTTCCATTCTTTGCATAGTTTTCCATCACAGAAATGTTGTTTCTCCCTCCCTCCCTCCCTCCCTCTCTCTCTCTCTCTCTCTCTCTCTCACAATAATTTTTGGAGTATTTTTTTTTTGCTGCATCTCTGCTTAAGTTGATAAATATTTGTGTTTGTTATAACTCTACTTTGGGTTGGTACTTTGTGTTTTAAGTTTTTTTTTTTTTTTTTGTTCTCTTTGATTCTTATATATTATACTATTGCGTTATAAAAAAAATTAAAAAATATAATATATATATATATATATATATATATATATATATATTATATTATTCTATTACATAACACGATTTGGGTAATTTGGTGTTTATTGTTATATATATATATATATATATATATATATTATATTTTTACTTTTTTAATCTTTTCATCTTATTTTATTCAATATTTAAACTTAGTCACATCCTCCATATAATTAAATTATTTATATTTTCTTTTTTTAATTAAACATATAATATTTTATTTAAATTTAAATAAATTAAATTTTACTCACTTTTTTTAACATTTACACTTTCTCCAACCTTTCTCTTTCCCTTTACATTTTCATCTCTCTATTACCCTCTCTCTTAATATCACTCTTCATCTTTCCCTTTATTTTGTTTCTTCTTATTGTTATCCTTTTAGTATAAATTTGGCATTCTCTTTTCCATTATATGCATAATTTTTCTTCACAAAAAAATTTATTTCTCTCTCTTTCTCTCTCAATTTTTGGTGATATATATATATATATTTTGCATCTCTGCTTTAGGTTGAGAAATTTTTGTATTTTTTAGAACTCTACTTTAGGTTGATGCAATTTAATTGTTTTTTTTTTTTTTTTTCACTTTGGTTGTTAAAATTTATCATATTTCATTGTAAAGAATTAAAGATAGTAAATAAGAATGTAATATTTTAATATTACATAATATGATTTAAATAATTTGGTATTTATTTAGAGATAATTAATTTGGTGTTTATTGTTATATCTTTTATTTTTACTTTTTTTCTTCTCATATTATTTTATTCAACATTATTATTATTGTTGTTGAATTAATATATTAGATTGTATATTTTTTTAAAGTCAATATATTAACTTGAAAGAAAATGAAAAACTAACTATTAACCAATAATAACTACAATAATATTATTACGCGCAACGCGCGGGTCTATGACTAGTATAAATAAAATTGAGTGTTAATTTCTTCAAACTTGAAGGGAAGAGAGTGTTGTGGGAGCAAGTAATCTAAGGACATTCAAAGGCCCATGGGCCTTGCTTGAGGATGATGAAAGGTCCATTCATGTGTCAACCCAAGTTTGACATGTGGGTTAAGACCGAAGAGGGAAGACGTTAAGACCACTCAGGTTCAGATTAAACTTAGAATAAGAGGTCCGAGGAAATGAGGCAAGCAAGACCATCGTTCGAGGAACTCGAGAAGCAAATGCACCTTGGGAGTACCTTACTCAGTTCCCTACTCCAGAAAGTAAAGCACGATGGAGGGCACCAGAGTCATGCAAGCAACGAAAAAGGGAAATATCTGGGAAGGTGGCCATTACTTTCACATTCAATGCTCTGCACCAACTGAGCTGGCCGCATTTATGAGGAAAAGACACCTGAACAGTGACACCATAGCTCACAGCTCTCTTTACCTCCTCTAGAAGAGTCTTGATGGGACAAGCATCCCAGTGATTCCCCTTAGACATACAGGTGGAGGGCTGAGATGCAACAAAAAAGACTATATAAGGAAAGGAACCCCTAGAAGAAGGGATGGACATTTTATGAATTGAGAGAAAGAGAACTTAAGATCTTACTATAAGAACTCAGTTTTGACTATTAATGAATAATCCATCCTCAGACCTACCCAAGGAAGACTTTACACTAAATCACTGCTTCATTTGTTCATATTAATTACTTTTGTCCTTTTATCCTCAAGTTTGTGATTTACTTAGCATTCAATTGACTTGGAAATTCCCGCTCTCTTACAAATTTATTGTATTGAGCTTGTAGTACTAGGTGCCACTATGCTAAGTGGGCTTGAGCTATTCTTTGGGTCCTTACAAGTGTAATTACTCCAAAAATAATTCTATCAATATTTAAATTTATTGGACTTTATATACATACATACATACATATAGGATTAACTTTTAGGGGATTTTTGGGATATTTTAAATGCATTATTAAAATGGATTAAGAAGCTGCTGAATAGTTGTATTAATAATACTATGCACATCACAGATTCCCTCTTTTTTTCCTTTTAAGGCGTTATGTTCTAAAGTTTGTTTAATTTTAGTATTTTATATTTAATTCTTGGCCCACCCTTTAGTTGGTTTAGTTCTAATATTTCACTTTGTAGCTGGCCAACCTCTGCAGCGAGCTTTAGATCCATTAGAGGTTGAAGTCCATTTGAGTTAATTAAATTATATTTTTCCTTGTTTTGGTTTTAAATTTAACAAATTATGTTCTTTCCTTATATGATTCAAAAAATTAAGTTTTCCCTTGTTTCGGTTTTAAATTCAACAACTTTCCTTATATAATTCAAAAAAAACTAAAAATATTATAGGTGTATAACATGAGTCCAAATCTTCTGTCCTATTTTTCTTACTCCACCCTATACTCCACCAATAAAAATTTGCCACATACACACCTATTAAATTCAAATATAATTTTCAGCCTTTTCTTACTTAGTTTCCTAAAAAAAAAAAAAAAAAACTTAAACAATCCCAACCACCACCACCGGTCCTCCACCTCCACCCTCGCCAGCCACTGCCAGCAACCTTCACCTGTACCAATATGAATGGATTGTCGACAACATCAACAGCCACCCATGACAGAGGAGACCAAAGGCTCAAATCAAAAAGTTCTCTTCAATCTTTACATTTCTTTTGCTTCCTCTTCAATCTTTATGGCACTGACTATTTTTCTTTTTTCATTCTTATCTTTTAAATTACGACCACACGCATGGTTTCTAACTTTTAATCCAAATCAGTGAATTATTTTTGGCTTGGTATGGTTCATAAAGATGCAAATCTGGAGGAAACAGTGAGTCATAGAAGAGAGGAGTTAACGGAGAGTTAAGAGAAATGTTTGGGTTTGTTGAATTAGGTGGTGTGGTTCATGTGGGCTTGGTGGTGGTGGATGGCGGTGATTAGCGGTGTAGTTGATGCCGGCAAAGGTTGTTGGTGGTGGTGGAGGATCGGTGGTAGTAGGGGACGTTTTGGGTTTTTATTTTTATTTTTCTGGGTATATAAAAAAAAAAAAAAAAAAAAAAAAAAAAAAAAAAAAAAAAACATAAAGTTAAAATCTAATTAAATTGGGGGACACATGGAAAGTTTTGATTTGTGGAGCAGAGAAAGTGGAGCAGACAAAGTGAGACAAAGGATGTGGACTCGTATAACATCTAGAACTTTTTCCTAAATATAACATTAAATAAAACCAGCAATAACATAAACATAAACAAAAAAAAATATTGTTTCCTCGAAAACATATTTTTCTTTCTACAAATACATACCTTAGAAAATAAATAAATAAAATAATTATAATTCCATCTATATGTAAATTTATTAAGCTTTTTACAAATTAATTTATTGAATATACATACACACACATATACATTCAAGATGCTTCCAAAGCCACTTTTGGAGCCATTAGGAGCTAAGTAAGGTCCGTTTGAGTTGATTCAATTTATGTTCTCCTTTGTTTTGGTTTCAACTTCAAAAACTACTCTTTCCATAGATAATTAAAAATAATCTTAAAATGTTATTGGGACCATTGACTATAGGATTTAAAAGTGAAATTTTTATGTTTAAAAATTTAAGTTTTAACTTGGTATGTTTGACATTATAGGGTTTTTATTTGGACTGTCCCAAAACTATAGGGTTTAAAAGTGAAATTTACACTAACAAGAAAAAAAAATTGTACTTGGTTCTAATAGGAAATATACGAAGCTCCTAATGCCTATAAAATATAAGACATTAGTACTCCTGCACTAAAGATCTTCCTTAGTTGATGGATTGATATGAGAGCTTTCCAAAATGATTTGAATGGAAATTAATCCTTAAAAAAAATAAAATAAGGGTAAGAAGAATGCAAATTCCAAATACATAAAAACACACAATATTCTTCTGAAGTCTAAACTATTAGAAGGAAAATTATTATATTGCCCTATTAAAAATAACCGAATCACAAGCATTAAATGTGTACTTTCTTACGTTCCCCAACCGAAGATAACCCAACTTAGGTGAAAAAAAGCAAGATAATGAAATGGGTCACAATTAGCATTAGACCTTAGTAGCATGAAATTTATGATACAATGACAATCTAACAATAAAAAAATCGACACATTGTAAAATCTAAAAGAGATAAATAACATACATGACAGTATGGCACAAGGCATTGAGTTATTTGGATTATATATTATGTTCCATTCCCCAGAGTAAAGGGTATATGTTCATATAGAACAAACTAAGTAGATGCTCAACATCATAGATTGAATTCCCATAGTATAGGGGTAACTTGATGCATTTAGGGTTCTAAGGCAAAAATTGATTATCTTGTTTTAGATGCAAAATTACTATTAATTAATGTGAACCACATATATTTATTTTTTAGAATGTTTATAGACAAAAAATTGGACAAAACTTTTCACACCTGTTGATGTATCAAATTGATAGTGGTAAGTAAAAGAATAATGTTAGTGATGAACTTATATGAGAACTAGTAAAAGTTTGCTAACTGAACTATTGTGAAAAATGTTGTGAATTTTTTTGTGTATTGATCTTTTTTTTTAGAAGTGTTACATTCACAATTTTTTCACAACAAATATTAAGTGTTAAGTTGTTAGTGGTTCTAATTTAAACCCACTACTAATTTTTTTTTTTTTTTTTTTTTGCTATTAATAATAGCCTGTAACAACCTACTACTTAGAATTTGTTATAAAAGTGTTATGACAAATGTTGTAGATGTAGCATTTCTCTTTTTTATTTTGTTTGCTTTTCATTTGATAAAAATATTATTCTATTTATTGACTAATATTTGGGTTTAATACTATTACAATGAAATAAATAACTCTATTAGTTAAAATTTTAGGGCTTTTTTTTTTACTTGGGGCCTTAGGTGACCACATCAATTGCTTATACCATAGAGCCGGCACTGCCAAAGTATAAACATAAACATAAACAAAAAAATATATTATTATACTCATAAACATATTTTTACTTTTACAAATACAAACCTTTGAAAAGATATAAAATAAAGTAAAAAATTCTATTAGACTTTATTAGGATTTTTACAAATTAATTTATTAATTATATAATCATTTTAATATTTTCCACTAAAATCTATAATTTAATTTAGAAATAGAATTACAATCAAGCCTATGGGCACTAAAGACAATTATGGTTAATCTTGTAGTTATCCTTTTAGCCAATGAACCTTGGCTAAATTAATTCCACTAAGGTTTGTTCAATCACAGTTATCACTTATCACTTTCTTTTGGTTCTTATGGGTGATTTTGTAATACAATAGAAGAAGTTGAACCTCCAGGATTGGAAGTTTTAAGAAAATATATAAACCTAGCAGTTTGGGCTATTGGTCTTGTACTCCTTCAAGCCATGATTTCATCTTCCTCTAAATCTTTGATACACGTGTTATTGGCCAAAGAATCAGAAAACAAGCTGGGTCTTCGGTAGAGCAATGCATAGAATGGCTGAACTAGCACCAGGAGGTTTCGGTTTTGAAAATACAATTGGTGCTTTCCCAAATGATGGAACTTGCTATTGCTTTGGAAGAGAGTGGAATGCCACTTTTTTGGGTCATTAGGCCACCTATTGGTTTTGACATAAATGGTGAATTTAGAGCATACTGTTTATCAGAAGGATTTGAAAATTGATAAGAAAAAACAAACGGGGCTTGCTAGCAAAAAACTAGGCACCCTAGTTGGAAATTTTGCCACACAAAGCGACTAGAGCATTTCTTAGCCATTGTTGGTGGAATTTAGTGATTGATAGCCTAAGCCAGGGAGTGCCAATCATAGGTTGGCCATTGGCAAGAGAAAAGGCATATGGTGAATAACATCTCTTGATTTTTATTGCCTTGAAATTAATGTGTCATCTTCATCTATAATTTTGACAGTAAACAAAGTGACATATAATATAAGATTCATTTAGAGTAGCTCATTTTCATGGCTTTGTTTTGCTTTTTAAAAAAATGGTAAAAGTACAACTCTTCTTCCATCATACTTATTAATATATACTCCATACAAATAATGTCCATAATTTCATGCACAATGTCCACATTTTTTTGATATCCACATTAGTGACAGAGTCAAGAATTTATGTGTGGAAGGGGTGAAGAGGGGGGGGGGGGGGGGGGGGAATAAAAAATATGTGATAGTAAAGTTTGATTTTTTTTTTCTTCTTTTTGTTTATACCATTTGCTTATCATATATTGTAAAATTGAAACCAAAATACTTTAAAAGCAAAACAAGATGCAAATGAAATATTTTGTAACTCAATATGTGTATAATAAAAACTAGAGGTAATTACACTCCCCTCCTTTAAGGTGTTGGGAAATGAGTCAAACGACATTTCACCTTAAACTTGAAGGGAAAAACATTTTCCCCTGTTGGCATCCATTTAATCAAACTCTATTAAATTAACAATGTTGCGTACTAACATATCATTTGCTTAAGGGGAGGTTTCCAAAATTTTCCTCTATTTCAAAATTAAAATCCATTGATTTAAAATTTTCATTAAAGAGTATTTTAAAATTAGTATGACTTTTTTATTTTTTTTAGTTTGTCATTGGGTTGTGGAGAGATTTGCCGTTCCAAGTATTTTGGTGCTTGATAAATTTTGCATTATTATCAACAAATTTCATTATGTTTTTACTAATAATGGTTAAACTTTGGTAAAGAAAATTTCATAGAAATTTAAAATATTTACTAATATGAACAGAAGGGGGGAGTTTTATTTTCTTCTAACTTCAAGGGAGGGGAGTATAATTAGTTAATTACCCCTTAAAATATTTAAAAAAAACAATTATGTACTTTAGTTAGTTGAAATCATTAAATAATGAGAGTCGTATCTAGGGAATATTATTGTGTCACTTGTTACTATTGATCCCGTGGATTCTTCGGAGATTGGTTCTATCATCTAACTAGTTACTTCCATTTTCTACCGTGGTTCTCATACCCGGATTGGACCATATGATCAGACCTGGTTAACCATGAATCTCTCACCATTGCGGTTCTTTTAACCCTAAGAACCTCTATATGAGAAAAAAGCATGGAACTGCTCAAACCGTGGTCGAACCGTGCGCGCGCACACACACACACACACAAGAAGAAGATGACGAAAAAAAGGAAGCACAAATTCAGGTCTTTCTGGACAAAGCTAAAGTTTGGCTGCCATTTGAAACTCTTTTCTTCAAGGCTTGTGTTTCTGGAACTTCTAGAGTTGATTTGAAGATAGATGATTTTAGTACCTTGTCGTTGCTTGAGGCTAAAATTGATTGGAAGGTGGAGAGATAATGTGTGCTAATTCTTTAGATTTCCAATAATCAGCACACGTCATCAAAATTGCCTTGGGAAACTCCACAAAGAGATAAGGACCATAGAGCCAATCATTTCCGCATTAATGAGATGTTCTCTACCTAACCTCTTCCACATTAAATGCTTATAGACAAGCCTGAATAGCAAAGACACCCTCAAAATTCCTGTTACATGATGAAACAATGGCATAGCAGAGGGGTGATGGGACAAGCATCCCCTGAATCCAGCTAGAGGCAAACTAGCTGGAGAGATAAGGAAGGGAAAGGTGCCTAAAAAAGGAAGGATGTGCAATAGGAAAAGGGGTTCAGAAAAATAGAGAGAGAGAGAAGTAGAATAAGACTGAGTTTTATAGCTTTCAATCCAACCTATTGTACCTCGGAAAAACAGTTTCCATATCAACAAACAACCATTTTGTTACTTGTTGCTTTGAAATCAGTTATTTAGATCTCCTATTTTGGAATTTTTACCCTTTAGTTCTTATAAATTATTTGTGTAAGTCATCTACTTAGCACCAACCTTCATGAGTGTTTTTTATTGACGCACACAATTAGTATCCTTATGTTAAGCTTTACGGGTTTTTTTAAAAAACTTTACCTTTCTAGACTATGCTAGGGGTGCTATCTATGATAATATCTTCCACATGTTAAGGTTACAATGTGTTATTTGACAAATTTTATGTTATTTTATTTTATTTTTTCACATGGATTCATTATTGATACTACTTTTATTATACATGAGGTGAACTCCATGACTCCAGAACACCTTTTCCTTCTCTCCCTCCATTCCAAACATAAGAGTTTTATACTTAGGTTACCTTACTTTTAATGGTGGCGCCCTGGGGCATACTCAATAAGATAACAGTAGTTCTCTCGTAATGCTAAATTTTTTAGCTGTCATCATTTGCTAATTTTCATTAACGATATCAATCATATAGAAACTTGTTTTCTAAGTCTATTTTAGATGTTCATCATTGGTTAATTACAAATTTGGTTTCAGCAGCAGCTAGGATATTGTTTCCAATGAGCATCTAATGGCAAACCGGTAGGAGATCATACCCAGATGGGAAAAAAATTGGTAAGATTATCAATCATTATTGAATATGGAGACAATGACCAGTAACACTAAACATCAATTAAGAGCTTTCCACCTCTTCCTCTTCTGGTGAGACAGACAGAGATTGAAACAATATGGCACGGTGTTCTCTTAAAAAGACACTGAACTTTCTATTACAAGCTATATTGACGACTATATATACATATTTCATTTACCTATACTAGTAGTTTTACCTGTTTCTAATAGTTAATCAGCCCTTATGTTCAAACTCAAGCAATCAGCCTTCTTCCCCAAACTCCTCTGTGAATCTCTCATGCACCTCAAGATTGGCTTTACTTATAGTTGGCTTCTGTCTTGCAAGTACTTTATCAAAATCTGCTCTTGTGTTTTGGTGGTGGCTAGATCTGCAAATCATACATTCCCAGAGCCAGTTACATTCAAGTCATTATATAAATTAAAAGAAGTGGATGAACGAGGCTAGAAAAGAAATACCACAAATTGACCTTCCTCCAAAGAATTGTGTAATTTTGATGGAAGGGAAAATCATCATTGAATGTGCATTAATGAAATTGAATGAGGCACATAAGATAGAGGCATGCTCTTGTTAAATCTCTCCCCCACCCCCATCCCCCCTTCTCTTTTCCAATTTTTTCTACATTCCTACTTTTCTGAAATTGACTAACTACATAAGTCACAGCATTGAATAAGTCTTTAATAGTTCTATTTAAGTTATTGATACCTAGCTCTAAATATGATTATAGTGCTAATTTTGGCAATGATTTCTGGTCTAGAGCTTTATGGAGTGTCCATTAATAATAATAATAATAATAAGTAAAACACTTTCCTACCCAATACTTACCTTTGAAGCTAGGCCTTGTGCATCAAGTTCCTGTAAGGTAACCTGAACAGCTCCTCGTTCAGTAGGTTCACAAGGGACCCACATGTCGCTAGAGTTCTTTTTGAAGAATTTCGCATCATGGGTTTGACGAACAGGTTCAAATAGAACGTCTTTAACCTATCGAAAGAGAGGAGGTAGCTAACAGCTTTCAGCCATATAATATCTCAAAAGGGACACCAGAAACTAATGTAAACTGGACACTTACACAAACAGCCATGTCTGAACCTGAAAATCCTTCTGTTTTGTGAGCTAAATGCTCAAAATCACTTTCAGTTAAGTTATGAGGAGTGTCTCCAAGATGGACCTGATTAAATTAAAAACCTATTGAGGATATTAAGCAAATCATAATCTCCAAAAGAATCAATTGCTATGGCTCTACCAAAACCACAGTACCTTAAACATGTGCTGCCTTGCCTTCAAATCTGGGAGAGGGATGTAAATTCACTTATTGAAACGCCTACGGATGGCCTGTATTTAATTTTCCTTAGTCTCAACCCTAAAGCAATGAAGGAAAATTAAATACAATGGATCAGAGTTTTCTTACCTGATCCAGAGCATATGGAGTATTCGTGGCAGCAAGAACCAGAACTTTCTGATCATCGCTGCCTACACCCTGAAATGTGGTAAAGAAAATTTCCATTTGAAGATTAACAGTAGAAAAACCAAAGGCATCAACCACTGTTTAATGTAGTTAAGAACTAATGCAGGTTAAAGATAATTGTAGTAGGGAATAAGACAAAAGAGATGTGGGCTAAAGATGATGCACCAAGAATGCAAGAAGAGAGTAGGAAGGGATCTATGTCTTCGATCCAGGTCAAACTATACACTCCAGACTCGGCTATTGAGAGTTCAAATTGGAGAATTATCTGGTGGTAGGAGTTTGATCACTAGCCATTGCAATAATTTGCATATTTCACTACCATAAGATGGATTAGTGTGAGAACAGGGAAGAGATCCTATGGCCAGAATTTGAGTGAGCATGAGGAGAATGTGAAATGGAACTTGCTTTTCATATGGGCCATGGCCTAAGAGACTCAGCAATAACTAGGAGAATGCTTGATAGTCAACTGACATAGGTACAGCCTGCCTTTGTAACAAAATTAACTACATTCCAATAAGGCCCATACACCAATCTCTAAAGTAGAAGAACCAGTATTCTGTCTGTCCTTGTAACAAATTTAACACATATGATTGTAACCTTTTTTTGGGAGGTAGATTGGAGATAAGGCTTGAACTCAAGACCACTTTTTGTCACAAAAGCTAAAACTATTAGAAAATTGTGAATTTAATCATTTAACCATTATTCTAACAAAAATTTTGTTCATGTACAAAAGGAAAGGCCTAAGAATTTTAAGCTCCAAAAATCAGTCTAAACGCTATACATACTGGTATTGGCAGGAAGCAGAATGCATATACATATATAAATTATATGACTTCTATAATCTTTCCCTAAAGTAATAGACAGATAGCTTAGCAACTGAAACAATAACTGGACCACTTATGGAAAGTAAAAGAGAAAAAGAAAATGCAGGACAAAAAAAAAAGTTGATGATAGGGTAGCTATTAATATTGCATATCACCTACTAAAGTATAAGGATGTCAGTTGTATTAATATAAGATAAGCTTGGAACAAAGCTCTTATCCACTTCCAGTGAACACAAAATACCTGCATCTATACAAGAAGTTCTGTTTTGATACGTCGAGATGCTTCACTCTCATTGCCTTCACCTCGCTGGCCACATAAGGAATCAATTTCGTCAATGAAAATAATGGAAGGAGCATTATCACGAGCCATTTGGAAAAGATTTGAGACTAGCTTTTCGCTTTCACCCATCCATTTTGAAACAAGGTCTGATGACGAAACACTGTGTATTGACAGCATCTAGCACTCATCATGTGTTGGCAACATTCCATTAATATAAAGACCAAAAAAAAAAAAAAACCTACATCCATGGGCATACAACTGGAAGCGTAAATCATACATGCATTTGGAAATTCAATTCCCTCGAATGATGTGACAATTACAATAAAAATCATGAGAAGCAGTCAACCCCAGCCATATATGAAGTATATGAAAAAAACTATATAAAAAAATTTATTAAGAACTGTAAGCATACTGAAACTCAAATATCTTAAGTTAAGTATAAGCAAGAATTTTTGATCCATTAAATCCACATTTCATAATTTTTTTTTCCTGTCATCTCACTTAGTGGACATCAGTATTCCGACTTGTTGCCTTTTAACAATGTTCTTATGAGACTATTTGACAAGCAGGAGAAGTCACGGCTGACAGCACAATGAGGTAATTGGCATTGATTGCAAACTTCTTTGCTGCCTTTCTACCAAGTCATTAAAAGACTGAGAAAAAGGAACAAGATATGAAGAGAGCATCCTCATATGCTTACATTCACTCTCCAAGGTATACATTACACATTCTCTCGTGATTTGTGTGCATCTTGCAAATTTCAGTGGAGATCGCATCATGGTCCCCTAACAAAGTTCTTCAAAATCTTCCATTCTAATATGCTCATTTGGAACAGAAGTTCAAATTTCCTGCTTTACAAATAAGCCTAACCAAGCCCCTGTTTAACTATGACACACTAATGAAAGCATAGAAAGCAAAGATTATCACTAAGATATGGGCATTAGTGCACAAATGAAACTTATCAACAGAAAATGGATGAGAATAAGAATGACATGTTGACCATGCACAAATGAAACCTAACCAAGTTTGTAGGCTTCTTGCATTTTATTTATTTATTCATAAATAACATTACTTGTCAAATTTCTTTGCAAGAGAAACGAAATCTCCAAGCTTAATACATTTCCTTCAATGTTTTTTCCCCCCTCATAGAAGACCAAATGGAAAAATGGGAACTAGTGTAGAAATTCAACAATAAAATGGTTGATCAGCTGCTAGGGGGAAAAGGTTGATATCCTCCTAGGAAGCAACAGTATTACAATACTTGCATGGTCATATTTCTAAGTAAGTAATATAGCAATCTCTCATATAATCTAAACATTTAGACTAAGTTACCTAGAAAATTGATCATACTAGAACACAGAAGATGTATGGGAACACATTACATGACCTACCCCAGAACATGAAATGATGAGGTTACACTTATACTCAACGCACATGTTTCATTAGAAGTTACAATACAACAAAGCTGTCCTCAAGTTAAACCCTTATAATTTTTAGCCTGGTTCTCTCCAGAAACTCTATAAAGCATATAAGATTTTCGTTTTACTTAAAACTATCCTCTTTCAAAAAGAAAAGGGAGAAAAAAGAAGAAGGAAACTTTTGGATTGTGAAAATTTGCATGTTAGAACAAAGGTGTACCACATTTTAGATTATCTTGGATTGTTGTGTGCTAGTTGTTGATTGGTGCTATATGTGTAAGAGTTTTTTTTTTATAAGTAACTTAAAAGTTTATTGAAAGAACACAACCCCGTACATAGGAAATGTACTAAAGAGGCAAAAACATCAATTACCTTAAGTAGTACTTGATTATTTTGAACAGGTTGCTTGCTCAATAAAATCTCTAGCAAACCCATTCCCTGCTTTATGCATGATGCCAAATAAATTGGAGCTATCTGAAGACATAGGAGCATCAAACTTTATGAGGATTACTTGAGATGAGCACATACACTAGTTCAAATAAAAAAATAAAAAACAAAAAAAAGCACCTAAGAAGAGATACTGATAGACATGTTGATTAATAGCCAACCACAAGTCAACTTTTACAGTTGATACACACATGCGTGCAAAAACTAAAATGATATGATATTTTACAAGGTGCAATCTAGAATATGTTAGTGAGGATTACTTGACATAAGCATATAGGAGCACGAAACTTTATGAGCATTACTTGAGATGAGAAAAACACATTAGTTCAAATATCAAAAAGTGCCTAAGTAGAGATACTGATAGACCTGTTGATTAATAGCTAGGCACAAGTCAACTTCCAACAGTTCATATGCACACAAAAAGAAAAAGAACTTTATATTTTACAAGGCACAGTCTAGAATAAGAAAGTGACCCTTAGAGATGGCACTAAAAATTTATTGAAACTACTGAACACTGGGTAGCACAAAGGCAATGATGGTTACAAATTATGTTATGATGCAATTCAATAGGCAAATTAAGCAATAATACGGTTGAAGTCCATGGGGATATATAGAACAGAGATTTAAATATCTAGTGTGTGCCATTTAGTAGCATTCAGTTCCATCACTTTGAGCAACTGGATCAAAAAATAATTAATAAATTATAGATACTAAGCACATATTCAGATGCATTTGCTCTTGGCAATGGATGAAGCATGATAACACTATTCACAAATCTTAATCCCAAGTCAGCCTCAAGAACCCTCCACTTACAGGCCCTGTTTGTTTCAGCATAAACTTTTTGCACAAAATGTTCCAATTTCATGCATTTGGTGTGCTTAACAGTATTAGTCACCTTGAAAGCATTTTGGTTGACCACGGAAAAGCAATCAAAGAGTCAAGATAACATCCGAGGAGGGGGGAAAAAAGTCCCTCAAAGATGGTCTTGTGTACTCCTTCCCACCCCCCAATCTCCATTTTTGCCTAACCCCCCTCTCTAAGCCGCCTCACATTTTTTCCCAGATATCTCTGTCATTTTTTCTTTGGGTGTCTCTTAATATTTTTATTTTGCTATACGTTTCTTGATTATTTTTCTTTCTTAAGTAACCAAGATATATTGAGATCTACAAATTCCTTGGTTATGCCTTATGTATGCATCTCTTCTTAAAAATAGTTTTTAAGTTGATTTTCCATATGAAGAAAATGCCGGAAAATGTTTCCAAAGTATTACCAATCTCTAGTAGAAAAGAAAAAGACTCTAAATAATTTTTTTGATTATACATAATTATATAATTGCCAATACAAATTTAGCTATAACAAAAATTGAAAAAATATTTCCTTTTCATTGGAGACTATCAAAAAAATCCGAAAATGTTACAAAATTTATATTAACTGCATTTAGTATTTCTTAGAGTTGCAACCAAATAGCGGAAAATAAGCAATTAATTCTTGAATTCAGAAATATAGAGTTGGGCTCAAGTTACATTTGATGTAACTCTAGAAAATGTTACGCCAACCAATAACTTATTCTTGAATTCATATTTTGAAAATCCAACCGTTCGATCACATTTTTTATATGTTCTTAACATGCATGCCAATTTTCATGACAATCGGATGTAATTTGCCATTTGATCTTTAAACTCATCTTTTCTAAGTTATTTTAAATTACAAAAACTTGAATTTAAACAATTGATTGATGACATGGCCATTAAACTTTGATCATCTTGAAATTTTTTAAGCATGAAAAATATATGAAGATAATGTAATCTAACGGTAGATTTGTCAAAATTCACATCGAATTAAGCAATTTAGAGTTAGATTCAAGTTACACTTGATGTAACTGTAGAAAATGTTACGCCAATCAATAACTTATTATTGATTTCATATTTTGAAAATCCAACCGTTGGATCACATTTTTTATATTTTCTTAACATGCATGCCAATTTTCATGCCAATTTTCATGCCAATCGGATGTAATTTACCATTTGATATTTCAACTCATCTTTAATGCGTTATTCTAAATTACAGAAATTTGAATTTAAACAATTGATTGATGACATGACTATTAATCTTTGATCATCTTGAAATTTTATAAGCGTGAAAATTATATGAAGATAATGTAACTTAGTAGTAGATTTGACAAAATTCACATCGAATTAAAAAATATAGGGTTGGGTTCAAGTTACACTTGATGTAACTCTAGAAAATGTTACGCCAACCAATAACTTATTCTCGAATTCATATTTTGAAAATCCAACAATTGGATCACATTTTCTATATGTTCTTAACATGCATGCCAATTTTCATACCAATCAGATGTAATTTACCATTTGATCTTTAAACTCATCTTTTATGCGTTATTTTAAATTACAAAAACTTGAATTTAAACAATTGATTAATGACATGGCCATTAATCATTAATCATCTTGAAATTTTTTAAGCAGGAAAAATATATGAAGATAATGTAATCTAACGGTAGATTTGTCAAAATTCACATCGAATTAAGAAATCTAGGGTTGGGTTCAAGTTACATTTGATGTAACTCTAGAAAATGTTACGCCAACCAATAATTTAATCTTGAATTTATATTTTGAAAATCCAACCGTTGGATCACATTTTATATATGTTCTTAACATGCATGCCAATTTTCACGCCAATCGGATATAATTTACCATTTCATCTTTAAACCCATCTTTTATGAGTTATTTTAAAATACAAAAACTTGAATTTAAACAATTGATTGATGACATGGCTATTAATCTTTTATCACCATGAAATTTTGTAAGTATAAAAAATAAATGAAGATAATGTAATCTAACGGTAGATTTGTCAAAATTCAAAACGAATTAAGAGATATAAGGTTGGGTTCAAGTTACAATTGATGTAACTCTAAAAAATGTTACACCAACCAATAACTTATTCTTGAGTTCATATTTTGAAAATCTAACCGTTGGATCACATTTTCTATATGTTCTTAACATGTATGAAAATTTAAATGCCAATCAGATCTAATTTACCATTTGATCTTTAAACTCATCTTTTATGCATTATTTTAAATTACAAAAAATTTGAATTTAAACAATTGATTGATGACATGACTATTAATCTTTGATCACCTTAAAATTTTGTAAGTAAGAAAAATATATGAAGATAATGTAATCTAACGGTAGATTTGTCAAAATTCACATCGAATTAAGAAATTTAGGGTTGATTTCAAGTTACACTTGATGTAACTGTAGAAAATGATACGCTAATCAATAACTTATTCTTGATTTCATATTTTGAAAATTCAACCGTTGGATCACATTTTTTTTATTTTCTTAACATGAATGCCAATTTTAATGCCAATCGGATGTAATTTACCATTTCATCTTTAAACTCATCTTTTATGCGTTATTCTAAATTACAAAAATTTCAATTTAAAAAATTGATTAATGACATGGCTATTAATATTTGATCATCTTGAAATTTTATAAGCGTGAAAATTATATGAAGATAATGTAATCTAGAGGTAGATTTGTCAAAATTCACATCGAATTAAGAAATATAGGGTTGGGTTCAAGTTACACTTGATGTAACTCTAGAAAATGTTACGCCAACCAATAACTTATTCTTGAATTCATATTTTGAAAATATAACCATTGGATCACATTTTCTATATGTTGTTACCATGCATGCTAATTTTCATGCCAATCGGATGTAATTTACCATTTGATCTTTAAACTCATCCTTTATGCGTTATTCTAAATTACAAAAACTTGAATTTAAACAATTGATTGGTGACATGGCTATAAATTTTTGATCATCTTGAAATTTGTAAGTATGAAAAATATATGAAGATAATGTAATCTAACGGTAAATTTGTCAAATTTCACATCGAATTAAGAAATATAGGGTTAGGTTCAAGTTACACTTGATGTAACTCTAGAAAATGTTACGCCAACCAATAACTTATTATTGAATTCTTATTTTGAAAATCCAACAGTTGGATCACATTTTTTATATGTTCTTACCATGCCTGCCAATTTTCATCCCAATCGGATATAATTTACCATTTGATCTTAAAACTCATCTTTTATGCGTTATTTTAAATTACAAAAACTTGAATTTAAACAATTGATTGATGAAATGGCTATTAATCTTTGATCATCTTGAAATTTTATAAGCGTGAAAATTATATAAAGATAATGTAATATAGTAGTAGATTTGTCAAAATTCACATCAAATTAAGAAATATAGGGTTGGGTTCCAGTTACACTAGATGTAACTCTAGAAAATGTTACGCCAACCAATAACTTATTCTTGAATTCATATTTTGAAAATCTAATCGTTGGATCACATTTTCTATATGTTTTTAACATGCATACCAATTTTCATGACAATCAGATGTAATTTACCATTTGATCTTTAAACTCATCTTTTATGCGTTATTTTAAATTACAAAAACTTTAATTTAAATAATTGATTGATGACATGGCTATTAATCTTTAATCATCTTGAAATTTTATAAGCGTGAAAATTATATGAAGATAATGTAATCTAGTGGTAGATTTGTCAAAATTCACATCGAATTAAGAAATGTAGGGTTGGGTTCCAGTTACAATTGATGTAACTCTAGAAAATGATACGCCAACCAATAACTTATTCTTGAATTCATATTTTCAAAATCCAACCGTTGGATCACATTTTCTATATGTTCTTAACATGCATGCCAATTTTCAAGCCAATCGGATGTAATTTACCTTTTAATCTTTAAACTCATCTTTTATGCGTTATTTTAAATTACAAAAACTTGAATTTAAACAATTGATTAACGACATGACCATTAATCTTTGATCATCTTGAAATTTTGTAAGCATGAAAAATATATAAAGATAATGTAATCTAACGGTAAATTTGTCAAAATTCACATAGAATTAAGAAATTTATGGTTGGGTTCAAGTTACACTTGATGTAACTCTAGAAAATGATACGCCAACCAATAACTTATTCTTGAATCCATATTTTGAAAATCCAACCATTGGATCACATTTTCTATATGTTCTTAACACGCATGCCAATCGAATATGATTTACTATTTCAACTTTAAACTCATCTTTTATACGTTATTTTAAAATACAAAAACTTGAATTTAAACAATTGATTGATGACATGGCTATTAATCTTTGATCATCTTGAAATTTTATAAGCGTGAAAATTATATGAAGATAATGTAATCTAATGGTAGATTTGTCAAAATTCACATCGAATTAAGAAATATGGGGTTGGGTTCCAGTTATAATTGATGTAACTCCAGAAAATGTTACGCTAAACAATAACTTATTCTTGAATTCATATTTTCAAAATCCAACCGTTGGACACATTTTCTATTTGTTCTTAACATGCATGTCAATTTTCATGCCAATCGGATGTAATTTACCTTTTGATCATCAAACTCATCTTTTATGCGTTATTTTAAATTACAAAAACTTGAATTTAAACAATTGATTAATGAGATGACCATTAATCTTTGTTCATCTTGAAATTATGTAAGCATGAAAAATATATGAAAAAATGTAATCTAACGGTAGATTTGTCAATATTCACATCGAATTAAGAAATATAGGGTTGGGTTCAAATTACACTTGATATAATTCTAAAAAATGTTACACCAACAAATAACTTATTCTTGAGTTCATATTCTGACAATCTAACCGTTGGATCACATTTTCTATATGTTCTTAACATACATGCCGATTTTCATGCCAATCGGAAGTAATTTACCATTTGATCTTTAAATTCATCGTTTATGCGTTATTTTAAACTACAAAAACTTGAATTCAAAATATTGATTGATAACATGACTATTAATCTTTGATAATTTTGAAATTTTTTTAGCGTGAAAATTATATGAAGATAATGTAATATAGTAGTAGATTTGTCAAAATTCACATCGAATTAAGAGATATAGAATCGGGTTCAAGTTACACTTCATGTAACTCTAGAAACTGTTACGCCAACCAAAACTTATTCTTAAATTCATATTTTGAAAATCAGACCGTTGGATCACATTTTCTTTATGTTCTTACCATATATGCCAATTTTCATGCCAATCGGATGTAATTTACCATTTGATCTTAAACTCATCTTTTATGCGTTATTCTAAATTACAAAAAACTTGAATTTAAACAATTGATTGATCACATGGCTATTAATCTTTGATAATTTTGAAATTTCGTAAGCATGAAAAATATATGAAGATAATGTAATCTAACGGTAGATTAGCCAAATTTCACATCGAATTAAGAAATATAGGGTTGGGTTCAAGTTAAACTTGATGTAACTCTAGAAAATGTTACATCAACCAATAAATTATTCTTGAATTCATATTTTGAAAATCCAACCGTTGGATCAAATTTTCTATATGTTCTTACCATGCATGCCAATTTTCATGCCAATCGGATATAATTTACCATTTGATCTTTAAACTCATCTTTTATGCGTTATTTTAAATTTCAAAAATTTGAATTTAAACAATTGATTGATGACATGGCTATTAATCTTTGATCGTTTTGAAATTTTATAAGCGTGAAAATTATATAAAGATAATGTAATATAGTGGTAGATTTGTCAAAATTCATATCGAATTAAGAAATATAGTATTGGGTTCAAATCACACTTGATGTAACTCTAGAAAATGTTATGCTAACCAATAACTTATTCTTGAATTTATATTTTGAAAATCCAACCGTTGGATCACATTTTCTATACGTTTTTAACATGAATGCCAATTTTCATGCCAATCAGATATAATTTACCATATGATCTTTAAACTCATTTTTTATGCGTTATTTTAAATTATAAAAACTTGAATTTAAACATTTGATTGATGACATGGCCATTAAACTTTGATCACCTTGAAATTTTGTAAGTATAAAAAATGAATGAAAATAATGTAATCTAACGGTAGATTTGTCAAAATTCACGTCGAATTAAGAAATATAGGGTTGGGTTCAAGTTACACCTAATGTAACTTTAAAAAATTTTACACCAACCAATAACTTATTCTTGAATTCGTATTTTAAAAATCTAACTGTTGGATCACATTTTCTATATGTTCTTAACATG
This sequence comes from Quercus berberidifolia, assembly GCA_028535905.1. Lineage (NCBI taxonomy): Eukaryota > Viridiplantae > Streptophyta > Magnoliopsida > Fagales > Fagaceae > Quercus > Quercus berberidifolia. Next base: position 37,126,567 of record JAPQVW010000003.1, on the reverse strand, counting down.
TATGTCAATTTTCATGCCAATGAGAGGTGATTTACCATTTGATCTTTAAACTCATCTTTTATGCGTTATTTTAAATTACAAAAACTTGAATTTAAACAATTGATTGATGACGTGACTATTAATCTTTGATCACCTTGAAATTTTGTAAGTAAGAAAAATATATGAAGATAATGTAATCTAACGGTACATTTGTCAAAATTCACATCGAATTAAGAAATTTAGGGTTGGTTTTAAGTTACACTTGATGTAACTGTAGAAAATGTTACTCCAATCAATAACTTATTCTTGATTTCATGTTTTGAAAATCTGACTGTTGGATCACATTTTATATATTTTCTTAAGATGCATGCCAATTTTCATGCCAATCAGATGTAATTTACCATTTGATCTTTAAACTCATCTTTTATGCGTTATTTTAACTTACAAAAACTTAAATTTGAACAATTGATTGATGACATGGCTATTACTCTTTGATCACCTTGAAATTTTGTAAGTATAAAAAATAGATGAAAATAATGTAATCTAACGGTAAATTTGCCAAAATTGATATCGAATTGAGAAATATAAAGATGGGTTCAAGTTACCCTTGATGCAACTCTAAAAAATGTTACACCAACCAATAACTTTTTCTTGAGTTCATATTTTAAAAATCTAACTGTTGGCTGGCATTTTCTATATGTTCTTAACATGTATGCCAATTTTCATACCAATCAGATGTAATTTACCATATGATCTTTAAACTCATCTTTTATGCATTATTTTAAACTACAAAAACTTGAATTTAAACAATTGATTGATGACAAGACTATTAATCTTTGATCACATTGAAATTCTGTAAGCATGAAAAATATATGAAGATAATGTAATCTAAAGGTAGATTTGTCAAAATTCACGTCGAAGTAAGAAATTTAGGGTTGGTTTCAAGTTACACTTGATGTAAATGTAGAAAATGTTACTCCAATGAATAACTTATTCTTGATGTCATATTTTGAAATTCCAACCGTTGGATCACATTTTTTATATTTTCTTAACATGCATGCCAATTTTTATACCAATCGGATGTAATTTACCATTTGATCTTTAAACTCATCTTTTATGCGTTATTCTAAATAACAAAAAGTTGAATTTAAACAATTGATTGATGCCATGACTATTAATCTTTGATCATCTTGAAATTTTATAAGCGTGAAAATTATATGGAGATAATGTAATCTAGTGGTAGATTTGTCAAAATTCACATCGAATTAAGAAATATAGGGTTGGGTTCAAGTTACACTTGACGTAACTCTAGAAAATGTTACGCCAACCAATAACTTATTCTTGAATTCATATTTTGGAAAACGAACCGTTGGATCACATTTTCTATATGTTCTTACAAAGCATGCCAATTTTCATTCCAATCGGATGAAATTTACCATTTGATCGTTAAATTCATCTTTTAAGCGTTATTCTAAATTACAAAAACTTGAATTTAAACAATTGATTTATGACATGGCTATGAATCTGTAATCAACTTGAAATTTTGTAAGCATGAAAAATATATGAATATGATGTAATCTAACGGTAGATTTATCAAATTTCACATTGAATTAAGAAATATAGGGTTGGGTTCAAGTTACGTTTGATGTAACTCAAGAAAATGTTACGCCAACCAATAACTTATTCTTGAATTCATATTTTGAAAATCCAACCGTTGGATCACATTTTCTATATATTCTTAACATGCATGTCAATTTTCATGCCAATCATATATAATTTACCATTTGATTTTTAATCTCATCTTTTATGCGTTACTATAAATTACAAAAACTTTAATTTAAACAATTGATTGATGACATGGCTATTAATCTTTGATCACCTTGAAATTTTATAAGTATAAAAAATAGATGAAAATAATGTAATCTAACGGTAGATTTGTCAAAATTCACATCGAATTAAGAAATATAGGGTTGGGTTCAAGTTACATTTGATGTAACTCTAAAAAATGTTACACCAACCAATAACTTATTCTTGAGTTCATATTTTGAAAATCTAATCGTTGGATCACATTTTCGATATGTTTTTAACATGTATGCCAATTTTCATGCCAATCAGATGTAATTTACCATATGATCTTTAAACTCATCTTTTATGCGTTATTTTAAACAACAAAAATTTGAATTTAAACAATTGATTGATGACATGACTATTAATCTTTGATCACCTTGAAATTTTGTAAGCATGAAAAATATATGAAGACAATGTAATCTAACGGTAGATTTGTCAAAATTCACATCGAATTAACAAATTTAGGGTTGGTTTCAAGTTACACTTGATGTAACAGTAGAAAATGTTACTCCAATGAATAACGTTTTCTTGATTTTATATTTTGAAAATCCAACTGTTGGATCACATTTTATATATTTTCTTAACATACATGCCAATTTTCATGCCAATCAGATGTAATTTACCATTTGATCTTTAAACTCATCTTTTATGCGTTATTCTAAATTACAAAAATTTGAATTTAAACAATTGATTGATGACATGACTATTAACCCTTGATCATCTTGAAATTTTATAAGCATGAGAATTATTTGAAGATAATGTAATGTAGTGGTAGATTTGTCAGAATTCACATCGAATTAAGAAATATAGGGTTGGGTTCAAGTTACACTTGATGTAACTCTAGAAAATGTTACGCCAACCAATAACTTATTCTCGAATTCATATTTTGAAAATCCAACCATTGGATTACATTTTCTATATGTTCTTAACATGCATGCCAATTTTCATGCCAATCAGATGTAATTTACCATTTGATCTTTAAACTCTTCTTTTATGCGTTATTTTAAGTTACAAAAACTTTAATTTAAACAATTAATTGATGATATGACTATTAATCTTTGATCATCTTGAAATTTTTTATGCATGAAAATTATATTAAAATAATGTAATCTAACGGTAGATTTGTCAAAATTCATATCGAATTAAGAAATATAGGGTTGGGTTCAAGTTACACTTGATGTAACTTTAGAAAATGTTACGCCAACCAATAACTTATTCTTGTATTCATATTTTGAAAATCCAACCGTTGGATTACATTTTCCATATGTTCTTAACATGCATGCCAATCGGATGTAATTTACCGTTTGATCTTTAAACTCATCTTTTATGCGTTATTTTAAATTACAAAAAACTTGAATTTAAACAATTGATTAATCACATGGCCATTAGTCTTTGATCATCTTGAAATTTTGTGAGCATGAAAAATATATGAGGATAATGTAATCTAATGGTAGATTTGTCAAAATCCACATCGAATTAAGAAATATAAGCTTGGGTTCAAGTTACACTTGATGTAACTCTTGAAAATGTTACGCCAATCGATAACTTATTCTTGAATTCATATTTTGAAAATCCAGCTGTTGGATAACATTTTCTATATATTCTTAACATGCATGCCAATTTTCATGCCAATCAGATATAGTTTACTATTTTATCTTTAAACTCATCTTTTATGCGTTATTTTAGAATACAAAAACTTGAATTTAAACAATTGATTGATGACATGGCTATTAATCTTTGATCATATGGAAATGTTGTATGTATAAAAAATAGATGTAGATAATGTAATCTAATGGTACATTTGTCAAAATTCACATCGAAGTAAGAAATATAGGGTTGCGTTCAAGTTACACTCGATGTAACTCTAAAAAATGTTACACCAAACTATAACTTATTCGTGAGTTCATATTTTAAAAATCTAACCATTGGATCACATTTTCTATATGTTCTTAACATACATACCGATTTTCATGCCAATCAGATGTAATTTATCATTTGATCTTTAAACTCATCTTTTATGCGTTATTTTAAACTACAAAAATTTGAATTTAAACAATTTATTGATGTCATGACTATTAATCTTTGATCATCTTGAAATTTTTAAGGTTGAAAATTATATGAAAATAATGTAATCTAGTGGTAGATTTGTCAAAATTTTAATCGAATTAAGAAATATAGGGTTGGGTTCAAGTTACACTTGATATAACCCTAGAAACTGTTACGCCAACAAATAACTTATTCTTAAATTCATATTTTGAAACTCCAACCGTTGGATCACATTTTCTATATGTTCTTACCATGCATGCCAATTTTCATGTTAATCGGATGTAATTTACCATTTTATCTTTAAACTCAGTTTTTATGCGTTATTCTAAATTACAAAAACTTGAATTTAAACAATTGATTGATGACATGGCTATTAATCTTTGATCATCTTGAAATTTTGTAAGCATGAAAAATATATGAAAATAATGTAATCTAACGGTAGATTTGTAAAATTTCACATAGAGTTAAGAAATATAGGGTTGGGTTCAAGTTACACTTGATGTAACTCTAGAAAATGTTTCGCCAACCAATAACTTATTCTGGAATTCATATTTTGAAAATCTAACCGTTTGATCACATTTTCTATATATTCTTACCATGTTTGCCAATTTTTATGTCAAGCGGATATAATTTACCATTTGATCTTTAAACTCATCTTTTATGCGTTATTTTAAATTACAAAAACTTGAATTTAAATAATTGATTGATGACATGGCTATTAATCTTAGATCATCTTTAAATTTTATAAGCGTGAAAATTATATGAAGATAACGTAATATAGTGGTAGATTTGTCAAAATTCACATCGAATTAAGAAATATAGGGTTGGGTTCAAGTTACACTTGATGTAACTCTAAAAAATGTTAGACCAGCCAATAACTTATTCTTCTGTTCATATTTTGAAAATCTAACCGTTTGATCTCATTTTCTATATGTTCTTAACATGTATGACAATTTTCATTTCAATTAGATTTAATTTACCATAGATCTTTAAACTCATCTTTTATGTGTTATTTTAAACTATAAAAACTTGAATTTAATCAATTGATTGATGACGTGATTATTAGTCTTTGATCACCTTAAAATTTTGTAAATATGAAAAATATATGAAGATAATGTAATCTAACGGTAGATTTGTCAAAATTCACATCAAATTAAGAAATTTAGGGTTGGTTTCAAGTTACACTTGATGTAACTGTAGAAAATGTTACGCCAATCAGTAACTTTTTCTTAATTTCATATTTTGAAAATCCAACTGTTGGATCACATTTTTTATATTCTCTTAACATGCATGCCAATTTTTATGCCAATCGAATTTAATTTGCCGTTGATTTGAAACTCATCTTTTATGCGTTATTCTAAATTACAAAAACTTAAATTTAAACAATTGATTGATGGCATGACTATTAATCTTTGATCATCTTGAAATTTTAAAAGCGAGAAAATTTTATGTAGATAATGTAATCTAGTGATAGATTTCTCAAAATTCACATCGAATTAAGAAATACAGGGTTGGGTTCCAGTTACACTTGATGTAACTCTAGAAAATGTTACGCTAACTAATAACTTATTCTTGATTTCATATTTTGAAAATCTAACCGTTGGATCACATTTTCTATACGTTCTTAACATGCATGCCAATTTTCATCCTAATTAGATGTAATTTACCATTTGATCTTTAAACTCATCTTTTATGTGTTATTTTAAATTACAAAAACTTGAATTTAAAAAATTGATTAATCACATGGCCATTAATCTTTGATCATCTTGAAATTTTGTGAGCATGAAAAATATAAGAAGATAATGTAATCTGATGGTAGATTTGTCAAAATTCACATCGAATTAAGAAATATAAGCTTGGGTTCAACTTACACTTGATGTAACTCTTGAAAATGTTACGCCAATCGATAACTTATTCATGAATTCATATTTTGAAAATCCAGCTGTTGGATCACATTTTCTATATGTTCTTAACATGCATGCCAATTTTCATGTCAATCGGATATAGTTTACTATTTCAGCTTTAAACTCATCTTTTATGCGTTATTTTAGAATACAAAAACTTGAATTTAAACAATTGATTGATGACGTGGCTATTAATCTTTGATTGCCTTGAAATTTTTATGTATAAAAAATAGATGTAGATAATGTAATCTAATGGTACATTTGTCAAAATTCACATCGAAGTGGTAAATATAGGGTTGGGTTCAAGTTACACTCGATGTAACTCTAAAAAATGTTACACCAAACAATAACTTATTCTTGAATTCATATTTTGAAAATCTAACCGTTGGATCACATTTTCTATATGTTCTTAACATACATGCCGATTTTCATGCCAATCAGATGTAATTTATCATTTGATCTTTAAACTCATCTTTTATGCGTTATTTTAAACTACAAAAATTTGAATTTAAACAATTGATTGATGACGTGACTATTAATCTTTGTTAATCTTGAAATTTCTAAGGTTGAAAATTATATGAAGATAATGTAATCTAGTGGTAGATTTGTCAAAATTTTCATCGAATTAAGAAATATAGGGTTGGGTTCAAGTTACACTTGATGTAACTCTAAAAACTGTTACGCCAACCAATAACTTATTCTTAAATTCATATTTTGAAAATCCAACCGTTGGATCACATTTTCTATATGTTCTTACCATGCATGCCAATTTTCATGTCAATCGGATGTAATTTACCATTTTATCTTTAAACTCATCTTTTATGCGTTATTCTAAATTACAAAAACTTGAATTTAAACAATTGATTGATGACATGACTATTAATCTTTGATCATCTTGAAATTTTGTAAGCATGAAAAATATATGAAAATAATGTAATCTAACGGTAGATTTGTGAAATTTCACATCGAGTTAAGAAATATAGGGTTGGGTTCAAGTTACACTTGATGTAACTCTAGAAAATATTTCGCCAACCAATAACTTATTCTTGAATTCATATTTTGAAAATCTAACCGTTTGATCAGATTTTCTATATGTTCTTACCATGTATGCCGATTTTTATGTCAATCGATATAATTTACCATTTGATCTTTAAACTCATCTTTTATGCGTTATTTTAAATTACAAAAATTTGAATTTAAATAATTGATTGATGACATGGCTATTAATCTTAGATCATCTTTAAATTTTATAAGCGTGAAAATTATATGAAGATAACGTAATATAGTGGTAGATTTGTCGAAATTCACATCGAATTAAGAAATATAGGGTTGGGTTCAAGTTACACTTGATGTAACTCTAAAAAATGTTAGACCAACCAATAACTTATTCTTCATTTCATATTTTGAAAATCTAACCGTTGGATCTCATTTTCTATATGTTCTTAATATGTATGACAATTTTCATGTCAATCAAATTAAATTTACCATACGATCTTGAACTCATCTTTTATGCGTTATTTTGAATTACAAAATCTTGAATTTAATCAATTGATTGATGACATGAGTATTAGTCTTTGATCACCTTGAAATTTTGTAAGTATGAAAAATATATGAAAATAATGTAATCTAACGGTAGATTTGTCAAAATTCACATCGAATTAAGAAATTTAGGGTTGGTTTCAAGTTACACTTGATGTAACTGTAGAAAATGTTACGCCAATCAGTAACTTTTTCTTAATTTCATATTTTGAAAATCCAACTGTTGGATCACATTTTTTATATTCTCTTAACATGCATGCCAATTTTCATGCCAATCGAATTTAATTTACCGTTTGATTTGAAACTCATCTTTTATGCGTTATTCTAAATTACAAAAACTTGAATTTAAACAATTGATTGATGACATGACTATTAACCTTTGATCATCTTGAAATTTTATAAGCGGGAAAATTTTATGTAGATAATGTAATCTAGTGGTAGATTTGTCAAAAATCAAATCAAATTAAGAAATACAGGGTTGGGTTCAAGTTACACTTGATATAACTCTATAAAATGTTACGCTAACTAATGACTTATTCTTGAATTCATATTTTGAAAATCTAACCGTTGGATCACATTTTCTATACGTTCTTAACATGCATGCCAATTTTCATGCTAATCAGATGTAATTTACCATTGGATCTTTAAACTCATCTTTTATGCGTTATTTTAAATTATAAAAACTTTAATTTAAACAATTGTTTAATCACATGGCCATTAATCTTTGATCATCTTAAAATTTTGTGAGCATGAAAAATATAAGAAGATAATGTAATCTGATGGTAGATTTGTCAAAATTCACATCGAATTAGGAAATATAAGTTTGGGTTCAAGTTACACTTGATGTAACTCTTGAAAATGTTACGCCAATCGATAACTTATTCTTGAATTCATATTTTGAAAATCCAGCATTTGGATCACATTTTCTATACGTTCTTAACATGCATGCCAATTTTCATGTCAATCGGATATAGTTTACTATTTCATCTTTAAACTCATCTTTTATGCGTTATTTTAGAATACAAAAACTTGAATTTAAACAATTGATTGATGACATGGCTATTAATCTTTGATCGCCTTGAAATTTTTTATGTATAAAAAATAGATGTAGATAATGTAATCTAATGGTACATTTGTCAAAATTCACATCGAAGTAAGAAATATAGGGTTGGGTTCAAGTTACACTCGATGTAACTCTAAAAAATGTTACATCAAACAATAACTTATTCTTGAGTTCATATTTTGAAAATCTTACCGTTGGATCACATTTTATATATGTTCTTAACATACATGCCGATTTTCATGCCAATCAGATGTAATTTATCATTTGATCTTTAAACTCATCTTTTATGCGTTATTTTAAACTATAAAAATTTGAATTTAAACAATTGATTGATGACATTGTAGAGAGGGAAAATTCCCGACCTATCACAAGCTGACACGTCACATTACCAAGTCCACAAAATACAGCCAATTACAGAACACCATGTATTGCTGCTAGGTTTTGCTATCACTATTCAGAAGCCAACAGAAATTTGCCAAGTGTCATGCAAGAGCCAATCACGCATCAACGCACGTGTAAGCGATGACTCAAGCAGCCTCGCACGTGTAAGCGATGACTCAAGCAGCCTCGCACGTGTAAGCGATGACTCAAGCAACCTCGCACGTGTAAGCGATGACTTAAGCGGACCAATCAAGCTGTGACATGTGTCACCAATCAAGCTCCGCCACGTGTCGCTCACCCACCCCAAAACTCCTATAAATAGAAGCCTTCCTGAGACATTTAGGGGACCAGAATTCAGAAGTGAAAAAGCTCTGTGAAGATCAAGCCTCAAAGCCTTCAAGAACTTCAAGAACTTCAACCCCAAAATCGAAGAACATTCGAAGCAGAATCATCCAGATCATCTGCCTAGATCCTAAAGTTCACGGGAATCAAGCCAAAAGTGTCCGAAAACATCAACAACTCACAAATCATTGAAGCTCAACGGATTCAAGCCTCTAAAGCTCCGAAGAACTTCCACCACAAACCTTCGAAGACGAAGAACGCACGAAGAACACGAAGAACGCGAAGAACAAAGGATTTCTAAACAAGCTCATAGCCAGAGATTCATTGTAATTCCGTTTCAGTAATCTTCGATCCATCCATCAACCAAATTGAAGGATATTTTGTGTTCAAGTCAAATCCACATTACCATAAATCTAATCAATAAGTTTTGCAAGGAGATCGAATCAGAGGATCACTCTTTTGTAATTCCAGAGAATTGTACCACACAATCATCAATACAAATTCGCATTTGTGAAACTATTTTACTTGTTTGATTAATTTCAAACTAGAAATTTAGTCGCTTACAAATTCTGGCACGTCCAGTGGGACATCTCTGCCTCTCATCTCTTTCTCCTTCAAAAGAAAAGAAATTTGACATCATTTTGCTACTAGCTTCAATGGCCTCTAGCAAGAATGTCCGAAAATCAGTGGTTGATGATTCCAGTGCTGATGAGTATGTCGGCCCAATCACTCGCAGTCGATCCAAAGCTTTTGATCGACTCCAACCTCAACCAACCCAAGAAAACCAATCTCCTGCTGTCATCTCTTTGGACTTTTTTGCAAATAGGAAAGCTACCACTGAAGATTTATCTGCCTCGAAAGATTTGGAGACCAGTAATGAGTCATCCCCAACAAAGACCTTTTCTATCAACTCTTCACCCGTGATGAGAAACTTAAGAAGTGAAGTACCACTAACTCATCCTGTTTCATCATTTTCTCCATCATCTATAGAGGTCATGCCAGTAATGATGACTAACACCTCTACCATGGAAGAAAAGATGGCTGAAATGGAACAAAGGGTCATCCTTCTCACAAAGGCACTTGAAGAAAAGGACGTCAAAATTGCAACCCTAATGAACAAGCTGGAGGTACAAGATTTGGGTGAATCAAGTCTTGGCCCTGAGCAGCCACCTGGCTTTACCTTCAAAGGAGAAAACGCCAAGGATGATAAAGAAAAAGGAGGTGAAGGCACTTCTCAACATGGACATTCCACCCCAATGGCCTCAATATCTGTCCAACAACTGCAGGATATGATTACAAATACCATTCGAGCACAATATGGAGGTTCTTCCACAAGTTCTCTCATATATTCCAAACCCTATACAAAGCGCATTGATAACATGAGAATGCCAAATGGGTATTAACCTCCCAAGTTCTTGCAATTTGATGGCAAAGGAAACCCTAAGCAACACATTGCTCACTTTGTAGAAACTTGCGAGAATGCAGGGACTCAATGAGGCCTCTTTGTAAAGCAGTTTGTCCGTTCACTAAAGGGGAATGCCTTTGATTGGTATACAGACTTAGAGCCTGAATCAATCGATAGCTGGGAACAACTTGAAAGGGAGTTTCTCAACCGATTCTACAGCACACGACGCACAGTAAGCATGATGGAGCTTACCAATACTAAACAGTGGAAAGATGAGCCCGTCGTTGATTATATCAACCGGTGGCGTTCTTTGAGTCTAGACTGCAAGGATAGACTTACTGAAATATCTGCTATAGAGATGTGCATTCAAGGCATGCATTGGGGACTTCTTTACATCCTTCAAGGAGTAAAGCCTCGAACATTTGAAGAGTTGGCGACTCGTGCACATGACATGGAATTAAGTATTTCCAGCCATGGAAATACGAAACCTCCCGTACCTGAGGAAAGAAAAGAAAGGCGGGAAATAAGGAAAAATGACAGGAATGCGAAAAGTAATATCAAAGACTCAATGAATGTCAATCCTGCCCCAGTCAAAATTTCAACAAAAAATGTGAAAGCCAATGAAAAGAGGCCCGAAGGAGGTCAACAACGTGAGACGCGTCGCTCATCACTTAAGGAATGGGAACAAAAGGTCTATCCTTTTCTAGACGCCGATATGCCTGAAATGCTAGAACAACTGCTCAAGTTGAAATTAATTGAATTGCCAGAATGCAAACGACCGGAAGAGATGAGAAAAGTTGATGACCCGAACTATTGTAGGTATCATCGCATCATAAGTCATCCAATCCAAAAATGCTTTGTTCTTAAAGAACTCATTATGAAGCTAGCCAAGGAAAGAAAAATCGACTTGGATTTTAATGATGTTGCTCAGTCAAACCCGGTCACATTTTCTTGTGGGTTACCTAGTTCCCTGTCTCCAAATACTAAGCAAGGGGCAAATACCACGCTCATCCATTTTGGTTCTCTAGAACCGGTTCAAGTTCAGCTCTCACAAAAAGCACCTCATTGTAATTCAAACGATGATAAAAGGTCAACGACAGATGAAGAAGAAGGTTGGACAATGGTTGTTCGCAAGAGATGGAAGAAGAAACAAGCATTCCCTCTTCATTTGATCATCCAAGAGTCCAAAAGAGCACAAAACCAGATTCAGCCTTGGTCAAAAAGAATGAGTGATAAGAGGCAAAGGAGACTGGAAACAAAAGTATATGAAGATTCAGCACAAACCCAAAAATCTCGAAAGCTCATCACATTGGAAGAATTCTTCCCCAGAAAATTCTTTCAAAATGACTCAGCCGAGGCCGTCCACACAATTTCTCGTTGCGAAATCCAGGACGAAAAGGAGGACGTTGACCATGATGATCCAAAAGAGACCTTGTCATCTTTGGAGGAACTCCAATCTCAAGTCGATGAAGTTGAACCCTTGCAATCCTCCACATCACCAAAAGAAGTGCTCACCCGAGCTCTTGAGGAGCCAGAGATATACGCCCCTCATACCAATACGCTTCAACAAACACAGGGATGTTACGCATGCTCTCCAGACTTGACTTTCACTGATGAGGATCTATTGTTAGGCTCTAAGCCCCACAATCGCCCACTCTATGTCTCTGGTTATGCTCGTGAACAAAGGATCGAGCGTATCCTTGTTGATGGAGGTTCAGCCGTTAACATACTTCCAAAAATGACCATGAAACGACTAGGTTTTACTATGGAAGAATTATCACACAGTCGTTTGGTCATCCAAGGTTTTAATCAAGGAGGACAACGTGCAATCGGCCTGATCCACCTAGAATTATCCATTGGAGAATTGAAAAGCAACGTCTTGTTCCACGTCATTGACGCTAAGACGACCTACAACATGTTGTTAGGACGTCCTTGGATCCATGAAAATGGAATAGTGCCATCAACCTTGCATCAATGCTTCAAGTTCTTTCAAAATGGAATAAAAAAGGTCGATGCCGATTTAAAGCCTTTTGCAGAAACCGAAGCTCATTTTGCTGATGCAAAATTTTATGCAAAAGAAGACATTTCTAGCGAGGTTCTTCCAGTTGAGATCCCGTCTATGAAAAGTAAACAGGATGAAAAGGAGCATGTTAAATTCATCGCCAAAAAGGACATTTCTTCCCCAAAGAAAGGCCCAGAACCCTTCCTCCAGTATATACCATTATCACATCGCAAGAATGGACAATCACCATTCGCGGAATGCCTTCAACCTACAAAAGACATGGGGAGACCTGCAAAGCTCACGATGGAGGATGTAGCCATATTGAAAGAAAATCATGTCATGCCTTTAACTTCATCCACAAACCCTTTGCCCTCGAAGCCGTTAAATGGATTCGTGAGGTCTTCACAAAGTCCGATAGAGCATGGTATTCTACCAAGTGAGCGGACGAAAGAATGGTTCGACCCAAAGGCATATAGACTGTTAGCCAAAGCAGGCTACGATTTCTCAAAACAAGAAGACTTAGGGAAGCTAATTCCAGAAGCCACCGGAGAAAAGATGCATGGCCTTAGCAAAACACAAAGGAAAATGCGGCTTGAAGGGCATGAAATTCCTATCCCAAGGACCGGATTAGGTTATACTCCCGAACAACCAGCTCAGATATGGATCAAGAAAAGAAGCGATCCTTCGAGTTCCCAATACATAACGGTGGAGGTTGGCGAAAGTTCAAATCAAAGAAAAGATCATTCTTCACCCCATGTCTCAGTGTTTGATCGCATCGAGGCCTCGTCATCACGAATCACAGTGTTTGACAGTTTAAATACAACTTGTTTAACACCAAATCGGGACACTCTTGCTTGTAAATCAGTTTTTGATCGACTGGGGGCAACGAAAAGGCCTATTGATAGTCAGTCTCAAAGTTCAATAAACTTTGACGTTCAAGGGAAGCAGAAAGCTAATGATGAGATCCGTAGTAGCATTCCTTCACGCATGAAACGTAACTTTACCTTGGAGATTAACATTGAAGGATCGCTCAAAGTCAAAAGACGAACGATTGTACATACAAGTCAGTCACCCGTCCATGATGAGGAAATTGAAGAGGTATCATCCTCGTTTCATATTACAATAGAAGAGGGTACACTGTCAGATGCTGAAGCAACCAATGAAGAGGTCGATGAAGCTCCTCCAGCCTTGGAAGATGGAGGACAAGCTACAGTTGATGAACTTAAAGAGATCAATTTAGGAACTGTTGAAGAACCCCGGCCAACTTTCATCAATGCGCTTCTTACCCCCGAAGAAGAAGAAGGATACCTCAAGCTCCTAGTAGAGTACAAAGATGTGTTCGCTTGGACTTACAAGGAAATGCCTGGGCTCAATCCGAGTATTGCTCTACACCATTTGGCAGTAAAGAAGGGCGTGCGCCCAGTCAAACAAGCTCAAAGACGCTTTCGGCCAGAGCTTATCCCTCAAATAGAAACCGAGGTCAATAAGCTCATTGAAGCAGGCTTCATTCGTGAAGTACAGTACCCGGAATGGATCGCTAATATCGTCCTTGTCAAGAAGAAGAATGGACAAATCCGAGTGTGCGTTGACTTTCGTGATTTGAACAATGCATGTCCCAAGGATGATTTTCCATTACCTATCACTGAGGTCATGGTTGATGCCACTACTGGTCATGAAGCTTTATCTTTCATGGATGGATCTTCGGGTTACAACCAAATTCGAATGAATCCTAAGGATGAGCAGCTTACAGCTTTCCGTACCCCTAAGGGAATTTACTGTTACAAAGTGATGCCCTTTGGACTAAAGAATGCTGGTGCTACTTATCAACGGGCCATGCAGAAGATCTTTGACAATGTACTTCATAAATACGTGGAGTGTTATGTCGATGATTTGGTGGTTAAAACAAAAAAGAAGGAAGACCATCTGGCAGATCTACGATCCGTGTTCATCCGCCTGAGAAAGTATCAGCTTAAAATGAACCCCCGCAAATGTGCTTTTGGCGTAACATCTGGAAAATTTCTTGGTTTCATTGTAAGGCATCGCGGTATTGAAATTGACCAGTCCAAAATTGAAGCTATCCAGAAAATGCCAGAACCCAAGAATCTACGAGAACTTAGAGGCTTGCAGGGAAAACTGGCCTACATACGACGATTTATCTCGAATTTAGCCGGTCGATGTCAACCTTTCAATAGATTGATGAAAAAGGATGTGCACTTTGAATGGGATGAGGCTTGTAGCAATGCTTTTGCGCTCATCAAAAAGTACTTGCTTAATCCTCCAGTTTTAGGTGCTCCTATCCCAGGAAAGCCTTTGGTGTTGTATATTGCGGCCCAAGAAAAGTCTCTAGGTGCTCTTATGGCGCAGGAAAATAAAGAGGGGAAAGAAAGAGCCCTTTATTATCTAAGTCGAACTCTCAATGGGGCTGAATTAAATTATTCTCCAATCGAAAAGATGTGCCTCGCTCTTTTCTTTGTCATAGACAAACTGGAGCACTACATGCAAGCATATACAGTCCGTTTGATAGCAAAGGCGGATCCGATCAAATATGTCCTCTCCAGGCCAGTGGTTTCGGGTCGTATAGCTCGATGGGCAGTCTTGCTACAACAATATGACCTTGCATACATTCCACAAAAAGCTGTCAAAGGACAAGCATTGGCAGATTTCTTAGCTGATCACCCAGTTCCATCTGATTGGGAGTTCTCCGATGATTTCCCGGATGAAGATGTGTTTTACATTGAAGAAATGCCACCATGGATTATGTTTTTCGATGGGGCCGCACGTCGAGAAGGAGCGGGGGCAGGTGTAGTGTTTGTTTCTCCACAAAGGCAAATACTTCTATACTCGTTCTCATTAAGCGAGCTTTGCTCTAACAATGTAGCTGAATATCAAGCATTGATTATTGGTCTACAAATGGCCATTGAGATGGGCATAGCGCAGCTTGAGATCTTTGGGGATTCCAAATTAATTATCAACCAAATCTTGGAGCAATATGACGTTAAGAAAGAAGACCTCATCCCCTATTGCAAATATGCGAAGAAATTGCTAGCAAATTTTGAGGCCACCACATTGGAGCATATACCAAGGAAGGAGAATAGACAGGCCGATGCTTTAGCTAATTTGGCTACTGCCTTAGCATTATCCCAAGAAGAGACAACCAAAGTCGCTATTTCCCAAAGGTGGGTGGTACCTCTCGTGGTTGAAGAAGAAGAAGAAGAGCAAGCCAACATTATTTCTGTATGCCTTGTCGAAAAAGAAGATTGGCGACAAGTGATCATTGAATACCTTCAACATGGAAGACTCCCGGATGATAAACGCCACAGGACTGAAATTCGGCGGAGGGCTGCTCGATTCATTTACTATAAAGACACTCTCTTCCGCCGTTCATTTGATGGATTGTTTCTCCGTTGCTTAGGAGAGGAGGAGGCTAAACAAGCCTTAGAGGAGGCTCATTCTGGCATATGCGGCGCACATCAGTCAGGTCCTAAGTTACACTATAGGATCAAACGAATGGGTTACTATTGGCCTACGATGGTACAAGATTCTATGGAGTGCGCTAAGAAGTGTGAAGCTTGTCAATATCACGCGAACTTCATCCATCAGCCGCCAGAACCTCTACACCCAACTGTAGCTTCTTGGCCCTTTGATGCATGGGGTCTTGATGCAATAGGGCCATTACCAAAGTCATCCGGTGGCCACTTGTACATCTTGGCCGCAACTGACTACTTCTCAAAATGGGCGGAGGCTGTACCCCTTAGGGAAGTGAAGAAAGAAACGGTGGTCAATTTCATTCGAACTCATTTGATCTATCGGTATGGTGTCCCTCGGTATATCATAACTGATAATGGCAAATCATTCTACAATAGGCTGATGACAGAGCTATGCGAGAAGTTTGAATTTAAACAATACAACTCCTCCATGTACAATGCCCCGGCAAATGGACTAGCTGAAGCGTTTAACAAAACACTTGGCAGTTTGTTGAAAAAAGTGGTATCCAAGACAAAGCGAGACTGGCATGAAAGAATCGGAGAAGCATTATGGGCATATCGAACAACATTTCGAACGCCTACTCAAGCAACGCCATATTCTCTTGTCTACGGAGTTGAAGCCGTGCTTCCGTTAGAACGCCAAATCCCATCATTACGGATTGCCATTCAAGAAGGATTGACTGGAGAAGAAAATGCCAAGCTCAGGTTGCAAGAATTAGAGGCACTTGATGAAAAAAGGCTCGAGGCCCAACAACGCCTTGAATGCTACCAAGCTCGTCTTTCAAGTGCATTCAATAAAAGAGTCAAGCCACGATCATTCCAAGTTGGTGACTTAGTCCTCGCCGTTCGAAGACCTATCATCACAACTCATCGTACAGGCAATAAGTTCACTTCAAAATGGGATGGACCTTATGTTGTGCAAGAAGTCTACACCAATGGAGCTTACAAGTTGATTGATAATGATGGTGTCAGGATCGGCCCCATCAATGGGAAGTTCCTCAAACGCTTCTATGCTTGAAAATCAAGGAGTGCTCCTCGGTAAGAGCTTAAACTACCCACTGTAGCGCTGCAAGAGTACATGATGTCTTCCCATTACCCTTCAAAGCGTACCAATAAAGAGAAATTAATCTCACTTCATGACAACAATTGCGAGTATGGCGTAGCGGTTGGACGCCCATGTCACCCTTGAGGCCATCTCGGGTTCGATCAGTGGTGATACCCACTATTACACACTGCGCCCCTCTTTTTGCAAAAAACACATAAGAAAAAGAAAAAAAATTATAATTTAAAAAAAAAAAAAAAACAAAAATCTTTTGAACTACGTGATGACTTGATCCCTCTCAAGGGTACGTAGGCAACTTAGTATCTTTTGCTAAGTTCAGTCTCGAAAAAAAAAAAATCATTTGAACTACGTGATGACTTGATCCCTCTCAAGGGTACGTAGGCAACTTAGTATCCTTTGCTGAGTTCATTCACGCACTAAAAAAAAAAAAATGAATGAAGGAACAGAAAATAAAGTCTTCTTTATTGATTGATGAAAGGAAAATAGTACAAGAGGAAAGCATGTTGACATATATGAAGGGAATTAAAACGAAAGAAATTATGACATCCATTTCAAATCTTTCAAGCTAGAACGATTATCTTCCAGAAGGACTCGTATCTTCTCTAAAGCCTCTATATCCTGGTCTTCAAGAACAGGGGCAGACTTGACTTCTTCAAGTTGTTCTTCTAAGTCTTGCACAATATTGTCTTGTTCAACTTGATGAGTCTCAATTTGAGAAAGTGATTGCTCTAGTTGGACGAGCTCGGTTTTCAGGTCAACCATCCTCAATTTAACAGCATCAAGTTCGGTCTTCAAAGATGCTTTCTTCTGCGATGCTTCAGAAAGGAGGAATTCAACTTCAGTCTGGCGTTGAGATAAGATAGTAGGACTTGGTCGTTTGTTCAGAGATTCCTTCATCTTCAAATAGTCTGCGATACCCTCACAATATTTGTCAACATTCTCACGCAAGTGTTGAGGGTCCACTCCAAAACTTTCAACCCCACTATAAATTTCATGTACTTCAGCTTGTGGGAGGATGGTGTCTACAGAAAGATTCGAAAGCCTATTTAGAAGAACATCTCCTAGCATAGAAGCCCCTTTCCTACGCACGGAAGAAATATGCGCCTTGGCTTGAAACACAGAGACTTCCGGAGGTTTAGTCGGTTGCAGGGATGGGAGAGGTGCCCTTTCTGTCTCAATCGGAAATTTGGACGACGTACCAACATCAGCAAACTTACACCTCCTGAGATCTGAACTCTTCGCAGATGGTTTTGAAATAGAAGACTCACTGTTTGCAAAAAGATGCGCATGATTAATAGAATTCTCTGGATCAACACCCTCCATTGGACTCTTCGAATGTCTCCAATTGGAGCCTAGGTCATTACACACCTCCTCTTCAGAAATTTTAATGGCATCTCTAACTGGTACAACAAATGGACTTTTGGTGCCTTGACTGCAAGTGACTTCGTTATGTTGAGATGAGTCCTTTGAATGATTACCATCTTCAAGACGACGTCGTGCAAACTTTGACAAAGGCTGTGGAATGTATGGGTCTTGTAGTTCCCTCTTTCCCCTCTGAGGTTTGTTAGATGTTACTAACTTAACAGGGAAGGAGGCAATGTCAGCAAGAAGATCTGTTCCTTTGGTAAAATCATTTCCGCAAACCCTTTCCCACCATTGTTTGTAGCTATGTCTGACTCGACTTCCAAAGTCGGTGGCAAAAGCTGAAATGAGTACCTTAGAATCTGTGTTGCATCGAGTGAAGGATTGGTAGAATTGGCATAGGTCTTTTAAAGAACCTGTATGAATTTCTTCCTTCAAATCACCTGGAATGTCTTGATGAAATCCAAAACGCCGACTGAATCTGTGAGGACTATATGGCTCTACAATGTGTTGATCTTCACATCGAAGTGACAAGTACCCCGAGCGAAGGCTCATAAAGTAGTCAAACTTCTGAATGGATAAACGATCATTATCAATAAAAGTCTGGTCGTAGTTTTTCTTGAAAGCAGTTCGGTGCCAAAGAAAGTTGGTGGCGTTTCGTATGTGCTTGCGTGCAGAGAATTCATTGAACGGAGAGGCATAGCCCACACCAGAATATTTAGTCATCAAAGCATCAGATGGTTTATCATGGGTAAGGCGATTGCTTTGGAAGAAATGACCTACCCAGGCATAAACATAGTGGATGGCAAAACTAGCTCCAGACTTGCTCGGGGTAGGAGAGGAAGAAATAGTGTTAAGTCCACGATAAATGCTAGCCAATACTGGGGAAGCAAGGCCGAATGAACGACCATTAGCTATGGAACTAGCAATCTTGAAAGTGCCTGGACGAATACTGTTCTGATCCTTGATAGGAAAGACAAATATGCACAGCCAACAGGAAAGAAGCGCCGATAAGTAGGTCTCCTCCTTTAAATCACCTTCAACTTGAAGATCCGCAAAGACCCCGTGTTCTTTATCAAGCCATGGTCCATGCTCCTTTATCTCACCTAAAGGATTCTGACTACACTTAGGAATGGTTGTCCGTCTCGTTGGTTTTCTAGGAGCTGGGTACTTGTTATTTCCTCTATACCAAAAAGTAATCCAGTCGCGAACACTTACTTTCCCTTGTCTCTTCAACCGGTTTTGAAGATGATGATACGCTAGGAATAGGTAGCGACAGCTGTACGGCAGATAAGGTCGTCCTTGGTCATTGATTCCATCTAGCTCTTGCGCATTGGGTACTACTTCGTCATAAAATGCACCGGTGCAAGGAAGTCCACCGAGAACGAAGAGATCCCATGGGGTGATGGAAATTTCCCCAACTGAGGTATGGAGGGTATTGGTTGACGAACTCCAACACTCACAAAATGCTTTCATAAGATTCTCATCATAATCATATGTGAACAAAGAAGCAAAGACAGCATTGTAGAGGTGGGTTACATCAAGGAGGTGTTTACACCGACTGAGCACATCTTCTAGCCAATCCCAATAAAGGGAGAAGTAGGAAAACCCTCCATTCACGCTAAAGGAAAAATCCCAATCCGCACGTTTTGCAATTATCTCTCGCCCTAAAGTGTTATACGGCTTTGATCTAGCAACATTTTTGTGGTGTGAAGCAAGAAGGATAGTTGTTTCCAAGTTAGAGCCGCCATCAGAAGGGACGATCTGTGACCATTTCGGCAAATGGAGAGGATAAGAGTTACGACCCCATTTTTCTGAAAATCTTCCAATTATGGGCAAGGTTTTCAGACCCAAACCGTTCATTGAACCGTAAAAGGGAGAGGTTCAAGGGTTTTGAGGTTGGACCGAGGTCGAACCGGGGTCGAACCGTGATGACGTCATAATTAATTTAATAATTATTTTAAATATATATAAAAACATTAAATTAATAAAAAAATAGAAAAATTAACTAAAATAGCCTAATTCATTTAGAAAAGCTTATTTCTAAAAAATACATAAAACTTACAAAAATACAGTACACAATTACACATTGTTACACACTAGACAAAAAAAAACTCCTTCCCATCAAAAATGCATGAAAGAAACAAGTCACTAGACAAAAAAACTTTTCAAATGTAACATCCTTTCCACAAGTTAATTGAACCATAATACAAAAACTGATCCCTAAAACATCCTAATCCCACATTCACTTTTCCTTTTCAACTTTCCACAGAACCTACTCATTATGCAACAGACCCAAAAAAATAATAATAATAATAAAACTAAATAATTAACTTGTATTGCTAGGAAAGCATAGGGTTTCTGAGAATAATGTCTTCTTATCTGGGAAAGCACAGGGTTTCTGCAAGTCATTGGTACTTGTATTACTGTTTTTGCTTCTTCTCACTTTGACTAGCTATTAGCTTACTTTTGTTTCACATTGTTTTTGCTTCTTCTCACTTTGACTACCTATTAGCTTACTTTTGTTTCACATTTTGATTAGTCATTTCTTCTTCATTGTGCTTGTCAAGTATGTGAGACATTAGGGCCAATTGTTTTCAGGACACCATCATAAGAAAAAGCTAGTTAAGATACTATAAGGCGTCTGCCTGTTCTATCACTGAACTCATTTTGAAACAGGTCCATGGTCCACCTGTTCTATTCTTGAGGGTCATTTTTCTTCTTCTCTTTTTATTTTTTTATTAATATGTGGTCTGATAGCTGTAGTTAAGTAAATTTGAAATCTAGCATATTCAGATGCTAAGTTAATTCTGGGATTTCAATTATGTTGAGATTGCTTTTAGTAATGGGGCAAATGATTTGAGAATAATGTAAATATTATTGAAACCAACAGCAATAAAAAATACAAAAAAAAAAAAAAAAAATGCAGCAAGAAGTTGCAGACACAACAAAGTAATTTTGGCAGACAGAAACACCAATTGACCCAAATCAATTTTCACAATTACAATAATATCACAAGCCTTGTCTTCACATACACCAACACTTCAGATCTATATCATCATCCACAATCAATTTTCAATTGACCCAAATCAATTTACACACCAACACTTCAAATCTATATCATCATCCACAATCAACTTGCAAATATTAACAAAGAAAAAACAGATTAAAGTACCAACGACGGCGACGGCGACGAGGCACAGAGTGAGCTGCGACGGGGACGAGGGAGAGAGGCAGAGATGAGCGTGAGAGAGTGAGCTGCGATCTGGGTTGAGCTGCGACGGCAACGAGGGAGAGAGGTAAAGACGAGAGAGTGATTGAGACTTTGAGAGAGTGAGGAAGAGATCTGGGCTGAGCTGCAACAGTGCGACGGCGACGAGGGAGAGAGTGATTGAGAGAGTGAGGATTGAGGAAGAAATCTGGGCTGAGCTGCGACAGTGCAACGGTGACGAGGGAGAGGCAGAGACGAGAGAGTGATTGAGACTTGAGAGAGTGAGGATTGAGAGTGATTTTTGAGAGAGGCAGAGACGAGTGAGGATTGAGAGTGATTGAGAGAGGGTTTCAGAGTGAGGCTAAGAGTGATTTTTGAGAGAGGGTTAAAAAAAAAAAAGAAAAAAAAAAAAGAGGCTGAAATTAGGGAACCGTCCGAACCGTGTGAACCGGTCACGGTTCACAGACCCGGACGGTCGGACCGCGGTCCGAACGGTTCCATGCTTTTTTCGCATGGAACGATTCCTTACCTTAAATGGACCGTGAATCTGAACGGTTCCCGGGTTTTCCGGTCGGACCGTACGATCCGGTCCGGGTTTAATAACCTTGATTATGGGTGGACGAACAATCAAAGTCGTAGCCTTCGCATCCTTGCCATCTTTCTTCCTATAAATAAACAAAGCTGATTCTTCGCCAATCTTCGAATCTTTAAAAAAGAGCGTCATGATAGCTGTGTAAAAAAAAAAATATATATATATATATATATTATTATTATTATTATTATCATCAAATAATAGAAAATGAATAAATAAATTAAAAAAAAAAAGAAAAAAAAAAGAAAAGAAAAAGAGGGCGTGCATGGTTTCTCCATAGTATTATGTATGCTTGTTTTTAGAGGTTATGTCTGCACAAGCTAGTGCATGCCTGAGTGGCTTTATATAGAGATCCACAGAAGCTTCTTGCTTTACGGAGCCAACTGCCACCAACTCCTTGAGATTAGCAGAGACACTCAGTAGTTACTCTGCAACCACTCCCTGCCTGGATTGTCAAGCGTTGTCAGAACGGTAAGCGCCAATGTAGACCAAGGTGGCAACAAATCCAACAATGGCTGCGGTCTCCCACTCCAAATTTCTACAATTTCTGACAAGGTTTCACAAAAAAATCAACCCACATAAATCCTCTAAAGACTTTGGTATACAAAACCCAGAGAAAAAAAAAAAAAAAAAAAAAAAAAAACTTCAGCAACGGAGCCAACTGCCACCAACTCCTTGAGATCAGCAGAGACACTCAGTAGTTACTCTGCAACTACTCCCTGCCTGGATTGTCAAGCGTTGTCAGAACGGCAAGCACCAATGTAGACCAAGGTGGCAACAAATCCAACAATGGCTGCGGTCTCCCACTCCAAATTTCTACAATTTCTGACAAGGTTTCACAAAAAATCAACCCACAGAAATCTTCTAAGGACTTTGATGAACAAAACCCAGGAAGATCTTCAGCAGCGGAGCCACCATGCACCGCCACGCACGGCCACAAACTCGCGAAGACCCACGGTTTAATCCTTCAAATCCGTGCAAATCGGGACACCAATTCAGAAAACAGAAACCACCACTAGATCCATCGGCTCAAGATCTACAAAACCCAAAAAAAATTCAAGCCCAGAAACGGCCGCATCCGCCTCCATGCGCCGCCACAGACTCGCGACGACCCGCGGCCTAATCCTTCAAATCTGTGAAAATCTACCCGTCATTTTAGAAAACTAATTGCACCATGGTCTTGTGCGGCCTTAGATCAACAAAACCCAAAAATTTAAGGCCCAAAAGCCCAAGCACGCGCCGCCACGCGCCGCCCAAAGATTCGGTGGCGCGGCCTTCAGTCTCACGCGCCGATTCGGACCGCCAGAGATCGCACGTGCCGCACGTGACCTATGACGTCATGGATGACGTCATCCTTCGCACGTGCCACACGTTCCAGCACTGTGACGTCATGGATGACGTCATCCGCTGCTGACCCGTTGACCCAGATCCGACCCGGACCGACCCAGACCGACCCGGAAATCTGACCCGGTCCGAACCGCCTTAAAAAAAAAAAAAAAGAGAGAGAAAATGCTTGGATCAAGCAGACTTTTGACCTTGACCAGAAAATCAAAATTTTCAAAACGGACTTGTCCCACTCGATTTTTCGAGTACATTCCGATTTTGGGACCCGTTTCTTCATTCGAAGTTCAGAAATTGTGCAAACGTCCAATTTCCAAAAAATTGACTTTTGTGCAAATGTTGACCAGAAAGTCAAAATTTTCAAAACGGACCTGTCCCACTCAATTTTTCGAGTACATTCCGATTTTGGGACCCGTTTCTTCATTCAAAGCTCAGAAATTGTGCGAACATCCAATTTCCAAAAAAGTTGACTTTTGTGCAAATGTTGACCAAATGTCAAAATTTTTGAGATGGACCTATCTTGCTCAATTTTTCGAGTACATTCCGATTTTGGAGTCCGTTCCGTCATTGGAGACTTGAAAATTGCAAAAAATGACTCAATTCCAAGTGTTCAAAACTTAGGTCCTCAAGAACAAAATTTGAGATTCATCCATTTAATTGGGATCCTCGCAGGGTTATTCTCCAGATTACGTCAAGGCTTGCCCTTTAAAGTACAAATGAACTCTCACAAGTGTGTCTTAAAATTACACTAGGGCATTAGTTCAATCTGCTATTCCCGTTCGGTGCCTACCAGTCTCCAACTTACCATTCCCGTTCGGTGCCTACCATTCCCACCTACCATTCCCACCTACCGTTCCCACCTACCATTCTCACCAAAAATTCTCAACTACCATTCTCAACTACCTACCTACCATTCTTCATCTCTCTACTATAAATAGGAGGGCCGGGTTCATCAAAAACTCATCCAAAAAAAAAAAACCCTGAATCATGAAATGAAGATTTGCCTCTTTCAGATTTCCAAATCCTCCTTTTCACAACCATTTCTCACTATGATCTTATCATTCTCAACACCTAGCAACCGATTTTGCTTCATAATCGGTTTGAGATCAACCCTCCCATGGTTCGGTCGAAACCCTATTTACAACATCATTGCAGTTTTGAGATCCAAACAAACTTTGTTTCTCCACTTAACAACCACCTTTGTCCATAAAATTACTCGTAACAAGGTCTGCATCGACCTCCCATGCTTCCGTGGACTTGGTTGGCCAGGAAATCCAAGTCCAGCAGAAGCACCTGTTCCTAACCTCAGGGCTCCTGTAGTCTCTTTCCAATTGCTTGGTCTTCCAGCAGAAGCAGTGGTTCGGAACAAACAGCAACTTGTCTGGTTTCCAAGCCAGGTTCACAAGTTAGCTCCATCTTTCATTTTTTCTGTGCTTTTCCAACAAGTGGCAGTAGGTGAAGATGGTAAAAAAGTGTTGGGGTATCCTACAAATTGTTTTCCATCAACACTTAAAACAACCTCCGAGTCGCCAGCTCATCAGAATTCAGCCTTTGGTGCCGGTAAATGGTTATCAAAGCTTTATTCCATGTCCCCGCTACTATGGGACCTAAAGGTCATCGTTGCTGGTACCTCAAAATTCATTTTCTGAAATTACTCCAACTTAAAATCAGCTTGAAGAATTTCAGAAGGTACTCTTCTGAAATTACTTCAACATAACATCCGGCGGCATGGTCCCATCACACAGGCGCATTCAATTACTTGCTGCCAGACCCCATGCAACACACAGTCAGTCCCATATTCAAAGTTGTACTTCCCATAAACATCTACACCAGAAGGGTCCCAGCATACAGGGCTAGCACCATGGTGGTGTACGCTTTGCTCATTTGCTTTGCTTCATCTCCATCTTCTTCATTGCCACTACCAGCATACCCAGAATACATAAGCTTCTGAAATTACTTCAACTTAACTTGAGTGATACAATTATGCAGGCGCATTCAACCACTTTCCCACCTGTCCTCGTTGTAATCCAAAGCATGATCTTCTGAAATAACTTCACCAGAAGTTCTTAAGAACACGAGGTTAGTTCCATGACCCTGCATGCTGTATCCAGCCACCATTCTCTCATCTTCCCCATCTTCAACATCCTGTGATCGTCGCCAACGATCCAAAATACTCTTCTGAAAGTACTTCAACTTAATCTCATGCTTCTGAAAGCTCCACCACCTTCAACAGCTCCACTACCTTCAACTACTTCACTTAAACAGTCAAGTACCAAAAAATCTATTTTTTTTCGAAACTCATTCCCACACCACACTCCGAGACCGTGTGTGTGAACGAGTCTCGAGGGGGCATTTGTAGAGAGGGAAAATTCCCGACCTATCACAAGCTGACACGTCACATTACCAAGTCCACAAAATACAGCCAATTACAGAACACCATGTATTGCTGCTAGGTTTTGCTATCACTATTCAGAAGCCAACAGAAATTTGCCAAGTGTCATGCAAGAGCCAATCACGCATCAACGCACGTGTAAGCGATGACTCAAGCAGCCTCGCACGTGTAAGCGATGACTCAAGCAGCCTCGCACGTGTAAGCGATGACTCAAGCAACCTCGCACGTGTAAGCGATGACTTAAGCGGACCAATCAAGCTGTGACATGTGTCACCAATCAAGCTTCGCCACGTGTCGCTCACCCACCCCAAAACTCCTATAAATAGAAGCCTTCCTGAGACATTTAGGGGACCAGAATTCAGAAGTGAAAAAGCTCTGTGAAGATCAAGCCTCAAAGCCTTCAAGAACTTCAAGAACTTCAACCCCAAAATCGAAGAACATTCGAAGCAGAATCATCCAGATCATCTGCCTAGATCCTAAAGTTCACGGGAATCAAGCCAAAAGTGTCCGAAAACATCAACAACTCACAAATCATTGAAGCTCAACGGATTCAAGCCTCTAAAGCTCCGAAGAACTTCCACCACAAACCTTCGAAGACGAAGAACGCACGAAGAACACGAAGAACGCGAAGAACAAAGGATTTCTAAACAAGCTCATAGCCAGAGATTCATTGTAATTCCGTTTCAGTAATCTTCGATCCATCCATCAACCAAATTGAAGGATATTTTGTGTTCAAGTCAAATCCACATTACCATAAATCTAATCAATAAGTTTTGCAAGGAGATCGAATCAGAGGATCACTCTTTTGTAATTCCAGAGAATTGTACCACACAATCATCAATACAAATTCGCATTTGTGAAACTATTTTACTTGTTTGATTAATTTCAAACTAGAAATTTAGTCGCTTACAGACATGACTATTAATCTTTGATCATCTTGAAATTTCTAAGGTTGAAAATTATATGAAGATAATATAATCTAGTGGTAGATTTGTCAAAATTTTCATCGAATTAAGAAATATAGGGTTGGGTTCAAGTTACACTTGATGTAACTCTAGAAACTGTTACACCAATCAAGAACTTATTCTTAAATTCATATTTTGAAAATCCAATCGTTGGGTCACATTTTCTATATGTTCTTACCGTGCATGCCAAATTTCATGTAAATCGGATGTAATTTACCATTTTATCTTTAAACTCATCTTTTATGCGTTATTCTAAATTACAAAAACTTGAATTTAAACAATTGATTGATGACATGGCTATTAATCTTTGATCATCTTGAAATTTTGTAAGCATGAAAAATATATGAAGATAATGTAATCTAACGGTAGATTTGTCAAATTTCACATCGAGTTAAGAAATATAGGGTTGGGTTCAAGTTACACTTGATGTAACTCTAGAAAATGTTACGCCAACCAATAACTTATTCTTGAATTCATATTTTGAAAATCTAACCGTTTGATCACATTTTCTATATGTTCTTATCATGTATGCCAATTTTTATGTCTATCGGATATAATTTACCATTTGATCTTTAAACTCATCTTTTATGCGTTATTTTAAATTACAAAAACTTGAATTTAAATAATTGATTGATGACATGACTATTAATCTTAAATCATCTTTAAATTTTATAAGCGTGAAAATTATATGAAGATAACGTAATATAGTGGTAGATTTGTCAAAATTCACATTGAATTAAGAAATATAGGGTTGGGTTCAAGTTACACTTGATGTAACTCTAAAAAATGTTAGACCAGCCAATAACTTATTCTTCTATTCATATTTTGAAAATCTAACCGTTGGATCTCATTTTCTATATGTTCTTAACATGTATGACAATTTTTATGCCAATCTGATTTAATTTACCATATGATCTTTAAACTCATCTTTTATGCGTTATTTTAAACTACAAAAACTTGAATTTAAACAATTGATTGATGACATGAGTATTAGTCTTTGATCACCTTGAAATTTTGTAAGTGTGAAAAATATATGAAGATAATGTAATCTAACGGTAGATTTGTCAAAATTCACATCGAATTAAGAAATTTAGGGTTGGTTTCAAGTTACACTTGATGTAACTGTAGAAAATGTTACGCCAATCAATAAATTTTTCTTAATTTCATATTTTGAAAATCCAACTGTTGGATCACATTTTTTATATTCTCTTAACATGCATGCCAATTTTCATGCCAATCGAATTTAATTTACCGTTTCATTTGAAACTCATCTTTTATGCGTTATTCTAAATTACAAAACTTGAATTTAAATAATTGATTGATGACATGGCTATTAATCTTTGATCATCTTAAAATTTTATATGCGTGAAAATTTTATGTAGATAATGTAATCTAATGGTAGATTTGTCAAAATTCACATCGAATTAAGAAATATAGGGTTGGGTTCAAGTTACACTTGATGTAACTCTAGAAAATGTTACGCTAACTAATAACTTATTCTTGGATTCATATTTTGAAAATCTAACCGTTGGATCACATTTTCTATATGTTCTTAACATGCATGCCAATTTTCATGCTAATCAGATGTAATTTACCATTTGATCTTTAAATCATCTTTTATGCGTTATTTTAAATTACAAAAAGTTGAATTTAAACAATTGATTAATGACATGGCCATTAATCTTTGATCATCTTGAAATTTTGTAAGCATGAAAAATATATGATGATAATGTAATCTAACGGTAGATTTGTCAAAATTCACATCGAATTAAGAAATATAGGACTTGGTTCAAGTTACACTTGATGTAACTCTAGAAAATGTTACGCCAACCAATAACTTATCCTTGAATTCATATTTTTAAAATCCAACCATTAGATCATATTTTCTATATGTTTTTAACATGCATGCCAATTTTTATGCCCATCGTACATAATTTACTATTTCATCTTTAAACTCATCTTTTATGCGTTATTTTAAAATACAAACACTTGAATTTAAACAATTGATTGATGACATGACTATTAATTTTTGATCACCTTGAAATTTTGTAAGTATAAAAAATAGATGTAGATAATGGAATGTAACGGTAGATTTGTCAAAATTCACATTGAATTAAGAAATATAAGGTTGGGTTCAAGTTACACTTGATGTAACTCTAAAAAATGTTACACCAATCAATAACTTATTCTTGAGTTCATATTTTGACAATCTAATCGTTGGATCACATGTTCTATATGTTCTTAACATACATGCCGATTTTCATGCCAATCAGATGTAATTTACCATTTGATCTTTAAACTCATCTTTTATGCGTTATTCTAAATTACAAAAACTTGAATTTAAACAATTGATTGATGACATGACTATTAATCTTTGATCATCTTGAAATTTTATATGCGTAAAATTTTTATGTAGATAATGTAATCTAATGGTAAATTTATCAAAATTCACATCGAATTAAGAAATATAGGGTTGGGTTCAAGTTACACTTGATGTAACTCTAGAAAATGTTACGTTAACTAATAACTTATTCTTGAATTCATATTTTGAAAATTTAACCGTTGGATCACATTTTCTATACGTTCTTAACATGCATGCCAATTTTCATGCTAATCAGATGTAATTTACCATTTGATCTTTAAACTCATCTTTTATGCGTTATTTTAAATTACAAAAACTTTAATTTAAACAATTGATTGATGACATGGCTATTAATCTTTGATCATCTTGAAATTTTGTAAGCATGAAAATTATATGAAAATAATGTAATCTAATGGTAGATTTGTCAAAATTCATATCGAATTAAGAAATATAGGATTGGGTTCAAGTTATACTTGATGTAACTTTAGAAAATGTTACGCCAACCAATAACTTATTCTGAAATTCATAT
Organism: Quercus berberidifolia; assembly: GCA_028535905.1. Taxonomy (NCBI): domain Eukaryota; kingdom Viridiplantae; phylum Streptophyta; class Magnoliopsida; order Fagales; family Fagaceae; genus Quercus; species Quercus berberidifolia. Next base: position 37,096,756 of record JAPQVW010000003.1, on the reverse strand, counting down.
TTTGAAAATCCAACCATTGGATCACATTTTCTATATGTTCTTAACATACATGCCAATTTTCATGTCAATCGGATGTAGTTTACCATTTGATCTTTAAACTCATCTTTTATGCGTTATTTTAAATTACAAAAAGTTGAATTTAAACAATTGATTAATGACATGGCCATTAATCTTTGATCATCTTGAAATTTTGTAAGCATAAAAAATATATGATGATAATGTAATCTAACGGTAGATTTGTCAAAATTCACATCGAATTAAGAAATATAGGATTTGGTTCAAGTTACACTTGATGTAACTCTAGAAAATGTTATGCCAACCAATAACTTATCCTTGAATTCATATTTTTAAAATCCAACCATTAGATCATATTTTCTATATGTTCTTAACATGCATGCCAATTTTTATGCCAATCGTACATAATTTACTATTTCATCTTTAAACTCATCTTTTATGCGTTATTTTAAAATACAAAAACTTGAATTTAAACAATTGATTGATGACATGACTATTAATTTTTGATCACCTTGAAATTTTGTAAATATAAAAAATAGATGTAGAAAATGTAATGTAATGGTAGATTTGTCAAAATTCACATCGAATTAAGAAATATAGGGTTGGGTTCAAGTTACACTTGATGTAACTCTGAAAAATGTTACACCAATCAATAACTTATTCTTGAGTTCATATTTTGACAATCTAATCGTTGGATCACATGTTCTATATGTTCTTAACATACATGCCGATTTTTATGCCAATCAGATGTAATTTACCATTTGATCTTTAAACTCATCTTTTATGCGTTATTTTAAACTATAATAACTTGAATTTAAACGATTGATTGATGACATGACTATTAATCTTTGATCATCTTGAAATTTTGTAAGCATGAAAAATATGTGAAGATAATGTAATCTAACGGTAGATTTGTCAAAATTCACTTTGAATTAAGAAATATAGGGTTGGATTCAAGTTACACTTGATGTAACTCTAAAAATTGTTACACCAACTAATAACTTATTATTGAATTAATATTTTGAAAATCTAACCGTTTGATTACATGTTCTATATGTTTTTAAGATGTATGCCAATTTTCATGTGAATCGGGTATGATTTACCCTTTGATCTTTAAGTGGGAAAACGAATAAAACAGCGGGAAATTTTAGGGCTAGAAAATTTAAAGGTCTATTGCGGCGGTCCAACCCATCGCTATAACTAAAAAAAGGCACTGCGAAAAGGATCCCTATTGCGACGGTTATACAAACGCCACTACATCTTGCATATTGCGGCATTTTTCTCATTCGCCACTATAGCTTCTTCTCAAAATGATATATCTATTTTGGCGGGGTTTTTTGAGTGCCGCTATATCTCAGTTACCGCCGCTAAAACTGGTTTATTGCGGCGGTTTTATGTCCCGCCGCTGTAGGACATTGCAAAAAGCCCTACCTGTAGCGGCGGTCGCAAAAAACGCTGCAATAGATCTCATGTACTGCGGCGGGCCAAAAACACGCTGCAATAGGTGACATATAGCGGTAGTTTTCGCACTTGCCGCAATAGCTCGTTTTTCTTGTAGTGTTTTGTAAAATAAATCTTAAGTTTTGTTCTAATGTTATAACTCACAACCAAACTTATGAATAAGTTTAGTTATTACATTACAACACATTTTATTCCTAGTAATAATGATTACAATTTATGTCGTAATCCTCATTCGGTTTACCAAACATACCCTTACTGATACTTTTGTATCTTAATTGGTCTTCTTTTGATTCAAAGGTAAAGATCTATATTTGACTCGTAAATCATGATTCAAGAGACTTACTGGATTAGGAATTATACTACTCTTGGTCAAAATAAATAAATAAATTAGAAAACGAATATAGATAATATGAAGAGAGAAAATACATAATGGAGTTCTGATTTATTTGATTTAAGATAAAAAGGTCTAAAAAGGAAAATACACACAATATGCATCACAAGAGGAAAGTTCATCAGTTATCCTTCAAAACAAAGTAATAATAATCATTTTTGGCATCACCCTATACTAGAAATAACTTACGCTCTATACTTTGCTTTCCTGCCTAAGATACTTGATCTATAAGTTAAAATGATCATGTCAATGAGAAGGCGCAATTGCATCCATGCAAATAGTGCGACTAGAACACTAGCAAGGCCAATGACAGGAATGATCATTTATTTTCCTTTTAGAATAATAAAAAGGGAAGCACAAAAGGTTATCATCATGGTTGCTATGGAGATGATAAGGGAGGAAATGCCTATCATCATCTTTTTGGGTAAAGATTGAAGGAAATCTTTCGCTTTATAACTTGATGATGTGAAGCTGAGAAACATCAACAATGTAATTGAGGCAAAAAGTAGAGACAACGCATCAGATATTATAAAGAGCATAAACACCTTCACATTTAAGAACATTGGCAAGCCTGATTCTTGTTTGTTGCCACTTGGTACGGTAATTGCTGCTGCAAATATAATGGTAACAATTAGAACACCTACCACTGTACCAGAATTTGCTATTTCCTTCATCCATTTTTCTCCTTCTTTCAACAACTCTTTATGGCTCTCAATAAACAATTGTCTAGGTGTTTGACCATTTTTGTTTGTTCGTTCTAATGTGGAAGGATGGACAACTCTCGACACCACTTGCATTTATTATAACAAACCTCATAAAAGACTATATTTTAAGATATAAATACAATCATCATAATTATTATTAACTCCCTATACTATATATCATCATTCGGTTTACCAAACATACCCTTACTGATACTTTTGTATCTTAATTGGTCTTCTTTTAATTCAAAGGTAAAGATCTATATTCGACTCGTAAATCATGATTCAAGAGACTTACTGGATTAGGAATTATACTACTCTTGGTCAAAATAAATAAATAAATTAGAAAACGAATATAGATAATATGAAGAGAGAAAATACATAATGGAGTTCTGATTTATTTGATTTAAGATAAAAAGGTCTAAAAAGGAAAATACACACAATATGCATCACAAGAGGAAAGTTCATCAGTTATCCTTCAAAGCAAAGTAATAATAATAATTTTTGGCATCACCCTATACTAGAAATAACTTACGCCCTATACTTTGCTTTCCTGCCTAAGATACTTGATCTATAAGTTAAAATGATCATGTCAATGAGAAGGCGCAATTGCATCCATGCAAATAGTGCGACTAGAACACTAGCAAGGCCAATGATAGGAATGATCATTTATTTTCCTTTTAGAATAATAAAAAGGGAAGCACAAAAGGTTATCATCATGGTTGCTATGGAGATGATAAGGGAGGAAATGCCTATCATCATCTTTTTGGGTAAAGATTGAAGGAAATCTTTCGCTTTATAACTTGATGATGTGAAGCTGAGAAACATCAACAATGAAATTGAGGCAAAAAGTAGAGACAGCGCATCAGATATTATAAAGAGCATAAACACCTTCACATTTAAGAACATTGGCAAGCCTGATTCTTGTTTGTTGCCACTTGGTACGGTAATTGCTGCTGCAAACATAATGGTAACAATTAAAACACCTACCACTGTACCAGAATTTGCTATTTCCTTCATCCATTTTTCTCCTTCTTTCAACAACTCTTTATGGCTCTCAATAAACAATTGTCTAGGTGTTTGACCATTTTTGTTTGTTCGTTCTAATGTGGAAGGATGGACAACTCTCTACACCACTTGCATTTATTATAACAAACCTCATAAAAAGCTATATTTTAAGATATAAATACAATCATCATAATTATTATTAACTCCCTATACTATATATCATCATTCGGTTTACCAAACATACCCTTACTGATACTTTTGTATCTTAATTGGTCTTCTTTTGATTCAAAGGTAAAGATCTATATTCGACTCGTAAATCATGATTCAAGAGACTTACTGGATTAGGAATTATACTACTCTTGGTCAGAATAAATAAATAAATTAGAAAACGAGTATAGATAATATGAAGAGAGAAAATACATAATGGAGTTCTGATTTATTTGATTTAAGATAAAAATGTCTAAAAAGGAAAATACACACAATATGCATCACAAGAGGAAAGTTCATTAGTTATCCTTCAAAGCATAGTAATAATAATCATTTTTGGCATCACCCTATACTAGAAATAACTTACGCCCTATACTTTGCTTTCCTGCCTAAGATACTTGATCTATAAGTTAAAATGATCATGTCAATGAGAAGGCGCAATTGCATCCATGCAAATAGTGCGACTAGAACACTAGCAAGACCAATGACAGGAATGATCATTGATTTTCCTTTTAGAATAATAAAAAGGGAAGCACAAAAGGTTATCATCATGGTTGCTATGGAGATGATAACGGAGGAAATGCCTATCATCATCTTTTTGGGTAAAGATTGAAGGAAATCTTTCGCTTTATAACTTGATGATGTGAAGCTGAGAAACATCAACAATGAAATTGAGGCAAAAAGTAGAGACAGCGCATCAGATATTATAAAGAGCATAAACACCTTCACATTTAAGAACATTGGCAAGCCTGATTCTTGTTTGTTGCCACCTGGTACAGTAATTGTTGCTGCAAACATAATGGTAACAATTAGAACACCTACCACTGTACCAGAATTTGCTATTTCCTTCATCCATTTTTCTCCTTCTTTCAACAACTCTTTATGGCTCTCAATAAACAATTGTCTAGGTGTTTGACCATTTTTGTTTGTTCGTTCTAATGTGGAAGGATGGACAATTCTCTACACCACTTGCATTTATTATAACAAACCTCATAAAAGACTATATTTTAAGATATAAATACAATCATCATAATTATTATTAACTCCCTATACTATATATCATCATACACTACAACAAAAAATGTCTATTACATCAAGTGTTAATACAACAAAATATGTATATAGTAGTTTTAAACAAAATATCACATCTACAAGTTAAAATGGTTGCAATAGTAACTTAAAAGTGTTAAATTATTGCATCAACAATAATCAGTTGTAATAACTTATAATTTTTACCCGCAATAGAAACTTGAATATTTTAGGAAAAATTGTTGCAATAACTTAAAATGAAAGAATAGTTGCAATAAATTGATACCAATTGTTTTTGCAATCTATTGCAATGAAAATTTCAAATTATTAGCTTATTGCATTGAAGTTACCATTGCAATAATTTGATATTAATTCTTTTATAATCTATTGCAATGACAAACACGTAACTGCAATGAATATATCGTTGCAATAACTTGGTATCAATTATTTCATAGTCAATTGCAGTGACAAAATGAATTAATTATCTATTACAATGAAGATATTATTACAGTAATTTAATCCGATCTATTTTGTTTAATTATTTGCAATCTATTGCAACAAGTTTCGTGAAGTAATAATCTATACTTACAAGATATTCGAAATAGTAAATTGCATATTGCAACAATTTATATATATATATATATATATATATCATTGTATCAAAGTTATTATTAAAATATTTAGAGTTTATTGCAACAAAAATTTTTGTTGCATAAACCTATTACCTCAAATTTTATTGCAGCATCTTGTATCAACTATTACAATGACTCTAATATTATTGCAATGGTTTTTTTTGTTGCAATAAACATTTTTTCTTGTAGTGATATTTGTAGTTATAGACAGTTTAATTATAAAACATACCACTTATTATATTCTGTACATTAAATTAAATTATTTTAATTTAACAACGTAATGACTTTTTTTATACGAATTCGAATATGAAGTCACCCAACCTTTTACTCTTCCATTTCGTATTTGTCATTTTATGATTTTTTTTTCCTTTTTAAATATCTCATTTCCGTTCATTTTCTTTATTGTATTTGTAGGATATTGAAGTCGTACTTCTCACAGTAGATCTCTCTCACATTCTAACAATTACGTGGATCTTTAATTAGTCACATTCACTCACACTTTCCCACCTTTAAATGACTCTTTAGTTAACCAGTTTAGAATAGAGTTTTCGAAGAGTGTCAGATATATATAAAGTGACAGATATTAATCATAAAACCAAGAAAGAACTGAAAACAACTCATCATTGAAATTATATATATATATATATATATATATATAGATGATATTACCTTAAACCATTGTACTTCTCTTTGCATAAGCAAAGTTGCGCCTGGAGCTTTATTAGGCCTAGTGGAAGGCTCTAATATCGCTGCAATATGTAATATGCTATTTGAATCAAAATTTACTTCAGCCAATATTGAGTACTTTGCACGAGATTTGCATAGAAATTGAAATACTTCATGCTGACGATAAAGAACGGCAAGCATAAATATGTTTCGTCCCGTGGATTTTTCAGGAAACCATGCAAGTTCAAGAAATGCTATCAGTATTTCAGTAACAAACTCAACTCTCCCTTGCTTGATAGCTATGATGATGGCTTCAATAACCTTACCATTTTCTAGTTGTTGAAAATTCAAACCTGCTAACACTTTGCACATGTGACGTAAAAGACTTTTGGATTGGTGGTGAAGATGCTTCAATTTATATATTTGATCGATTTCTAAGTCAATAATCAAAACAACGTTTAGTCAACTAAATGAGAGAGAAAAAAAAAGAAGAAAAAAGAAGTTGACCACAATGATCAATGAGTAAGATATGAAATTAATTGATTAAATGTATCATACCCATGAATTTAAGGAGATTCCAAATAGATCCTTGAGCTGCAAAGTGAAAAAAGAAAAAACAAAATCAAATACGCTTACTTAAAAAGAATAGAGAACAGTTAGTTAGTGTTGCTGTTAGTAGGTTACGCATTTGCTACCAAGATTAGTTATGCTGATGTAGATTTGTAATGTATTTATTCGAGTAATTAGAAGTTTGTTAGATCCTAGAGGAAGCTATCGACGTGCTTAACAGTATACATAGAACTGTAAAATCCATGCAGAGTAGATAATCAAATCTCCATTGCCTTGAAAGAACTAGAAATTGTTTCCATTTCTTCAACTATTCACTAGTTGACCTTAGACCTGGGCAACTTAGGCGAATAGGTTGCCCCCAAATGCCAGGGTGAATAAGTACTTTTTATTTAAAAAAAATGTGAGTTGTTCAATTTTGTTGGGTTAAAAATAAATTAATCCTAGTTAATTAATTCAATTATCTAAGTTGATTAATTATCCAAATTACATGCAATATCATGGAAGTACAAACAAATCATCAATCTAAACTAGAGTGCAGTGGAAAATAAATTTACACAATGATTTGTTGATGAATGGGAAACCTTTGCAGGCAAAAACCTCACCGGGTGAATTTCAGGTCATCACTCTTGAAGAATCCACTAATTAAGAATAAGTGGTTATAAGTATAAGGAATTTTACTACTATCTAGCCTATCCCAAAATATCAATTTACAGTTGAACCCTTATACTAATCTCCAATTAGACTTGATCTTATAAAAACTTCTCATTTGCACGAATCTCAATCCATAACTAACTAACAACTTGATTGTTGTTGTTTGATGCAAAGTTTTTAATTCATGCTTAGAGATCTGAAAGAAGCTTGGAACATAACCCAAAGATGCACAAGATGTCACAGTAGCTTCACAAAAGCATGTGTGTCAATAGTAGTCTTTGTGTCTATGATGACAACTATTAAAAAAAAAATGCTTTTATATCCTCTGAAGACCTAGAACATAAAACCCTAGAAAAGCCTTGTCATCACGGGCCAAAAAAACAGATCTGCAAATTCAGAATTTGCATACATCGATAGATTGAGTGGTGTCGAGGTATGTATCGCAATTCATTAAAGCTTAATAGATTGGAGGTGTCGAGCTAGGTATCAAGACAACCTATTTCAGCCTGTACTGTTTCTTGAGTAATCTTCATATCTTCAATAATATCACTTGTTATACTTCTTCAAAGTACTTCATATTGTTCTTAAAACCACTTAGAATTACATAATTACAACTAAAGTGCGTTTCGTCATATGATATGCCAATTCATAAAATATAACCCTAACAATTTTTGTAATTTTTTTTTTCCTTTTAAGAATGCAAAAAAAAAAAAAAAAAAAATTGATTAATGTTGAAAATGCTAAAATTTTTATTGCATGTGCCAAATTTGATTGTAATTATATTCAATCTTGTGTACCTTGTATTTCATGCGGGTTTTTATTTGTAAGGGTTGTGTGTGTGAGAGAGAGTGTGTGAAGACTCAAGGCAAATTGAAGACTGAAGTGTTTTCGCAAGTAGCTCACGAGTAAGCATCCCGCGAAGTGATGCATGTGCCATGCATATGATTGGAATGCGAAGAATCAGGACAAGATGGAGACAACTGGTTTTCGCGAGTATCTCGCGGGTAAGGCTTTCCTGCGAGATACCCGCGAAACATTCTGTTTTACCAGACTGTCATTTCTGATACACACTTTCTTTAATTGCACTATATATACCCTTATTACCCACAGATGTTGAGGAGTGCTTCTGAGAGAAAACCCTAGCCACAAACCTTGAGAGTTAGAGATTGTTATACCCATAATTCTCTACACAATTGCTTGTGAATTTTCCTCAACTCCTACCTCTCCATTTCCATACCATTGAGAGGTTAAAAGCCCAAACACTTACCACACCCTTTTAGAGTGTTCAGTGAGGTTTTGGTGCTGCTAGGAAGTATTGGAAGAAGCCAGGTTTTGGCGGATGCAATCGGGCGTATTGCGGGATCTAGAAAGCTAGACAAGACACGGTTCCAAGAAGCTTTGTTGGAGTAGGAGCTTGAAAGGTTTAGGTGCATCGGGTAGATTAGGCTTAGAGAGTCTCTTGCTAACCCATGTATCCCAACTAATTGTCTAGTGGATCGATTACCGCTTGGAGGGCGGCAAATAGGTTTTACGCCGAGTACTTCAGTTTCCTCTTCGATAACACATCAGTGTGTTATCTTATGTTTGCATTCTTCTTCCCCACTCTTTTACCTTTCATTTTACTGCTGTGTTATAATGATTATGGGTTAGAGTAGTTTTTTTGTTTATCCGCTCACATTTACTCTTTTCCGCACTTTGTATAAGTTAGAGTAAAATCAATCAAGCCGTAATTTTTAAATTTGGGAGTCTAAATAGCTCTTATGTTTTAACACATTTTTGAGCTTTCAACAAACACCAAATTTATTTCTATCCCACATTTCAAATCTTATTTATATCAAGCTTGATAGCTCTAACTATGTGCTTTGGAAGTATCAAATAACAAAGGAATGCAAGAGATCAAGAACTTCAAACTCTAATGAATTCTCATTCTTTGAGCCCACTAGAGAAGAACGTTACAAGGACCGTCTCGCCTACCTCATCTATCAAGGGGGCTTCCATGTTAAATTGGGCTACATACGACTTTAGGCTCTCATCTTCTCGTTGCTTAATCAGCATTAACATGTGTTGAGCATTTGTATCTTTGTCCTCCAATGAAATAGGTGACAAAGTCATTGCTCAACTCCTTGATGGTTGATATGAAGCTTGGTTTAACCTTACTAAATCACAATCGAGCTAGTCCTTTGCAAGTGGTGGGGAAGGCTCACTGCATTATCTCGTTTGGTATGCCTTGGAGATGCATAAAGGTTTTGAAAGACTCAAGATGATTAATAGGGTCATTTGTACTGTCATAGATTTCCATGGCATTAGAAACTTAGGCAACAAAGGGCAAGATATGACCTGCAAGGTGAAAGGAGAATCATTGTGATGGACTAGGTTGTTAAGTGTAGTCATTCATCCCTTCATTGCATTCATCATAAGATCCATCTTGTTCTTCATTGCCCTCATCTTTGCTTCCCATCATGCGTTAACAACTTCGGGCTCATAAGGTTGCTCATCTTCGCTTCTGGTTTGCCTACTAGGAGCATTGCTCTCGACCACATCTTCTCCTTTATGATGGTAACCTGCTGAAGGGTGATGATTGTCATGTTCATGATGGTTGCTTGCTTCAGGTCGTAGCTCCCGCAATAGGTTAACTTATTACTCAAGGATCTGGTTTGTTGTTGAAGGGTTTGGTTTTACTGGGCAAGTCATTCAACTTAGATAGAGAGTGTTTGTAGTTGTCTTTTATGGCAATAGGAGGATTTCTGGATTCAAGGTTGATTGATGCTATCAATCAAGTTTGGACTATACGATGTTTTGTCTTAGGAGCCAGATGACGGCAAATCACTCGTTGCTTCCCACAAATGGCATCAATTGATGATGCAAGAAATCGTTAGTAAGTCAATCGTCTAAACTCGCAGTTGTCAGAAAACCTGAAGAGTAAAGATACCTTCAGAGCGTACAGGTATGGTGCCGGCCAAAGATCTTTCGAAGGTTAAGTCAAAAACTCATAATGATCTTAATGAACTCAAAGAAGTTAAGACTTTGAGAATTATATTTTCATGTACCTTGGAACTATGGTATCTTGGTGTTTATATAAGAGTCTATAGTAACCACTTTCACTGGATTGAAGGCATCAGTGTAGTGAAGATCATGAATTAATGGCACTGAAATTATTGGTTTAGTATTCCCATACTTGGTGGTTGTAAAAATAAAGGAGGGTCTTGTGTAGTGGTTTTCACACTTAAGTAGAGTAGGATGATTAATTTCAAATAGGTGTCCTTACTCGTCCTTCTTTAGATATGACGAACGAGTGTTGAAGTCGAACTACTTAAACATACTTAGTCTTATTGCTCAATTGTTGGTTTCAATTGAAGTGGACTAGACGAGTGGATCAACTAGTTGGGAAGGGTTAACCTTGCCTAACAGGTTGACCTTGTAGTTTTACTTGACTCTCACATGTGTTGGATGAGTGCATGTAGTTGAAGCTAACAAGAAAAATATTCGTCATCACTACATCACTTTTTAAGGTAATGCCATGAATGTGTTTTTAACCATTTTTCTCCCAAAAAAAAAAATGATGATGCAGATATACCAATTACTAGGAGTTGAAAAATAGAGCAATGTTAGCTGACATGTTTTATGTTGTGGGCTAGTAGAGTTCGTGTTTTATATATATAATAAAATATGGATTATTTGGAGTGTATTTTAGTGAGCATTTATTAGAACCAAGAGTGGAATGTGATCAACATATACTGTTAATATTGACTCCTTTTAGTGCATCTTATTATTAATAGTATAGATTTTATTACCATGTATGTTTTTAATTATAGATAATTTTTAATGGGATTGGCTCGCTATTTTCACAATGGAAATGTTCCTATCCTCTACTTGTTACAATATTGGTTTGGCCCATTAAAACCAATACACTCTGATATTCTCTCACCCACATATATATATATATATATATATATATAGAGAGAGAGAGAGAGAGAGAGAGAGAGAGAGAGAGAGAGAGAGAGAGAGAGAGAGAGAGAGAGAGAGAGAGAGAGAGAGAGAGAGAGAAGCAAGGGAATAGGTCCTTTCACATACGGGCACTCCATTTTTGCATGACTTCTTTCTCTTATTCTAGCACCTCATAAGGTGTGTTGTGCTTCTCTTAATCTCTACTCCTATATTTTCTTTTTACAAATATATGCTAGTAATGATAGAGAGTAATAGAGATTATTTTATCCACTTTGGTTTTGTGGATCTTTGTTGAAGTTATCTATCATGTTCTTCATGTTAAAAAAAAAAGGCTCTCTTCTTTCTATAGTTTGTATTTTTTTTTTCTAGATAGACAAATAACTGAACTCATGTTTTCTGCTATTTTAACCCAAATTTTTAGCTATTGCATTATTTATAAAAAATTACACATCCCAATTATCTATTTGTACGTAATTTAAATATTATTTCTACCAAACAAACATTTATCAAAAAATAAACAAACATTTATCAAAAACCAAACATCAAACCTGTATAAGAGCATTCATATCAAAGCTCTCAAAATGCTAAAAAGCTATTTTTTAGCAACACAAACAATAAAATGCACTACATCAATGATGTTAAAGATAAAAAATTTAGCACCCAAGTTACAGTAACTGCTATCTTTGACAGCTTACTAGCAGCTTACTATAGGAACAAACTTAAAAAAATTCATTTTTTATTCCATTCTCTCTCTTCTCCTCTTAAATAATATTTTGTTTCTCTTTCTTCTCAAAATTTCTCTATTTGTTGTCGTCTTATCCTCCATTCTTTTTGTATTTGTCTCTTTCTTATCTCTTTTTCTCTTTTTGCTCTCTCTTCTTCTCCTCTTGCTTAAGCTCTTTCCAAAAAACAAAAAAAAAAAAAAAAAAATGTGGTGGTGGTAAATGATTTTGGGTCATGATTTGCTGTGCTGTGGTGGTGGGTCATGGGTTCAATGTGTTGTGGTAGGTCACGGTGGTAATGGTGGGTTTGCTCTCTCTCTAAGCCATGGTGGGTTTTTTAAGGCTTTTTCTTTTTTCTTTTTCCAGTGGTGTTGGTGGATTGTTTGGGTTTTTTTTTTTTTTTTTTTTTTTTTTTTTTTTTTTTTTGGAGGTGGCTTGTGATTGTGATGGTGGTTGTTGTGGCTGGTGGTGTTGGTCTACTGTAATGGGTTTTGTCGTGGGTTGTTGATGATGGTAGTTTTTGTTATGGCTGTGGCGATGATTTTGTTTTGGGGTTTTTATTTGTGGTGGGTTGTGGCTCTCATAGTGGTGGTGATGAACATGTCTGGTGGTGGCTGACGGTGGTTGTTGTGGCTAATGTTGTTGGTCTATTTTAATTGGTATTGTGGTGGGTTGTTGATGATGGTGGTGGTTGTTTTGTTTGTGGTGGTCATTTTGTTTTGGATTTTTTTTCCGGTGATTTGTGGTTGCCACGGTGGTGGTGGTGGTGAACGTAGTTGGTTGCTATGAACTTTTTGGGGGAAGTTTTATTTTATTTTAATAATTTGTTTATATTATTTTAATGAGATGAATGTAAATATAGAACTTTTGATGTTGAGTGTATTGTAAAATAAGTTGTTAAAATAGATAAAATAGATTTTTGAATTGCTAAACGCTAAAATTTTAAAAAGCTTTGATGTGAATGCTCTAACAAACCAGTAAACCCAAATCACAAACCACCTAGCCAAAATCCACGAACCACACCCAAGCCACCAAATTAGCAGACACCATCCACCACCCACACCTATAACACCAAATCGGCAGCCACCATCCACCACTCACACCCAGACCACCAGATCACACTAAAACAAAATGCATTTTTAGCAACAAAATTTAGTGAGGAAATTTTTTTTCATTGCTAAAAGCTATCATATAGTGAGGAAATTTAAATTTTGTTGCCAATTATAAAAAATAAATAACTATTGGCGACTAAAATACAATTTCGTCGCTAAAAAGTAAGGCGCCAATAAAAAGCAAGGACAGGAAGCTTTTTGATTTACGGTGACGAAACTATTCGTTGCTAAAAATATAATCTTTGGTGATGAAAATTTTTTTTTGCCAAAAATTTTTGTTGCTGGGAATATATTTGGTGATGAAATTGGGTTCATTGCTGAAGATAACCTTTAGTGACGAAATAACTCGTCACTATAAGCTTGCAAGAATATTTTTGGTGACGAAACCAGATTTGTCGCAGAAGATAACCTTTAGTGACGAACTAATTTGTTCACTGCTGAAGATAGCCTTTAGTGACGAATCCAATTTTGTTGCTAAAGCTTTAAGTTAGGGTTTTATTCATTTTGAGCCAACCAAAAAAAAGGGAACCACCCAAAATGAAAAATCATGCCTAATGCACTTTTAGGCGTAAATGCACTTTTGGTCCTTATATTTTGGGTCATTTTTCGATTTGGTCACTAAACTGATTTTGTTCCTAGGTCAGTCCCTGACTTTTTAAAATCGTTTTTAAAATGGTCCCTACTGTCAACCTAGTTACGAAAAAAGCTGAGGTGGTAAACAACGTGTCCTATTTGCTGACATGGCCCTGACGTGGATATTAAAATATTATTAAAAATACCACGTCAGCATCCATGTCAGCGTTTTAATGACAAATCAGCATTTTAATTAATAAAAAAATTTAAAAAAATTCAAAATCAATAACAAAAAAAGAAAAAACTTTTTAAGATCCTCTCTTTCTCTGTGTTTGTGTCTGTATCTTTCTTCTTTTCGTTTCCTCTTAATTTTTTTATTTTTTATTTATTTATTTTTTCCAGATCCTCTCTTTCTCTGTCTCTTGGTGCGTATTTGTGTTTGTATCTTTCTTTGTTCAAGCTTTCAATCCCTCTCTCTCTTTTAATCTCTGACATTCTCTCTTTCTAAATCTGACTCTCTCTCTGGGTTTTTTTAGTTTTCCGTGGGGTGGTCAGTAATGGAGGTGGAGATCGGTGGTCGAGGTGGAGATCGGTGTGGTTGGGGTGGTCGTGGTGGAGATCGGTGGTTGGGGTGGTCTTGGATTATGGGTTTGGTTGGAGATGGAGATGGCTAGGTTTGGTTGGAGAGGTTGGGTTTTTCGGGTTTCAGTGGGGGTGGGCTGTGACCGTGGAGATCGGTGTGGCCGTGGAGATTGGTGTGTGTCTTGGATTTGTGTTTACATGTTTAGTTGTAGGTGGGGATTTTTTGGGTTTCTGTAGGGGTGGGTGGTTGGTAGTGGAGGTGGAGATTGGTGTGGCCATGTTTGTGTTTCGGAGATGGAGTTGTCTCAGTGAGTTTGGTTTCGTGTTTGTGGTTTTTTTTTTTTTTTTTTTAATATTTATTTCTTGGATTTATTGGGTTTGATTTACTAGAGGTTTATGGGTTTGATTTCTTGGATTTATTGAGTTTGATTTACTAGATGTTTATAGGTTTGATTTCTTAGATTTATTGGGTGGTTTATAAGTTTGATTTCTTGGATTTATTAGGTTTGATTTACTAGATGTTTATGGGTTTGATTTCTTGGATTTATTGGGTTTGATTTGGGGAAGAACATGAAGCATGGAGTTCATGTCCTGGGGAAGAAGAAGAACAATGTTCTTCCGAAAAATAATGAAAAGCAAACCCATTTTTTAAACTCAATTTTTTAACCTGAAAAAGCTTTTTTTTCTTAATTTAATTAAATTAATGTTTATTTATTTTAAAATTTCTGACCTGGACTTTTGTTTTAATTTTTTATTAATTTAAATCTGACGTGGCATTTCAAAAATGTTAAATAAGTTTTTTTAATAATATTTTAATATTCACGTCAATGCCATGTTAGTAAGTAGGACATGCCGTTTGCCGCCTCAGCTTATTTTGTAACTAGATTAACCATAGAGACCATTTTAAAAATAATTTTAAAAAGTCAGGGACCGATTTAAGAGCAAAATCAATTTAGGAACCAAATCGAGAAATTACCCAAAATATAGGAACCAAAAATGTATTTACACCAAAATTTTAAAAAAATAAAAATCTAGTTAAACCCAAAAACAAAAACAAAAAAAAAAAAAAAAAAAAAAAAAAAAAAAAACAAATAAAGGAAGAAAACGAAAAATCATGCCCGGTGGCAGAACCTATACAAAAGAAAAAAGAAAAAAGAAAAAATCCAGTTAAAGCTTTTTTTTTTACTTTAAACGATAGACAAAAGTTAGGGTTTTATATTTTTTTCAGAGTCTGAGCCGCCTCTGTCTCTCTCTTCCTCACTCTCGTCTTCGGCTCTCTCTTCTTCTCTCAGCTCTCTGCTCCGCCGCGCCGCCACCTCCCTCACCTCGCCACTGTAGCGCCCCAACTCCTCTCCCTCAGCCTCGGTTCCCTTTCTCTCCCTCCCCTTCACCTGGCCGCACCTCTCTCTCTCTCCCTCACCCTTGCATTTCCGCCGCCGCCCCAAGCTCCTCAGCTAGCCACCGCTGCCGCCATACCCTCTCATCTCCTCCTCCGCTGCTAGTCTCGTACCTCCTCTTCCCTTTGTATTTTTTTTTTTTGGTATTTCAGTTATTAATTTTTTTTATTTCGTGTAATTTTTTTTTCCTTCATAATTATTCTTAGTGAAAGTTTTTTATTATTGTTCATGAATTCAACCTGTTGCCACCACCCACCACCCACACCCCAAATTGCCATCGCTAACCCATCACCACCCCTTCACACATCCCAAACCCATCAAACTAGATCAAACCGTTTGGCACCAGATCATTTGCATCAGAGATGAAGAAAGAGAAAGGCATATATTTTATAGCCCAAAGTTGGGAGAGGGATAGAGGGTATACCTTGAAGCAAAATTGACCAATGAATCTTAAGGCAAAAGTACATAGTATATAATAGTAGTAAAGTCAAAGATTTTTAATTTTTTATGACAATTTCAATTTTCAATGTTGTCGGCATTATTATTATTTCTAATTAATTTTTTTTTAAAAAATTCAGAAATATAATATAAGAAGCGCTCAGCTGTTTTATGTTAGTTGAAAACAATTAACATTGAACAAATTTTGAATAATTCTGGGTTTTGCATTTTTTTTTGTATATATATATATATATTAATTGTACAGATCCATTCTAAAAATTATCGGGTCATTGCACTACTTTGCACTCCAATCTATTAAAACTTGCGAAGTAATTACCAGTTACCACTCCAGTGCAAGTCACATGATCCTAATGCAATAAATTGTCCATTTTGCGCTTTCACACAGTGAAATTATGACACTGTCCTTACTAATATTCAGCGGTGGTTTCAGAATTTGCCTTGAGAAGCGAGTAAAAATTAAAAATGATTAATTTTTTTTTCTATATATACAACTTACATGATATATATAATAATCTAAAATAATATTGTAAATATAATTTAATATACAATATAACTATATTGTACAATAGTCTAAAGATTGGTAAGGCAATAAGAGCATTTGCAGCAGTGGAGCTAAAAAACTATAATGCTATTTTAGCTCTACCAATATAGCAAAATAAGCTCACAGCAGTGGAGTTAAAGTCATAAAATTTGGCTGATTTGCTACAGTGCACATCTATAGATAGATGTGTACTGTAGCACTCATCTAAAAAAAAAAATTTTTTTTTTAATCATCAGCTGATTAAAATAATCACTCCCACTCACTTTTTTTTCATTCTTTTATTTTATAGCTCATCGTCCCCTCACTCTCAACTCCTTCTCACTCTCAACTCCTTCTCCCTCACTCTCAACTCTCAGATCACTCCTCCCTCACTCATCATCGTCGCCGCCACAGACCAGCCCAGCCCACGCCGTCCCTCGCCGTCCCAACCCGGCCCAGCCACGCCGTCCCAGCGGCATCTCCCTCACTCATCTCTCTCACCCATCGCACTCTAGATCACTCATCCCCCTCACTCATCACCGTCGCCGCCACAGACCAGCCCAGCCCACGCCGTCCCTCTCCGTCCCAGCCAAGCCCAGCCCACGCCGTCGCCGCATCTCCCTCACTCATCTCCCTCGCTCATCGCACTCCAGCTCATCTCCCTCACTCATCACCGTCGTCGTCCGTCGCCGTCGCAAGCTCTCATCTCACTCATCAAGCTCTCCACGCCGTCGCCGTCCCAGCCCAGCTCACGCCGTCGCCGTCGCCGTCCCAGCCGATCCACTTCAGGTCAGTGCTCTTTCTTTTCTTTTGTAGTGAATTTTTTTTGTTATTTGGTCTCTGTGCACATGAATTTTTTCTGTTTTTTCTGTTATGGGTTTAGTGTGATTTTGTGGTCTCTGTATTGGGAATTTTCTGTTATTTTGTTGTGTGGATTCTGTGCTCTCTGTATTGGGAATTTTCTGTGTGCAGGAATTGGTTGTGTGGATTATGTGTCTCTGTATTGGAAATTTTGTGTTTGGAAATTTTGTGTTATTTTGTTGAGTGGATTCTGTGCACTCTGTATTGGGAATTTTCTGTTTGCAGGAATTGATTGTGTGGATTATGTGGTCTCTTAGTGTGAATTTGTGGTCTCTGTGCCCTTGGAATTGGTTGTGTGAATTTGTGCGGGAAAGCTATGTTTTGTTGTTAGTGTAAATTGTGTGCACAAAACCACATTCCTGTGTTGCATAAAACCAAAATTGACTCATGGCTCATTTAAATGTCTCTGTAATATAACCTATCAAAAAAAAAAAATGTCTCTATAATATAAATGTAAGTTTATTGTATAATTTATCTATGTAATTTGTTGTGTCGATATAAATGTTAGTTTGGAAATTTTCTGTGTGCAGGGAAGTTTATATATATTTTTTCTAATTTTATGGAGTCACGTAGGGACACAGAGTTACGTAGAGACCTAACATTTATCACGGGTATCATGAATGGGGATATAGAAATTGACTCTCAATTTTTGGGAACGTCTCAAAATACTCCTACGTCAGTTTCTGATTCTCCACCTCCACCACCACCACAAGTTGAAAATACCTTTTCTACAAAAAGAAAACGGGGCTCTAATTTTACTGTAGAGGAAGATAAACTTTTAGTGGCAGCATGGCTCAATACTAGTGTTGATGCCATAAGCAGTAATGAACAAACACAAAATACCTTTCGTCAAAAAGTTTGGGAATATTTTATGCAGTACAATACATCCGGTACCACACGCACTGTTATCTTCTTACTAAGTCGTTGGGGTACGATTAGTGAGAAGACAAATAAGTTTGCTGGGTGTATGGCTCAAATTAACGCACTTCATCAAAGTGGTATAACCGAAGAAGATAAGGTATGAATTATATTACAATAGTGTTAAAATGTTCATTCACCAATAGTTTGAAAATATTAATTATGTTATATTTGTTTTAATTTTTTTTTTAGATTATCAATGCGAAGGCTTTGTATTTAGAGAAGTACAAGAAACCCTTTCTTCTTGATCATTGTTGGCTCATGTTAAAGGACCAACCAAAGTTTGCCGATCCTAATAATGCTAGATCGAGATCATATGTGCCTCCAACTTCAGAGGCAATATCTATTAGTGAAGGGGATTGTGGGTCCGGACTTGGTGACACTTCTAACTTGGAGAGACCTATTGGTAGGAAGGCCGAAAAGGCCATCCGAAAGAACAAAGCCGCCGGAAAAGATGTAGGGGAATATTTGAACAAAAAATTGAAATTGATTGAGGATGTAACTCGGTTGGAAGAGGAAAAAATGTATTTTGAGAGGGAAAAACTTGCAATTGAAAAGGCAAGTAGGGAAGAAAAACTTAAGATTGAGAGGGAAAGAATGATTATTGAGAAGAAAAAATGTGAGCGAGAAGAAAGGTTAGAGGAAGAGAGAATCATGATTATAGATACAAGTGGCTTAACCGGAGCACAAAAAGCTTTTTATGAACAACTCCAAGAGGAAATCATGGCAAAACGAAGATCATGTAATTAATGAGTTTAATTGTATTTTGGATGTAGTTTAGACTTTTATGTATTTTGTAGTGGTTTATGTATTTTGTAGTAGCTTATGTCACTTGATGAATTATCTTAAACTATATGTATGTATTTGTGTTATGACTTGAAGTGCAATCTAGCAAAGACTTTGAAGTGCAATCTTTTTTATCTTTTGTTAAGTTCTATTTGATCTTGTGATAGGCATTGATATGATTCTTTAATTCAATGAAATTATTATTTGATCAACTATGAGTATTACAGCCACTATGGAGTGCCTAGTATCATATGCTTGGTTTTGAGATGACAGGTCTTAGAATAAATCTATGAACAATGAGTATCCATAGTATTTCCAAGTTTTTTATTTTTAGATGTATGTGTTTGTGTTGTGATTTGTGCGTGAATTAGTTATATTTATTTTAATGTGGTTTATGTCACTTAATTTTAATCTTGCATCTATAGTAATAATTGATTTTCAATTGTCTTGAAGGTTGCATCCATGAATCACTTTGTGATTCGCAAGTTCCTTCTTGATGACTCAGATGAAGATGAGATAATCGAAGAACTTGTTATGGAAGCATCACAACCTAAGCGTCGTCGTCGTTCTATCCAACGTAATCATTTGGTAGGCCATGAGAGGCTTTTTCTTGATTATTTTGCTCTCACACCAGTATATCCACCTACTTTATTTCGTAGGAGATTTCGAATGAAGCGTTCTCTTTTTCTTCGTATTCAATCTCAAGTTGAAGCTCATGACTCTTATTTTGTCCAAAAAAGAAATAGTGCTAACAAACTTGGTTTATCTTCATTGCAAAAGATAACTGCTGCACTTAGAATGCTTGCGTATGGAGTATCGGGTGATTTGATAGATGAATATGTGCGGATTGGAGAAACTATTGCATTAGAAAGTTTGAAAAAATTTGTTACTGCGGTAATTGATGTTTTCTCTGAAGAATACTTGAGAAAGCCAAACAATGAAGACATTGCTAGACTGTTAGCTCACGGCGAACGTCGAGGTTTTCCAGGTATGTTAGGTTCAATTGATTGCATGCATTGGAAGTAGAAAAATTGTCCATCTGCATGGAAAGGTCAATATTGTGGTCATATTCGTGAGCCTATTATTATTTTGGAGGCAGTAGCATCATATGATCTTTGGATATGGCATGCATTTTTTGGATTACCTGGGTCAAATAATGATATTAATGTGTTAGAGCGATCTCATGTATTTAATGAATTGGCTGAAGGACGTGCTCCTACAATACAGTACTCAATTAATGGTCATGACTACACTATGGGATATTACCTTGTTGATGGTATATATCCAAAGTGGGCAACATTTGTGAAAACAATCCCAGCTCCACAAGGACATAAGTATAAATTATTTGCAGCAGCCCAAAAGGCGTATAGGAAGGATGTTGAGCGTACATTTGGAGTGCTTCAAGCACGTTTCGCAATTGTCCGTGGACCTGCACGATTTTTTCATCTTGAAACACTTAAAAAGATCATGAAAGCGTGCATAATTCTCCATAATATGATTGTTGAAGATGAGCGAGAAGATGAGCGGGATGATAATGAAGTGGTAGATTTGGATTATGAACAAAATGATGGAGTGGATAATCCTCCTCTACAAATGTTACGTGAACAAAGTGATGAATTTTTGTCATACATTGAGAGGCATGGACGCATTAGAGACCGAGAAATCCATTTTCAACTCCAGTCGGACCTTATTGAACATTTATGGCAATTGCAAGGCGAGTCGTAGGAACTTTCTTTTTTGTATGTGGGTTTAGTATGAGTCATAAGAACTTGTGCGAGTGTGTGAGTTTTATTGTAATTTGGTTTGAATTATGTATGTGAGCAAATCTATGGACTACATTGTTCTTGCTATAATATGTATTTTATTTTCTATGTTTTCTTATAAATCTATGGACTACATTATAAAGTTCCTTCATTTCATAGTTCACATTATTTCAAGGTTGCTTCCGGATAATTGAGACGATAATACGTTATCATGATAATTGAAAAATTGTTTTACTAAAAAAAAAATGTATGAGTATAATTTGGGGTTAAAAAAAAATATAACACTAGACGATTATTTGCTATCACGCGGCGGCGGCGGCGGCGGCGGAAAAAGAGTCGTCGGTGGCGGTGGTGGCGGCGACGGCGACGACGGCAGTGGAAAAAAAGTCGTCGGCGATGGCGGCGGCGGCGGCGATGGTGGTGGCGGCGGTGGCGGTGGCAGTTGAAGGTGGTTGTGGTTGTTGTTTATTGTATAAGATATATTATTTTATTGTAGTGGATATATTATTTTATTGTAATGGATATATTATTTTATTGTGATGTTTATATTATTTTATTGTGTTAAAAGCTAAAATAGATCCACTGCTGCAGCATGTATGTAGGTAAAATAGATAAAGTAACTTTTGATGGAGCTAAAAAGCTAAATTTTTAGCTCCACTGCTGTGGATTCTCTAACCATTGAATACATAAACAAATATAATTAAATAACTAATCATACATTTTTTTTTTTGGTCAAATTCATGATAACTTATTATATTTATATGTAATATTAATTAAAGAAAAAATATATGATAAAAAAGAATAATAACAAACCTAAGAGTAGGATTGGGATTAAATATGAGACTAAATATCTGTTTGAGATTTGCTTATTTTACTAAAACTGAAAACTTTTTATTAAAAGTACTGTATATAAAAATAAAAGTTAGTTAAAATAATTTAATGAGACCCATGAATAATGCCAAAAAGTGCAGTGGAACTTATGAATAGTAGCAAAAATAAGCTGACTTTTTAATTTTTTCTAAACACACACTAAGCTTGTGTTTGCCAACAAATGTTTGTGCATTGTGCGTTTTTTTTTTTTTTTTTTTTTTTTTTTTTTTTTTTTTGCTAATCCCACGTCACTGTTCATGGACCAGGCAACTTGTGAAAAACAAAGCAACAATGTTTTTCCTTTTAAAAATTATTTTGCTACAGTGTTTTCAGTAATAAATTTTTAGTTTTTAGCAAGATAAGCGGTATCCAAACAGATCCTAAGAGGGGAAAAAAAAGAATAAAGTTTAGTTACAAAATTGATTATAGCCTAAAACTACAATATTACTTAATAATATAAATATTATTATATATTTTGGAAATCTAATTATTGGATTGCATGTTCTTTACACTCTTAATACACTTATCAAATTTTATGTTAATCGGATATTTATTACTATATGATCTATAAACTTATATTTTATGAATAATTTTATACTACAAAATCTTGCAATTTAGTGTGCGTTTGGCTCTAAATTAAAAAGTTAGCTTATTTTACTATTCAGCTTATTTTTGCTACTATTCATGGATCCCACTACACTTTTTGGTACTATTCATGAATCTCACTGTACTATTTCAACTAAATTTTACCTTTATTTACAGTACATTCAGCAAAAAATTTTCAGTTTTAGCAAAATAAGCAGATTCCAAACAGATCCTTAAACACTTTTTTAATGACATAGCTATTAATCTTTAATTTTTTAGAAATTTTGCAAGTATGGAGTATATAAGAAGATGTAATTTAATGATGAATTTTTCAAAATTTATCTCGAATAAAAAGATATTGAGTAAGATTGTAGCCTTAGGTTACAACCAATTTTGTCGCTAAACTTTGTCACAAAAAAATAAAATAAAATAAAATAGTAACTGATATAAGTTTTTACTTTTAAAGTGTATGGCTTGTTAACCATGCTCATGCTCACTCTCTTGGAATTGGAGCAAACAATAAAAGATTTTTTGGACTTTAAAAATCTAAAGAGCATCTATCAAACTACTTGATCAAATAGAGAGAAAAGCTGGGAAAACATAGTAGGAATAAAGAGAGATAGAGAGAATGAGGAAATAATCATAGATATAGATACAAATCTGTTGGTTGTAATGAACTAATGATGGTGTAATTTTTAGCTGATGAAGAAAAAAAAGTTCAGAAAAAGCCTCATTCAACTGTCAACAGCAAAGTTTTTTATTTTTTCTCTATAACAAAGGGTGAAAATAAAGGGTAAAGGGAACATCTACCATTTAAAAGAAAATATAAATATAAATATATATATATATATATATATATATATATATATATATATATATATATATATATATATATATAATCGAAAGGGCAAGGCCAATCACTTGGTGCATCGAAAGGGCAAGGCCAATCACTTGGTGCATTGCAAATTACAAGATATAATGTTTATTGTATAAAATTGAATATTTCGTCCAAAATGCCAATATATATATATATAATTAAAATAAGTTAGATTAAATAATGAAATTATTTCCTTAATTTTTTTTTCAAATATTAGTAACGAAATTATGATCTTAATTGAAATTTAGACTTCTGGAATTTTGATACGTAACAGAGTAAGCAAAATTAACTTCATATTTTTATATACTTAAAATCTAATATATATATATATATATATAAAACCGAAACCTTTGCTGGCACCATAATTTTCCACGTCAGCACAATATTTAATGTAAGGACACAATTCGTAACGAGTCGTAGCAGTGCTGGGTTCGCACGTAAAAAGGCCCCAACAATATCATTTGTAGAGCGTGGGTTTGAAAGGCTAGGCCTTGGTCAACAGGCGGTGGGTTTTTCGCAGTGTTCATACATGGTTAAGTTGTCTTCACACCTGGAGTCTTTCTCCTGGAGGTGGGCTGGAAGGCTCTGGTTTTTGGCCATTTTTTCCCCCCAGCCCCCTTTGGCGCAACTCCTTTTTTATTATATAGTCCGTCTTGGTTGATCCTAGCCCTCCGCTTGTTGGTTGGGCAGGTGCTTACTTCTGTATCCATCCCATCAACCGTCCCCTCTTACTTTTTACTAGTTGCAAAGACCGAAGTTTACACCGTCCAAACGTCTTTTCTCATTAATCGGATCTGGACGTTGGCAGGCGCATTTAATGAGGAGGGGACGCATTTTCCTTGATCCACTTTTACACCCTGCTTCCCTGTGGGTCCCATCCCACTCACATCCTCTTCAGGGGGCCGTTTGGGGATAGCCTTTGCCAAGACGTTGGCCTTCCCATTGAAGTTCTGGAATGCCGAGGACAGGGTAGCTCCCCAGCCATTCCCCTTGACACCCCGGCCATTGATTATTCGCCCTCGGCAAAAGACCTCCTCGGCACGGGCCCTGGGCCCAGATAAAGTTTGGGCCGGATTGCCGACTTCTCGGACCCACAATAGCCCCTCAAAATCCTGCTATCCATCTCCTCGGATGGATAGGAGGGTTTTGATGACACGACCCTGACATCAGAGGTCTGCCAATGCTTGTCAATCCTTGTCACCTATTGGTTCCCAAGGTTCTTCACCCGCCTAAGGCACGTTCCTAGAGCCCTTGGAAGGCGAAACGTGGCCTCATTAAATACGGGCGGCTTTGTGCTCCCCACGTTCTACGGTACGATGGAAATTGAACGGTGGTGATCTTCTGGCCCTTTTGGGCGGGAAAAAGGTGTGCAGTTACCCTAGAAAGTATAAAAGATTTTTTGGGGATGGATCCGTCTCTTCAGTTCTGCACTTAAGAGTTTTAGTGCGTGTATTCTGGGTTCATCTGAACTTCCGCCCAAATTCAAGTCTATCTCAAGCACATAAAGCCTGTCCGAAGCGTAATTCCTCTTTTATGTAAGTTCCCTACCTCCATTAACTCGTGCTTTTTCTTTTCTGGGTTTATTTTTCTTTGGCTCTCTTTCCTTTCCCGTCGCGGGTCGGGTTTGTCTAGTAAATCACAAAGATGACTAAATTTAGACTGAGGAAATTAGTCGATACTGAAGAGGCGATGAATAAGTTCATCGTTGATTATAGGATTCCCCCTAACGTAAATCTGAAGCACTGTAAGATGGGGGAATGGCACTATAAGAGGGATACGGGCGCGGTTGTAATTCCCGTCCTCGCCTTTGTAGAGGGAGGTATGAGAATCCCAATGGGACCAGTGACGAGGGGTTACCTCAGACATTTCCGTTTAGCCCCCACCCAGTGCGCCGGCAACGTTTTTAGGATTCTGGGTTGCGTAGACGCTTTAAATGAGAAGATGGGGTTAAGACTGACCCATCATGATGTGAACTGGTGTTATAACCTCCAAAAGTTGAAGGGGAAAACCTACTACATGAAGTCAAGGGACGAAAGGGTTCGATTAATCCAGTGCCTCCTTGACTCCAACAAGGGACTGAACAAGGATTTCCTTATCGTCTTTGGGGAATGGCACGATGGCGATCCGTGCCCCACAGTAGAAGGAGAACCAGGTGGGGTACTGGGAATGGAAGGATGATGATCCTTTATGCCTTTCTAATCTAATGTTAGTTCGGTAACTAACCATGCATACGTGTTTGTCTTTTTTGTAGATCCACACGCCCACACGCGACATTTTCATTTAGTCAACCGGGCGGACTTGGAGACCGTTTTACAAGCGACAGTTTTCGTAAATGACAGAGATGGTCAAGTCCGAGCAGCTCACAAAATACTAGGGTACCCTCCTGTTCAAAAGTCATTTACGGACGCAAGGCACGTGATTAGCGCCCGCCGTCCTTGGCTTCCAAAAATTACCGTAGTTGAAACGGGATTTTTAATCTCCCAGGAGCCAGCTGTCCCCGAGAACATCCCACAGGTGGGCCCCTCCTCGCCTCATCAAGCAGCAGAGGACGAAGGCGAGGCAGATCGGTCCGAGGAAGGTTTTGGGGCATTTGATCTTGTCTACCAATCCGAGGATCCTTCTGGTGATATAGGTGACCCAGCCCTGTCCGAGGCGGAACTGTCGTTAATAGGCACCTCTTCTCGAGCTGAAATGGGACTCAAGAGAAAACCCTTGACCCCCCTTCTCCAACTCCTCGAGGGCTAGCCTGGGAAGGATACGCAGGAAACGCCGCAATCCGAGGCTCCTCCCCTACCCCCTCGGCCTCAGATTATCCAGACCAGGTCCTTTTCCGCCAAATCACAGCCGCAGCCCCCTCGCCCCGAACCTCCTGCTTCCTCCCAACTAGCTCGGCCTCTTCGACCCGAAGGCACTGATTCGTAAAGAAAGAGGAGTCCAAAGGGCAAGGAAGTTATGGATGGGGGAAAATCCCCACCTCCTAAGGAGAAGGATGAGGCTCCACGCACTAAACAACTGAAGATCGGGCCTCAAACCAAAGGCAAAGAAACTGCAGCCCAATCCTTCCAAGGCAAGGGAAAAGGGACTGACACCCAGTCCTTGCCGAGTGCCTGGCTTCCTGCCCCAATGCTTCACGGGGGCCCACTACTTGAAACGGCATCCCTGAGGGACCTCGGAGATGGCGAGAGTGGCTACGTGGCAGACGCATTAGGGAGAACCATGCTGCTCCCTAAGGACATGGATGAGCTGAAGAAAATGAGGATGCAGGAGGTCTTCCTCAGTACTAAGAGGTACTTGGGAATGGTAAGATTTCTTAGAACCTAATACCTTATTAACTCTTGCCTTTGGTTTATCACTAACTATACGTTCATCTCCCTTGCCAGGCTCTCCAGGCTACCTATAGGATAGAGGAAGAGGTGAATAACAAGAGTAAGGTGGCCGAGAACGAACGCAAGAGGCGCATAACGGTCTCGAAGACTCTTGAAGCCTCTGAGGATGAACTTGCCAGAGTCAAGGCTGACTTAACAATAACTACCCGTGAGAGGGATAACGTCTCGGCCGGCCTAGCTAGCGCCCAAAAACAGGCCGAGGACCAAACAAAGCGCGTACTTGAAGCCGAGGATCAGTTGCGAATAGCCAAAGCCCTGATCGAGGATTTAAATAAGCAGCTGGCCGCGGCTATGCATGACAAAGGAGTGGCGGAATACGCTCGTGAGGAAGCCCTAAGGGCCAAGCACGAGGCTGAGTTTGCCAGGAACGAGGCGGAGGTTGCCAAGGAAACGGCCGAGGATGATGGTTACAATATGGGAGTGGCTGAAAACCAAGCCACCCTTAAGGCCCAGATTCCTGGAGTATGCAGGTTTTATTGCTCTCAGGTTTGGGAGGAGGCACTGAAGCGAGCTGGGGTAGATGCTTCATCTGATCTGTGGAAGGTGGAGAACGTGTTCTACCCTACAGCCATCCGCGAGGCCGCTTCCTTTAGCTCTGTGGCGACGGGTGACCAACCCGAAGAAGGGGTCACTCAGTTGAAAGACCTACAGGCTAGCGGCTCTTCTGGCGAGACGCTCAAAGAGGGGGAACTTCAGGATGTGATAGTGATATCTCAGCATGTGGATCCTGAAGCACCTAAAGAGGTTGCTGAGCCCGTGGTTGGCATTTAGATATCTAGTACGGAGGAGCCAGCCACAATTACCCAGCCGCCACAGGCAATTCCCCTTGCTGTGGTCCCCCAAGGTACCAATGCTGACCCTGTTCAACCTTCCCTAGAAGAGACCATCCTCCAGGGCAGCGAAGCTGATCCCATTCCTTCCTCTCAGGACGAGACCGACGAAAAAGTAAAAAAGTAGGAATCCTGGCTAGGCTTTTGTATCCATTTCTAATTTAGAGATTTTAATTTGTTTTTTTTTTTTTTTTTTTTTTTTTATTTCGAAAACTTTCTAATCTGTTGATAATTTGCAAGCATTTGAACATGCATATATAAAATCTAGTTTTTTCCTTTTTCCTTCTGGTTATTTGTTAGCTGCCTTCGTTGATGCGTAATATTGTTTATGAATTTCTGCGCCGATTCATTTTAACATGTACGAATACTTGTGCATGCAATACACTTAACATCATGTTTCAAAACCCTAGCTTACTTGCACCCGCAAAGCCTTTAGACTCGTTTCTAACCCTCGTTCAACTAAGGTATAGGCATTACTTTAGATATCGCACGCATCTGCCAAGTCCCGCTTAGCACCTAGGTTTCATGAAAGTGGTCTGTTTCCCCATAGGCTTGAGTCCGAGGACCATGCAATGCCTTGGTTCTGTCCGAAACCTAGTTTTCTCATCCAAGTAGTTGGTTTCCCGATAGGCTTGAGTCCGAGGACCATACAATGCCTTGGTTCTGTCCAAAACCTAGTTTTCTCATCCAAGTAGTTGGTTTCCCTATAGGCTTGAGTATGAGGACCATGCAATGCCTTGGTTCTGTCCAAAACCTAGTTTTCTCATCCAAGTAGTTGGTTTCCCCATAGGCTTGAGTCCGAGGACCATACAATGCCTTAGTTCTGTCCAAAACCTAGTTTTCTCATCCAAGTAGTTGGTTTCCCCATAGGCTTGAGTCCGAGGACCATACAATGCCTTGGTTCTGTCCAAAACCTAGTTTTCTCATCCAAGTAGTTGGTTTCCCCATAGGCTTGAGTCCGAGGACCATGCAATGCCTTGGTTCTGTCCAAAACCTAGTTTTCTCATCCAAGTAGTTGGTTTCCCCAAAGGCTTGAGTCCGAGGACCATACAATGCCTTGGTTCTGTCCAAAACCTAGTTTTCTCATCCAAGTAGTTGGTTTCCCCATAGGCTTGAGTTCGAGGACCATGCAATGCCTTGGTTCTGTCCAAAACCTAGTTTTCTCATCCAAGTAGTTGGTTTCCCCATAGGCTTGAGTCCGAGGACCATACAATGCCTTGGTTCTGTCCAAAACCTAGTTTTCACATCCAAGTAGTTGGTTTCCCCATAGGCTTGAGTCCGAGGACCATACAATGCCTTGGTTCTGTCCAAAACCTAGTTTTCTCATCCAAGTAGTTGGTTTCCCCATAGGCTTGAGTCCGAGGACCATGCAATGCCTTGGTTCTGTCCAAAACCTAGTTTTCTCATCCAAGTAGTTGGTTTCCCCATAGGCTTGAGTCCGAGGACCATGCAATGCCTTGGTTCTGTCCAAAACCTAGTTTTCTCATCCAAGTAGTTGGTTTCCCCATAGGCTTGAGTCCGAGGACCATACAATGCCTTGGTTCTGTCCAAAACCTAGTTTTCTCATCCAAGTAGTTGGTTTCCTCATAGGCTTGAGTCCGAGGACCATACAATGCCTTGGTTCTGTCCAAAACCTAGTTTTCTCATCCAAGTAGTTGGTTTCCCCATAGGCTTGAGTCCGAGGACCATACAATGCCTTGGTTCTGTCCAAAACCTAGTTTTCTCATCCAAGTAGTTGGTTTCCCCATAGGCTTGAGTCCGAGGACCATACAATGCCTTGATTCTGTCCAAAACCTAGTTTTCTCATCCAAGTAGTTGGTTTCCCCATAGGCTTGAGTCCGAGGACCATGCAATGCCTTGGTTCTGTCCAAAACTTAGTTTTTGGCGTGGGTCCTTGGCTTTAGGGGAATTAGATCCTCGGCCAAGCCCCTAGAGTGATCCTTCTCATCCAAGTAGTTGGTTTCCCCATAGGCTTGAGTCCGAGGACCATACAATACCTTGGTTCTGTCCAAAACCTAGTTTTCTCATCCAAGTAGTTGGTTTCCCCATAGGCTTGAGTCCGAGGACCATGCAATGCCTTGGTTCTGTCCAAAACCTAGTTTTCTCATCCAAGTAGTTGGTTTCCCCATAGGCTTGAGTCCGAGGACCATACAATGCCTTGGTTCTGTCCAAAACCTAGTTTTCTCATCCAAGTAGTTGGTTTCCCCATAGGCTTGAGTCCGAGGACCATGCAATGCCTTGGTTCTGTCCAAAACTTAGTTTTCTCATCCAAGTAGTTGGTTTCCCCATAGGCTTGAGTCCGAGGACCATCCAATGCCTTGGTTCTGTCCAAAACCTAGTTTTCTCATCCAAGTAGTTGGTTTCCCCATAGGCTTGAGTCCGAGGACCATACAATGCCTTGGTTCTGTCCAAAACCTAGTTTTCTCATCCAAGTAGTTGGTTTCCCCATAGGCTTGAGTCCGAGGGCCATGTAATGCCTTGGTTCTGTCCAAAACCTAGTTTTCTCATCCAAGTAGTTGGTTTCCCCATAGGCTTGAGTCCGAGGACCATACAATGCCTTAGTTCTGTCCAAAACCTAGTTTTCTCATCCAAGTAGTTGGTTTCCCCATAGGTTTGAGTCCGAGGACCATGCAATGCCTTGGTTCTGTCCAAAACCTAGTTTTCTCATCCAAGTAGGTGGTTTCCCCATAGGCTTGAGTCCGAGGACCATACAATGCCTTGGTTCTGTCCAAAACCTAGTTTTCTCATCCAAGTAGTTGGTTTCCCCATAGGCTTGAGTCCGTGGACCATGCAATGCCTTGGTTCTGTCCAAAACTTAGTTTTTGGCGTGGGTCCTTGGCTTTAGGGGAATTAGATCCTCGGCCAAGCCCCTAGAGTGATCCATGTGATTAACGCGACCAAGCGTAGCCCCTAGTCAAGAAGCATAGACCTTAGCGGAACTTTGCACTTAAACTCTATAACCAGTTGTTAGAGATGACAAAGGAACTCTCTCGACTTACCGTCTATGCCAACACACAAGCCTCCCCACAGACGGCGCCAATTGTAAGGACACAATTCGTAACGAACCGTAGTAGTGCTGGGTTCGCACGTAAAAAGGCCCCAACAATATCATTTGTAGAGCGTGGGTTTGAAAGGCTAGGCCTTGGTCAACAGGCGGTGGGTTTTTCGCGGTGTTCATACATGGTTAAGTTGTCTTCACCCCTGGAGTCTTTCTCCTGGAGGTGGGTTGGAAGGCTCTGGTTTTTGGCCATTTTTTCCCCCCAGCCCCCTTTGGCGCAACTCCTTTTTTATTATATAGTCCGTCTTGGTTGATCCTAGCCCTCCACTTGTTGGTCGGGCAAGTGCTTACTTCTGTATCCATTCCATCAACTGTCCCTTCTTACTTTTTACTAGTTGCAAAGACCGAAGTTTACACCGTCTAAACGTCTTTTCTCATTAATCGGATCTGGACATTGGCAGGCGCATTTAATGAGGAGGGGACGCATTTTCCTTGATCCACTTTTACACCCTGCTTCCCTGTGGGTCCTATCCCACTCACATCCTCTTCAGGGGGCCGTTTGGGGATAGCCTTTGCCAAGACGTTGGCCTTCCCATTGAAGTTCTGGAATGCCGAGGACAGGGTAGCTCCCCAGCCATTCCCCTTGACACCCCCGCCATTGATTATTCGCCCTCGGCAAAAGACCTCTTCGGCACGGGCCCTGGGCCCAGATAAAGTTTGGGCCGGATTGCCGACTTCTCGGACCCACATTTAAAAAATAAAAAATAAATAAAAATTATAACTCCTCAAAACCCTAGCAACCTTACCCCTCTCTCAAGTTAAGAAATATAAAGCCACGGTTTCTGCAAACTCTCTCTTTCTCCAGACGTAGGAAGTCCTAAAGCATTCAAGATCTACAAAACTCTAGCAACCTTACCCCTCTCTCAAGTTAAGAAATATAAAGCCACAGTTTCTGCAAACTCTCTCTCTCCAGACATTGGAAGCCCTAAAGCATTCAAGATCTACAATGCACGGTATAGATTTTAGCTTATAAAGTTCAGCTTTTGTAAGGTTAGTTTTGTTTATATATTTAGTCCTTATGTTTAGGTTTAGGTTTAGGTTTTTTTTTTTTTTTTTTTTTTTTTTTTTTTTTTTTTTTTTTACTTTTATTTTTACCGCAAGAACTATTTAGGTATGTATCCCTTGCAAGCACACATGAACTTAAATTGTCTTTTAATATATACATGCTTTATTATTTTCTAATAGTTTTCCCGTGCATTGCACGGGTTAGCGACTAGTATATATAGAATATGATGTTAATACTTAGGAAACAAATATGTATTGTCAAACTTTCCTATGCATTGTGCATGTTTGAAACTAGTTGTAAAACATAAAGTTGAGCAATTGAGGGCTTGTGGTTCAGTAGTTACAAACTTTTGTTTAGGCTTGGCTATTATATTTTAATTTTTATTTGTCAACACTATATATATATATATATATATATATATATATATATATATATATTTAGAGAGTTTCAACTTATAGCGTCCACTTCTGATGATATAATATTAGACATATAATTAGATAATGTATAACATTTATGTAATTAGTAGATTATGGAAAATTCAACTATATAGTATATGACTTTTCAGTCATAAATATTGTTAAAAGAGGTTTAAAGTTTGTACTGTGTATCTAAGAGTTAGGTTATTTTGAATATACACCACTGTAAGTTTTTTTTTAAAAATATTCTCTCCTCTCTCCGTGTGTGTGTTAAAAATAGTTAGTATTTAAAAAAAAATAAAAAATAGAAGGTGGTTTTCTAAGAAGACTCTTTATTATTATATAGATAAAGTAAAATTTCTGCAAAATTTAATGCGAAATAAATTATATATCATTTTTAGAATTAAAAAAAAAAAACTCTAAACTCCATATTTTAAAATGAATAAATTAATAGAAATGTATTAGAAACATTTTTTTTTTGTATTGTATTTTTGTTATTATTTGTTAATAGTTAATATATGTTAGTTTGAATTTGAATTTGTTAATTTAGTTTTGAATATTAGTATATTTTTTTATTCTTGAATGACATAAAATCCTAATGTTGTTCTCCGCGCAATATTGTTTAGTGCTACAATTATTGTTATAAATTAAATCCTTCCAAGGTGTGTGCAAACTAAATAGCAGAATAATTTAAGGACAATCTTAATCCTTCTGAGAAGGAAAGTTCAGGATTCTCATTACAGAAGCTACAGAGGTCTAGAGAGTTCATGGTAGCAGCAAAATTCCTTACCTCTCGTTTTCTAAACAGAGAGGCGGTAGCGAGAACATTTAGACAGATTTGGAGGTCATTAAATGGATTTAAGATTCGTCATCTTGGAGACCAATTAGCTCATTTTGTTCCCGACAATTCAAATGATGAGGACAAAATTATCTCTAACCAACGCTGGAGCTTTGACAAACATTTGGTGGTTTTGGAGACATATGAGAGTGATAATCCTATACGCGAGCTTGCGTTCACACAGGCTGCCTTTTGGGTGCAGGTCCATGATATACCAATAAGATACATGACAAGGAAGGTTGCTGAGAGCATATGTGAAACAATCGGGGAAGTTAGTCGATCCATAGGGGCAGTGGATGATGATGGAGGACATTTCATTCGGGTTAGAGTGATAGTTGATATTTCTCTACCGTTATGTCGAGAAAGAGTAATCACTTTGGAGAGTGGAGAGAAGGCTTGGATTAGCTTCAAGTACGAGCGCTGGTGTGGTTGCCTTGATCACGGTAATAAGAACTGTAATTTGTGGATCCAAAGTAAAGGTACTCTTACAGAGGCACAACAACAATTCGGTCCAAACCTTCGTGCTCTGCCCTATCAGTCAACAGGCAAGAGTGTAATATTCGTACCTGGATATTACGAGAGAGATCCGGTGCACTTGCAGGTTAATTATTCGAAGGAGGTTGATGCTTCGGCGATCAGAGTTGAGAAGGTGGCTTCTACGGCAGTGGATGGTTCGGATATGGAAACTGAGGATTTCGGGGAAGGCATTAACGATGGTAATTTTTTGAAAAAAAAAAAAAAAAAAAAACTGATGATAACGGAAGGGATTTATTTTAGGAAGTAAATGCCTCCCTTGCCGAGTCAACTCTAGATTTTATTCCTTCAAATTACTCAGTAGCAGAAAATCAGGGGGAGTTAATTGTTGAGGAAATAGTGGAGATTGATCAAGATCTTTAGAAATTGGATAACCAAAATTCTGTGAGTGGATTGGATTCCCACGTGACCACCACAAAAAAGGGATTCAGATCTTCTAGATTTTTTAGGGTATTTTACCCATAGATTTCCTTAAATTCTAATCACTCTTTTATGATTTAAAGGTCTAAATTTTGTTATGCCAGTATTCCCCTAACAATATTCTTAAAATAATAAAATAATGTTGCAAACAAAACAATTAAGATTATTGTTAGTAAAATGATGACATGACAAAATTCATACCATTAAATCATTAAAGAATGGTTAAGATTTAAGAAAATTTATTTAATAGAGTACTCTAAGAAATCTAGAAGATCTGAATCCCCAAAAAAGATGAGGTTGCAAAGTCCTGTAAGCCTTATTCTGATAGTAGTCTTGTGACACTAGGACTCCCTGAAGCCAAGTCGTCTCTAAAGGATATTCCAAATACCTTTACCTCAACTTTCAAAACTCCAAGTAGGACATGGACACGGTAACAAGTAATCCTCCTGAGGGTGTTGTCATCAATGTGTGCTTATCAGGTCTAGGCAAAAGAACACACGATTCCAGTGATAGTTTTCTTGAATTATCAAATAAGAAGCATCAAGTTTCTTAGGAAGATGGTACTATTATAAATAAATTGGTAGAGGTTGGTCACCAGCCCTGCCAAGCACAATGAGTCTCTTAGTCAGGAACTGTCGTGAGCTTGAGAACCAACGTATAGGAAAAGAGCTTGGGGATTTGATTCGGGCAAAAGATCCCTCTGTTGTGTTTATAGCCAAAACATGGATAGATGAAGCAAGGCTAGACCGTATTCTTCACAACATAAATTTTGATCACAAGTGGGAGGTGCCAAGAGGAAGTAGGGGTGGGGACTTGGTGCTTTTTTGGAAAGACATAGTAAATTTTACAGTAGAGGATTCGCAGAGGTATTTCATAAATACCACAATTGATAAGAATTTGGATATAGAGTGACGTTTTACAAGTTTCTATGGCGAACCAAAAACTCACAAGAGACACGAGGCTTGGAACAAATTGAGAAGTCTGAATTCCAGATCAAATATACCTTGGCTTTGTGGTGGGGACTTTAATGAGATAACAAAGTAAGAAGAAAAATTGGGAGGTGCTTTAAGAGGCTATAATCAAATGCAAAGCTTTAGAGACATTATTGACGAATGTGGTTTCATGGACCTAGGATTCGTTGGTCCTAAATTCACTTGGAGCAAGCACTTTGAAGATGGACATTCCATTTGGGAGAGGTTAACCTAGGCATGGCGACAAGCAATTGGTTTCTTCAATTTCCAGGCTTTCGGGTTACTCATTTGCATTGTGTTTCTTCAATCTACACTCCACTCATTAATCCAACTGGATTGGATGTTTCACCAAGGAAAAAAGTGTTTCACTTGGAAGAGATATGGCTGTCCGATGCAAGGTGTGCAGAAACAATGGAGGTAGCATGGACTTCTACTGGGGAAATACTGGTAGATAATGATGTTTAAAAAAAAAAATAGACCAGTGCAACAAGGATTTAGAGTGGTGGAATAAGAATTGTTTTGGCAATGTTAAACATGACCTGGAGGAGAGGAAAAAGAGTTTGGAAAGAGCTGAGATCGAAGCAAGAAGGATTGGAATCAATACACGAGTCGGAGAACTCAAAGGCTGAAATTAATGTGCTTTTGGATAGAGAAATCAGAATGTGGAGTCAGTGATCAAGGGTTTTGTGGCTAAGCAAAGGTGATAGCAATTCCAAACATTTTCACAGCAAAGCAACTCACAAACACCGAAAAAACACTATCTTGGGGATTAGAGACAAATGGGGCCGATGGCAAGACCAACCAAATGGGATTGAGCAAACTTTGATTGATTTTTATGGGGAGCTTTTCACCACATCTAGTCCAATCCTTCTACTAAAGACTTTGGGGTATGTTCCACAAATGGTCTCAACTGAAGTAAATTCCCATTTAATAGGTGAGTTTATGGCGTGGGAAGTTCATAAGGCTCTAAAACAAATGGCTCTGCTTAAAGCATCAAGGCCGGACATAATGCTACCATTGTTTTTTCAGCATTTCTAGGGAATTATGAACCAGGAG
Source organism: Quercus berberidifolia (assembly GCA_028535905.1). Lineage (NCBI taxonomy): Eukaryota > Viridiplantae > Streptophyta > Magnoliopsida > Fagales > Fagaceae > Quercus > Quercus berberidifolia. The sequence continues at coordinate 37,060,940 of JAPQVW010000003.1, read as the reverse complement.
GTAACACAATCTATTCTCTCTTGGTTGAATTCAGGTAAATTACCTCATCCCATAAACCATACTTTTATCAACCTTATCCCTAATGTTAAAAGCCCTGTTTTAGTTTCTGAATATCACCCAATTAGCCTATGCAATGTAATGTATAAGGTTTTTTCAAAGGTTCTAGCAAACAGGTTAAAACAATTCTTGCCAGAGCTCGTTATGGGGCATCCATACGCCTTTGCTAAGAAACGCATTATTTTTGACAATATTTTAGTGGCTTTTGAGACTTTACATAGTATGAAGAGACATAATTCAGGGAAACATGATTTTATGGCGCTCAATCTTGATATGAGCAAAGCATATGACCATGTGGAGTAGTGTTTCTTGGAAAAGCTAACGAGGAATGGGGTTTTATTCAAGGTGGATTGATCTAATCATGGAATGTGTACGCACAGTTTCGTATTCAATACTTGTCAATAGAGAGCCAAGGGGATGATTCACCTTTCTAAGGGGATTAGGCAAGGGGATCCTCTATCTCCCTTCCTCTTCTTATTATGTACTGAAGGATTGCATGGGCTGATTATGCAAGCAACAAGAGCTAAGGAGATTAATGGCTTCTCTCTTTGCAAGAGAGGCCCAAAGCTAACATTTTTTTTTTTTTTTTTTTGTGTGTGTAGATGATAGCCTCCTTTTTTGCGGGGCAAACTCCCTTGTAATGTTCTTAAAATTCTATCCGATTATGAAGTTTCATCCAGTAAGAAAATAAATAGAGAGAAGACGACCCTCTTTTTCAGCAAGTCCACTCAATAAGTAACTCAGCAAGAGATGAAAAGAGCATTGGGGGTTCAAGAAATAAAATTTTACGAGAAATATTTGGGGTTTCCAGCCTTGGTGGGTAGGGGGGAAAAAAAGAAAGTTTTAGTTACATAAAAGAAATGGTGTGAAGAAAATTGCAAGGGTGGAAAGGTAAATTACTATCTCGAGCAAGTACAGAGGTTTTGATCAAATCAGTAGTTCAAGCCATCCCCACTTATGCCATGGGATGTTTCAAATTGCCATTGGGTTTGTGCCACAACATAGAAGCAATGATCAAGAAATTTTTTTGTTTGTGCCACGACAAAGGGACACGTGTTACCATTTTGTGTATCCATCGTTTTTGGGGATTCAACTTATATATATATATATATATATATATATATATATATATATATATATATGATTTAAGCATTGACAAATGCAACGGTATTGTACTTAGCTGTTCATTATTAACTGTTTAGCTTCTTCACCTACATAGTTTTTTGATCTCAAATCAAACATTACTTTAATCTTTTTTTTTCTTTTTTTTCTTTTTTTACAAAAATATACCCTTTAGATTACTTAAAAAAAAAAAAAAAGACCATGAGAAAAAGAAAAGGAAAAAAATATGATGGGATATTTAAAGGACGTTATAGTGTATATTTATTATAGACGGTTGAATTTATAATACGTATTTAATGTTTATTTATATATTTACTGGTAATACATAGAAGAAAAAAATGTCATGTTTGCCATATGATGTTATAAACAACCTAATTATACGTAATATATAGAGGAAGTTACAAAAGATGATACGTGTCAGTGTATTTATGCATTGTCAAAGAGACATGTATCACCATTTTATGCATTTACCAGTTGTAGGAATCTAACTTTTATAATATATTATAGATAAATATGAATTTTGATAAATTCACTATTGGATTATATTTTCTTTTTATATCCTTCATGATTGCAAAATTTTCAAAATATCAAAGATTAATAACTATGTCATTAGTGAAATATTTAAATTTTAAGTTTTTGTAACCTAAAATTAAATATAAAAAATAAATTTATGAATCAAATAGTAAATAACATTTGATTGACAAAAAATTTGACATGCATGTTAAAATCATAAAAAACATATAATCCAACAGTTAGATTTTCAAAATATATAGACAGGTTAATGTTTTTAATGACAGTTGTAACAATTAGCTACATCATAGTTTGTCCTCAAATTTTGTCCATAATTTAATGGCGGAAGAGAAAAGAGAGTGAGATTCACAGTTATAGATCCATTGTGTCCAAAATCTGAGCTGATTTCCACTTGTATATGCAAAAGACATGCTAGCTAGTGCTAGCACAGGGGACTCGTTCTCAATATCTAAAGCAGTCACCAAAGTAGGGAATTTTTCCAGTGCATTAAAAGCCATACCTATTGAGTCACAAACAGAAGGAACTAATTGAAAGGGAATCATAAATGATATTTCAAAGCATAGAAATAACCAGTGATTGTCAAAATAATAATAGAATAAAACAAAGTTCCTTAACTCACTTGGATTCTAAACCGTTACTCTTTTTTCTCCTCTCTCACAGTGATTAGGAATCAAGTTGGTTAGTTTTGAAAAATTTTGGACTTGGTTGGTATTGTCCCAAACTTAAAAGGTGTTAACTATATTTTACCCAAATAATAATTATAACAAGTGTATAGTCAAATCTAATTAAATTTCTTACCATCTTCTAAAAAAAAAAAAAAGTTCTTACCAAAAGCTTTGGAATAAATGCATCGAGTAACAAACGTAGCACCATTGCGGTCTTTTCCTGGACTTAGAATTTTCAGATCAGTTTTAGAAAGGAGATATTGAGCCATAGCTATTGAATTGGAGTTATGCGTAAGGGCCATCACGACTGGAATGAGTGCATGTGGTCCATTCGCAATGCCAAGTAAGTTCGGACACTTATCAACTATGCATTTCGCCATCTCGGTGGTTCCAACAAGAGCACAAAAACCAAGAAACGTATTACCATCTTTATCTTTTATTTCTAATAATCTGTCTGTCGGCAACATGTTCACCAACTCCTTCACAATACTCTGATGTCCAGCAAGGATGGCAATGTGTAAAGCCGTACTTCCTGTATTTGCGATTATTTCACTCTGTGCCTCCGGACAGGAGTCAATGAACCGATTAACAGCGGACAAATTACCATTACGGAGAAACTGCCTAAATGATAGATACTCACGGAGTTCACTCCTTACCCTGCCAAGTTTTTCAATACTTTAAAAATTTAAAGATTTAGAGTATCTAATAGTAATTACAAAATTTTTGATCTAGATTTCAACTTATACCTCTTGGAATTTTCAATAAAGATATCCACAAAATTTTTGATCTAGATTTCAACTTATACCTCTTGGAATTTTCAATAAAGATATCCACAGTTTAAACTATCAAATTATAAAAAACAGAGAAAGATATGTATAAAGAATAATCTTATTTGCACAAGGGTTATACACTAAACTCCACCCAAGACACATATAGTGCAAAGTATAAGTAAGTGAAGATATTATTTATTTATATACTTTTTGAAGATTTTTATAGTAAGGGTTGGAAGAGGGGGCAGTGAACTTTGGATATTTTTATTAAAAATATTAGGAGATGTCAATCGAGTTACAAAACTCTTGACATGAAAATATAGTGACATAGCTATCATTTTGTGAAGAGAAATTACACTTTATCCCTAGAGTGAGAAAAATACACTTTATTAAGAAGAGAGTGAGAAAGGCTTCTTGATATTATCTCTAGAGTCACCCCAATATCGTGGTTCCAAACTGGTACGGATTATTAATGGTATTATGTTTTCTCCCAAACTATTATAAAAGACATGGACTCAAATTATGCCAACACTAAAAAAAAAAAAAAATTAATATCTTAATTTAATGATAAAGAGTGATCATTGAGAATGGATAACATAGATTCAAATTCTATCATATTCATTAAAAATGAAAATCTACCTAGAATAACTCATAACTATAATTATCATCTTTCCATTTTATTTCATGGTGATTAAAGATGAATACAAATCCTATGTACCATTTTTTGTTTACCACTCTATGTTCTACCAATCACAACTTGCCATGTATTGATTTTATTTTTCTTATAAAATAACTGGAGTTGAAAATGGAAAAAAAATTATACATGTAACAAGTTATGATTGGTGGAACATAGAATGATACACAAAAAATAATACAGAGGATTTTTATTCATCAAAGATCAATAGTTATGTTCCTATCAAAAAAAAAAAAAAAAAAAGTTATGTCATTGATTATAGAATTACACCTGGTGTAACTTTAAAGAATGTTACATCACTCATTATTTTTCAATGGAATGCGAATTTAGATGAATCTGTTATTAGATTATATTATCTTCATATATTCTCTATCATTGCAAGATTTCGTGGTGATCAAAGATTAATTGTTTAAATTTAAGTTTTTATAGTTTAAAACAATGCACACATAATTTTGCCAAAATCAGATAAAAATGATTTTATTAATAAATTAAAATTTTAAATATTGTGAGTTATATCTTTATCTTCATAAATTTGCAGTCTATATATAAGTTTGTCGTTGTCCTGCGGATTAAGCTTATTTTAGAATGTTTGATCACGTTCATTTTCTAGAGACGGAAGAGAGATAGCTACTATTCTGTACAAGAAGAAATTAAAAGAGAGATAGCTACCTCCTGATTTGCCAAATTCTGCCAAGGTATCCCAAGCAATTTGGGCAGTTCTTGTACTTTTCTTAAAGCTAAAAAATGCATCCGACGATTCCCAGATCAAATATAAAGCTTTGGCATTCTTCTTGCTCCAATCATCTTCGGGTTCGGTGGCTGCTTCAACAATGTTCCAAACTCTTTGCTGCTTCAAATAAGCTTCCATCCGGACGCTCCAAGCCATGTAATCATATTCCTCAGGAACTAAAAGTAAAAGAACAGCGATTATATCTATATATTCTTTTTTTGGTAGAAGCAATTAGATATATTATGTACATATACGAAACTTTTGCTATCTATCTTTTGCAAGATACTTAAAAATAAAATAAAAAATAAACCCTTAAAACACCCACATAAATATACAAACATGCATAAGCGCATGTGCAAATATTAGAAAAAATATCTCTTAATTTTTAATATTAGAATAGGTCATAACTTGTAAACATATTGGATTACTTATATTATTAGTTGGGATGAAGAGAATTGAATCCTGAATGTTTTCATTAAAAACACTAAAAAATACTAGTTAAACTGCAAAACTTTGTATTACATAACTTATAAATATATTGCAAACAATTTTGTTTGATGCATAATGTTGGAGAGAACTTATTATCTTATTAAATCCTAATGAGCATATAAATGTAAAAAATATCAATACTATTTTATTGTAACATTAAATCTGACCAATTCAGTTATTCCTTTGATCATTAACTATAATTAATTTAATATTTTAGTTCTCAATCAAATATGGACAAGCAATTAAAAATTTAAATGAAGATAAAATATTTATACAATTCTATATGTCCATTCATCAAACTTGATAAGTGAATTAATTAAAAAAAAAGTTCGGTTAACGGATGCTTTTAGAACACATTTGTTCATGAACCATTTTAGTAAAATTTTAATATCATTTTTATAGAAAATATAAAAAAGTTGTCAAAAAAAATTAAGAGAAGTGCTATGATTACAACATTTTCACAATATTTTTACAACAAATCTTAAGTGGTAATTTATTACTAATTCTAATATGAATCTACTATTGAAATTATTTTTTTACCTGCTAGTAACTGTTAGTAACCATTTGCCATGTAAAATTTGTTGTGAAAATTTTGTAAAATTATTGTGGATATATCATTTCTCTAAAATTAATAACTTTTTTTTTCCATAAAAAATTTCTAAAAAAAGTTTCTAAACTAATACTTCAAAGAGATCCGTTAACTTTTTCTATAAAAAAATGCCAATAAAATTAATTAAGTCATTATAACCAGTACTACTTATTCAAAATTAAGAAGGTACCCTAGAAAAAAAAAAGTAGGTACCCTAGAAAATATAGTTAGGCTACGTTTGGATTCGACTGAAATGTTTGCGTCTGCGTTTTTCCTCCTTTTTTTTTTTTTTTTTCACGCGTTTTTAGACTTGCAACTACTGTTCATGCACTGTTCAATGAACAGTAGCCGCAAAGTTGGACTTTTCAAATTTTTTTCAGCCAATCAGTGCACATCGTATACTGTTCACGGACCCACAAATTTCATTTTTCAGTAACTTTTTCATTAAAAATGGGTCCCACAGTATTATTTACACATTTAAAAATTATTTTGCTAGAGTGTTTTTCAGTTTTCAGTTTTCAGTTTTATCCAAACGGATCCTTAGTGTAATTTGGAGGGTGTGTATATATATAATTGAGGTTTTATTGTTTGGTTTGTAATAACTACAATTGTTTTGCTTGGTTTAGATCTGGTTGGTCAAGGGTGAGCTAGCTGCCAAGTTTTAACAGCAATGTTGCGCGTTTGAGTTTTCTTTCTTTCTTTCTTTTTTATAAAAAGTTTACTTTCTTTCTTGATATATATATAGACTACATATCCAACCTTAAAAATGTTTGACTATGAGCATGTGCATTTTTTAGAGAGAGATCTAGAAATACCTATGTAATCACTTTTGTGGAATTCGCATATTTCTGCCAAAGTATCCCAAGAAACTTTGGCCGAAGTAATCCCCCAAATCGCGAAACGTAAGCGGTATCCGCATGAAATCAAGATCACTGCTAAAGCCATGGCATTCTTCTCGGACCAAGCCTCAAAAGCGGCTTCATCGTTTTCCACAATGTCCAAGAGCTGTTGATTCGTCAAATAGGTTTTCACTTGAAGACTCCAATCCCTATAATTGTCTACGTCATCAAGACGCTTAATAACAGCTGGAATCGACTCAAGACGTTCAATAACAGTTGCAATCCACTTTTTATCTGTGAGAATATCTGTACAGCATTGATAAAAGGAAGATTCGTTATGTATCAATGATAGTTGTTTTATTGAGTTCCCTATGTTACTTGCAGACTACTAACTAATGTAATGTTTAATAATCATTTGCTACTTTTTAATTTTTCCTAATGAATAAATTATTTTTTGGAAAGAAAAAAAAAAAATACTAGGATTTGGAGCGTAATATACAAGTACAAACATTTGTCCTAAATCTGACAAACTTAAAAAAACACACATAAGTATAGCATACGTGCATGCATATACATTAAAAGAAATATATCTTTTTTTTTTTTTTTTGAGCAAATATATATCTTGTTTTTTAATAATAGAATTAGAATAGGTTTTAACATGTGAACATATTGCATGACTTATATGAATAGTTGGGGATAGGGGGAATTGAACTCTGAATGTCTTCATTAGAAGCATCTAAAAGTATTAGTTGAGCTGCAAAATTCTTAGCATTGCATAACTTATAGCATTTTTTTTTTATACAAGATAAAAATTCTACTTTAGCCTAATTTAGTATTTTGATTTTTAATCAAATATGGACAAGAAATTAAAAAATTAAATATATAAAAAAATATTTGTGCAATTCTATATTACCATATATAAATCAAACTTATAACTCATAAGTTTTTTTTTTTCTTTTTTTTTTTTTACATAGTGTCAACTTATAACGTCCGTTCTTGATAATAATTTTTTATCATCAGACCAAAACACCAATCGGTTTTTAGTGTAGGCAGAGATTGAACCCAAAATCTCTTATTCAACAATTAAAGACTTTACTATTTGAACTAACTGGAGCCCACATAACTCATAAGTTAAGTGAATATAAAAAATGCAAATAGGATTAATTAAGTCATTAAAGGAAGTACTACTGATTCAAAGTTAAGTGGGTAACGTAGAAAGTAATTTTTATTACAAACCCAAAGTCGGATTTGATGTTATAATAAAAGAGAGAGAGAGAGAGAGAGAGAGTTAATGTAATTGGTTGGTGTGTACATATGGTTGAGGTTCTGTTTGAATATTTTTTTTTAGATAAGGGTTTTATTGTTTGATAAGTTGGTAATAACCAATAACAACAGTTGTTTTGGTTGGTTTAGACCTCTAGTTGGTCGTGGTGTGTACTAACTTCCAGGTGTAACTAACAGGTGGTGTGTACTAACTTCCAGGTGTAACTAACAGTAGTACTGTTAGTTACACCAGTAAGAATGAAAGTTTGTGTTTAACGTTTTTCCCTTTTTTTTTTCTTTTTTTTTTTTCCTGAAAACGTTAAACTTTTGTTCTTGATACATATTTACCGGATTCATACTGGATAACTATACTAAATTAAAAATGTTTGAGCATGTGCATTTTAGAGAGAGATCTAGAGATACCTATATGTAACTTACTTTTGGGGAGTGCGCGTATTGCTGCCAAAGCATCCAAACAATTTTGGCGGAAGTAATACTCTCAAGCTGGTCATCTAACCCGGCCTGAAACCAAAAACTTGAATACTTGATCAGTCCTAAAGCCATGTCATTCTTTTCTGCTTTGGGAGGGTCATCAATTCCTTCCACAATGTCCCAGAGCTGTCGATCTGTCAATATGGCTTTCACTTTAAGACTCCAATCCAAATAATTGTTTCCGTCATCCGCAAGAAATTCAAAAGCAACTACAATTGTAAATACAATTATTCGATACATAAATTTTGAAGAAAACTTATTATCTTATTAAATCCTAATGAGAATATACATGTACGAAAATATCAATACTGTTTTATGTGTAACATTAAATCTTACCTATTTAGTTATTCCTTTGATCATTAGCTATAGTTAATTTAAGGTGTTACGTTAAAAATGTTTGAACATGTGCATTTTAGAGAGAGATGTAGAGATACCTATGTAACTTACTTTTGGGGAGTGTGCATATTGCTGCCAAAGTATCCCAAGCTATTTTGGCCGAACTAATCATCTCAATTGCGTAACGAAACTCATTATGGCACTCACGCCTGATCACTTTTAGAGCCACGTCATTCTTTTTGGACCAAGCCTCAAAAGCAGCATGATCATTTTCTGGGTTGGGAGGTTCACCGGTTCCTTCCACAATGTCCCAGAGCTGTCTACGCTCCAATAATTCTTCTTTCACTTCACGATTCCATTCGTTATATTTGTCCACGTCATCAAGATGTATCACTTTTAAATCTGTGAATGCATCCACTTGTTGTGAGGAGCAAATATATACAACATTGATAAAAGGAAGATTCGTTATGTATCAATGATTGTTGCTTTATTGACTTCCCTAAGCTACTTGCTTACTACTAACTAACTAATGTAATGTTTAATTATTTTGATATATATTTTTAAATTTTTCCTGATGAAAAAAATGTTTTCTGGAAAATAAAAAGAGAATATTCTAGTATATGAATCCTAATATACTAATGGCCAAAAGACGGGAAAAAAAATAAAAAAAGCATTTTAATTAAACGATAATAAAGAAAGTCACTTAAAGAAAACACTATCGACTAAAATATGACTTCGTTTTTATTCTCTTTTGTTTTTTCATTAATCTTGAGTAAATCTTTTTTCTTTTTTAGAAGATTTTCCCAGAGTAAATCAAGAACACAACACAAAATTCAATTTATTTAATAGAATCTCTAGCAACCTATAAAGTAGTGTGTACTTATCCATTTTAATGGCTATGGCATTAGAGAGAGTGATTTTAGGGGATAGTCTTAATTTTACTAAAAAACTCTTAGAATAATACTACAGTCACAAACTATTTTACAATATTTTTATAAAATGTTGATGTGAGATATTAATATTCTGACCCTAATGAGTTAGTTTAATAATTCTTTAAAGTCTTGTGATATCCATGAGATCCTGAGTTTGAAATCTCTTGCTAGTATTTTAAGGTCATCTTAAGAGATTCCTCCCTAAAATAATATGATGTTTGTTTGAAAAAAGAATAGAAATATTAGATATCATATCCAATCCTAAGTCAGGGTTCATAATTCATTATCTTAGTCAAGGATCATTATCCCACGACCTATATTAATGAAAACAAAAGTATCATAATTGTACTAGTAATAATACTATGCAATGATACAAGTAAACTAACTTTGGCCTAACTTTGGCTTAAATCTCTCCCCCCAATTCTAACATGGGTTAAGAGTATTTATAGTCATCTTTGGCCTCTACTTTTTTTTTTTTTTTTGCCCCTTATAAATTATAATTTTCAAATCTTCTGGGCACTATTAATTTTGAGTCACAAATCAAAATACTCGAAAAGATTAGTAGTACATCTACAGAACATCAATATCGCTACTATCAAAATCTAGAAACAACTCCCTCATGTGCCTTTTAGAGGTATATGCAACCTGCGAAATCAATTGCCGAATAATCATTGGAAATACTATCCACAACCGATGTCATCATTGTAGCTACTAGTACTGTTATTATCCAGCCATTAGTAACACTCTCATTTGTTGATCCATCAATTTGGCATTGGCACTGCCATTATCTGACCATTGCAACTATTCTGCGACCATATTCCATCATCGACCATCACTCACTACTGCAGTCAACATCTTTTACACAATTTCAATTCCACATCAAGCATGGTTATACATATCCAATTTGGTCTAAAATGATCAGCATTAGGTTTGAGGATGGGTGTTTGACATATCAAACCCAATCTAATTCAATACCCAAATCAATTATCTTAGTTTAGATTTATACTAGGACCTATTTGTATGTGTTACCCTCGATTATCCCTAGATTACTGAGTTGATACATGTACTATATAGATATAACTAGTATGTTTTCTCTACGTGACAAGTAGTGTGAACGAAGTGATAATAATTCAACTTATACTACGTTCCATTACTGCTAATTTAAGTAGCCTTAAGGTTGATCTAGGGTTTAATTTACTAAGTACTTTAGAGAATTAGGAATTCATGTTGTGTGTTACTTATGGTAAGGGAGAGAAAGAGAGCTATTTGGATGCGAATGAAACTTGGGTCTTGTAAAAGTACTTTTGTGACACTTTTTAATCTTCTTATTTTCCTAGCAATGACGGGCATGGAGACATAAGTTTAAAGCTGAAAGACTAGAAATGTAAATCTTTGTATTTCCTATGCTATTGTTTCTTTTATTTTTCTATTTTTATTTTGCATAAACTTACTATTATTGGCTACACACACAACAAATAGTTATCAAAACTTAACAATCATAGCTTTGGCTTTCTCAACAAATAAAAACAGATAATTTTGACCAAAAAAGAATCCATCAGAAATTTCATGATTTTCTTAATACATGTAAAATATAAATTCCACCCCATGCGTTTGGTATACAAATGAACAAATAAAAAAAAAAAAAATACAAATGAACAAGTTCATAAAGAATTTTATAGTGTTTTCATACATGTGATACAATCTGGGGCTCTTTCATTTGAGTGTGTGTTAAAAGCACAACACTAAACAACATTAAACAAGAGACAAAGAAACGATGCCGTATCATTAAACAAGAACAAACGAAAATTCACAAAGCGATGTTGTATGGAGAAAAATGGAAATCAACCTTAAAATTCAAACATTATAATTAGTAGTTTAAGTTTTCAAACTATATTTTTTACTAGCATCTCAAGTCTAAGAGACTCGATTTAGGGTCTATAAATCGAGTTTTTGAGACTCGATTTTCATGGGGTTGTTCACGTCTGATGTGACACTTTTTCCACATGACATCTACCTAGAAATCGAGTCGCTAAGACTCGATTTACATCTAAAAAGAAAACAAAAAAAAAAAACCACAATGACAACAGCAAAAGAAAACCACAACGACAACTGCAACAACAATTCCTGAAAATATGTGTTCATCAGAGAAGGGCAACTGGGGTCGTGCAGCGATCGGGGTCATAAGGCGACGGTCGCATTGCGACCTGGGTCGCATGCTGCCTGGGTCGCGCTCGACTTGGGTCGCACGGCAACCTGGGTTGCACGGCAACCTGGGTCGGCGAGCTTGCATCTCCATTTCTTCTTCTTCCTCTTCTTCTTCTCTCTTTCTTTCTTTTTTTCTTTCTTTCCGCATTTTTGCTGTTTCTGCATTTTGGGTCATTAATAATTATTATTTTTGGGTTAGAAATCAAGTCTTAGAGACTCTATTTCCAGGTAGATGCCACGTGGAAAAAGTGCCACATCAGACGTGAACAACCCATGAAAATCGAGTCCCAAAAACTCGATTAATAGACCCTAAATCGAGCCTCTTAGACTCGAGATGCTAGTAAAAAATATAGTTTGAAAACTTAAACTACTAATTGAATAGTTGGGAAATTATGGTTAATTACCCATTTTGTCCATGTTGTATAGATAGCACACATGTCATAATCGTATTGGTTTCTTTTGCAACCGTTGCGTTAGTTAGATTTGTTATTTCTGTTTTCTTTTCCCGCTCTTTTTCTGGGCTCGCATACATGCTCTGTTATGTAGTATAAATAGTAGAGGAGCTTTGTATTTTATTTTTATGCTCTCCATTTCTTTTCTTCAATAACAAGAATCTTATTAAGAGAGAGTTTCTTTCTCAGTTTTATTCAAAAAGTTTATTTTTCTACAACCCTATCAATGAGCAAATGGGCAAAGACTCACCGAAACCACCACCACCACAACCACACCAAATACAGCGAAGAAACAACGGCAACCACTCCAGTGTTATTATTTTAGCTATTATTTTAGAATGTTAGAGCATGTGTATTTTCAGGAGAGATATAGCTACCTGAGTATGGGTCAAGGGTATCCCAAGCAATTTCAGCCTCACTAATCTTCTCTATCAAAGAAAATCTGTCCGACCCGCAGGATTCCCTGATCAAATATAAAGCCAAAGCATTCTTCTTGCTCCAATTAGGTGTAGTTGGTTTGGTGGTTGTTTCAACAATATTCCAAAGATCATGATACATTAAAACTTCTTTCATCCGATTGCTCCAACGCACATAACTTACTTCTTTCTCCTCTAAAATTGAAACACCAGCAACAATTTAATATATCATTCTCACATATAAAATTGTGACTCAGTGAAGATTCTATTAAACTCTTTTAGATATCCAAAATACCGTAGTGGGGGTATTAGGTATATTACATTTCAACCATTCTTGCTTTACGTGTTTACCTGATTTCACATTTCAGTTTCTCCTCATACTTCCAATGTACACACTCTGCATTCCAAACAATTGTTTACAAAGAGTGGACATCGTGTATGCACATTTTTTTGAAAGGGGGAAGCAGTGACTTTTTCTAAGACTTTTTGTTATGACACTAACCTCCCTTAATTTGGAATAAGATAGTCACTTCCTTTAAAATAAAAATTATTTACACATGCCCTCCCCTGAATGATTAAAAATTCATTAAAATTCTTTGAGGATTTTTTTTTCCAAAGTTCCTATTAGAGAAATGTGAATGGCAATCTAAGTGAAGGGTAAAATACAAAATTTAATTTTTTTAGAGCCTATTTTCGGTTATTTAGAAGAGGTTAGTGTAAATAGTTTGTATTTTAATTCCAAATTAGAATTTACTCTTTTTCAAAGTGATGTCCGGTGTGTATAGAGTGTGAATATTGGGAGTATGAGACAATTAATAATTTTTCCATTTGATAGTGAAAATATATTAGGATTTAATTAACAACAAGAGATTAAAATCCTAAGGGAAAAAAAAAATAGCAATGAGCAACTTCATGGCATTTTCCTCACCTAATTATATTTAACCTGTAATTTAGAAAATCTAAATGAAAGAAAAATTACAAAATGGATAGAAGGGAAGCTCACTAAATCTCTACCAGTACCAGCTACCCAAACAAGAATATAACTAGTAGCAGCCATTATAAAAATAAAATTCCAATAATTGATAGCAAGTCTGGGAGAACAAAATAAAGTTGGACAGATGGGGGGAAATTTTAACTAGTGGGGAAAACATAACATAATTACATTTTTTTGGATGAAGTAAAAAGTGAAATTTACTGAAACTTGGATCAAATCTGATGAAGAAATTTGTAGCAAATTATTCTGTTATATACAACCTACAGCTTAGACATCTAAATAGAGAAACCTACAGGTAGCTTAGTTATGTATTTAACCCACCATTGTGACAGTACACGTGTTATGTTGTCATTGGTACCTAGAGTTGGTGGACCTTTCTGTTATGTTAATTATAAGCTATTAATTAGTCAGAGTTTCAGTTTTTCTTATTTTTCCAGTTTTGTATTCTCTGCTTCTTATATATATAAGCAGAGATTGAGTTATTCATTCAACTAGTCGCTAACCCGTGCGATGCACGGGAAATTATTGAAAATTAGATTTTAAAAAAGAAAAATTTATTAATTTTAGTTTATATTGAATAATTATTTATGGTAGTTTAAAATATTATTTCAAATCTTCATTTCATTTTATTTTAGTTGGAATAACTTATATAATTAAATGAAATGCTTATGAATAAGAGTTGACATTAATAATATACTATATATATTTAGTGATTATTCAAGATATCATTCAAATATAACAATTTTTTTTGTTGTTTTAAAAAAAGAACAATGTTAATACATTGAAACACAAAATACTATATTGTCCAATAGATATTACAACTTTAAAACTAAAACATGAGTAGTGATTTTTAATGGACTGGGGTAATAGCACAGCTTTCTGTAGAAAAAAATCTGATTAAAATTTTTTTGGAGTTAACCATGCAATTGGCATGGTCTTATTAGATTGAAGACGACAATAACTCTATATATCAAACCATAACCTTTTTGTAATTTCTTGTAGTTGAATTCTTTTAAACAGAGAACAAAAGGCATATTACAAATGAATCTGAGAACAAACACCTGAGCATTCTATCAAACACATGTTCAGCAATCTCAAGCACTTATACTAACCAACCCCAACCTTTAAAAAAAATTCCCATGGAATCCAAAATAGCGGCAACCCCAACATAACATTCCACAGGCTATCATATATGAAGACCCAAAGATTATAATAATTTATAAAAAAGCAAAACCAATGTAAATGAAGATGACAATAACACTATATATCAAACCAAAACAAACCCAAAATTGAAATCAAATAGAAGAATCCTAGGTGGATTGCATAACCAAAAAAAAAAAAGGGAAAAAGAAAATCCAAACCAATGTAAAATGAAGATGAGAAAAACACTATATATCAACTAAAACAAACCCAGAATTAAAACCAAATAGAAGAATCCCAAAAAACCAAAAATCTAATAAAAATCGCATACAAAAAAAAAAGGAAAAAAAAAATCTAATAACAAAAATTTCATGATTCTTCTTTGCCATAGATTTGACAACAAAGGAAGAAGAAGAAAACGTGGAAATCTGCAAAGAAAAAAAAACAAAAACAAAAAAACTTAAATCCAAAGCAACCCACAGCCACAAACCAACAAAATTCCATGAAAAACAAAAACAAACCAAAAAAAAAAAAAACTTAAATCCAAAGCAACCCACAGCCACAAACTAACAAAATTCCATGAACAATTGAAGCGGATAGAGAGAGAGCAATATATAGAAATTATGCAAAGTAAAAAACATGTTTTAATTACCTCAAAATAATTTGCTGACCTAGAATATGATGGGCTGGATTGAGTGGCGATGGAGAGGCAAAAAGAAATCAATGTAGTGGCGGTGATCGATGGTGGCGACGGCAGCGGGAGGATTTGAGTTTTGGGGTGCCAGCGTATATTAGAAAACAGAGAGGTTGTTTTAGACGTGAAGGCTGACGGGAAACAGAGAGGTTGTTTTAGACGTGAAGACTGAAGGGAGTTTTATACTTGTATTAGGGTTGTAAATTAATAAATTCTAATATAATAATAAATTAGAATTAAAGAATTAAAAAAGAAGAAGAAGAAGAAGAAGAAGGTAACGTGAAGGTTGAAGGGGAGTTGATTGGGGTGGGGTTCTAAATTAATAAATTCTAATATAATAAATCATTAGAATTTAATAATAAATCATTAAAAAAAAAATTTTTAAAAAAAAGAAGAAGAAGAAGAAGAAGGAGGTGACGTGAAGGCTGAAGGGGGATTAGGGTTGTGAATTAATAAATTCTAATATAATAATAAATTAGAATTAAAGAATTAAAAAAAAAAAAAAAGAAGAAGGTAACGTGAAGGTTGAAGGGGAGTTGATTGGGGTGGGGTTCTAAATTAATAACTTATAATATAATAAATCATTAGAATTTAATAATAAATCATTAAAAAAATTTAAAAAAAGAAGAAGAAGAAGAAGAAGAAGGAGGTGACGTGAAGGCTGAGGGGGGATTAGGGTTGTAAATTAATAAATTCTAATATAGGGCAGATACTTATCCTTTTATAGCAGATTTAAAAAAAAAAAAAATCTTTAGATTAAACTTAGCTTAAAATATCAGATTTTATCCAAAAAAAGAAAAATAAAAAAAGAAGATAAGTATAGTGTTTTTAATTTTATTTTTTATTTTTTAAATATTGTGTTATGCTGACGTGGAAAATTGTGGTGCCAGCAAAGGCTTCGGTTATATATATATATATATATATAGATGAGAAATCAGAGAAGATTATCACATTCTTGATCTCCAATCACAAATTTGACCCTAATCTTTCAATATCGTGTCAATTTAGCCTATATATTGTTATCTCTTAGATGAAAATTGCTGACATGACTAATGACCAAAATAAAAAATTAGTTGCCATTGATGTGGCAATAAACTAATTTTTTATTTTGGCCGTTTGTCACATCAGCAATTTTCATCCAAGAGATAACAATAGAGACTAAATTAACAAAACATTGAAAGGTTAGGAATCAAATTGAAATATAATACAAAGAATAGAGACTAAATACATAATTTACCATAAATTTAAATACTAGCCTCTCTAGATTCTTATTAAAAATATGTAATGCACTTAAATAGTTGACTAATGTATTTTTAATTCCCTCTAATTACTCTTATGTCATGTATAGCTCATTAAATTATAGTGTATTTAAAGTATACTATATTTATTTTTTATTTTTATTAAATTGACTTGTATATAGCTTGGTCACCCTTGAAAAAGTTTTTGGCACTGCCACTGATTCAGTGGTAGCTTCTTCAACGTTTGCTAAAACACGTTCGCCAACCAGGCTTCAACCAAAGAATATGCTTGAAACTCTTACTATTAGCACAATGGAGGATAATCCAAGCACTATTCTTGTTACTCAACTTTTTATGGACGACACAATTACAACACGTGAAAGTAGATCTTTTCTCATGGTAGTGACTGCCAAAAATAAGATTTTTTATGTTGATGGAACAATCTTGCAACCCTTAGATTTCTTGAGCCCAGTGTTTAATGCATATATAGAGGCACTATAACACCATGCTGCTATAATGGATCTTCAATTCCATCTCGAAGGAAATTACGTTTCAAGACATGAATTAAATAAACTTGAAAGTAAAGAATTGAATTAAAAGAAGGTGAAGTTTAAAAACTAAACTGAATTGAATTTGAGACAAAATTAGAGGGCGTAATTTGTAATTTAACCAAAAACTTATTAGATAAATAGTATGAAATTTGACCACAAAAGAGCCTAATTTTATTTTTAGGAAAAAAAAGAGCCTAACTTTATGATTATAGCATAAAAGCATATTACAAGACCACGGATTATAATTTATTTATATCTAAATAAAATTGCCATGGGGGATGGGGGTGTTTCTGCAGCAGTATCAAAATGGGTCTTTTCTGAATGCTTCAATCATGGATTTGGCACCCATCACATGTCCTCCGACATAAGGCCATTCCCGCTGTTCAAACGTTGGCTTTGCTTCTTTTAATACTGCTGGTGTATTAAAGTTGTATTGGTGGGGGCAACCAGACGAGACAGAGGGAAGGAGGAAAAGCATGATGATTCTGTATTCCATTTCATTTCTTTCTTTTAAGGTTTTTTTTTTTTGGGGGGGGGGGGGGGGGGGGGGGTGGGGGTATGTTTATTATCATATCTTCTAAACCTTAGGCCTATTTGAGGTATAAAATGTGTAAGCACGTGCAGTAGAGAGAGAGAGAGACATACAAACATAATGACTTTTGGGGATGTTGCATATTGCTTTCAAAGTTTCCCAAGCAATTTTGGCGGAATCAATCAGACTAATCACATGACATATCCGTTGCGGGCATGAAATTAGGATCACGTGTAAAGCCATGGCATTCTTCCTGCTCCAAGCCTTGAAAGCAGCTTCATCATCTTCTTGATTAGGACATTCGTCGGTTGCTTCAACAATGTCCCAAAGATCTTGAGCAATCAAATAGGTTTTCACTTGGACACTCCAACCCAAATAATTGTCTACTTTAAGAACTTCACTTACAGCTCCACTTGAGGATGTCCTTCTTTCCATCTTTAATCTGTCAATGTACCTACATGGTGTTAGGATCGGAGTACACTTTGGCAATCAAATCCGGTTAGAATATAGTCCAATCAGGTACAGGTTTAGAATCGGGGTAGCTAAAATTGTTGTCTGTTTCTTTTAAACATTTATAGTCTTTTATGGGTCGGATCAATTCAAGATGTTATGTCATAAATTTAGTCCAAATGGTTCCAAAAATAATGTGAACACATGTTATATATAAAACATTAAAAAAAAAAATGAAAATTAAATATCTCATAAGCATAACTAAATACATAAACTTTAAGGATAGAATATAACCTACTGGGATAAAGAGAAAATAAATAAGTAAATAAATAATTGGAAGAATAAAAACTACAATATATATATATATATATATATATATATATATATATATATATATATATATATATAAAGGCTACTCAATATTAGTAATAAATCTAAAATTAAAAATATTTATATTAGAGAATTGCACATCAAACTATTTGTCAGTTTAGCACCCCCTCTATCTAATTAGTCCTCTCTCACTATTCCCCCTCCCCCCCCCCCCCCCCCCCCAAAAAAAGAAAAAAAAAAAAAAAACCATCCAAACTGACCATAAACATGTATTTACACTGCTAAATAACTCAACAAATCGTTATTCTTTTTTCTTTAGGCAGATTTAAGAGGGTGAAGATACTTGCCCAGGTTTAAAGAAATAACTGAAGTCTAAATATTAAGCTAGAGGTAAGACCATTTGGCGGGTTTGAGGTGGGGCTTGGATTAGGATTTATAGACTGGTAAAAAAATAAATAAATAAAAAAGCAAGAATATTAATAAAAGGGTAAATTGTAATTTACACCCTTAAAGTTTGAGGTGTTTGGATTTTACACCTAGAGTATCAGAATTTGGATTTTATACCCTGAAATTTGGGGTTGTTTGGATTTTATATCATAATGTTTCAGAATTTGGATTTAACTATTTAAATTTTAGGGGAGTTTAGATTTTACACCCCTAAAGTTTGAGGGTGTTTAAATTTAACACCTTAAAGTTTTAGAATTTTGAGATGTAAAATCTAAATACCGTTAAACTTTAGAGGGTAAAATCCAAATTCTGGAATTTTATAGTGCAAAATCTAAACACTCCTAAACTTTAGGGGTATAATTTGCAATTTACATCATTGGTTTTTGTCAACTTCCTGATGTAGAACAAACTGCCATTGGCTTCTTTGACTCTCAAGTGCACTTGAAATTGCGCAAGGCAAAAAAACACTAGTAGAAATCATTTGGACGATGGAGTCGGAATCACATGAAATTTGACAGGTTGAAGGAAAATGGTCTTCTAAGCAATAGTCGTTGCTTTGCCACGAGGTACTCCATGATTTTGTTGAATTCTTCTGTTTAGCCCCTGAAAACTGTGATTTTGCTGTTTTTAGTAATCTTTGTTTCCTTAAAATCTTTTTTCTCAAAAGTTAGAATAGAGTCTCACTTATTTTGGGATGACTCTTAAAATCAGTAGTTTATGATTTTGCATTTAACTCAATTTTAACATATTTGGTAAAATTCAGTATTTTGCCACTTGATCTTATAATTAGTGCGAATTAGAGTTTTAGACATTTCCTAATCATCTTAGGGTTTTACTTTCTCAGTATTTATATGTTTTGTGGCCTCCAAAGGCAAATCAGATTATTATCAATAAATACAGATGTTTTGTCAATTGCCTTCTCTGGTGAATTCCAGTTTATCATCTTGTGAACTTAAGGAACCTCTCATAGATTTGAGGTTTAGTACCGGAAATTAACAGTTTAGTTTCTATCCATTAAAGAGAGTATTATGTGTGCTTTCTTCAGGCTTCTACCACATCACTTTCATAAGCTACTTTTTTTTTTCTTTTTTTGGTTGCTGAGCGACTTCCCTAAGCTACTTGCATGCTACTAACTATCGTTAATCATTTGGTACTCCTTTGAAAATGGGACATCCAAAGTATTGAGAGTTAGATAGATGGCCTTATGGGTAAAGCAAGAAGAAAAATTTCGCTCGGCTAAAATGTACGAGTTTTTGGAAAGTGGTGTTTCTCTACGTAATGGTGTTTCTTGCCGGAGTTCTTTCCGATGCTTTTTAGTTGGCTATTAGTTAGGTTTTTTGTTTTGAGAAAAAAGTTAGCTTAGATATTTTAAGTTGTATTTCCTGATTGTATTAAATTCAAAAAAAGGAAGAAGAAATATAAAGTCAGCAATTTATTTTTTGGTTCTTTATTTATTTATTATTTTTTAAAACGCTATCACGTATCAACTCAAAAAATGCATCTACGCATTATATACAAAAGCTCGTAGTAATACGTCAGCACGGCTGAGCTGAGTTCCTGCTGCAAGAGGATTAGGGCTCAATTTGGATCCACGTTTATAACCACGTTTGCGTTTACGTTTGATATAATTGCTGGGACCCACGCTACAAAACGTGGAAACAGGAAACGCAAGCTGAGGAGAAACGCAAAGCTGAAAGCTAGGAAACGCAAAAAATGGATTCGCAGCGCACCGTTTCATTAATCCAAAGCCGTGTTCTGTATTGTTCATGGACTAGGCTCTTGCCGTTAAAAATAAGCTGCTTTATTCTCATCACAGAACATGATGAACCCAGAACATGATCAAACCTAGAACATGATTCATTGCACAAGCCTAGCAAACCCATTCTTCGCGTTCTTCATCGATCAAACCCAGAACATGATGAAGGACCGCAAACCCATCAAAATAGAAGATCAAAACAGTGAAACCAAAGCCATATGAATCAAACCCATGTGAAAAAAAAATCAATAGTCATTAAATGGATCAAGCCATCAACCGGAGCAACTGATCAAATGGATCTACCCACTGCCGATCAACCCATGATTTATCTTCTTGAAACCCAGCAAACCCATCAACTAAGAAGATCAAAACAGTGAAACCAAAACCGTAAACCCATGTGAAAAAAAAAAATCAAACCCAGCAAACGGAACTGATCAACCCATCCACCAAGCAAAAGCAAATCAAACCCATTAAAACAACCCGCAATCGATCAACCCATCCACCACCACTGAAGGAACTCGATCTTCGCCGGCGTCGGACTGGGTTGTCTTCCTCGGCTCTTCACTGGCATTGGATCGATATAGGTCTTCCTTGTGGATTTCTCTGTTGGGCGTGGAACTCTCCAATGGCATAGGCGTTAGCTAGTACGGTGAGGAGTGAATAGAAGAAGGAAAGGAAAAAAAAAAAATTAGAGTAAAACTTTGATATTTATTTGCTACAGTAATTTCAGCTGAGCGACAGTACCCGTATCACCAAAATAATCATCCACGTTTTTTCACTTATTTGCTACAGTGTTTTTAGTTTTCAATTTTCAGTTTCAGCAAAATAAGTTCTATCCAAACAGACCCTAGATTGATTCTGTTCAGAAATATTTACTGGCCGACCAAAAGATAAAATAGGAAAACTTATATATGAACTACCAAGGTAAACAATCCCATGACTCTCTTTTCTCTTTTTGGGACAAATTATATCTTTTTTGATTAACACAAATTATATTTTAAAACTACACAATTTAGAAGTGGTTTCAAATTAAATCTTATACTTTTACTAGCTTCGAATTTTATCCTACATTTTAATTTGAGTCATTGAGACCTATTTAGAGCATTTGTAACAGTGGAGGTATAATGCTATAATGTTAAATTTGAGCTCCACAAATATTAAAATGATGCTCCAGTAGTGGAGCTAAATCTATTTTTTTTTAGCTTCACTGCTATAGTGCACATTTATAAATAGATGTGCACTGTTCATGAGAGAAAAAAAAGTATCATTTTATTCGGCCAGAACTTAAAATAATAAAAAGCCTCTCTCTCTCTCACAGTCACTCTCGCCTCTCTCTCTCTCTCTCTCTCTCAGAGTCACTCCATCACCGACCCAAGCCCCAAGCCTTCGACCCATGCCTCCGCCAGCCTTAACATCACTGGCCCAAGCCGACCCAAGCCTCCGCCGACACACGATCCACATCTCCGATCCACCGGCCCATGCCTCCCAAGCCTACGATCCACCACTGCCGCCCGTCTCTCTATTCTCTTTGTTGTGATTGATTTTTATTTTTATTTTTATTTTTTTTATATGGGTTTGGTGGTGGTTGATTTTGGCTATGTTAATGGTGGTGGATGATTTTCACAGTGGGTTTGTGGATTTTGGTTGTGGTGGTGGTGGATGATTTTGGCTTTGGTAGTGGGTTTTGTGGATTTTGGCTATGAGTTTTGTGGTTTATGGTTGCGGTTGTGGCAGTGGCAGTGGGTTGTGGTTGTGGTTGTCATGGTTGTCATGGCTGGTGGTTTGTGGTGATTGGTGGTGATGGGGTTGTGGTTTTGTTTTTGTTTTTGTTTTTTTTTTCTATGTTGTGTTATGGTTGCCAAAATAGAGTGGTGGTTGTGGCCGGTGGTGGTGGTGGTGGTGGTGGCTGTGGTTGTGGCTATAGTTGATGGTAGAGGTGGTTGTGGTTGGTGTTGTGGATGTTTTTTGGGTAATGAGATTTATTATTTTATTGTAGAGGATATATTATTTTATTGTGATATTTATATTATTTTATTGTGTTGAAAGCTAAAATAGATCCACTGCTGCAGCATGTGTATAGGTAAAATAGATAAAGGAACTTTTGGTGGAGCTAAAAAACTAAATTTTTAGCTCCACTACTGTGGATGCTCTTACAATTAGATTTTGCAATTTTCTAATTTTGTGCTAAGTACTCTTTAATTTAAAATTACTTCTAGCTTAATGAAATGTATTTATTGACTATTTAAAATTACTTCTAACCTATTTAAAATTATGGTGTAAATACATTTTTTGTCCCTATAGTTTGGTCATATTTTCTTTCTAGTCCCCACTTTTTTATTTCCCTGCATATAGTTCCTAAAATTGAAAGAGTTATTTGTTTTGCTTCATACTGTTATCTCACTAGCGGAAATAGAGTGAGTTTAGTTTAGCTTTTTGAAGCTGGGTTTTTTGAAAAAGTGGAGTTTTCAGAAAGTGTAGTATGAAATTGGGCATTTTTAAAAAGCTGAATGTTTGGTAAAAACTATTAAAAAGTGCTTTTTGAAAAAGTTGAGTGTTTGACTAGCGCTTATAAAAGTGGTAGTTTGAGTGGTAAATTACCAAAAAAAAAAAAAAACAAAATGTGTGTGCATATATATATATATATAATTACTTCATATTAATAATAAATGACTCTCCTAATAAAAGATTTTGTAAAAAAATATTTGACTTTAACATTTCTCTTTTCAAAAAATATTATGTCTACAATATTTTCACAATATTATGAACTGGCATTAGTCAAATATATTTTATTCTTTTAATATATTTACTAGCACCTTACCCCACACCTAACCCATTTCCCTTTTCTTTTTCCTTTTTCTTTTTCTCCTTCTGGTTTTTCCTCAGCCAAGAGCCAACTCTACACCTTTTGTAACGCCCCAGCTCAATTCAAGAGTTACAAAAAAAAAAAAAAAAAAAGAAGATATTTTAAGGAGCCACACGTGTGACCCCACCTACCCCACTCCCCTCAACCACACATCTCACAAGAACCCTCACTCTCTTGGCCGGCCACTCATTTGCTTCTTTTTTTTTTTTTTTTCATAAGCTATCACTCTCTCATCTCCTTCCATGGCCATAGTACCACCTCCACCATCATTTTCCGGATCCAGGAAAACTCCATAGAAAAAAAAAGGTAAGACTCACTCATCTCTAAAGGAGTTTATTTCAGATGGAAAAGATTCAGCTATTATTTTCTGTGTTTGTCATTTCATCAAAAAACTCCTCTCTATCACTTTGAGTTGTAAGTAAAAGTGAAGGGTAATTTGGTAACTAAACCAATAACCCAATGGTAGGATTTCTCAATGCGCACGGGCTCCATTTGCACATTCTCTTCGCATGTGCTACAGAAAAAGTTGCCCATAGCCATATATTACATAATTTACATTTATAATTTCAAAAGGTACTTTTTTGATTGAAAAAGTTGAAACAAACAAGCACATAGATTATTTGACAGATAAAGTGCACCGTTAACCCACAGAGTGACTATGTGGTCATTCAAATAATAATAAAAATTTTCACGTCATCATCCACATTAGTATCTAACTTAAAAAATTAACCTATCAATTTTAACTAAATAAAAAAAACATAAAAAAAAAATGTTAGAATTTAAATCTAGGTTCATCTTGATTAAAAACAACCAATAACACAAACCCAGATTCAAACATGGACACAGGAACACAAGATCACAAACACAAAAACACAAACCTAAAAAATCCAAAATCAAAACTCAAATCCAAATCAAGACATAGACACAAACATAATACAATATTCACTTCATTCAAAATGTTCATAATTTTCCCTCATTTTCTCAGTAGCCGAATAGGAAAGAACAGAAATAAACGAAACTAGATCTACTGGTTCTACACCAAAAACAAAAAAGCACGGGGAGAGAGAGAGAGATATATGAGATTTATTTATTTTCGTTATGTGTTTATATGGAAAGAAAGAAAAAAAAAAAAAAAAAAACAAATACAAATACACACACCAACAAAGAGAGAAGCAGATCTAGGAGGCGCATGGAGTCGGCGCCGTAACCGGTGGAAAGCACGTGAGAGTGCGTGAAGCAGATGTAGGAGGTTGGATTTTTTGGTTTTTCTTGTGGGATGCCGAGGACAAGGCCTGTGGAGTTGGTTTCAACAAATGAAGGCTTGAAAGGTACAAATCTAAGAAGGATAGACATGACTTCCTGGGTATCTAAGATTGATCTAGTTTTGCAAATTGAGATAAATTTCTTCTTTAGATTGAGAAATATTGTTTTAGAAATATATTCTTGTGATTTATTTCTTACGCTGATACTCTGGGCCATGAAAGGCCATTATTTGAGCCCTTTTTTTTTTAATTTCAACTAAGAATATAAGCCCAATTTATTATAACGGTTTTGCATTTGGAAGCTTCATAGTTTTTTTTTTTTTTTTTTTTTTTTGGGGGGGGGGGGGGGGGGGGGGGTGGGGTGGGTGAGAAAATTGAAGGCTTCATAGTCAAAAACTTAAAAATGAAGATTCGCCATCTTCATAAATTTAAAATTCATAAAATATGAACCATAAAAGTAGTGGTTTTTAATTATTTTCTTCTCACTCTTTATACTGAATTGTGTCATTTTTTATTTTTATGAATAGTTTTATTATTATTATTATTATTATCAGCAAATGAATACTTGTATTGTTACTCACCGATGAACAAACAAATCTTTTAATGAGATAATATATGTGATGACGTTGAGATTTGTCACCAATGGATCACACCGTACTCGCGACTCAAAATCGAACCTGCACGACAAAAACGATCGAAAGAAAACCTTTAGAGAGCACCGGTGTGGGGCCGGCCAAGCACTCTCCGAAGGTCAAGTCAGAACTGGTCTCTTCACTCTAGAGCATTAGAGAGGGTCAATAAAATCGTACCTCGGTTTGCGAGAGTGTCAGTCCTTTTATAGTGGTGGAGGGTTGTCCTTTCTGCTTGATTTCCAAATCTTTCCAATGTGGGACTCTAATGCAAATTCTCCAAAGCGTGGTGAGCAAGGATTTCCCTTTTTAGGGCTTTTCTAGGTAATTTCGGATCATGGGCCCTCATATGTCCCTCAGCGATGGGCCTTCAAGGCGCATAGGATCATCTCTACGTAGGCCCAACAGTTCATATCCGTCAGGGCCATTAAGGTAGGCCCGTCAGGATTCATATTTCATCATCTTCAGTTGCCCCCTTCACCCCATGGGTCCGTCATTTTTTAGGTTGAAGGACCAATGGGGTGACGATCCAAACGCAATGGCGTGACGGATATTTTTATGACGGAATGAGAACCATAAGATAAGGAGGAGGTTTTAAGTTTATAGTTACAACGGGTTGACGGTTTCATGCAAGCAAGGATGACGGTGCGAACGAGAAGTCCGTTGGTCACACCAACTATAGGCAGGCTGTACGAACGTCATTAATGATGGTGGCACGTGTCGTAAACTGATTGGGTCTTATCCCGGATCGAGGCGACGCTTCGACTTCCGTGCATCTCACTTATAAATAAGGGAGTAATTCCTCTCATTTCTACACTTTCAGAAGAAATTAGCCTGTCAGAGCACATCCGTCACTCCTGTCAGAGCACATTCGTCACATCCAGCCGATCCGTTTGATTGCTTTAACCGTCAGTGCCATTCTTCCTCAATTCGTTGGTAAAATTGGTAAGTGTTCTTCTTAAAGCCAATATTGTTTTAATTTTCCTTACAATCGACACTTGTTATAGACACATAGACCGTCAGAGTCTTAGGCTCTTGTCGTTTCATGTAGGAAATGTCTAGTGCGACGAGTAATCGATCGGTTGCTCGTGACGGGTTGGATTACGAGGGAGTATATCCGTCCGGTCATCGAGAACAAGATAGTACAGAGGATAGGAGTCCGTCCTCCTCCTCCTCGTCCTCAACATATTAGGATCTGGAGGTGGTTGATCAAGACGAGGGACCTGATGACGGTGAAAAACAGATCGTTAAATCCGTCATTGGTGCTGATGGGCTCAGGGAGTTCGTCATGGTACCAGAGTGGACGGTGAATTTCTTCACGTCCGTCATCAAAGAAAATCATTTTAAGACACTTAGGGATAATTATCAAATTCCAGAAAATGTTATCATCCGCCTACCCTACAAAGCGGAGAAGTGTTATTATGACGGCTTAGAGGGAGTCGGGGTATACGAGCAAATGTTGAAGGCCGGACTCAGATTCCCACTGAGTTCGCTTCATCGTGAGCTCCTCCGTCAACTGGGGTTATCCGTGAATCAGATTTCCCCTAATGCTTGGAGAGTTTTTATAGCGATGGAGATATTGTATGACGCCTGGTCTGACGGGGAAAAGAGATTGACAGTTAGGGAATTCCTGCATTGTTACCGTCCGGACGAAATTGATAAATCTAGGGGGGTATATAGTTTCGTCCCCAGGAGTCCGTTGTTGAAAGTCATCTATGATACGCCGGACTCAAACAGGGACTGGAAGAGAAGGTACTTCTTCCTAGAGGGCGACGGTTGGATGGGACGCCCAGGGGACACGGATTTCATGCCCGTCGACACTACTTGGGGGATATTACACCCGTCTAGTATGGATCGTCCTTAAAACTTTGACTTGATTTTGTTGAATATAATCTAACCGTCCTCTATCTTCTTTTGTAGTGAGACGTCGCCCCCAAATTGATATTAAAGAATTTGCTTTCCTTGAGAATATTTTCTCGAAGACCAAGCCGGAGGAAAGGACCTGGGCGAAGCTGGTAACACTTAAAACCATTCATTGGTATTGTGACGGACCGGAACCGACAGCAGCAGCCGTCAAGTACGAAGCAAAGACAAGGAGGCGTAAGCTCGTCGCCCTATACCTTAAAAACTGTGAATTTATTTTATTTACTAACTCTCCCGTCCATGTTTCAGAGATGGATGACGCTAAGAGAAGGGCTCTGATCCGTTCAAAGGCTGCAAAGAAGACAGATAATGAAGCTGCCCCTGCGACGGACCCAAGCAATCCGTCTGTTAAGCGGAAAACTCAGCCTAAAGTCGATCGTCAGGCCAAGAAGGTCAGAGTATCCCTAGAACCCGTCGTGGGACTTATGGCGGAGCCTCCGAAGACGGCCACTCCAATCAAGCACGGGGTTGGCAAGGGGCTAATGAAGGACCCGTCGAAGGATCAAGAGAAACCGCCCGTCCTTCTTCGAGAGGATTCTAAGCATGCCTTAGAACAGATTTCCTCCATCATGTCGGCGGAAGATTATGAAGACTTAGGCAATCACTCGACGGAGGCCATGGGTGAGACGGGCCTGTTTGCGGTTACACAGGTAAGAAAGCCCGTCTACTTTTTAAATGCAAATTAAATCCTTTTTGCCCCTTGCTTGTTTCATAACTATCGTCATCACTTTCTAGGCAATGGTCATGATGAAGGGGCTGATGGGACGGTGCCTCGGCCATGAGACGACTTTGGATCGTGTACGGGCCAAAGCGGAACAGACGGAGGAAGAACTACTTCAGCTTCGAAACTGGAAACCCAAGATGGAGAAGAAGCTTGAACTTTTAGAGAAGGCAAGGAAGGGCCTTGAAAAGGTGACGGAGGAGGCGAAGAAGGCTCTAGAGAGCAAGGATAAGGAGATAGAAGAGCTGAAGAATGAAGTCCGTCAAGCTAAGGATGCGGCTGTTCGCGAATACCGTGACTCCGACGCCTTAATTACCGAGCTGGGCGATTCTTTCCATCAGGGCTTCATGGATGCTCTCCGTCAGGTGAAACAAGCTTATCCAGACTTGGACACTTCGAAGTTCAAAGTTGAAGATCCAGTTCAAACGTCCGTCGTTCCTGCTGACTCAGAGGATACAGACGACCTTTTTGTGGTCGATGATGCCCTTGGTGACGGGGAGTCGGCACCAGCAACAGTTGATCAAGCTAAGCCCGTCACAGAAACGGTTCCTCAGTCCGTCGATAATGCGGATAAAGCTTAGTAGATAGATTTATTTCTCTTCTTTTTTTTTTTTTTTTTTTTTTTTTTTTTTTTTTGAACAATTCTCATCCGTTGTTGATGATATATGTAAACATTGCCTTTTAATGACATATTTTTTGTCAAATGCATCCGTGCACTTTATTTTATATGCTGAATGTTTGAATTTTCTAATTTTGCAATGGTTATGATCCGTCCATCTTGTGGACTCTATTTTGAATCCGTCCACCTTGTGGACTTCATGTGATCACCTTGTATATTGATCCGTCCATCTTGTGGCGCTTATACCGTCCACTTTATGGACTTGTAAAGTTATTCACTGTTTTGGTGATCCGTCCACTTTGTGGCGGCTATACCGTCCACTTTATGGACTTGTAACGTTATTCACCGTTTTGGTGATCCGTCCACTTTGTGGCGGCTATACCGTCCACTTTATGGACTTGTAAAATTATTCACCGTTTATGTGATCCGTCCACTTTGTGGCGGCTATACCGTCCACTTTATGGACTTGTAACGTTATTCACCGTTTTGGTGATCCGTCCACTTTGTGGCAGCTATACCGTCCACTTTATGGACTTGTAAAATTATTCACCGTTTTGGTGATCTGTCCACTTTGTGGCGGCTATACCGTCCACTTTGTGGACTTGTAAAATTATTCACCGTTTTGGTGATCCGTCCACTTTGTGGCGGCTATACCGTCCACTTTATGGACTTGTAAAATTATTCACCGTTTTGGTGATCCGTCCACTTTGTGGCGGCTATACCGTCCACTTTGTGGACTTGTAAAATTATTCACCGTTTTGGTGATCCGTCCACTTTGTGGCGGCTATACCGTCCACTTTGTGGACTTGTAAGATTGTTCCCCGTTTTGGGTGATCCGTCCACTTTGTGGCGGCTATACCGTCCACTTTATGGACTTCTAAGATTGTTCCCCGTTTTGGGTGATCCGGCCACTTTGTGGCGTCTATACCGTCCACTTTGTGGACTTGTAAGATTGTTCCCCGTTTTGGGTGATCCGTCCACTTTGTGGTGGCTATACCGTCCACTTTATGGACTTCTAAGATTGTTCACCGTTTTGGGTGATCAGTCCACTTTTTGGAGGCTGTACCGTCCACTTTATGGACTTGTAAGATTGTTCCCCTTTTTTGGTGATCCGTCCACTTTATGGCGGATGTACCGTCCACTTTATGGACTTGGGTGAACAATCTTATATGAGCGTCGTCCGTCCACTTTGCGGACACCCTTTACTGTTACGGGGATCCGTCCATCTTGTGGACTTTATTTTGTGTCCGTCCATCTTGTGGACTTTAAGTTGTCTTCGTTAACTGTGTGGACAATTGTAATGACATCCAAGTAGAAGATCATAATAATATTTAATTATAGAGATGCGTAAAGGAAAAGTGCCTGCCCCCTTGGGCTTAAAAAAGGCACGACAAGATTGTAGCAAAATAAAAACAGTTCAAAGAAAAACTTATGAAAAACTTAAAAAGCCACAAAGAAACTTGGTTGCCCTTCGTCGTGTTACCATTACTGGTAGTATTTTCTCAAATGTTTGGCATTCCATGGATGCGGTAGCTTCTCTCCATCTGTTGTCTCCAGGTGGTATGTTCCTTTCCTTTTCCACGCCGTGATTCTATAAGGTCCTTCCCAGTTGGGGCCGAGTTTTCCCTGTGTAGGGTCTCTAGTTGCACCAATGACCCTTCTGAGTATGAGGTCTCCTACTTGGAAGTTTCTGTGTCGGACCCGGGAGTTGTAATGTTTGGCCATGCGATCCTGGTATCTAGCGATCCTTTGCTCCGCTGCCGACCTTACCTCATCTATCATGTCCAGCTGTAGCCTCATAGATTCGTCGTTCCTGCTTTCGTCATGGTTGTGAACCCTGTAACTCGTGAGCCCAACTTCTGCTGGGATGACCGCCTCGGTTCCGTATGTCAGTCGGAATGGCGTCTCTCCTGTTGGAGTCCTCGCCGTTGTCCTGTATGCCCACAGTATGCTTGGTAATTCTTCGGGCCATATGCTCTTTGCCCCCTCGAGCCGAGTCTTGATAATCTTTAACAGGGATCGGTTCGTGACTTCAACCTGGCCATTAGCCTGAGGATGGGCGGGTGATGAGTAGTGGTTTTTTATTCCTAGCTGTGTGCAGAAGTCCCGGAAGTGGCCGTTGTCGAACTGCCTCCCGTTATCTGAGACAAGGACTCTAGGAATACCAAACCTGCACACGATGCATCGCCAGACAAAACTTCTAATGTTCTTTTCTGTAATGGTGGCCAAAGCTTCCGCTTCTACCCATTTTGTGAAGTAGTCAATACCCACTACCAAGAACTTTAGCTGTCTTGCTGCCATTGGGAAAGGTCCCATGATATCTAGTCCCCACTGAGCAAACGGCCATGGAGTCGTTATAGGGGTAAGCTCCTCAGCTGGCTGTCCGATAAGATTGCTGAACCTCTGGCATTTGTCGCAGCTTTTGACGTATGACTCGGCATCCTTCTGCATGGTTGGCCAGTAATACCCAGCTCGTACCAGTTTGTGCACCAACGACCGCGATCCAGAATGGTTCCCGCATATCCCTTCGTGTACTTCCCTCATTACGTAGTCGGCCTCTTCAACCCCGAGGCATCTTAGATAAGGGCGGGAGAAACCTCTCTTGTAGAGAATGTCTTTTATCAAGACGAACCTTGCTGCTCGGACTTTTAGCTTTCTCGCTGCTTCCTTCCCTTCTGGCAGTAGCCCGTCCTTCAAGTATGAAGTTATCTGTGTAGTCCAGTTTCTTTCGGAGCTTATCTCCTGCATGTTGTCGGGGTCTATTAGTGGAAAGAGTTGAACAAAGGAAAGCACATTACCTGGTGTCATCATATGTTCTGCTGAAGCGGCTTTGGCTAGCCGATCGGCGAGCTCATTTTCTCCCCTGGGGATCTGGACGACCATCGCTTTTAGCCCGTTGACTCTCGCCCTTACTTGATCAAGATATCTCTTCAACCTTTCCCCCTTGCATTCATAATCTCCGTTTACTTGATTGGTCACGACTTGAGTAAACGACTACACTTTCAGCTCCGGCGGCTTTGGCTAGGTCGAGTCCTGCCGCCACCGCTTCGTATTCTGCTTCATTATTGGTAATGGGGAAGTCGAGACGGACCATACATTCGATCTTGTCTCCTTCAGGTGACAGCAATACTATGCCGGCCCCTCCAATTCGCCGATTGGATGATCCGTCGGTATAGATGCTCCACTGGGGGGGTTCTTCTGCCCCCTTGTCCTCGTCTCGCGTAAACTCTGCTATGAAGTTGGCTACAGCTTGTCCTTTAATGGCCACACGTGGACGGTACTTGATATCAAACTCACTCAACTCTATTGCCCACAGCGTCAGTCGACCTACGGCTTTAGGATTACTCAGTGCCCTTCGCAAGGGCTTGTCGGTCATTACGTTCACGGTATGGGCTTGAAAGTATGGTTTGAGCTTGCGAGCCGCCGTGACCAATGCAAAAGCGAGTTTCTCCATGGGTTGGTATCTTTCTTCAGCACCGCGGAGCGCCCGGCTGGCGTAGTATACAGGCTTCTGTGCATTATCCTCCTCTCTAATTAAGGCCGCGCTGACGGCGACAGAGGAGACGGCCAAGTAAAGGAAAAGTTCTTCACCAGGTTGCGAGGGACTCAATAGGGGTGGTGAAGATAGGTATGCCTTTAATTCCTCGAACGCTCGCTGACACTCGTCCGTCCACTCAAAGGATTTCTTTAATGTGCGAAAGAAAGGCAAGCACTTGTCCGTGGCTCTCGACACAAATCTATTTAACGCTGCTATCCTGCCGTTAAGGCTTTGTATCTCCTTCACATTTCGTGGGGGGGCCATCTCTACTATGGCTCGGATTTTGTCCGGATTAGCCTCAATTCCCCTCTGGGAAACCATGAACCCTAGGAATTTACCTGCCGTTACGCCGAACGCGCACTTTCCCGGATTGAGTTTCATGTTGTAGGATCGAAGCGTACCGAATGTTTCCTTAAGATCTCCCAGGTGGTCTTCCTCCTTCCGGCTCTTCACCAGCATGTCATCGACATAGACTTGGACATTCCTCCCGATTTGCTGCGCGAACATCTTGTTCATTAGCCTCTGGTATGTTGCCCCCGCATTCTTCAGGCTGAACGGCATTACTTTGTAACAGAGTAGTCCTTGGCTTGTTACGAACGAAGTCTTCTCCTGATCGGCCTCGTGCATGCGGATCTGGTTATAGCCCGAGAAAGCGTCCATGAAGCTTAGTAATTGGTGTTGAGCCGTCGAGTCTACTAGGACGTCGATCCTTGGGAGGGGATAGCTATCTTTAGGGCACGCTTTGTTAAGATCGGTGAAGTCCACGCACATCCGCCACTTGCCGCTTGCTTTCTTCACCATTACCACATTCGCCAGCCAATCGGGATAGTAGACTTCCCGGATGAAGCTTGCCTCTTGGAGTTTGCGGACCTCTTCCGCTATTGCTTGGTCTCGTTCCAGCGCGAACGCTCTCTTCTTTTGTCGGACGGGTGGAAGTGAGGGCAATGCATTCAATTTGTGTACCATGATCGAGGGATCGATACCTGGCATGTCGTCATGGCTCCAGGCGAACACATCCTTATTGCTCCTCAAGAAAGCTACGAGCTCTTGACGGATTGCGGGTTTGGCAAGCGTTCCGATCTTGGTTGTTCTGTCCGGGTTGGAACTGTCAAGAGTTATCTCCTCCAACTTCTCTGTGGGTTCTGCCATCGTTCGGTGCTCTTCTATGTTCAAGGCCTGGATTTGGTCTTGCATGTCCATCATTGCTACGTAGCATTCTCACGCGGCAACTTGACTTCCGCGTAGCTCTCCTACCCCATACTCCGTTGGGAACTTGACCATTAGGTGGTAAGTTGACGTTGCCGCCTTCCACGAGTTGAGCGTAGGTCGGCCAAGAATAGCATTGTAGGCGGACGAGCAATCGACCACCAAGAATGTTACGTTCCTTGTGACTTGTTGGGGGTAATCTCCTACTGTCACCGGTAACGTTACCGCGCCCAAAGGGAATACCCTACTTCCTCCGAAACCAACGAGCGGGGCGTTTGTCGGTATTAGCTGCTCCCTGTCGATCCTCATTTGCTGGAATGCCGGATAATACAAGATATCGGCCGAGCTGCCGTTGTCGATCAACACTCGGTGCATATTGTAGTCCCCTGTCCGCATGCTGACGACGATGGCATCGTCGTGTGGATGGTGTAGGCGCCGTGCATCCTCTTCCGTGAACCCAACAACGGGGCTTTCTCTGTTTGCTATCCTTGGCACTCTGCCCGTCAACTGGACATTCTGTACCATCCGAAGGTATGTTTTACGAGCCTTTTTTGACGATCCGGCCGCAGCAGTTCCTCCGATTATCATTCTTATGTCTCCTAATGGGGGTCTTTGTCGCTCGTCTTCTCGGCGGGGGTGTTGTTCTTGTGGGGGTTGATCCGTTCTCCCCTTGTTGACGAACTTCTGCAGCTTCCCTTGTCGGATGAGGGCTTCGATTTGCTGCTTCAAGTCGTAGCAATCGGCTGTGTCGTGGCCGTGGTCACGATGAAAGCGGCAATATTTGTCTCTGGACCTTTTGCTGGGATCACTTTTCAGCTTTCCTGGGAACGTCAGGGACCCTTCGTCCTTAATCTGCATTAGGACTTGGTCAATCGGCGCGGTTAGCGGGGTGAAACTTGTGAACCTTCCGCCCGTGGGTTTTGGACGTCTGTCCTCCCTTCGGTCTCCCATCCTTCCTTTCTTCCGCCCCTGGTCCTGTCGGGGATCCTCTTGTCTGTCTCTTTTCCTGGGTCTATCTTCTCGCGATAGTAGTGCGTCCTCAGCGTTCATATATTTGGTGGCCCTGTAAAGCACCTCCGACATGGTCTTGGGGTCGTTTTTGTATAGGGAGAACAAGAATTTACCCCCCTTCAGCCCATTCGTGAATGCTGCTACCAATATCTTGTCGTCGGCTTCGTCGATCGAGAGCGCTTCCTTATTGAAGCGTGATATGTAGGCCCGCAACGTCTCCTCCTCTCGCTGCTTGATGTTCATTAAACAAGCCGTGGATTTTCTATACCGATGTCCACCGATGAAGTGCGTAGTGAATTGAGCACTTAGTTCCTTGAAGGTGCTGATGGAGTTGGGTGCTAGTCGGCTGAACCAAATCCTTGCTGCGCCCTTTAGGGTTGTAGGAAAGGCCCTGCACATAATCGCGTCTGCCACTCCCTGAAGGTGCATCAGGGTCTTGAAGGTCTCTAGGTGATCTAGGGGGTCCTTGACTCCGTCATAACTATCTATATTCGGCATGCGGAACTTATTCGGCAGGGGGAAGGAGTTGACGGCTGTCGTGAAGGGCGAGTCAGTCCGGTTGACAAGGTCGTCAAGATCACTTGACACTCGACCCTTGAGAGCGTTCATCATTACATCCATCTGTTCCTTAATCGCCTGCATCTCCACGATGATGGATTGTGGAGTCGTATCCGTCGGGGAAGGGATGTTAATGTCCCGTCGCACTGGTCTGCTCGGGGCGTTACTCTCCTGTTGTCCGTCCTGATCTCTCCTTTCAGCGCTGGTCCCTTCTTGATCCGCTCCTTGGTTATTGACCGCGGCATTCTTTTGGTTCAGCTGCTCTTCTAGGTCGTGGTTTTGTTTGGTTAGGTGCTCCACGGCTGCGGCGAGCGTCCTGACCTGTTTCTCAAGGGCAGTCGTAGGGGCTTCTTCTTGAACGTCATGCGTGGTTGCCATTGAGCGCGTGAGTACCATGTAACTCTTTTGTCTAGGAAGCGATGAAGTGCTACACGTTCCCACAGACGGCGCCAACTGATGACGTTGAGATTTGTCACCAATGGGTCACACCGTACTCGCGACTCAAAATCGAACCTGCACGACAAAAATGATCGAAAGAAAACCTTTAGAGAGCACCGGTGTGGGGCCGGCCAAGCACTCTCCGAAGGTCAAGTCAGAACTGGTCTCTCCACTCTAGAGCATTAGAGAGGGTCAATAAAATCGTACCTCGGTTTGCGAGAGTGTCAGTCCTTTTATAGTGGTGGAGGGTTGTCCTTTCTGCTTGATTTCCAAATCTTTCCAATGTGGGACTCTAATGCAAATTCTCCAAAGCGTGGTGAGCAAGGATTTCCCTTTTTAGGGCTTTTCTAGGTAATTTCGGATCATGGGCCCTCATATGTCCCTCAGCGATGGGCCTTCAAGGCGCATAGAATCATCTCTACGTAGGCCCAACAGTTCATATCCGTCAGGCCCATTAAGGTAGGCCCGTCAGGATTCATATTTCATCATCTTCAATATGCATCACATTCTTCTTCAGAAGAATCAGAACATTGAAAACCTAACAATGACTGTCATTTGATCCTGGGTGTATAAAACTTTAGTGAATAGTCGCATTTTGCTTTATAAAATTGATTATAATAAAATATAAACTTAACCACACTGCAGCCATTGATGCAAGTGAAATATTGATAATAAAAAGATGCAATTACTTACGAGCAGCGAGACTGGCTGTCTTCCAAATAAACGCAGCTGCCCGTAAATTTCACTATGCAGAGTAACTTGAAAGAAATGATTAGATACTCCCACACCGTTTATGCCTTTGAACAAGGAGTTCCTAAAGTAAGAGCGGCTTGCTTGAAATTCTGTTGATCTCTCTTATTCTTATGTTGACGAAGACTTGGATAAACAGGCCTTAATAAAAGAGGCAGAGACGGAACTAGTAAGGGAATTTTTTTTTTTTTTTTTTTAAATATTAATAATATACATATTTAATGAATAGTGTAACAATTGAGCCCAAAATAATTATTTTTGGCCCCCCCTCCTAATAAGTTACAAATTGGCCCATGAAAATGATAAAACCCAATTGGCAAACAATTATACTACAACATCTGTGTTACCGTGTTGGCTGTTTCTTATTCTTTCTTCTTAAATCCAAGCTATTTTTTTATGAGTGTTAAAATTGACTATTTGAATTTCGTGAAAAACATATGACCATTTTTGCTGAAAAGAAAAAAAAGAAGAAAGATAGATAGATACAAATTACAAACCAAGTTAATGTACTTGTAGTGAGTGAGGGTAGGGTGCGTGGGTGGCCATTAATCAGTGTGTGGGGTGGGATGACAGGTGTGTTTGACTATTAATTTTTAACTTAAAATATTTAATTTAATTTTTTTTTTAACTTACTACTTACTAGTTGGTTGTTTATTAGTAAATTAGTTTAATTTTATGTGGGGGATTATAGAATTGAATAGTTGTGTTAATAAATTGGTGCTAATGTGTAGTGTACAGTCATTAGTATTACAAATTTCATTATGTAAATTTTAGAAATTCATGTATCATTAATCTAAAGAAAATTAGGATTGAAAGGGAGGTTGTTGCAAAGTTTAGTACAAAATCAACTATAGATATTTTTTTTATTTAAAAGAATGTTGAATTCTATTTTTAAATTATTAATTTAAAATGTATTAATAAACAGTTATTTTATTTCTCATTTCTTTTGTTGATGTTTTCTTAACATTAAATATATACTAGTTTGTATTTTTTTTTTAAAAAAAAAATTTAAACCATGTGCAAAATCAATCTAGAAGTCTTAAGAATAAAAACAATACATCATGTGCTTAAATCAAACCACTAAATTACAAGATATAGCCTTATCGAAATTTAACAGTTAATACATATTCTTGTGATTGATGCTAAACATGATTAATTATAATTAATTAATTGTGATTAGTTCTCTAGTTGTGGTTGATTTATACCATAATCCCATTGGTTTAGGCTTCACACAAGAGTGATGTATGCATATAAATAGTTTAATTCTATTGGAGAATTGGGATTTTTTTTAAAAAAAATTGATAATCTTATATATAAGAGTTTAATTAAATTACAAAATTTGCTAAATAGCCACTAGTGGCACAACTTGTGTCACAAGTCACCCCGTGGGCTAGTTGTGAGTGGTAGAAGAGTAATGGTGGGTCCATACGAGGATATCTCTTTATCACTTACAACTTGCCACGTTTGTGAGTTGTCATTTAGGCGAGTTGTAACACAAGTTGTACCACTTTATGTGGCACCAATAGGGCTGCCCATGGGTCGGGTGGGTCGGGTTTTTGCCCAACCCGCAATCGAACCGTAACAGTTCGGGTGGGTGGTTTTTCAACCTACAACCAACTCGTAACATTAACGGATTCGTCGATTCAGGT
Source organism: Quercus berberidifolia (assembly GCA_028535905.1). NCBI lineage: Eukaryota > Viridiplantae > Streptophyta > Magnoliopsida > Fagales > Fagaceae > Quercus > Quercus berberidifolia. Next base: position 37,023,059 of record JAPQVW010000003.1, on the reverse strand, counting down.
CGCCAATGGGTGGTGGTTGGTTTTGGGTGAAACTGATCTCACCGGAATCCTTCGAAACGCGGTGAGATCTCGCCAGATCTTGCCTGATCCATCTAAGATCGAGTGAGATCCTATCGGATCTGGTGAGATTTCTACCAAATCATGATGAGAAATCACTAGTTTGGCCAGATTCAGTGTTTATTGTGCCAGAAATCGACGGATTTAAGTGAAAAAGGGGCCGGAATCTGGAAAAAAATGATCGAAATCTAGAAAAATGGCCGGATATTGAATGGACTTTGATTCGGGTCGGGTTTCATGGGTTTTGAATTGAAATACCGATAACCGACTCGCTGGGTGTCGGGTTAGCAAAGCCGGAAACCGTGTCCGATCGCTGGAGTCGTCGGATCGGGTGGCAGCAGGTTGGACTGGTTGGGCGGGTCGCTGATTTGCCTGGACACCCCTAGGCACCAATATAACTCGCCTTAAAAAGGAAAAAACACTTGGGAGAAAAAAAAAGTATGTCCCAAAAATTGGATTTACCTCAAAATTAAAAAAAAAAAAAAAGAGAAAAAAAAGAAGGGGGAAACAAATGGATAAGTTTAGAGTCTTTGAGTCAAAGTGTAGACATTTGGACCATGTAACTAAATGTCGTCTGGCACTCAGAGCACAAAAACATGTACAACACTTTGGTGGTATTTTCAACTTCTATCTTCTTCTGTATTTTCTTTTCTTTTTTCCCTGATTAGTATGTGAGATAAATATAACTATAACTTAATCCAAAGACAACAACAAAAGCTCTTCCCTTTTAGAGGTCGTTCACAATTCCAAAGTGAAGTGGAGCACCAAGAGCTTTTAAGGAGAGGCATCAGGTGGTTATTGATCCATTTGTAAGTCACCACAACCTCTCATCTCAAGAGCCACGGAATTTTATGCTCCCAAAGCCTTAGAAACATGTCAAATTAATATCACCTCCACAACTCTTAAACATCAAACTTTTGCATCATATGATGCCAGATTAAAATTTCTCTAATGCTTAAAGTTAGCATTCATAGCGGTGGATAATGGATATTCTTCATGAACAGTATATTAGGAATTCCTCGTAACTTGGCATGTACATGGATGATGGAATATACATTATTACCTATCCGTTGTCCCATGATGGTTGTCATATCCATTGATTGAGGTTATGGAGCACGTTTGGGCGATAATCGGGCAACTATTTTGGAAATGTGTGCCCATATTTGAAGAGGCATATTTTTGGTTTTGTCAGGTAATGAGATAATCAGCTCCTTGGCGTGATGGTAACTTTACAAATATAAGTGCTTGTGGAGTATTCGGGTAAAAGTCGGGGTTCAAATCTCTAAGAGCAGGCTTCACACATATACACTTAAATTATGTTAAAATATAATTTCTATCTTGTATATATATATATATATATATATATAAGTAAGAAGATAAGTCACGTAGTCATATATAATATGTTAAATTTGAAACTTGAAACACAATCATAATTCAAATTAGCTTCTAATCGTAATTTATTGTTGTTACGCTCTCCGATTGAGTTACATCATCGTCGTCTCACAAATTTTTTTTTTTTTTTGGGTTTCCACTTCACACATTCTCTATAATCAATCATCTTTTCTCTCTCTCAACTCATCATCTTCTCCATTCACAAAAAAAAAAAAAAAAAAAAAAAAAAAAAAAAAAAAAAAAAAAAAAAAAAAACAACACAACAACAACTCACCATCTTCTCATCATTAATTATCCAACTTATTTTTACACATTCTTCAACCATTCCCCACTATTTTACCTTTTCATATCCCCACTGCTACTACCTTAATACCACTCTTCCTCTATCCCTTTATTTTCCTTTTAGTTTTGGCTCTTTTTATTTCTATTCTCTTATTATAAATATGCAATTCACTCTCACATTCTATGCATAGTTTTCTCATAGACAAAATGTTATTTCTCTCTCCCTCTTTCTCTCATTTTTTTTTTCTTTTTTGCATCTCTACTTTTAGTTGATAAATTTTTGTGCTCTTTATAACTCTACTTTAGGTTAACGTGATTTAGTTTTGTGTTTTTAAGTTGTTATCTTTTTTCTTTTCTTTGATTTCATAGATGTTATCTTATTGAATTATAAAATAGTATATAAGAAATATAATGTTATTCTATTACATAGCATGACTAGGATAATTTGGTGTTTATTACTATATCTTTTATTTTTACTATTTTTCTTCATATCTTATTTTCTATAATTTTGTTATTCTCTCTTGAAAAAGTGATTATTCTCTCTCTCTCTTGATTTTATATTCTTCCTTGCAACTCTATTTTAGATTGATTAATCATTGTGTTTTTTAAAACTCTACTTGTGAATCATTGCGTTGTAGTTATCAAAAAAATAAAATAAAAAATTATTGGTGTTGCGTTTTTGAGTTCCCCATCACAAGTTCTCTCTCTCTCTCTCTCACTCTCTCTCTCTTTTAACCTTGGTTTGATTTTTTTTTTTTTTTAGTTAATACTTAGTTATTTTGAAAGTGATAATTGAATTTATATCAAAACACAATATTGATTATGCATTTGAGTGTGCCTATATTTGTGTAATATTAAGTACAATTTTAGGATGATTTTTTTATTATTATCATGGTAATCTCCTTTAAGAGGATGATGAATTTGAATAATTTATTTGAAACTTAAATATAATAACATAATTTTGAGAATATGTACCACCTCATAAAGGAATAATATCAATCAAAGACTCCCAAAATAATAGCATGATATATTGATAGAGAGAGAAAGATGAAATAGTTTTAGAAAATGTTTACGTATTAAAGGTAACCTTTTTATTTTTCTTGAAGTATGACTTTGTTGGATTTTAGGTCCTGAAAGTAGTCATTTCTTTTTTTCTTTGACTTATACATTTTTTATATATGTTTTCTATACTTTTGATATTAGGGAGAGAAAGTTTGGAAATTGAGAAAGTTTGTCAAATTTCTAAAATAGTATATGGGAAATGATATTTTTATGCTTCACCTTTTAAGTTCTTAATTAATTTTTTTTTTTCATTCTTTCTTGCAACCCAACTTTAGGTTGACGAATCATTGTATTTCTTATAATTCTATCTTGGGTTAATACTTTTTTGTGTTATGCTTTTTGAGTTCCCTATCACAACTCCTCTTTCTCCCTCTTATAGCTTTGGTTTAATTTTTGTTTGAGTTAATATTTAGTCATTTTGGAAGTGAGAATTTGAATATATATCAAAACACAATCTTGACTACGTATTTGAATGTGCCTATCAATCATTTGAGTAATATCAAGTGTAATTTTGTAATGAGTTTTGATTATCATGATAATTTTTTTTCATTGTTTTGTGGTTAATTTGGAATCACAGAAACAGAGTGCTTCACCAAGGCTTTAACTTAATCCCTTAGAGGTTATACTAATAGCCAAAAATCTATGTTGCAGGTACAAGAAGTCTTATGCAGGTCAACTCCATCATACCAGAGAGTTTAGAGCAACCAAGTCAGCCCATCTCATAGCTGCAGGGCGATATCAGCTCATCATTAAATTAGCTGAAGCAAGAAGAAAGAAGCCACAAAGGAGAGCACACACTTTTGTAGCTGTAAATATGCAGGGAGCAGAAATGTTTTTAGGGGTTAATTGCAGTCTCGCCAACACAGCTATAGGAGCTCTACTTGAAGCAATGATGGAAGCTGGTATCATAGCTAAAAGCTATGGCATCCAGCACATTTTGTTCTTAATCGACAGGGTTAATCTCCATCAAGTTTTTAAATTGAGGAAAAGTGCAGATTGGCTGGATAGCAGTAGGATAGCTAATCTAAACTTTCTTTCTTAACATGGTTTATTTTGTAATACTTTAGTTGTTCCTCATGTAGTAGTTAAGGCTGTGTGATGTTTTGCTAAACAGGCAATTAACAGACCTTTGTATCACAGGTGGTACAATCTTGCTCTATATAACCATGTATGAACTCTTCCTTTGTTTGGTATAAAAAAAAAAAAAAAAAGTATCCAAGAGAAAATGTTATGGCCTTATGGGCAACCTTGTATCTTCCACGAACAAATGCTTAACAAGTAACATACACAGGCATGTTGGGTGGGTATTCACAGCTAGTTCTAGTGTAGCTTCTTGGAGGCGGTGTAGTAGGAGTCAATTTAGAGTGATTTTCATCACTCTTCACTCAATTTTTATAAAGCAAAACTCACTTTTTGTGAGGCCCACATTCATTCCATTTGTTTGGCTAGATTTTCATTCTCAATTTTCATAACTCATAACTCAAAAAATTGAGTTAGGATTGTGAAAAGTGGAAATTGAGAACTTCTTTTTGTTGTTTCTGAATTATGAAAATAGAATTATTATGGCAATTTTGTAATTTTGCTCAAATAAATGGGTGCCACCCATATGTATTATCACCATCAAGTGTAGAGCACTAATTGATGACCAACGACTCTTTCACTGTGCATGTGCCAACCTTTTGTTTTTCTCTTACTTTTCCTTTACTTTCACTTTCGCTTAACATTTGTTTTGGTTTCCATTTTGCTGTGATTTCGAAAAAGTAAGTTCAACATCTCTGAAAGCTCTTGCAAAATTTGTAGCTTCAGTCTCTACTCTTGGGTGTCCGTGTGTGTTATGAAGTTTGTAGTGGTATCCCATCTCCTTTGGTTGCAAGAAGCCATGGGTCCTCATCTACAATTCTGATCAATGAGGGAATAAAAATCACCTGACCCATAATTACAAAACCCAAGTATGATATACAGAAACTTCATCCATCATTAGCTAGACAACAGCTTGGAGAAAAACGAGGAGAGAGAGAGAGAGAGAGAGAGAGAGAGAGAGAGAGAGAGAGAGATACATGTTCTAGATCCTGGGTTGTATTCGAACTTGGGCTCGAGCTTCTCGAGGGTTTGTACTCTCGATTTCAAACACAAAGACAAAAGGAAAACGGAGGAGAGCTGCTTCAGTGCACTACTAGATAACAAATTCAAAAATAATAAGAGGAAGAGGAGACACAAAGGTAAAGTGAGAGGAAGAGAGGAGATGGGCAAAGAAAGAGAGGCAGAGAGAGAGGTGAAGAAAAAGAAAATAGCAAGTTTTGCAAAAACATATAAAGATATGCGAATAAATTGTGAAGTGGAGAGAGAATGTCTACGCAGGTACTCAATTTAGCTGTTCTGTGCATTTTGCAAAGTGCTAATTTTCGTGGGTCTCACAACTTTGCTTAAAGTTGAGTTTTTGATTTAAAAAACCCACTGAGAATTTCCATCCAAACACATTGCAAGTAGAGTTATGAGAAAATTTAGTTATAAATATGAGAATCGGATAATGAGTTATAGGGATGAGATTTGAGTGTTGAGATACGAAAATTGGGCTGAACATGGCCTAAGATTTGGTGAATTGAGGTCATATCCTGACAACCGTTACAATTTGAATCGCAATTGAACACTAGAAAGCAATGGTTTCAATTTTCTTATAGTGATGACTGGAGGAAATCAATCATCCATGATCATGATAGACACTAGAGAAAAGAAAACTGAATACCCAATTGTTTCAAGCTGTATCCAAAGGGAAGCAAGGACCCATGAGAAAACTACTTAATGTATTTACTGCAGCCATCGAAATGGCAGGAAATGTGCCATTACGATAACATCACCCCCCTTTAATCCTCTAGACCTTCCAAAGTCAGATTCACAATTGGAAAATATCTGGATCCAGTGCACGCACTTGATCAATGGGCCAAGTAAGACAACTCTTTCAACATAAGCAAGGGCATTTATATTCATAATCTAGGGCATTATAACTAAACAAGCTTTCATGACCAATGGCATTGATACTTCATAATATAATAAAACATTGTGTTTTGCTTTAACAAAAGGAAACAAGTATCAACCACTCTCACCCTCTCAAGCACACAAATTATACAATACGCAGAAAGCAACCATGATTGTTAGGACTCATTGGAATTAAAGTAGAAAGCTTTAATATGAGATGATAATTTTCTTGACATGTCTCTAGGATGTTCTCTCTGATCAATTTATTCAATTTTTGAGATCAGATTTGGAGGTGTGCTTTGCTTCATGTTCCCTGCACTTCCCCGCTGATGTAAATGTCCGCAAGCACACCGTGCACTGCATTCAAGATTCACCAAAATATATTATAACTAACAAACAATTAAAAAATAGTACAATAAGCAGAACTTAACTCAAATGAGCCAAGATACAAATCTTGATCTAAAATTAAATTGATTGGTCTGAGACCCCCAGTTTCTTAGGAAATACATACCCTACCCTAAACACTAACATAATAATCATTAGCTTAACAAAATCAGCATGAGTAACACACGCAACCAGGAAGAGTCCCTAGATGTCAGAGACCAACATTGGAGTTTGGATACAAAGAACGTTTGGATATTTAAAATGTAAACCGAATAATGCATTGACCTAATTCCTACATAAAGTAAAACTGCCTTCTGAGTTGAGGAAACACTCATTCCAAATATAGTATGGATTTAATCAGAGAAGATTCTGGCTTTGACTACATATTTCCAGATGAGTCTTCAATTTTCAAGCAAACAACCTAACATCCTGCTAATACTTATTTATTGGTCATAAAAAACAAATAAAACAAATAATTTACTATTTATAAATGGTTTGAATGATACTGCAATATCAATAGCAGTAGAGTGAAATTCCTCCTCCATCGAAGGAACTTGGGCCATCTTGTCCTAAAATTCAAGCTACCATATTCATGACAGTTTGTTATTCGGACTTAGGCAAAGATAAACGAAAAAACTTTGAGTTAACCTCTCGTTCAAACATATACATATTAGCAACCTGAGCGTCAGCCATCCATCCGGGAATGGATCATGTATACCCTCATCTACTATATGGGGTTCTAAATTAGCTAACTATATTGGCAGACACCGATCTTAAATTCCCTGATACCCTATTCCTAATCATATTCCCTTCTCTCAAAATAATACTTCAACAAATCTCAATGTCCATAGTTACACTTGCACACAATAAAGCAAACTCAACACAGTTACCAACCAAAATTTTGATATATCAAATGTATGACAAATTCGAGAATACCTGGAATGGCCTCTCGTACTTGTTTGATTCTAGCTGGTTTCCTGAGAAAATCAGTAAGATAATCCAAGTTAAGCACAACAAGATCCTTGACATGTAATTTTTAAAGACCCCAAATAGGTTTTTTTTTTTTTTTTTTTTGGGTAAAAGCTCCGTTTGGCTGCTGATTATCTAATTTTTTATATTATCTCGATCACTCAGAAAAAACCCACCTCAATTAAAACCGTGTGGTTCGTTTATGATCTGAATACTTAAGGTCCATGTTTCAAAAGATGAGAATTCAGACATAAAAGAAGTCCATGTATCAGAGCAAGGTTCAAGGGACTCTTTTTCATGGAAAAGTCTCCATCTTAGCTTGGCTAAAACAGCTAATATAAGAAGGAATGGCAGAAATGGTGGCTTGAGAAAGAACAACTCTGCCAGCAAAAGATAACAAGTTTGCTTTCTAGCCAGCCAACTTAGCATGAGCTCTCTCAATAATAGAGCTATAGTCCTGAGAAGAGGAACCCACATGTTTCAGAGGGAAGCCAAGATGTTTACCTAGGTTGGGGGTAGAGTGGAAGCCAAGGACATCACAGAGAGAGGATCTGAGATTAACAGAGACATTAGGGGAGAAATAAACTCTAGACTTGCTAGAGCTCACCTTCTAGCTTTCCTCATTCCCTCTCAGTCTCACATTAGTATGTGTCTTTATAATTTGGCTTTTGATATATAGACAAGCGGCAAACTTATCAAGACACTTGAGATGATCAACTTATGGTCCTTTAAACTGTTCTTGGCTCAACTTAACTTTATAGGATGCATGCTGTTATACCATAACTTTAGGTCATTTTTCCAAGTATAGATAGTAAAGTGGTATTAGTAGTGGTTTCAAATTTAAAAAAAATAAAAAATAAATAACAACTTGATAACTCAACAATTCTGAAATTTATTGTGAAAAATATTGTGTATCTAACATTGTTCAAAAGATAATTGTTTTACTTTATGCTCCTTAATTTGATTTTAATCATATGATTGCATTGAGCGATTCAGAAAGCAATTTCTTGTTAACATGAGATGTAGAAGAAGACTGGGAAAGACAATCGTGGAAATTGTCTTCAAATTAAGTTTTGACATATATATTTTAAATGCATGCAGGCGGTTGGAATTTTCAAGATGGTGGTGCTTCCACAGCTTGCAGATGAACATGGGCGTAAACCACTACTCCTTCTTACTATATCCACTTCTATTTTCACATTTGGTATGTTTCGTTTGAACAACTTTCATGATTCTGTGAAGTTACATGTACAATGCTATTATATATTTTCTTCTGAACCATGAGAATTATATATGGATATGAAACCCCTAATATGTGTTGCATTAATATTATGTGTTTGTCCCTGCTGTTTCACTATTATGTTTTTTATTTTTTTTTCAATTATAATTCTTTTTAAAATTTAATATGATTCAGTACTATTGAAGTTACAAATGCTTTTCCTCTAAAAAAGAAGTTACAAATGCTTTTGAAGATTGTGGATGGGAAACCATAAATAATGTGCATGTCAAAAGATTGATGATTTAGCATTCAAACCCAGAAACCATTTCTAAGGCATGAATTTGGCTTCAAGCTAAACAAATTTGACAGATAGTCTAGCCAAGAACTTTTTTATTATTGAAGGGTAAGGTGATCTTTTTTGTTTTTGGTGGATTATATATCTGACAAACACATGAAAAATTTTGAATTCCTGCTGATTCTGATTGAATGAATGGCTACTAACTACGTCATTCATCTGAAACTGATCTAGAGTAAGATAAGCACCCTACATGATGTATAAAAGATGAGAGACAAAGAAGAGTAAAATGTAATTATAGCTCGACCATACACGTTGAAAGAAAAAATATAAAAGAAAAAAAAAACGGAAATTTCAATTTCAACTGTACATGATTACCTTTCAAAATTGTGAATGACAATAATGCTTTCTTTGTACGATGCTATTAGCGGTACATTGATGATATTGTCAAGATCATCAAGTGAATTCACAAATTTGATTTTTCTGTATTCTTTTTTCAGCTATACTTGCCTGGAATCAGTCTACAGGATTTGTATATGCTTACTATGTGCTTCGTATAATATCTTTTATCTAAGTCAAGGGAGTATTTTCTGCATTGCTATTGCTTATACGGTAAGAGTTATTCCTCAGTGATTGATAATCATGAATAGGGAATATTGGGGGGTCTCATTTTCCCATTTTTGTAGGCGGATGTTGTTGAAGAGAATAAGGGCAGCGGCTTTTAGTTGGATAACAGGCCTTTGTGCTGCTTTGCATGTCTTGGGAAATCTTCTGGCACTTTTTCTCCCAGAAAAGTACATTTTTCCTGCATGTTGCCGCTTTAAATTCAGCATTAGCCAGACGGCTTTAATTCTGTCAAATTTTCCTCTTGTCAATTCATTTTACCATTTCAGCCTTAATTCAGCATCTCTCTTGATCTTTTGTCCAGTTTGTATGCAACTCTTTCTGGTTGAGACGGTTAAGCTGGCTCCAAAGAGGGACCAAGATTCAGCATGCTTGACTACGCCAATTAAAATTATCGAGAAACGATAGAAATCAATGAAAGATGCTGCTACAATAGTTATGAGCAAGTAATTTTGTCTATAATCGAGACAGCTTAAAATATTCTCATCTTGCAATGTAACTTTTCTTTCACGTTAGAGCCTCTCCTAATCGTAAGTCAGTTTGTTATTGGAGTTGTTTGTCCTTAGTATATCTTGTAATGAAAATAGTATTTGTCCATTAAGTTACTCATAATTTGAATTGTATATGTACTTGATTGCCAATTGAATTACTTCTGCCAAAATGAAAATCAAGACTGACAACTGATTTCTTAGTAGGTCACTCTTAACCTCTTGGAGCTTTTTTTTTCCCTGCCCCAAGTTTATTTGTTGCTTTTCTGCTGAGTGCAGTGCACTGTTGTTTAATGGATGATGACCTAGAGTCCTGCTTTGTTATGGTCTTGTAGCTGAAATTAAAAATGGCTTCTCAGAATTTTAAAATTTAATAGTGAAACTATCCTAGTGTTCAAAAGAGGTGGGTGAGTCTGTATGGTCAAGCTGGTAGTACTCATGATCTAATGGTCTTGTAACATGAAAAAGTGGATTGTCATATGCATACTAACATTAAGATGCCTAACTTCTATACTCTTGTTGAAGTGATATATAATTGGTTGTCAATAATGAGAAAGATATGAACAGTATGGATTCTGCAGGACCCATAAAGTCTCTAGGTAGCATTTGCCTCCCTTTTAGCAAAATGGCCCTCAATTTTTCTTTTTGCTTTTTAGAATCAATGGTGATCGAATTTATGTTGGGTGGTTTTGATGTGTTTCACCATCCGTATGCATTATCAAACCAGTTCCTCATATTATCTTTATTTGATGTTGTTTGTTGATTCTGAAATTGAAATCAACACTTTAACAATAAGATACATGGATAGACTTTAGCGTAATTGTTTATTTATGCCCTCTTGGCTGTCGCATTAACTATTTTGTAATCAATCACTTCCATCCAAATTAGCTCCTTATTGTACTGGTAACGGTGGACCAATTAACTGGTTAGTTCCTTTTTAAGTATTTTGATTTTTTTTTCCCTTTAAGACAACACTTTTGTCTACACTCTTCAGTTAAAAATTCCCCCAATTTTGCATTCTGGTGTGGTTTGTTTAAGGATGAGCATAGGAGAAAACAATGAGAGGACCCTGTGATGCAAATTAGCATATTGTTTGGGATTTTCTGTGTTAGTCACCTTCACTTGCTAGACTTCTACTTCAAGCTGCATGTAGAGATTAATCGAAAAGCACTTAATATAGGTACTTACAAGTGTTTCAGGCCCAGGTTTGCAGTTGTAAATTTTGTTAATGAGTACATTCTTTATCTCTTTTTACATTGTGCAAATACATAGCAACAAACAAACAATTTAAGTCATTTGGACAGGTCATGGAAGCTTTGCCTTTTGGATTTTAAATGTCTTGTCAAGGATCTTGTTCCAGCAGATGCAAAGGTGCTTCTGTTGTCCTAGTAAAAGATTTTTCATTGAGAGTCAAGCCAATTCAGCTTTGTATGGCAGATCCCCCAGTTATTCATGCTATTCAAATTTAATACTACTATCTGTAGCTTGGTATCACTTATCAGTCATCAATGTACAATCGAGTGACCTAGAATGTGTTTGATGTCACTTTTTGTCTCATCTTTAAGCAAGTAAGGTGGCCAAACACACAATTTAATGCAATTTGTTACGTCCTGTCTTGTTGTGTGGCAATATAGTTGTACACTAATGAATTAGCAAGTCTTTTAAGAAAAATGAATAATGGCTTTGTATTTGCTTTTTATTATTATTTTTTTTTGGGGGGGGGGGGGGGCGGGGGGAAGGAATCCATGTGATTTGCCCCTAGATCACAGAAATGATCTTGAATTTTTAGTGTGATGCATTGTTATCCTATGGTACAGATTAAGATGAAACCAAATGCTAAGAAAAACCGAATGTCATTTTGTGAACCCAAACCTGCACACCCAGTTTGGCAAACTACGCATCATCACAAGCCTGTACCCACCAAGTAGTGTCACTATCAAATCCTAAACATTGTCATCATTCCAATTCATCACCCACCACAATTATGATTTATGTGCAAAACCAACAGAGTTTGATGTTCATAGTTTTTGAATTGCCATATTCAAGGGGCACGTTGATCCGATTATATTCCCTATAACTAAAATGCTGTAATTTGGTTTAACATTGATTTCGGTTCTTCTGCTTCTACAAAATTGATTTGGAACCCTATTAAAGGCCACAAAGCTACAAATTTGGTTTTGTTTGTGGGGGGGGGGGGGGGGCGGGGGAAGGAATCCATGTGATTTGCCCCTAGATCACAGAAATGATCTTGAATTTTTAGTGTGATGCATTGTTATCCTATGGTACAGATTAAGATGAAACCAAATGCTAAGAAAAACCGAATGTCATTTTGTGAACCCAAACTTGCACACCCAGTTTGGCAAACTACGCATCATCACAAGCCTGTACCCACCAAGTAGTGTCACTATCAAATCCTAAACATTGTCATCATTCCAATTCATCACCCACCACAATTATGATTTATGTGCAAAACCAACAGAGTTTGATGTTCATAGTTTTTGAATTGCCATATTCAAGGGGCACGTTGATCCGATTATATTCCCTATAACTAAAATGCTGTAATTTGGTTTAACATTGATTTCGGTTCTTCTGCTTCTACAAAATTGATTTGGAACCCTATTAAAGGCCACAAAGCTACAAATTTGGTTTTGTTTGTGTCAATTTCATCATGCAAATTAAGAATCAACGTACCTTAACATGTAATTATCCCTCATCTTTCAAAAATAAATCAATTTTTTTTAGATAAAACAACTCAATCATTTTAAGTTCACTTGATTTAGAACAAAATTGACTTATCTTCTAAGTTAAGGGAAAAAATTGACGCAATAATAATTAATGAATGAATTTGACACACACACATATAAATACACTAATAAAATTGAAACCATCCATATTACTGGAGAACCAAAAGTGTAATTTGACCCAAGTTAAAATTTCCTATGAACTAAACCAAATAAAATGTTTTTCTTTCTCTCTTTTTTTACCTTTTTTTTCCTCTCCAGTAAGGTTAAGTCTGGTTACAACTCACAAGTATCTTTTTACATATCTTCCCCTTGCCAACCCCCCCTCTCTCTCTCTCTCTCACACACACACACACAAAAACAAAAACAAAAAAAGAAAAAAAAAAGAAAAAAAAAAACTATTTTTGTAATACTTGTAACCCTTATTGTCTTCCTTATCTACTTCAAGTAAATTAATAGCCTCTCTGTCATGAGGTTCTAAATGTAAATTTGATTGTGCAATAAGGTTTTGTGTTTACTGTCTAGTGACTAAGGATTAGTACCATACACCAATTTGTCCATATTTAGAAAGCAACACATTCAATTCAGCAAAAATCAAGGGTTTGAAAAAAGAGATTTACTATAAATTCAAGATCTGAGAAGTGATCATTGATTCATTATTGAACTGAGAGAAACAGAGAAAGTATTCTTACAATTACAATTACAAAGAGCCACCAAACGAAAAGATCTGCATAGATATACAAACAATTTGCCGAATCTGTCTCTCAATGTTCTTGAGTTAGAGCCTTTAAATTCATCAGGTTATTTGCTTGCATCGAGCATGTATGCATTAGGTGAGAAGTTGGTGAAGGAGAGAGGTGTGAGGGTTGTTGCTGGGTACAGCTTGGTGCATTTCACATGCATGTAGGTTGTTAGTTGGGGATAAGTCCACCCCACAACTGACATTTTTTTTTTATATCACACAGTTCACACCCCACAACTAACATGGTAGTTAATTCATCAAAAAAACATGGTAGTTAATTGAAAACATAAAGAAAGAATTAAAAAATAAAATAAATGAAGTGTTAAATAATAGAATTTTTTATGTTAAGTGTATTGTAAAGTGAGATATTAAAATTAATAAATTAACTTTTTGAAATGTTAAATGCTATATTTTATAAATTTTTGATACTAATGCTCTTAGGACAGAGAAATTCTGACTATTTATTTATTTATAAAATTTTTTGTCCATCTAGATTAATGATATTAAGTTTTTGAATTGTAGGGTTTCTCTGTGCTAGGGCGGCTTGGGGCTTCCAATCCTGTCGTAGGCAGTAGAAGATTGTTCCTTCTCCGATAGGATTGTTTGTTCCTAAGGTAATTAACTTGGTTTACCTTTAGGCGGTGGTTTTCGTGGTTTTGTAGTCAGTGGTTGTGTTTTTTCGTGGCTGGTAGGGTAGGGTTTTTGTTAGGTGACCAGGGTACACATAGTCTTGATATTTTTGTGGTAATTTGGTTGTCTGCTGCTGGGAGTTTATGTTTGATTTGCTATGGAGTCTCTTACTAAACACTTGAGTAATATGTCACTGAATGATAGGGAGGGTGGTAAGGTAAGTGTGACCAGAGAGTAGAGCACGGCAGAATTCTTTATTGTGGCAAAATTCTTGACAAACCGAGCCCTGAATATAGAAGTCGTTATTAGGACTTTTAGTCTTCTGTGGAGGGCTGTGAATGGATTTAAAGTTCGAAACGTGGGTGATCACATCCTTCTGTTTGTCTTTGATAATAAGAAGGAAATTGAGAAGATCTTTACGAGTGAACCTTGGAGCTTCGATAAGCATTTAGCGGTGCTGCAGAGGTTTGAGAATAATTTGCCGGTGTGAGTTAAGCTTTACATGGACTGCACTTTGGGTTCAAATTTATGATATTTCGTTCCGTTATATGAATCAAAGGGTTGCAGAAGAAATTTGTGTCGTGATTGGAGTTGTAGATCGCACTACTTCTACTGATGTGATGGAAGGTGGAAACTTTATGCGTGTTAGGGTCTTAATCAATATCTCTCTTCCGTTGTGTCGTGGTAGAGTTTTGTCCTTGGAGGATGGGGGTGAAGTATGGGTAAATTTCAAGTATGAAAGATTGCCAAATATTTGTTATTGGTGTGGCTACTTAACTCATAATGATAGGGATTGTGAAGTATGGATCAATAGCGATGGTTCGTTGAAAGCGGGAGATCAAGAATACGGACCATGGCTGAGGGCTCCTTTTACTCCAAATCCCAAACGTTCAATGGTGGTCGTTCCTAGGTATTATGAGATCAGAAAGAAGAGTTTTGTAGGGAGTTCACGAGCAACAGAGGTCAGTTCTGATTCTTTAGTCAGTCCTCCGGCAACTATTCATGTTCAACCACTAGGAGTTACGGAAAACAGGGAAGGAATGCAAGATCACTCAGGTACACGGATTAGGGAAGAATCCCAATTGGGGGAAGGAGATGAGTCTATTCATGAAATACGCGGCTTAGCTGATACACAGGTTCAAAGTGTATGTCCTTTGCCTCGGGCTGTTCAGGGAGAGTTTCTTGAAAATCAAATTAATGAGATTGATCGTGGGCTTTCATGCTTTGACACAAACAATGGTGACGCTCCTACTAGTGCTGGGCTAGATATGATTTTTTCTTTAGGACAGAATATGAGGAGTGATCTGGCTTCCCCCTTTATTCCTAATGATACAATTAAAAATTGTCTTTCTAAATCTAAAAATTCTTTAGCGGTTTCTGGTGATGTTTCCGATTCAGGTTCTCTTTCGAGGGGTGGCAAGGTGTTGTCTACAAGGCAGAGAAGGGTTGTGAGAACGGTTTCAGACTTCATTATCTCAAATGTTTCTGGTGGGGCTCTTGTTAAATGTACTAATGAGGCAAATGTGTTTGAAGGGTTACCAAGGAAGAGAATAGCGGTTTCTCGACAAGAAAAGGATGGCGATTTGTTAATGGCGGAGGCTGGTGTCTAGCTCTACCAAGAGCCATGAGTCTTCTTTGTTGGAACTGTTGGGGGCTGGGGAACCCCAAGACAGTTCAAGAGCTCGGTTGATTTAATTCAGGCACAAGATCCTATAGTTGTGTTTGTGCCGAAACGTGGCTGGTAGAAGCAAGGCTAAAAGGTTTTTTGAAAAATTTGAATTTTGGGAATATGCACGCTGTTTCTAAGGTTAATCAGGGAGGTGGATTGGTGCTCTTATGGAGACGAGATGTGCAACTTAGGGTGGTTTCCTCTTCTCTTAATCAGGTGGATGCTATTATTAATGAGGGTAGGGATAATACTTGGAGGTTCATGGGATTTTACGGTGCTCCTAAAACTTCTAATCGTCCTATTTCTTGGAACCTTCTTCATAGTTTGAATACCCAATTTGATTTTCCTTGGTTATGTGCGGGAGATTTTAATGAGATTCTTAAGTCTCATGAGAAGTTGGGTGGGAGGCCTCGACCTTCAGCTCAGATGCAAGAATTTAGAGACGTGATTGATGAGTGTGGATTCCTAGATCTTGGCTTTATAGGTAATAAATTTACTTGGCACAAGAATTTAATGGGTAGTGATGCGGTATGGGAAAGGCTTGGTAGAGCTGTTGCAAATGGGGATTGGGAGGTTTTATTTCCGGCTTCAAAGGTTTCTCATCTAGAGTGTGGTTGCTTTGTTCATAAGCCCATAGTTGTTCATTCTTTGGGTATCCCTATTAAGCATCATAAACCTTGGCATATTGAACAAGTATGGTTGCAAGATGAAGGCTGCCATATAATTGTGGAAGGGGCGTGGAGATCAGTTCAGGGCTTTTGCCTCCTTTAGTCTCAGTCAAGACAAAATTAGAGAAGATCCAAGCGGGTTTGAAGGTATGGAGTAGAAATTCATTCGGCAATATTACAAAACAGATTACTAGTGTTCGAAAAAATTTGAAGGATGCTGAAACTAAAGTTGTGCAAGGAAGTATGGGTCAACTGGATTTGATTCTAACTCTTAAGGAGGAGCTTTGAATATTTCTGGTGCAAGAAGAAAAATTATGGCAGCAGAGGGCTAAGACAGCATGGTTGAAGGATGGTGACCAAAACTTAAGATTTTTCCATAGTAAGGCTTCACATCGTTTTAGGCGGAATGAGATCTCAAAGCTTCAAAGGGATTATGGTAGTTGGTGTGAAGGGGAGCATCAGATAGCCACTTTGTTTGTGAATTATTTCACTTCTCTATTTCAGTCAAATGTCCCTGATATTAATAACATGGATGGGGTTCTTGTTGCTACTTCTCGGGTTGTGACTCCGGAGATGAACCAATATTTGTTGGCAGAATTCACCAAAAGTGAGGTTGATGTAGCTTTAAAGCAGATGTCGCCTTTAAAGGCTCCTGGACCTGATGGCTTGCCTCCTATTTTTTACCAACATTATTGGGATAAGATTGGTGGGGATGTGGCGAAAGCTGTTTTGACTTGGCTTAATTCAGGTACTATTTGTCCATCTTTTAACCATACTTATATTACTTTAATTCCTAAAGTAAAATGCCCTCAACAAGTTATGGAATTTCGCCCTATTGCTTGGTGTAATATCTTGTATAGCTTGTATAGCTTTGTCTCCTTATCTTTTCCTTTTGGTGTCTGAAGGGCTTAATGGCTTAATTCAACAAGCTGTGGCATGGGGTGATTTGAGAGGCTTTTCCCTTTGTCGTAATGGTCCTCGGATTTCCCACTTATTTTTTGCAGATGATACTCTCCTCTTTTGCAGAGCTGAGCTTAGGGAGGTTCAGACTATTCAAAATATTTTACAGAAGTATGAGATGGCTTTGGGACAAAAGATTAACCTGGGTAAAACTACTCTGTTCTTTGGAAATTCTGTACCTCTAGTATCAAAAAATGCCATTAAAAATTTGCTTAGTGTTCCTGAGATTAAGGAATATGAACGTTACTTGGGGCTTCTTGCTATGGTGGGAAGGAATAGGAGGGCTAGCCTGAATTCTATTAAAGAGAGGATTTGGGGTAAGCTTCAAGGGTGGAAGGAGAAATTACTTTCTCAAGCGGGTAGGGAGGTGTTGTTAAAAGCTGTTGTGCAAGCTATTCCCACTTTTGCTATGAGTTGTTTTAAACTTCCAGTTGGACCGTGTAATGATATTGAAGTTATGATTCAGAAATTTTGGTGGGGTCAATAGGGTGATCGTAGGAGAATTCATTGGAAGAAGTGAGATATTTTATGTCAACCAAAATCAAAAGGGGGCCTTGGCTTTAGGGAGTTGGGTAAATTTAATGAGGCTATACTAGCGAAACAGGATTGGAGGTTGGTCCATGACTCGAATTCCCTATTCTATAGAGTGTTCAAGGCAAAATATTTTCCTACGGGTACTATTTTTAATGCCAAGGTTGGTTCGGGGTCTTATGCTTGAAAGAGTATTCTCAAAGCTCAAAAGGTGATTCAGTTAGGTGCTCGGTGGAGGATAGGAGATGGGTCCTCGGTGAAGATTTTCAAGGATTCTTGGCTCCCTGGTGTTCATTCAGGAAGAGTTTTATCTCCGGTTTCTGTTTTGTCAGAAGATGCTACGGTGGATCAACTGATAGATAGTGATTCTCGGTGGTGGAATACTAATCTGGTGGATACTATTTTTATACCTTCAGAAGCTCAACAGATTAAATCCATTCCGGTTTGCCATTCTATCCAGAGGGATTTTCTGTTCTGGCCTCTTTCTTGGACCGGCATGTATCTGGTGTGTTCAGGGTATCACTTGCTTTGTGATTTGCACGAAAATGATGTGGCTTCATCTTCGGATACCGCAGGACAGAAAATTTTTTGGAACAAACTCTGGAGGTTAAATATTCCATACAAGGTTAAATTTTTCCTTTGGCGAGCATGTACTGATTCCATTCCAACTATGCTCAATTTACATAAGCGTAGAATTGTTCCTTCCTCGGTTTGTTGCCTCTGTCATGCAGGAAAGGAATCAGTGCTTCATGCCCTTTGGTTCTGTCAGGATATTAGCTCGGTGTGGGTTTCCTGCTTCACGTCTTTACCATCTGAATTTTCCAGGGTCAGCTCGTTTTGGGACTTGCTTGAGTTGGTGTTTTGTTCCTCATTGAACGCTGAAGTATTTGCAATGACATGCTGGAGTTTTTGGAGTCGCCGGAATAAGCGTAGAATTGTTCCTTCCTCGGTTTGTTGCCTCTGTCATGCAGGAAAGGAATCAGTGCTTCATGCCCTTTGGTTCTGTCAGGATATTAGCTCGGTGTGGGTTTCCTGCTTCACGTCTTTACCATCTGAATTTTCCAGGGTCAGCTCGTTTTGGGACTTGCTTGAGTTGGTGTTTTGTTCCTCATTGAACGCTGAAGTATTTGCAATGACATGCTGGAGTTTTTGGAGTCGCCGGAATAAACTGCGTGAGGGAGAGGGGGTCTGGCCGTTAAACAAAATTGCTGGAGTTGCATGGCGTCACCTGCAGGAGTTTCAACAGGTCCGACGTTGTCCCAGCAAGCAGGTTCATGCACAGAGACCTCGATGGAAGCCTCCTGATGCGGGTTTGTTGAAGGTGAATTTTGATGGGGCGATCTTTGATGATTTAAGGGCAGCAGGTATTGGAGTCGCTGTTCAGAATGAACATGGGGAAGTAGTTGTAGCTTTGGCAGAGCAGATTCTTATTCTAGATTCTGTTTTTACTCTTGAAACTTTGGCAGCTAGGCGTGCAGTTCTTTTTGCTCGTGACCTTGGTCTTCATCATGTTGTTTTTGAGGGTGATTTGGAGTCATCCATTCATGCTATTAGTAATAGACTTTTATTACATTCATCACGTGGTCATATTATTCATGACATTTTATTGTTTTCTCGCTCTTTTCAGAGTTTTTCTTTCTCTCATGTGTGTAGGTAAGGTAATGCTTTAGTAGATACCTTGGCTAAAAGAGCTAGGTTGTCTAGTCCTTTATTGGTTTGGATGGAGTCTGTTCCTCCGAATTTGTGTAACTGTCATTTGTCGGATTTTTCATCTCTTAATTAATATAGCCTTTCTGGCTGGTTTCTCCAAAAAAAAAAAAAATACCATATCTAAAATCTCTTAGGCAGTCTTTGCAACCAAACCTTTTTAGCTGCAAAACATTATAAATTTTCTTTGTTTGGCTACAAACGCTTCGTTTTTCTTTACAGTCTGACATTAAGGGGCATATCTCTGGTTTCTTTCTTCTTTGAGTTGGGAAAGTTTGGCATCAACTTTGTCTTAATGGTACGTTTCCTGTTAGTTTGTCATTTTAACAAGCAAATAGATGGTTGCATGCTGCAATTTACTCTTGGTACCATCATATAACATCAGATATTTCAAATATATATATAATTTTTTTTTTTTTTTTTTTTTTTTTTTTTTTTTTTTTTTTTTTTTTTTTTTTACTTTCTGACAAACGACGTATTCACTCAGCCATTCCAGAGTAGTTTCAGTCAGAATCTTTAAAGCAATTATTTTGAAAAAAAACCTTGTATGCAACAGAAAGGTTTTGTGAGGCTTATTGTTGCCACCAATCTAAATTTGGCCAAAATCCGATTGTCATTATAAATCAGTAATTGGCACATTGTGTGATTTGGGTTGAAAAGTGGAGGAGAAATCAAAGAAAAGGGAGAAAGGGGAAATGCCCTGTAAATGTACCTTGTAGGAGTTGGATTTGTTTGCAATGTGCTTACTCCAAAAATAGATAAAAATTTTTTTGATTATAATATAAAAATAAAGATGTCCAGTTTTAAAGGAAATATTTCATAGAACTTATAGAAATAGAATGTGGAAGGACTAGGAGAAAGAGCAATTGGTAGACTTAAGACATGAAGCAGGAGACACTGGAGAGCTTTATTCAGGGGAGTTTGAATAAGAGGAGTCATGACTTGGTTGCTTCACAGTTGTCACAAGCATATGTCCTGAACCCACCAAAGTAATTTGAGAACTTTTGCGCTGAAACCCGTGTAGAAAAAGAAAAGTTTTGAAGCTTCAGACTTGCTAGGGACTACAAAGCCAATGTCTTTCTTATTAATCAATAGTTTAGGATAAGATAGTGCTAGATTTATCTGCTCATAAGATAACTGTAATTTAACCAATCCATGACGTTGAGTAATGATAGTTCGTGAAACAATGTTTTCTTTTTGATTCAATGACATGATGGTTATGCTACTACCTTTGCAGTACTATCTGAAGGCAGCTTTTGGTTTTGACAAAAATGAGTTCTCAGAAATTTTGATGCTTGTGGGATTCGGTTCAATTATTTCACAGGTGAAGTGTATTATAGAGCAAAAGTTTCCTTTCATTTACTTAAGAGATTGATATTCCCTTATACTAAAGATGTGAATTATTCTTTAGCCATCAGTCAAGGTAGCATATCAATATTTGCTAGCATGTTATTTTGTTATCTGCTTGGCATATGCCAGAGTTTTTCTCTAAATCCTCTGCTTGGTTGCTTTGAAGTTATCAAAATAAGAATTCTTCCAGTGGTGTTGTAATAGTTGTTAATTTGTCTTCTGGATAGAAAACAATGCTAAGGCATCGTGGTTATAAAAATTAAACAATTCTTAGGGTTTTTATTCTGTTTTATTGTTCTCCCTCTTAATGAGCACAATATTTTTCATATTTGAAAATTTTTATAATTAAGAATTTTATTTTATGAGTTCTAGAATTAAGAGTACTGTGCCTCTTAATACTCGATTCCTAATATCTTATAATCCTTTCAAAGTCTTTGAAAATAAGAGCACTATCATACTACTGGCATACATGAATTCTCTTGTCCAAAATATTCCGTATGATGTTCACGTTAAGCATGTTGTTTTCCTTTATGAAAAATTTAAAATCCTCAAGAAATGCTCTTCCTATAATATGTTCGGTTTTGTGGTTTGCTTCCAGATGTTGGTGCTTCCACTAATAAATCCATTGGTTGGAGAGAAGGTGATATTGTGCATAGGAATACTTGCATCAATAGCTTATGTAAGTCGCTAATAATTTTTACTTTTAATACCCCCAGCACAAATTACAAAAGAGAAGAAAAACTAATGGTTCTTTTTACTGTGCAGACATTATTCTATGGCCTTGCATGGCCGCCATGGGTATGTACACACTTGATGAATGTTTTATTTAACTCTATACTAATTTCTAAAGGAAAAATTCCTGAAACACAAACACTGGAGCAGAATCTTTTCTTTGTTTGATTTTTCTTTAGGCTATTTTGAATTTTATAGTTTCTATTCCTCCTTTTGGAGTTATAAAATCAATCATGTGTTAATCAAGACTTTGTGAAAGTAAAAACTAAAATTTTCCTAGATCTTTTTATTATTTTCAACTGTGGATACATTTCTTTATCAATAACAATGTAACATTGCCACAATGCAGGTACCATTCATGGGTGCCACATTTAAAGTGGTAGTTGTCCTTGTAAGACCTGCTGTAAGTATTGGAATCATCAATTCTTTCATAAAATAATATTCAATGTGGTTATTCAGTTCACCTTTTAATTCAAATGATCTTTCGACTTTTCCTGTCAAATTACATGCAGACTTATGCCATTATTTCAAGAGCATCGAACTCAAACGATCAGGTTTGGAAAATGCCTATGATCCCATTACCTACAGTATTGCATTCCATAGTTCTTGATATTCTTTCTGGAAAATTATGATTTCCACCACCAAAAAAAAAAAAAAAAAAAAAAACTTCTACTCTTACTGCCAATATAAAGAAAGACCTAGTTTCCGTATTCTCGGTATTGTCATACGTAGAGTGAGGCTGCTTAATTAAATAACGTTGTTTGAGGAAAGTTAATGCTATCATCTCATATATCACCCTACTCATCTAGACCTAGATGTTTTCTACTTCGTTAGATTGAACTTTGAACTCAGTTGGGAAAAATCAGGTAGATTCATCAACATGTGTTCAATATGAATTAGATCAGAATGACATAGTAGTGAGTTTTGAGTTTAAAGTGGCAACTTTCTTGGCAAATTGGTCCAATTATTTTTCTCTTTTGATTTTTTATCTATGGTTATTGAATGAAACTGCTGCATTCACTTGACTGATAGAAAATTTCAAGAGTACACAAAATGAAAAAGAAATAATAAGTATGCGGTTCTCCTGTATCAAAATAACTTGTTCTGTGCTGAGTTACTTCTTGAGCTAAATAAATTACAAAGCACTTGAACGATGGTCACTCCATTGACATGCATGCTCAATTGTTTGTGCAAGGAAAAGCACAAGGATTTGTGGCTAGTGTGGAATCATTATCAAGTTTGTTATCACCACTTGTAATGAGTCCATTGACTTGTGAGTGGACTAACTCATCTTTTGTTTAGTTGAGTGTTAGAATCAATTCGTATGTATTGCTAACAATTTAAATTGTTGTTTCAACATGGTTCTTATCTAGCAGTGCTCCTTTCAACTGCAAAGGTTTCGGTATTATATGCGCATCTATATGCATGGTAAGCACATAACCCTCCCCTTCTCTCTCTCTCTCTCTCTCTCTCTCTCTCTCTCTCTCTCTCTCTCTCTAAATCTTAATCTCCTCAAATGATTTCTTTATGATTTGCTTGCCTGCTTGAACCTGGGGCACCTTCAAACATTTAATTCAAAGGATGACATTGAATTAGCATGAGTGAGAGTTGATTGTTTGTCCCAAGCTTATATAAATATTTGGGGTCCCTTGCATAGAGCAATGTTGTAATTGTATTAGAGCAAACAAGTTTCCAATGTGTTTATCCCTTAGAAAGTTCTCTTAAACTTTACGCACCCTTGAGCTGCAGAGGATGGCATTGAAGCTTCACCTTCAAGTGATATAGTTCATTGTTGTATTTCCCAAGTGTTCTGTAATAGCTTTTATAGGCGGTGATGTTATATTTGGCATCCCTAAAAACACATTCATAGATATAGATGTATATAAATTAAATCCTAGATTTTAAAAAGTTTCAATTAATAACCTCAAATTTTAAAATTTATACAAATTTGTCCATTCAAAGACTATCATGTAAATATCAAGTGAAATGTTAGTACAAACTAATTCACAAAACAATAGCACTTCTATTAAATTGTATTGTCTATTAGAATTTTTATGTTGTTCTAAAGTATTTTTAGTATGAAAATACAATATGCAATTCACATGAAATTATCAAAGGATTTTGATGTCAGGTAAGTTTTAATTACAATTTATGTTAATTTGTTACTTTTAATTAGTAGTAACTTGTTAGGGATTGATATGAAAAGATTTAGAAAATCCATAGTTTAAATTAAAACTTTTTAATATGTATGATTTGATTCAAAACTAACTCCAAATCATAAGGGAAAAATATACAGTTTAAAGTTTAAATTGTTGCAAGAAAAATGTTTGTATGATCTTAAATACTCTCAAGATCAAGACTTATCACTTATGTATTCCAAGAATCTTGTAGTTGTATTTCAATTGACACCTTTAAGTGTTTTCTACTAATAGGCAAAATTTACCAAACAGTATAATTCCGGAAACATATTAGGCAGATAGCATGCGTTCAAAGTTAATTAGTTAGTTGGACTTTTTTTAGAAGTCGAGTACAGCAAAATCGACTTCCTAACAAAATCGAGTTTACTATACTCAATTTCCTACCAAAAATTAGTTCTAACATGGATTAAAAAAAAGAGGAAAAAGCCACATAGACTATTGAAAGTCGAGTATAGTAAACTCGACTTCCAGGCTAGTAAATTTCACCACCTACCCCATTTATCTCAGTTATGTGAGCACGATAAATTTTTTTTTAAATGGAACTCGAGTCTATTAAACTCGAGTTCCAATAAATTTTACACCAACCTCAACCCTCTTAGATATATACACTTTTCACCTCCCAACTCACTTAACTCTCACTTCTCACAGCTCTCTCCCATGCCTAAACTCTCCCTTTCACACACATTGATCATTCTACAAATTAAAAAGCTTTTCTTCTTCTTCTTCAATTTGTAGGTAAATATTCAAACCTTTTTTAATTTTTTAAAATTTTTTTGGTTAGACCTGGCTAATATATATACTCACTTTTTCATTTGGTAGACAAATATATACATATACCACTTTTATGTTGTTGATGAGTAATGTGTTGTTGTTATTATTATTATTATTATTATTGTTATTTGTTATTTGTGCTTTGTAATGGGTTATTATTTTAAATATGGAGTGGGTCTTTCTTTGTAATATGTTGTTATGTATAATGCGAATGAATGGGTAACATGTCTATTTGCAATGTGTTGTAATGTGTAATGGCTTGTTAGTTGTAAGGTGTAACGAATATTAATTTTTTAAGGTTAGCGACTATATTTTGCAAATTTTGCCCCACTAAGACATCAAATGTTTAAAGCATCTTCGTTCTTCTTCGGCGCTGTAGATCATCCACCAGATCTTCGGAGCTCCAGATCGTTTCAGATCGTCCTCTGTTCTTCGTAGCTCCAGATCGTTTCAGATCTTATTTTCCAGATCGTGTCTTCTTCTTCCTGTAGATTTGTTGCCTCTGTTCTTCAGATACTTCTTGAGTCTATGAAACTCAAGTTTCGTGTGGATCCATCTCAACTCTAGAACTCAAGTCTGTAAGGGGCGATTTTGTCACTGAACTCGAGTTTCAAAGACTTGAGATGCTAGTTTCCTACATCATTTCCAAACCTTGCTAACTAATGATATTCTATCCCCTCCCTCCGTTAGTTTGCAAATTCCCTCAAAAAGCAGCCATGGAACAAGTTCTCTCTTCCTTAATCATTATCTCTACAACACAAATATTTCACTCAAACCGAACACCCTTTCCAAATAACAATAAATATCAAAAAATTTAGTTAATTGTCACATTTCAAAACAATGCTGAAAACTAGCATCTCGAGTGTCTAAAACTCGAGTTCCAAGATAAAACTCGAGTTTTTAAGTCTCAATTTGTAAGCAGATGGGATTGACGTGGAAATCGAGTTTTAAAGACTCGATTTCTATAAATTGCAAAAAAACGCCACTATAGGGCTTTAAAACTTCACTATAGGGCTTAAAAACTTCACTATAGGGCTTCCAGAACTTGGTACGGGGTGATCACACTTATAAAAAAAAATTTGTAGGAAAACGCCACTATAGGGCTTTAAAATGTCAATATAGGACTTAAAAACGCCACTACAGGGGAAATTTTTTTTGCATAGAACTCGAGTCTTAAAGACTCGAGATTTGTGGCATTTTTAGTCCAAATTGTCCAGCCAAATACTCGCAAAGCGAGTCTTTGGGACACTCAGGTTTTAATATGGATCTCGAGTTTCTAAAACTCGAGATGCTATTTTTCTTAAAACTTTGAAACGTTGCCTAACTTACTACATACTTGCCCATCACACTGCTACTCTGCCCATTCCCTCCACTCAAACCTCTCAAAACCCATCCCCAAACTCCAACCATAAACCTCAAATTCTCCATTTCTCCAAAGAAAAAGAACCACCTTCATCTTTCTTCTTTTTCTTCTTCTTGTCTATGTTTCTCTAATAAAGCAAGTGCCACTTCAACGACAACACCACCAGCATTAACTTCCACTCCCAGTAATGACAACCACCATTGGATGGTGCTCATGGAGGCTCCTCCACAAGGGGTCAATTCCAAACCACAAGTTATTGAATTCTATGTTAAGGCATCGGAAAGAGTTTTAGGCAGGTGGGTATGTTTCAAAATATTCCTTTTTTGTCATGTTGCAAATGTTTCTTAGCTTTTGGTCTGAAATCCTGCTTTGGTTGTGATTTTTTGAATAACAGTGAGAAGGATACTCAGATGTGTATATATGATGCTTCTTGGGATACCCACTTCAGCTTTTGCTGTGACATTGATGAAGAAACCTCCCGTGAACTTGCCAGTAAGTTTCTATAGCAGAAAAAGTCTGAGTCATCTGATGTGCTTCAATTCTGTACCATACTGTTGCTTTCATGTTTGTGGAGAAACTAAAATTATGAGATTGCTGTGACATTGATGAAGAAACCTCCCGTGAACTTGCTGGTAAGTTTCTATAGCAGAAAAAGTCTGAGTCATCTGATGTGCTTCAATTCTGTACCATGCTGTTGCTTTCATGTTTGTGGAGAAACTAAAATTATGAGAGGCACTTTCATAGTTCTGTTAATATTGATGTGTAATGAATATGTTTTAGGATTACCTGGCGTTTTATCAGTCAGGCCTGACCCAGATTATAGTTCTGTGAAAAAGGATTATAGTTTTTCAAGTATTCAATCCAGTTATCTGTCAAGCTCACAAATTGGAAGTAATCCGTTGTTTCCTGTGGGGAGTACCAAACACTGGCTTGTTCGAATGGACAAGCCGGGGATTGGAGTTGTTACAAAGGCTCAAATGGTTGATTATTATGCTCAAATACTGACCAAGGTTTTGGGTAAGTAAATAACATTTGAGCTTGTTATTATGTTTCTGTTCCATTTTATTGTAACGTCTCTAACAGTGAATCAATGCAATATTCTTCCTTTGATTGCTTTGTTTTTCTTCACCCTGAAAGTGGAATAATACTTTTTGTAGTGAGAAAGACGCACAAATGTGTATTTATCATGTTTCTTGGCAGTCCAACTTTGGGTTCTGTTATGAACTTGGCAATGAATGTGCACGGGAACTAGCTGGTTAGTATTTGCATTTGGTTTCTCTTTGCCACGGTTGTGATATGTTTTTTGCAGCTTGAAGACAAATGCTTCCATATGGTGTAGGTGTACCAGGTGTATTATCTGTTCAGCTGGATAAGAATTTTGAGTCAGAGAATAAGGATTATGGAGGTTTGTACGTTTTACAAATAATATCTTTGTGTGTTTTTTTAATGTTTGATCAGATATAACATGCTCCACATCTTTTCTACCTTGCAACTTCGCTTCTCTTCAAGCATTGTATTCAGTGATATCTTGATCTCAGAGATATATTGCAAATTATTAACTTTGACTGTTTCTTTCTTTCTTTTCTTCTTTTAATAATTTCTATTTGAAAGGCCTGTGTGTCAAGAAAGTATATAGAAGCAGCACAATGTAACTTATGCTAGTATATTTGTGTCGGTGTCATAACAAATACATGTTTTAGAGATTCTAATCCTTAATCAACCAAAATGTTTATGTGATTTCACTGTATGAGATGATCTCTCAAGTAATTTAGTTATGTAAATAAAGCAATTAACTTTAGATGTTTTATTAATTTGGGCTGGATTTTAGTGGAGGGGTAAATTCTATGTCATTGTAGATGGCCAGTCTTTGAAGCAGCTAAAGGAAAGTTGTATAGTCCAGTAGCAGCCATGTGTCTTTTCCTTGAAAGTGGAAGACTTTGTATTGAGTAGAAAAATAGGCTTTATAGTGGCTGCAGTTCTTTGTGGCAGAGATGAGTCTTTTCCTTGGTTAGAATCATGCATTGGGCTTGGGAACACTTTGTAGTGTATAGCAGTTGTGATTCTAGAGTTTGTGGCAGAGCATGGCTTTGCAACAGAAAGCACACAATGTCAATTAATGATTTATAAAAGTGGACAGAGTTTGATACTGACTGTGAAGGTTGCTAAGTGAGCATTAGTACAAGGGAAAGCTCAAGGAAGTAATTCCTGATCATATTTTATTGCCAAGCTCAATAAGAATGTTGCTGATGGAATTGGTCATTGAAAGGGAAGTATTATGTCACTTATACTGAGACATGCAGTAGTTAGTAGAATTGTACAATATATGAAGTATTAACTATAGCCATGAGAAGTATACCCATGAAACTTTAACCATATGGCTTGCAGAAGGTTTAACAAAATGAGCAGATTATGAAGGTATCTGATGCTGGGGTAAGAAAGAGGTAAGTATAGCCAATCTCGTCACAAAATCTGTCGTGCAACGTTGCTAGAAGTCTTGAGTAAGGAGAAAAGAATCAGATGCATTGAGAAAGAGAGATTCCCAATGTATATGTGAGGGGTGAGACTGAAAAAGGTAGGGTCCAACTTATTATATTCTTAAATGGAATTCATCCAACTGGTTGGAGTTTAGGTGCAGATGATAACTTTAAATGGGTAGAAGATTCAAATGCTACTGAGGAAAGTAAATTGCTTACTCCTTGTTCTTGGAGAATTATTTTGGAAAGCCACGGGAAAAGAAATTTGAAAATTCAATTTTGTGTATAAACACCCTTGAACGTTTAGACCCCCAATTTACAAATTAACCAATTTAAGCATTATGTCAAACAACTAGTGTGCGGAAAATGAACATAAGCTATAATATAGAATTGGATAAACTATCTAAGCCAAATTAAAATCACAACCCACAACAGATAATAAAAAGGAAAAGATAAAAGGGAAGGAAGATGCAAACACAAGAACAACACGCGATGTGTTATAGAAGAGGAAACCGAAGCCCTCGGCGTAAAACCTCTCCGCTGCCCTCCAAGCGGTAAACAATCCACTAGAAAATGTAGTTAGGATACAAGGACAGCAATAGACCCTCCAAGCCTAATCTACCCAGTGCACTTAAGCCCTCCAAGCTTCTTGCTCTAACGAGGTTACGCCGAACCTTTTTCTTTTCTAGCTTCCTGGATTCCGTTACTAGACCATAGTATCAACCAATGTAGATTGGTTCCTTCCTAACTGCTTCCCAGCAAACCAAACAACCCTCTCACAGTGATGAATATGGTGAGAACAAGGTTTTGGTAAAATGCCTCTCAAGGATTTGACAATGGAGAGGAAGATAGTTGAGGAATTTGAAGAGATTCTAATGTATAAATTGTTGGTGAATCAATCTTGTTTTTCTTTAGGGTTTTTCTCTCAAAATTCTCTCTAGAAGCTCTCTTACATTTGTGGGTATAAGGGGCATTTATACTGGAGTGAGAGAGGAATGTGAAACGTTAGGTTTTACAAAACAGGGGTGGCTCGCAGCTTGGCCTCGCGGCTTGACTAAGTCGCGAGATCCAATCGCGAGATAACCGTATGCCCAGTTGTCCTGTTTTGTCCTGTAGTGCTCCAGCTAACATGACTGTTCACCTTCTGGCACGCTTGGCACGTGTGTTACGTTTGGCAGCTTGAAGCCACGAGCTACCCGCGAGAGCAAGCCGCGAGTCTCTGTTTTCTTGCACACTCTTGAGCAATTAACACTTTATCTCACTCACTACCCTTACAACAAACCCACCTAAATACAAGGTTACTAAATGCTGAAATACAAGCAAGTTTGGCACGGAATAAAGCCAATAAAATGGTTGATTAAATTCAACCTTACAAAATTAGATTCCATAGACCCCAAAAAGTGATGTTTGACGTTATAGTGACATGTATGGTGGTGCATTTCTGTAATACTTGCTATTAACTTTGATAACAACTAGTTTATGTCAGAAAATGGCTTCAGGCTGGTTCTTATGTATTGATTAAGGCTCATCTTTAAATTGAAGTTCATGAATAAGAGGTGGTTTTGGAATATATTTTACAACATGCATGAAGTTTTAAGAAAAAGGGGGTAAGGCTGCCTATCTACCATGACCTCTCCTAGACTACGCAACAGTCCTCTCCTAGACTCTACAAAAGTGGGAGTTTTGTGCACTGGGTACGACCATGAAGTTTTAAGAAACTCTATTGCTGGTTGCTCAAGCAAATGAGGAGGAGGTATGCAATGCTAGAATTGGTGAAGACATTACAATAACATAATAAAATTGTTGTACCTAGTGCACAAAACTCCTACTTTTGTGGGGTATGGGAGAGGTGATTGGTAGGCAACCTTAGTGCCTTATACCCAATTTTATTTTGGAATGCCTAATTCCTAGACTCAAATCTGCAACTTGTCACTTTGGGTGGAAGGCACTTGCTATTGCACTAAGGCCCAACCTCTTTGTTAAATTACCGATTCTTCCAAAAGTTTAAGCTATTAGGAAATAGTGAATTTAATCACTTAACCATAATTCTAACACTCTCTTTAAATAGCATAATAAGTAACAATATATTTTTTAATTCTTAATCCAATTGCTCTGAAACATGCCTTAGCCAAGATGGGTTACTGGCTAGTCCAACTTGGTTAATGATGATCAGATGATGTAAGTGAGACTGTCAAGATGATTTGGTTGTATGAGACAGAAATCTTCAATGGTTAATGCGAGGTATATTTGGTGCTAGTTAAGGTCTGTATGAGGGAGTGACTGACATCAGCCACCCAACAAAAGCAAATATATATAATTTATTGAAAGCTTGTATTTTGTGCTTTGTGACAATATACTGATCTTTATCGGTGGACAATGCTTGAGGGTGGGTATTTAGGTGATATCACACGATAAGCATTCCCATTTAATATAATATTTTTCATTACATGATCAAGAAATTTTATAGTATAACCCCTCAAACATCCTTCTTTTTTTTTTTCTTTTTTTTTTTTTTTTTTTTTTTTTTTCATTTTTACAAATTTTGAACATTTTGGAATTTCTAAAAAAAACCTCATACAGTGTGATGGACTCCAGTTCTATCAAGTGCTATAAGAACAATAGGCGAAACAATCTACTTTGAGGCTGGCCAGCCTCCTAAAATAAGAGTGAGGGGGTGGGGAGACATTTGAGTCAGAATTATTCTGAGATTCCTTTATCGAATACAAAACCTACATAAATAGCCAACACCTCTCCTAACTCATTGAAAAGACTAATAGGAATGATAACCAATCTATTTTCTACTTTATCTCCTGAGTCCAAGGAACTACTCTTCATTATTATTTGATAAAAACACAGCAAAATTTGGTAAAATAAATTTAATCTATCTAATATATTTTAGTATCAAACATGCAAAACTTGCAGCCAACCTTGTGACATTGCTTGCCGCCTGGTTCATATCAGTGTTTTCACCTGTTCTGATACATTCACCAGTGAGGTGAACATACCAAGCACATTAGGTTATATTTTTTGTTAAGGACCTAGTCCTATAGAGACGATTAAATTTTTCAGTTTAGGGTTTTAATGACATGTTATCACCTAGTGTAAACAGCTGGTTAAAGGATTGGTCAAGTATTTGATAGAACTTGACTGCTTGCAGAATAGACATTATCTGTTAACTATTAGAGTAAATTCTGAAACCTTCCTCAATAGAGCGACTGATTGATGCCATGTTTACCAAGTGCTAGAGTACTTGTTTATTTATGTTTTTATCATGCTTCTGTTAGCTAGCTTAAGCATGTTTTATTACTATTGAGAGAAAATCTTCTAATGTGAAGTGGAATATGTCATTACTCTTCAAGTTTTTTTTATTTTTTTTTATTTTTTTTTATTTTATATATATATATATATCTTACTCTTCAATTTTTTTTTTGGATAAGGCTTACTCTTCAATGTTTTTTTCTCAGTGGAAAATATGCAAATGATGATTTAATAACTGGATTAATATTGTTGTTATATGGGGTTAGAATAAACTATTGAAATTATTAATCTTGATTTGTTTTTAATAAGAGGCCAATTCCCAATGAATCATTTCAATGTCATTCATATTATATCTTTAGTTTACCATTGCAACAATTCTTTCCATTGTAGAGTAAACAAGCTGTAATTTCAGGTAATAATCTACAGAGTTCTACAAATCTACCAGATCCTTCAGAAGCAAGTCAAACAACCCAGGGACGGACCCAGGTACAAGGCTAAGGGGGCCCGGGCCCCCCCGGGCCCAAAAAAAATTTTTTTAGCAAGTAAAATTTTTCCAAAAAAAAAAAAAGGGGCTTGGGCCCCCCTGAAATTTTTGCTCCGGCCCCCCTTCCCCTAGCCCATCATCCAGCCATCTCAGATCAGAGCCCATAACCCATGTCAATCCACAACAAAAAAAAAGAAAAAATCTCAGCCCTCAGCAGTCCAAAACCAAACGGAGAAAGCAAAAACCAAAGGAAAAAAAAGAAAAAAAGAAAAAAGAAAGGAAAGTGAGAGACCGAGAGGTGAGAGCTACGAGCGAGACGGAGAGAGATAGAGAGGCAGCGCCGCAGCGGTGTCGCCGTGACTGAGAGAGACAGAGAGCGAGACAAGAGCGAGAGAGTGCGAAGTGCGAACCCAGCTTCGAGCCTTCACAGAATCACAGTCCACAGAATCACAGGTATTTACTCTTTAACTCTTATCTTTTCCTTCAAATTTCAAAACCTTGTGAATCTGTGATCTGAGATTCTGAGAATCAAAGAAACTGTGCTTGTGGTGTTTTAAGTGTTTCTTGTTTGTGTTTTTACTGAGGAACTGAAGTTACTGAACTAATTTGGTGATTTGATGCTTGTGCTACGGTTGCTGAACTGAACTGTTTGTGTTTTTTTTTTTTTGGGTTTTGGCTTTGTGACTCTGTGTTTGTGGCTCTTGCATTATATAGATAAAATAGATAGATAGAAAGAGTGGAGATTGTAGTGATAGTCTTTTTTCTTTGTTGACCGGTAGTTGGACATTAGTTGGACATAAAAATAGGGAATAGGGAAAAGTGGAGTTGTTGTTGGGCAAAGGCAAGTGACAGGGGAGAAAAAAAAAAAAAAAAAAAAAGGTAAAGTTGAGAAAAGTTTTTGTTAGTAGTGCTTGACTGTCTGTAGTGGGATTCATTGGATATTTGGGTTAGTGGGTCAGAATTGGGAAGATGAAGACAAGAGACAACACAAAGATACAAAAAACATAAAAGATATAAATAAAGGAAGAGACAACACAGAGACATAAATAAAGGCAATTTAAACACAAAGACATTAAAGGCAGACCAAAGACAAAAAGAAAAAAAAATAAATCATATAATATAAGAAATTATCACACAAATTTAAAAAAATAACGGTAATTCTTATATAATTTTTATTTTATTTGTAGATCATGAAAAAATCAACTACAATGCTTGATTTTTTCAAAAGAAAAGGTTCAACTTCAAATTCTTCCAAAGTCAACGTGGAATTGCCAACAACTAATGTTGCTATTCCAATTCCGGAAAATGCGGATGTTCCAATTCCGGAAAATGCGGATGTTCCAATCTCTCAAACACAATTTCAAAGAATTGACCTTGATTCTTTGGATTATGATCCCGGAACACGCAAACAAATATGGGAATATCATGTTAATCAACGTGATGAAATTTGACGGGCTTACATTAAAAAAGGTCCGCACCAACCTCCTCTAGAGACATTCAAAAAAAGTGGAAAGCACAATCGTAGCTTTCAAGCTTCTTGGTATAGAAATAATTCAAAATGGCTTGAATATTCTCCTACAACAGATGCAGCTTATTGTCTACCTTGCTTTGTCTTTCATAATCCAAATGTGGTTGTGGGACAAAATAAATTTATTGTTGGTGGATTTAGAAATTGGAAAAAGGTTAGGGGCAAAGATTGTTCTTTTCAAGTTCATATAGGAAAAGATCCTAGCTCAGCTCATAGAGTTGCTGAGCAAATGTGTAAGGATTTGATGAACCAATCGCAACATTTGCAAAGGGTAGTTGATCATTTCACTACTGAACAAATTGCAAATAATTGGTTGCAATTGAAGGCCACAATTTTTATTGTGCGATATCTTGCCTTTCAAGCTATAGCTTTTAGATGTTGAGATGAAAGTTTTAGTCCATTAAATCGTGGGAACTTTCATGAATCATTGGGTATTGTGACTTTTTGGAATGAGAAGGTTGCTGAAATAATAGAAAAAGCTCCAAACAAACCTACACATCACCTAGGATTCAAAAGGAAATTCTACATGTTTTCTCAGCCAAAGTGAAGAAGGCCATTCGGGAAGAAATTGGTGATGCAAAGTTTTGCATAATGGTTGATGAAGCTCGTGATGAGTCCATGAAAGAGCAAATGGCTGTGGTGTTTAGATATGTTGATGCAGAAGGCTTTGTGAAAGAACGCTTTTTTGGGCTTATTCATGTTATTGACACTGCAGCTTTGACTCTAAAGAAGGGGATATATTCTTTGTTATCTCAATATTGCTTAGATATACAAAATATTCGAGGGCAAGGATATGATGGAGCAAGCAACATGCGAGGTATGTGGAATGGATTACAAGCTTTGATTTTGAATGATTGCCCATATGCTTACTATATCCATTGTTTTGCACATCGCTTACAATTGGCATTAGTAAAAGCATCAAAACAAGTTGTTCCCATTAGTCATTTTTTTCTTACATTGCTTTTTCTAATCAAAATTCTTAGTGCTTCATGCAAGCGCAATGAGCAATTGAAAGTTGCCAATGCTAATGAAATAGCACGTTTGATTGATCTTGAAGAGCTTGAGACTGGAAGTGGACTTAATCAAATTGGCACTTTACAACGACCTGGAGAAACACGTTGGAGTTCACATTTTAGATCAGTTTCTAGCTTATTAAGGATGTTTAGTTCAACTGTTGAAGTTTTACAAAATATAATTGATAGTGCAATTGATGGAGAAAATCGGGTAGAAGGAGAGTCAGCTTATGAAGGTTTAACTTCATTTGAATTTGTTTTCATCTTGCATCTTGAGAAGGAAACTATGGAGATCACTAATAAACTTTGTCAAGTTTTGCAAAGCCAATCTCAAGACATTTTAAATGCCATGCATTTAGTTTCATCTACTAAAGCACTTATCCAAAAATTTAGAGATGATGGATGGGATGGCTTACTCACCACTGTGATATCATTTTGTGAGAAGCATCACATTGATGTCTTGGATATGAATGCTCGTTATGTTGCGAGGCGAGGTCAAGCTCGTAATCAACCAGATAACGTTACAAATGAGCATCATTATCGAGTAAATATTTTTTATGCTACAATAGATTCTCAACTACAAGAACTAAATTATCGGTTTAATGAAGATGCAATGGAGTTGCTTAGGCGTAGCTCAACTTTAGAACCTCGAGAGGCATTAAAATCTTTCAGAATTAGTGATCTTTGTTTGTTGGTAAAGAATTTCTATCCACAAGATTTCACAGATTATGACAAACAAGTGTTGGAGAAGGAGCTTTATCATTTTGAGCATAATGTAGTCCAAGATCCAGAGTTCAAAAAATTAAAAAGTTTATCTGAGTTGTCTCAATGGTTAGTGAGAACTGGAAATTCAGAACACTACAAACTTGTTTATAGAATGGTGATACTTGTGCTTACTCTTCCAGTTTCTACTGGTACTACAGAGCGAGCATTTTCAGCTATGAAATTTGTCAAAACTGAACTTCGAAACAAAATGGAAGATGACTTTTTGAATGACTCTTTGATGTTATACATTGAAAAGGATATAGCACCAATCACTCAATGTACCAAAGTTCTGCATAAATCTTTCTATGTCCCGCGTCAAGAAGTGAAATGGAATCGACATTTAGTTTGGATTCAATAGTAGATGATTTTGAAGATTTGAAAGAGTGTCGAGTTCCCTTTTCATAGATGATTGTATAAAGAAACAATAGTGTTTCGCATCTTTTGTTTTTGTTAGTAGATTGTATCTTAATATATTAAGAAGCAATGATTTTTGGATATTTGTCTTGGTTGATAGTTTATTAATACTATATGGATGCGTATTTGAATTTTCTTTTTTTTGCTTATCTCTGGCCCCACCCGGCTTAAAATCCTGCGTTTGTCCCTGAAACAACCCCTATAAAAACAAAGAAACTATTCGTTACGGGTATGTTGCAAGACTAATTTTGAATTCTTTGCTTGTAAATTTCATATTTTCGAAGACCACTTTTATGAAATAATTCAAGATTCTTATTTATAAAATGTGCATGCTTGTTCTACTATAATGGTTGTCTAATTATGCTTTTTTGAGTTTTACCTGATTGACATTTGGTTCTATTTGGTCTTTGGAGATTCCCTGGACCATGCCATGGTTTCCTCTTATGAGATCATAATGTATTCCTTGTAGTTTTCATTCTGAAATCCAAAAGTTCTCTAGTCCAGCTACTTTATTTCTCCCTCGTTTTTTTATTCACAAATGACAGTGATTTGCAATCTTGATTTAAAAACAGGGTTGTCATTTTACACATCAGAGAAAACCTTACGTGCTGCATTTGAAGGCCTTGGTCAGCTTGTTGAAGGTATGTTTGCCTTTCCATGCTCATAAATGGCATGTTTCATTAGTAAGGGTATACCGGTGCTGATGCACTGCTTCCTCAACAGTTAAAATTATATTGGACAAAATTTCCAAAAGGTCCAAAGGTTACGCATTTATAGAGTACACTACAGAGGAGGCTGCTAGTGCAGCACTCAAAGAGATGAATGGCAAGGTAAGTTTTCTTCCATTAGGAATCTTCCTTGTATTTTTCTTGTGATTAATGTTCAAGCGCGGGTTTGTTTTCCTTAAGCTTTGGTTCATAATTGTAGACAAAACAAATATAACACTCTGAGTAAGGGAAAGGGTAATCTCTCTATTTTGTTCATGGTTCTTGCAGATTATTAATGGCTGGATGATAGTTGTTGATGTTGCCAAGACTAATCCACCAAGATACAGCAGGGGTCGCCCCAGATAGGAATTTTGACAAGAGAACGATTACTGATCCACTGTCTTCAAGGTCAAGCAAGATATTCAGGCTACTGCTCTCAAGGTGTTGGACTATTCTCATACTGCCATCTAAATTTTGTTCGATGAGTACCTGCAAGAGCCTTTATCAGCTCCAGATCTTGAAGTGAAGCAGTAGTCGTTCACATTGAATTTTTTAGTCATTAAGAGGACACAACTTGTCCAACTTGGTTAATGATGATCAGATGATGTAAGTGAGACTGTAAAGATGATTTGGTTGTGTGGGACAGAAATCTTCAATGGTTAATGCGAGGCATATTTGGTGCTAGTTAAGTCTGTATGAGGGAGTGACTGACATCAGCCACCCCAACAAAAGCAAAAATATATAATTTATTGAAAGCCTGTATTTTGTGCTCTGTGATAATATACTGATCTTTATCGGTGGACAATGCTTGAGGGTAGGTATTTAGGTGATATTACACTCTAAGCAATCCCATTTAATATAATATTTTTCATTACATGATTAAGAAATTTTATAGTGTAACCCGTCAAACATCTTTTGTTTTTTTTTTTTGTTTTTTTTTTTTTTTTTCATTTTTACAAATTTTGAACATTTTGGAATTTCTAAAAAAAAACCTGATACAGTGTGATGGACTCCGGTTCTGTCAAGTGCTATAAGAACAGTAGGCGAAACAATCTACTTTGAGGCTGGCCAGCCTCCTAAAATAAGAGGGAGGGGGTGGGGAGACATTTGAGTCAGAATTATTCTGAGATTCCTTTATCGAATACAAAACCTACATAAATAGCCAACACCTCTCCTACCTCATTGAAAAGACTAATAGGAATGATAACCAATCTATTTTCTACTTTATCTCCCAAGTCTAAGGAACTACTCTTCATTATTATTTGATAAAACTACAGCAAAACTTGGCAAAACAAATTTAATTTATCTAATCTATTTCGGTACCATGCAAAACTTGCAGCCAACCTTGTGACATTGCTTGCTGCCTGGCTCATATCACACTGTTTTCACCTGCTCTGATAAATTCACCAGTGAGGTGAACATACCAAGCACATTAGGTTATATTTTTTGTTAAGGACCTAGTCCTACAGAAACCATTAACTTTTTCAGTTTAGGATTTTAATGACATGTTATCACCTAGTGTAAACAGCTGGTTAGAGGATTGGTCAAGTATTTGATAGAAGTTGACTGCTGGCAGAATAGACATTATCTGTTAACTATTAGAGTAAATTCTGAAACCTTCCTCAATAGAGCGACTGATTGATGCCATGTTTACCAGGTGCTACAGTACTTGTTTATTTATGTTTTTATCATGGTTCTGTTAGTTAGCTTAAGCATTTTTTATTATTATGGAGAGGAAATCTTCTAATTTGAAGTGGAATATGTCATTACTCTTCAAGTTTTTTTTAATAAGTCTTACTCTTCAATTTTTTTTTTTTTTTTTTTTTTGATAAGGCTTATGAAAGTTCAAAAACGTGTAAAAACACCTTTGAACGTTTAGACCCCCAAATTACAACTTAACCAATTCAAGCAATATGTCAAACAACTAGTGTGCGGAATCTTAACATATGCTATAATATGAAATTGGTTAAAAAACTATCTAAGCCATAACAAAATAAAATCCACAGCAGATAATAAAAAGGCAAAGATAGAGAGGAAGGAAGATGCAAACACAAAGACAACACGCGATGTGTTATCGAAAAGGAAACCGAAACCCTTGGTGTAAAACCTCTCCGCCACCCTCCAAGCGGTAAGCAATCCACTAGAAAATACAGTTGGGATACAAGGACAGCAATAGACCCTCCAAGCCTAATCTACCCAGTGCACCTAAGCCCTCCAAGCTTCTTGCTCCAACGAGGTTGCGCCGAACCTTTTTCTTTTCTAACTTCCTGGATTCCGCTACTAGACCGTAGCATCAACCAATGAAGATTGGTTCCTTCCTAACTGCTTCCCAGAAATCCAAACAGCTGTCTCACAGTGATGATGATGGTGAGAACCAGGTTTGGTATAATGCCTCTCAAGGATTTGACAATGGAGAGGAAGAGAGTTGAGGAATTTGAAGAGACTCTAAGGTATAGATTGTGGGTGAATCAATCTTGTTTTTCTTTAGGGTTTCTCTCTCAAAATTCTCTCTGGAAACTCTCTTTCAATCGTGGGTAAAAGGGGTATTTATACTGGAGTGGGAGAGGAATGTGAAACGTCAGGTTTAACAAAACAGGGGTGGCTCGCGGCTTGACCTCGCGGCTTGACTAAGTCGCGAGATAACCGTATGGCCAGTTGTCCTGTTTTGTCCTGTAGTACTCCAGCTAGCATGACTGTTCATCTTCCAGCATGCTTGGCACGTGTGCTGCGTCTGGCGGCTTGCAGCCGCGAGTCTCTGTTTTCTTGCACACTCTTGAGCAATCTTCACTCTATCTCACTCACTACCCTTACATCAAACCCACCTAAATACAGGGTTACTAAATGCTGAATTACAAGCAAATTTGGCACGGAATAAAGCCAATTAGATGGTTGAATAAATTCAACCTTACAATCTCCCCCTTTGGCTATTCCGTAACAAAACCCTAACACAGACTCTAGACTTAACATGTGAGTTGGGAACAGTTGAACAAAACTCACTCACACCTAACTCTAGAAGCTGTGAAGCACTTGAATCATATGAGCATAATATTCCTGAAACACAACAATACACCATGATCATTGTAAGCAGAAAATTTATAAATGCATATGAAACAGGCAATATGAGATCAAGCAAAGATGGAGTTAAGAAACAAACCATGGCTTGATCAACCAAGTGAACACCACAAGGTAGTGATCACAGTGCTCATTCACACTTGGAATGAACACAAGGACATACAAGTTAACAAGTACAAGGCAAGACACTTGTATGCTCAACACTCAACCAATGCATAACACACAAGGTATATGCATCTAGGAACAATCCTACAAGGGCACAAGAGTGACAGTACATAAACCAAAATGCAAGACATTTAGATTAAAATACTGATTTCAACATAGCATAAAGGCTGCAATAAGCAAGGTACAAACCATAAAGCCTACAAGCTATGCATAAAACATTAACCTAAAAGCTTACAAAAGCACATGGGTACAAAACACAAAACATCCTAAATAACATCATCAAAATATATTAAAGTTTAAACCAAGAGTATAGGTTAAAGTTAGAAACAACTATACACCAAAGCACAGTGTATCAAACCCACAAAAACACTAAGAGTACCCAAAACATAAACATATATAAACTAAGTCTTTGAATTTGACAACTCCCCCTCAACACATTACTCCCCCTTAAGAGCTGCTTTTCTGCTTCTCAATCATCAATGATATTATCAACAAAAACTTCTCCCCCTTTTTGACAGGAATGGCCAAAGGGTCACTGTTCAGGCTAAGTGGTGAAGCTGTCAAGTTTTGCAGACAAGACATCAATCTGGTCCTGCATGGCTCTCATCCTCTCAGAGTGCTCAGTTTGGACTTCTTTGATCCCATCAAGTCGTTCCAGAATGATTTGAAAAGCATCTGGAGGTGTATCTGAAGAAGTTGATGCTCTAGGTCTTTTGCCACTCCTTCTGGGTGTTGAGGTTGATGCATGCCCTACTGCCTCTGCTTCAGTCTCCATTAGGACACCCTCTCCTTCATCACCTTCATCTTCTTCTCCTAGAAGCCTAACACTTATCCTTTTGCAGGTAAGCTTGTTAATTGCAGAAGGTGTGGACATGGGACTGATGTCTTGAGGGATTGGAACACCCTTCCTTCTAAAAATCCTCATTAGCAAACTGGGAAAGATCAATTTTGGCCTAGAGGTTGTTCTTGTCTCATCCACAATGGTGTCAAATATGTAGGAACTTATGTCTATGAAATTCTTTTCTTTGAGATCCATCAGAAAAATTGCTCTAGCACAATTGATTGTAGTCAACTTCTTAATGGGATAGAGGTTAAACATCATGATTATTGTTAAACACCTCATGTCCACTGGAAAGGCAGTGGTATTCAAACATTTTCCTTCTCTCTGCCCACCTATCCTTTGTTGAACTGTTTCAATAGAAACACTCCTATCCTTGTAATTGATAAATTCCTGATCTTCTAATCCATCAAGCCCTAGCACATCATCTATGACATGTGCATCCAAAATGAATTCTTTTCCTCTAACCCAGCAACTTAACTCATTCTCCTTTATCACAGCATTTGAGTAAAATTCCCTAATCAGGGGTTCACACACTACAGGGAAATCACTCAGAAGCTTTTCCCATCCTCTTCCTTCAAAACAACTGGGGATAAAGGTTTGTCTTAAGTCTTCCAAATCTACAAATCTTTCTTGGATAATTCCTGCTTTCAAAAAGTTATCCTTGTATCTCTCAAAGTGATGAACTGACCTAAACAGTTTAGGATCCATTTTCAATCTTTTGTCAGCCTTCTTTGCAGGAGTTTTCTTCTTCGGAGGTGAGGGAGCCATCTGTGAATAATCAGAAGAGGCCACAACAGCATAGAACAATATATGTGCAGAACTAGTCAGTACCATGTAATTAACAAAGAGATTTCATCCATACTAATGAACTTGGAACATTTAAACATAAGCTACTTAGATCAATCACATGGATAAACAAGCCTAAGATAGGAAACACATACAAAATCATCAGATATAGAAACTATCCTAAAGGCAGATATATGTCATTGAGACATAAAATGGAAAAATGATATGACACACAATCAGTATTTTGAAAACTAACAGAAGCTCCCAACAGATTAACACAATAGAATAAGCACATTCAGCACAGTAAAAACTCACAACATCCAACGGAACATTTTGAATCAACACAACAGCTCAAGATCAGATAAAAAAAAAAAAAACACACTAAGCTAAGCATAGGATGAAGACCAAAAAGTAAATAATCAAGATCAACACAAACATTAGTAACAGCATCCGTAAGCTAAGCATGAACAAAGAACAATAGCCAAAACACAAACCCATTTCTAAAACATGAACAAATGCGAAAGATCAAAGGGAAAAAACACAAAATCAAGTAGAAATGAGTTCAAAATTGAAAACCCATACCTGTGACTTGAAAAATTTGAGCAGAAAGTATGCAACAATGGAGATTGGAGATGGGAGCACGAAGTGTTTGGGAGGGAGAAAGTTTAGAGAGAAGATGAACAGTCACAAAAAGTTCGAGGGAAAACTGAAAAAGATTTAAAAACTGCTCCTGTTTCTGCCAAACACGCGATTTTCGCGACTTGATTAAGTCGCCACACAGTCGCCAGTCCAAGCCGCCAAAACACTCAAGGACAAAAATTTGAAAAATTTTTCTAAGTGTTTTTCGCGACTGGAAGGTCTACCCGCGAGTGAGTCGCGAGCTGAGCCGCGAAAATCTCTGAGTGAACCTCGCGACTGGACCTTCCACTCGCGAACAAGTCGCCAAAAATTACCCGCGAAGACGCGACTGAGGCACGCGACTTGACATACCCGCGACTGAGCCGCCAAAACAGGGCAAAACTGGATTTTTGAAATTTTCAGATTTTTCAAACAAAATACTTTCCAAAAACACCTAAAACACTCAAAAATATTTTTGTGCTTGATTTAACAAAGATTGAGCATGTGAAAACACATTTTATCAAGTACAATCACATAAATGAATATGACATTTATTGAACATAAACTTGTGTGATGTGTGTGGATATCAACAATGAGATAATCCTTAGTCTAATGTGAAGCTTCAATGATCAATTCAACCAAGACATACACAATTAGCACTAGATCATGTGACCCATCTCAATTATAGAAATATGTATATATGACCTCCCACATAACTTGATAACATAACTTGGAGCTTAACATTTGACTCCACTTTCAATCATAACATTTGATCTTTTTGATCTTTTGAGGCAATCACATCTCATTGTGAGAGTGATATTTGACATTTCACTTTAATGAACAAGCCTTTGGCTTTTTGAATAAACATTTTCTTTAATATAAGGTCGCTTACCCTTTTTCCTAGTCAAATACTAGAATGTGCGACAGGCTTTTGCAGCTCAATATCTCTTTTCATTTGGAGATTTACATTTGGTGAGCTCTTTTTAGCAAAACAAAAATAAAAAGTGGGAAAATATATAGACACAAGTCTATGCATGTC
This sequence comes from Quercus berberidifolia, assembly GCA_028535905.1. Taxonomy (NCBI): domain Eukaryota; kingdom Viridiplantae; phylum Streptophyta; class Magnoliopsida; order Fagales; family Fagaceae; genus Quercus; species Quercus berberidifolia. The sequence continues at coordinate 36,980,088 of JAPQVW010000003.1, read as the reverse complement.
TCAAGATCAACATAACCATTCACTAATCATTCATTACAAGTTTGAAGATCTATTTATAACAATCACATAGATTTCAAGATTTTTCCCACAGTAATATGAGTGCATGAAAACAAGCAATGCTCGAAAATGCACAAAGCCATTAGCACAAAGGTACAAGGCAAAACAAGTTTTGAGACAAAAACTCAACAAAGTCAAACAAGCTTTTTGATTTTCTAATTTTTATGTGATTTTTGGATTTTTGACACAAGAAACAAAAAGATTGATAAGACAAAATTAAAAATATTCACAAGTAGACAAGCAAACAACCAACATCAAAAACAGCAAGCAAAACAAACAAACATTGTCACAAAGCATAGGAAGTATTAATGCATGGACATGTTGTAATGCTTATGCATGAGTACCCTTTTTCACCCACACATCACTTGCGTTTGGGGTGATTTCCTTATAGGATTGGGTACGGGAGTTAGGGCTTTCAAACCTTCGTGAGAAGCTTTCCAAGCAGTTGGTGAATGCACCAATCATCTTCATCACGTTCATCATTCCGGGATCACCATTCTGATCTCTAGATTGATCTCCAGCCCAAATTCTTCTATCATTTCTAGGTCCTTCTGACCTTTGAGGAGTTGCACTATTCTTTGCTCTCAACTTTTGGCAATTTGGTCGAGTATACCCTTGAAGTCCGCAATAATGACACACATAAGTTGCTCTAGGACCTCTTTGTGGTCGTGGGCGTGACTTGGCACGAGATTCAAACCTGCCCACATATTGATTACAGGGATTCAGCATTCGTTGGTTCACCACATTCTTCTTCTCCTCTACCTCGAGCTTCTCACCAGTAGGGTTAGCTACAACTGGATCTTTGGCCTTTACAAACTTCACTTCTTTAGTGACATTTCTAGATGAACCACTTCCTCCGGTATATCTCAATCCAGATTTGTCTGAAAAGCTCTTTTGAGATGAGATAACATCATCTAGCTTCTTGGTGGTGACCCTCTCTATTTTAGCATTTGCTTGCACAACCTCATTCTCAAGAAATCTCACTTTTGTGTAAGTTTCGGACAACTCACCATTTAGTGTTTCTATCTCACATTTGGCCTCCCTATATCGGATTAGGAGACTTTTGTAGTCCTCCTCAGCCTTCTTCATTTTTCTCACAGCAACCTTGGCCACCCTTGTGTACTCACCTGACTTCTCCAAGAGTATGTTATAATTCTCTTGAAAATTTGCTGTGCTTTCATCTTTCTTAGCATCTGATTCTTCAATAATTCCTAGTGATTCATCATCACTATGTTCTCCAAGATCTTGTACAAGCAGATTCAACTCATCAGAAGACTCAACATGAGCAATAGTCATAAAAGCTGAATAGTTCCCCTTTCCATCACAGCTTTCTTCTGATTCTGAGTCAGATGAATCCGAGTCACTCAATGTCATGGCATACACTTTACCTTTCGATTTCAAATAATTCGGACATTCCTTCTTAAAGTGTCCATGCCCGTTACATTCGAAACAAGTGACACCTTGTGTGGGTTGGGATTCTTTTCCATCTTTCTTTTTGAAATCCCTTTTCTCCCTTCCAGAACTTTGGAATTTTCTTTTATCATCAAATTTTCCATTATTTTTGAATTTCAAAAACTTTCTAAAATTTTTGACAAGGTATGCAACATCTTTGTCAACCACATCTTCTCCCGATGAGTCTTGATCTTCCACCTTCTCATTAATGGTCTTTAGAGTAAGAGATTTACTCTTCCATTGATTGGGCAGCGACATCTCATAAGTCTGCAGAGAGCCAACCAGCTCCTGTACTTTGATGTCATCAAGGTCCTTGCTCTCTTCAATTGCTGTCACTTTAGCACGAAAACTTTCCGGCAATAATCGAAGGATCTTCCTTACAATCTTTGAATCCTCCGTTTTCTCCCCCAAGTTGAACTTACTGACAACCACCTCATTTAGCTTCCCATAGAAAGAGTCAAAAGACTCATCCTCACTCATTTTGAGCTCCTCAAACCAAGTGGTCAGCATTTGTAACTTGGTGTCCTTCACTTTCTTCGTGCCTTCATAAGTGGTTTCCAAAATCTCCCAAGCTTCTTTGGCAATGGTAATGTGAGAAATCCTGTAAAATTCATCTGGAGACACACCACAGAAAATAGCATTGAGTGCTTTACTGTTAGCATTGGATGCAGCAAGTGCTGCCTTATCCCAAGTGGATTTGGCTACCTCAGGTCTGGTCCAACCAATCTCAACAGCATCCCAAACAGATTCATCAATAGAATACAGAAAAGCTCTCATGCGAACCTTCCAAAAAGCATAATTACTACCATCAAAATATAGAGGTGCATTTAGGGATTGAGACCTATCCATCTCAAAAGGGAGTCAAGGATCACACAATGGTAATGAAACCAATAGCAGTGTACTCGCTCTGATACCAATTGAAAGTTCAAAAACGTGTAAAAACACCTTTAAACGTTTAGACCCCCAAATTACAACTTAACCAATTCAAGCAATATGTCAAACAACTAGTGTGCAGAATCTTAACATATGCTATAATATGAAATTGGTTAAAAAAGTATCTAAGCCATAACAAAATAAAATCCACAGCAGATAATAAAAAGGCAAAGATAGAGAGGAAGGAAGATGCAAACACAAAGACAACACGCGATGTGTTATCGAAGAGGAAACCGAAGTCACGAGCTAACTTAATGGCCAGTCTGGATTTTTGTCGTGTAGTGCTCCAGGTGGCGTGACTGTTCAACTCCCCTGCATGCTCTGCACGTGAGCAACTTTTGGCAGCTTGCAAGCCGCGAGCCACACGCGAGTCCTAGCCGCGAGTCTTTGCTTCACTGCACTGTCTTGAGCATTTCTTCACACTCTCTCACACACTACCCTTACATGATTCCCACCTAAAAGGTTTCTAAGTGCTATATTACAAGCAAATTTTTCATGGAATAAAGCCAACACATGGTTGATTAAATTCAACCTTACAATCTCCTCCTTTGGCTATTCCATGACAAAACACCCTAAAACAGACTCTAGACTTAAATGTGAGTTTGGGAACAATGGCAAAACTCACTCACACCTAAATCTAAAAACTGTGCAGCTCTTAAATCATATGAACATGAATCTCCTGAAACACAACAATACACCATGATCATTGTATGCAGAAGAGCATGAAATACATATGAAGCAAGCAATATGTGATCAAGCAAAGATGGAGTTAAGAAACAAACCATGGCTTAATCAACCAAGTGAACACCACAAGGTAGTGATCACAGTACTCATTCACACTTGGAATGAACACAAGGACATACAAGTTAACAAGCATAAGGCAAGATACTTGTATGCTCAACACTCAACCAATGCATAATACACAAGATATATGCATCTAGGAACAATCCTACAAGGGCACAAGAGTGACAGTACTTAAAAGAAAATGCAAGACATTTAGATAGAAGTACTGATTTGAACAAAGCATAAAAGGTTGCATAAAGTATGGTACAAACCATAAAGCCTACAAATGATATCAAACCCTAAAAGCTTACAAAAGCAACATGGGTACAAACACATTATATTGAATAAAAACTTAAACAATATAAACTAAAAGTGCATAAAGTTTCTCCCCTTCAAAGTGATGAGAAACTGTGATGCACTTGGAACATATATACTTGTAACTTGAAACACTTGCACAAAACACATTAGACTCTCAAGGTAAAGCAAGTAATAAAAGGACAAGTATAATGTAACAAGCAAATTGCGATCAAGTAAACATGATGTAAAACATATGAGCAACTTGATCAAACACCAAAACAGTCATATAGAAATGACTACAATGATCACATAGCAAATCAATTGATCATCCGAACATGCATTCAAAGAAGCACAATAGCATAGGGATATATGCATGTCCAAAGCACAAACATGATGCAATGAGAATAACAAATCATAACTCAAAGCACCATAAAGCCAACAAGAAAACAAATAGAACAAAGTTTTCTAGTTAACACAATGTCTTCTCCCCCTTGGTATATGCATCTCCACTATGGAAAATCTCTCCCCCTACAAATGTGCATGAGAAATAGAATTTCTCCCCCTAAGGATGTGCACAAGGGTCATATAGAAATGACAAAACACTCCGATATATCAAGTTTTTTTTAATAAGTCTTACTCTTCAATTTTTTTTTTTTTTTTTTTTTGATAAGGCTTACTCTTCAATGTTTTCACAGTGGAAAATATGCAAATGATGATTTTATATCTGGATCACTATTGTTGTGTATGGGGTTAGAATAAACTATTGAAATTATTAATCTTGATTTGTTTTTAATATGAGGCCAATTCCCAATGAATCATTTCAGTGTCATTCAGATTATATATTTAGTTTACCATTGCAACAATTCTTTCCATCGTAGAGTAAACAAGCTGTATTTTCAGGTGATAATCTACAGAGTTCCACAGATCTGCCAGATCCTTCAGAAGCAAGTCAAACAACCCCTATTAAAACAAAGAAACTATTCGTTACAGGTATGTTGCAAGACTGTGAGTTTGAATTCTTTGCTTGTAATGTCATATTTTTGAAGACCTGTTTTTTGAAATAATTCAAGATTCCTATTTATGAAATGTGCATGCTTCTTCTACTATAATGGTTGTCTAATTATGCTTTTTTGAGTTTTACCTGATTAACATTTGGTTCTATTTAATCTTTGGAGATTCCCTGGACCATGCCATGGTTTCCTCTTATGAGATCATAATGTATTCCTTGTAGTTTCCATTCTGAAATCCAAAAGTTCTCCAGTCCAGCTACTTTATTTCTCCCTCGTTTTTTTATTCACAAATGACAGTGATTTGCAATCTTGATTTAAAAACAGGGTTGTCATTTTACACATCAGAGAAAACCTTACGTGCTGCATTTGAAGGCCTTGGTCAGCTTGTTGAAGGTATGTTTGCCTTTCCATGCTCATAAATGGCATGTTTCATTATTAAGGGTATACCGGTGCTGATGCACTGCTTCCTCAACAGTTAAAATTATATTGGACAAAATTTCCAAAAGGTCCAAAGGTTACGCATTTATAGAGTACACTACAGAGGAGGCTGCTAGTGCAGCACTCAAAGAGATGAATGGCAAGGTAAGTTTTCTTCCATTAGGAATCTTCCTTGTATTTTTCTTGTGATTAATGTTCAAGCGCGGGTTTGTTTTCCTTAAGCTTTGGTTCATAATTGTAGACAAAACAAATATAACACTCTGAGTAAGGGAAACGGTAATCTCTCTATTTTGTTCATGGTTCTTGCAGATTATTAATGGCTGGATGATAGTTGTTGATGTTGCCAAGACTAATCCACCAAGATACAGCAGGGGTCGCCCCAGATAGGAATTTTGACAAGAGAACAATTACTGATCCACCGTCTTCAAGGTCAAGCAAGATATTCAGGCTACTGCTCTCAAGGTGTTGGACTCTTCTCATACTGCCACCTAAATTTTGTTCGATGAGTACCTGCAAGAGACAAGAGCCTTTATCAGCTCCAGATCTTCAAGTGAAGCACTAGTCGTTCACATTGAGTTTCTTCTATTGGGTTGGCTGTTTGTTTTTTTTTTCTTTCCTTTTTTTTTTTTTTTTAGCTTCGGTGAGTTTGGGTACTGAAAACAAAAAAAAAAAAAAAAAAAAAAGCTGCACCGGCTAATAGGTATGGGCCCACAAATAGTGTGAAAAATATTGAGTGATGGAAATTGGGTGATGATGCCAAACGGGTGTGAAAAATTGAGTGATGAGTGATAAGTGATGAAAATTCACTGATAAAAAAAATGAATCCAAACAGCCCCTAAAATTCTTTGTTTTAAAGTTTATAAAATTTTAAGTATGACTTCTGCGCTTTTTTTTTTTTAATGGATTGTGGAGAGATTTACCATTGCAGATGATTTGGTACTTGATAAATATTGCATTTTATTTTAAATTTACCAATTATATTTTTTACTAACCATGGTTAAACTTTTGTAAAAAAATTCTTATGAAAATTTAAAATATTTTGTTACTAATATACATAAAATTGAGTGTTAATTTCTTCAAACCTGAAGGGAAGTGAGTGTTGTGGGAGCAAGTAATCCAAGGACATTCTAAGGCCCATGGGCCCTGCCTGAGGATGATGAAAGGTCCACTCATGCATCAAGCCAAGTTTGACATGTGGGTTAAGACCGAAGAGGGAAGATGTTAAGACCACTCAAGTCTGGATTAAACTTAGAATAAGAGGTTCGAGGAAAGGAGGCAAGCAAGAGCATCGTCCGAGGAACCCGAGGAGCAAATGCACCTTGAAAGTAACTTACTCAGTTCCTTACACCAGAAAGTAGAGCACTATGGAGGGCACCAAAGTCGTGCAAGCAACGAAAAATGGAAATATTTGGGAAGGTGGCCATTACTCCCACATTTATTGCTCTGCACCAACTGACCTAACCGCATTTATGAGGAAAAGACACTTGAACAGCGACTCCACAGCTCATAGCTCTCTTTACCACCTCCAGAAGGGTCTTGATGGGATAAGCATCCCAGTGATTCCCCTTAGACATACATGTGGAGGGCTGAGATGCAATAGAAAATACTATATAAGGAAAGGAACCCCTAGAAGAAGGGATGGACATTTTATGAACCGAGAGAAAGAGAACTAAAGATCTTACTATAAGAACTCAATTTTGACTATTAATGAACAATCCATCCTTAGACCTACCTAAGGAAGACTTTACACTAAATCACTGCTTCATTCGTTCATATTAATTGCTTTTGTCCTTTTATCCTCAAGTTTGTGATTTACTTTGTATTGCAATTGACTTGGAAATTCCTGCTCTCTTACAAATTTATTGTATTAGGCTTGTAGTATGGGTGCCACTATTCTAAGTGGGCTTGGGCTGTTCTTTGGGTCCTTACAAGTGTAACTACCCAAAAAATAATTCTATCAATATTTAAATTTATTGGACATTATATACATACATACACACACACACACACACACACACACACATATATATATATATATATAATATTTGCCAAATCATGCATGTTTAGATATATTGGTTTAACTTTTAGGGGATTTTGGGATATTTTAAATGCATTATTAAAATGGATTAAGAATCTGTTGGGCAGCTAAATAGTTGTATTAGTAATACTATGCACATCATAGTTTCCCTCTTTTTTCCTTTTAAGGTGTTATCATGGTTTTAAAAACCGGTACGGTGAAAGAACCGAAAAAGGTGCTAATTACCGATTTTATAGTCAGACCGAGGTCTGATCGATAGTCCAACCGGTGACATTATAAATAATCTAATTATAATTTATTTAAATTATATAAATAATTAATAATTTTTTTATATAAGAAAGTAAGATTATTATTATTATAATGTATTTATTTATGATTGAAAAAAACTCAAATTTTAGATAATGCTGTAATTAAAAATATTAAAGCAACCTTTTGAGAAGGTTTAAGCTGCCCACTTTTCTCATTTCCCAACCCACCCAAGTGAAAAGTCCCCTATATCATTAATATCATCACCAACTCCCATTGTTACTTTATTTTTCTGTCTTTTGACTCTAATCACTATACCCTCTTCTCACCGTACGTGTCTCAAGTCCAGGTTCTCCTCTTATTGTCATTATTATCATCATCATCTTCTTCTACTTCTTCTTCTTCTTCTCCGCACACCCAAAAAGATCGAACCACCACCCCTGCTCCAGCTCCAATCTCCAGAAGGGTAGAGGGTGAGGGGAAGACTAGAAGGAAAAAAAAAAAAAAAAAAAAAACCCAATCGAGAAGGGCAGAGGCACAGAGCTTCAGACCTCGTGACTCGTGAGGATGAGAAGGAAAAAAAAAAAATTTGAGATGAGGGAGGCTGGCAGAGAGGTGTGCGTGCGTTTCCTTGAGTTGAGTTGAAACTTGAGTGAGGTGAGTGAGATAAGATGAGAGTGAGGCAAGGAGTCTAAGATGAGGGAGGCATGAGCATGAGACTGTGAGAGTGTGTGAGAGTGTTTAGGTCCTTTAAGGTTAGTTTTTAGGGTCAAAACGATGTAGTTTTAGGTTGATAAAAGTCAAAAAATCCCAACCGGTCATTAACCAATTCGACCATGCCGGTTCCCGGTTCTCCGGTTGAACTGGCCGATTTCTGATTTTTTCTGGTTTTTAAGTCATTCCCTTTTTTTACCCATAACCGGATCGGATTGGAGTCCGGTTCTCGGTTGAATTGGTTGGACCAGCTGGTCTGGTCCGGTTTTTAAAACTATGGCATTATGTTTTAAAGTTTGTTTAATTTTAGTATTTTATATTTAGTTCTTGGCCCACCCTTCAGTTGGTTTAGTTCTAATATTTCATTTTGTAGCTGGCCAACCTTTGCAGCTAGTTTAAGATCCATTAGAGGCTGAGTAAAGTCCATTTGAGTTAATTAAATTATATTTTTCCTTGTTTTGGTTTTAAATTTAACAACTTATATTCTTTCCTTATATGATTCAAAAAATTATGTTTTCCCTTGTTTCAGTTTTAAATTCAACAACTACTGTTCTTTCCTTATATAATTCAAAAAAACTAAAAGTATTATAGGTGTATAACATCTAGAACTTTTTCCTAAATATAACATTAAATAAAACCAGCAATAACATAAACATAAACAAAAAAAAAAAAAAAAAGTTTCCTCATAAACATATTTTTCTTTCTACAAATACATACCTTAGAAAATAAATAAATAAAATAATTATAATTCTATCTATATGTACATTTTTTAGGCTTTTTACAAATTAATTTATTGAATATATATACACACACACATATACATACAAGATGCTTCCAAAGCCACTTTTGGAGCCATTAGGAGCTAAGTAAAGTCCATTTGAGTTGATTCAATTTATGTTCTCCTTTGTTTTGGTTTCAGCTTCAACAACTACTCTTTCCATAGATAATTAAAAACAATCTAAAAATGTTATTGAGACCATTGACTATAGGATTTAAAAGTGAAATTTTTATTTTTAAAAATTTGAGTTTTAACTTGGTATTTTTGACATTATAGGGTTTTTATTTGGATTGCCCCAAAACTATCTATTGGGTTTAAAAGTGAAATTTACACTAACAAGAAGAAAAAAAAATGGTACTTGGTTTTGATAGGAAATGTACGAAGCTCCTAATGCCTATGAAATATAAGACATTAGTACTCCTGCATTGAAGATCTTCCTTAGTTGATGGATTGATATGAGAGTTTTCCAAAATGATTTGAATGGAAATTAATCCTTAAAAAAACAAAATAAGGGTAAGAAGAATGCAAATTCCGAATACATAAAAATATACAATATTCTTCCAAAGTCTAAACTATTAGAAGGAAAATTATTATTTTACCCTATTAAGAATAACCGAATCACAAGCATTAAATGTGTCCTTTCCCCAACTGTAGATAATCCAACTTAGGTGAAAAAAAGCAAGATAATGAAATGGGTCACAGTTAGCATTAGACCTTAGTAACATGAAATATATGATACATTGACAATCTAACAATAAAAAAAATCAACACATTGTAAAATCTAAAAGAGATAAATAACATACATGATGCATGACACAAGGCATTGAGTTATTTGGATTATGAATTATGTACCATTCCCCAAAGTAAAGGGTACATGTTCATATATAACAGACGAAGTAGATGCTTAACATCATAGATTAAATTCCCAAAATACAGGGGTAGCTTGATGCATTTAGGGTTCTAAGGCAAAAATTGATTATCTTGTTTTAAATGCAAAATTACTATTAATTAATGTGAACCAAATATATTTATTTTTTTAGAATATTTATAGACAAAAAATTGGACAAAACTTTTCACACCTGTTGATGTGTCAGATTGATAGTGGTAAGTAAAAGAGTAATGTTAGTGGTGAAATTATATGAGAACTAGCAAAAGTTTGCTAATTGAACTATTGTGAAAATGTTGTGAATTTTTTTTTGTGTATTGATATTTTTTTTTTAGAAGTGTTACATTCACAATTTTTTTCACAACAAATACTAAGTGTTAAGTTGTTAGTGGTTCTAATTTAAACCCACTACTAAAATTATTTTTTTGCTATCAATAACAGCTTGTAACAACTTGCTACTTAGGATTTGTTATAAAAGTGTTATGACAAATATTGTAGACGTAGCATTTCTCTTTTTTATTTTGTTTGTTTTTCATTTGACAAAATATATTATTTTATTTATTGACTAATATTTGGGCTTAATACTATTACAATGAAATAAATAACTCTATTAGTTAAAATTTTGGGGCGTCTTTTTTTTTATTTGGGTTCTTAGGCGACCACATCAATTGCTTATACCATAGAGCCAGCACTGCCAAAGTATAAACATAAACATAAACAAAAAAAATAGTATTATACTCATAAACATATTTTAATTTTTACAAATACAAACCTTAGAAAAGATATCAAATTTAAAAAAAAAAAAAATCTATTAGACTTTATTAGGATTTTTACAAATTAATTTATTAATTATATAATCATTTTAATATTTTCCACTAAAATCTATAATTAATTTAGAAATGAAATTACAATCAAGCCTATTGGCATTAAAGACAATTATGGTTAATCTTGTAGTTATCCTTTTAGCCAATTAACCTTGGCTAAATTAATTCCACTAAGGTTTGTTCAATCACAGTTGTCACTTATCACTTTCTTTTGGTTCTTATGGGTGATTTTGTAATACAATAGAAGAACTTGAACCTCCAAGATTGGAAGTTTTGAGAAAATATATAAACCTGGCAGTTTGGGCTATTGGTCTTGTACTCCCTCAAGCCATGATTTCATCTTCCTCTGAATCTCTGATACACGTGTTATCGGCCAAAGAATTGGAAAACAAGCTAGGTCTTTGGTAGAGCAATGCATAGAATGGCTGAACTAGCCTAGGAGGTTTTGAAGAAATTATACAGTCCTCTGGTGGACAAGTGATGTGGTCTACCATTCCACTAAAAGATTTCCAATTGTTTAAAATTGTTGAGTCAGTAATTAGTTTTTGTTTAAAATTTTTTTTATCTCAACAATTTTAAATAGGTGGGAATCTTTTAGTGGAATGGTGGACCATGTCATTTGTCTACCATGAGGACTTTATAATTTCTTGAGGTTTCGGTTCTGAAAATACAATTGGTGCTTTCCCAAATGATGGAACTTGCTATTGCTTTGGAAGAGAGTGTAATGCCATTCATTTGGGTCATTAGGCCACCTACTGGTTTTGACATAAATGGTGAATTTCGATCATACTAGTTATCAAAAGTATTTGAAAACCGATAAGAAAAAACAAACAGGGCTTGCTAGTAAATAACTAGGCACCCCAGTTGGAAATTCTGCCACACAAAGCGACTGGAGCATTTCTTAGCCATTGTTGGTGGAATTTAGTGATTGATAGCCTAAGCCAGGGAGTGCCAATCATAGGTTGGCCATTGGCAAGAGAAAAGGCATATGATGAATAACATCTCTTGATTTTTATTGCCTTGTGTCATCTTCATCTAGAATTTTGACAGTAAACAAAGTGACATATAATATAAGATTCATTTAGAGTAGCTTATTTTCATGGCTTTGTTTTGCTTTTAAAAAAATTGGTAAAAGTACAACTCTTCTTCCATCATACTTATTAATATATACTCTATACACACAATGTCCATAATTTCATGCACAATGTCCATAATTTCATGCACGATGTCCACATTTATTTGATATCCACCTTAATGACAAAGTTAAGAATTTGTGTGTGGAAGGGGTGAAGCGGCAGGGGGGGGGGGGGGGGTGGGAATAAAAAATATGTGATAGTAAAGTTTGATTTTTTTTTCTTCTTTTTGTTTATACCATTTTCTTATCATATATTGTAGAATTGAAACCAAAATACTTTAAAAACAAAACAAGATGCAAATGAAATATTTTGTAACTCAATATGTGTATAATAAAAACTAGAGGTAATTACACTCCCCCCCGCCCCTTTAAGGTGTTGGGAAATGAGTCAAACGACATTTCACCTTAAACTTTAAGGGAAAAAACATTTTCCCCTGTTGACATCCATTTAATCAAACTCTATTAAATTAACAATGTTGTGTACTAACATATCATTTTTTGAAGGGTAGGTTTCCAAAATTTTTCTCTATTTTAGAATTAAAATCCATTGATTTAAAATTTTCATTAAAGAGTATTTTATAATTAGTATGACTTTTTTATTTTTTAGTTTGTCACCGGGTTGTGGAGAGATTTGCCGTTGCAAGTATTTTGGTGCTTGATAAATTTTGCATTATTATCAACAAATTTCATTAAGTTTTTACGAATAATGGTTAAACTTTGGTAAAGAAAATTTCATAGAAATTTAAAATATTTACTAATATAAACAGAAGGGGGGAGTTTTATTTTCTTCAAACATCAAGGGAGGGGAGTATAATTAGTTAATTACCCCTTAAAAAAATTCGTTAAAAATATTTAAAAAAAAACAATTATGTACTTTAGTTAGTTGAAATCATTAAATAATAAGGGTTGTACTTACGGAATATGATTGTGTCACTTGTTATTATTGATCCCGCAGGTTCTTCAAAGATTGGTTCTATCATCTAACTAGTTACTGCCATTTTCTACCATGGTTCTCATACCCAGAGCAGACTATATGGTCCGACCGGTTAACCGTAAACCTCTCACCATTGCGGTTCTTTTAACCCTAAGAACCTCTATGTGAGAAAAAAGCATGGAACTGCTCAAACTGTGATCGAACCGCCTGCACACACACACAAAAGAAGAAGATGACGAAGAAAAGAAAGCACATATTCAGGTCTTCGTGGACAAAGCTAAAGTTTGGCTGCCATTTGAAACTCTTTCCTTCAAGGCTTGTGTTTTTAGCAAGGTTTTGAAATCCGAACCGTTCATTGAACCGTAAAATGGAGAGGTTCAAGGTTTTTGAGGTCGAACCGAGGTTGAACCGGGGTCCAACCGTGATGACGTCATAATTAATTTAATAATTATTTAAAATATAAATAATTATATTTGGTAAAAAAACTTAAAACTAATTTAATTGTTAAGCTCATAAATTGCAGAGAAAATGAAAAAAAAAAGGTATATATATATATATATATATATAATACATAGAAGTCCTAAATGATAATACATTGGGGTATGTGTTCACTGTTCGGTGTTTGGTAGAAAAATATTAAAAAGTATAAGAAGTAATGGTTGATAAAACCAAAGGAACCATAATTAAATAGTAGCGTGTCTTTCTAAAATTTTCACATGTTCCAAGTAGTTTTTGTCAGTTTCTTTGCACCACACACGGTAACCTGAGTTAACTTCTCACTTCAAAATTTTATAAAATTTCAGCTCTCTTCCCATCAGTACTATCTATCTCTCTTTCCATTAGTAACCACTTATTTTCAAATATCTCTCAGGCTCTCTCTCAGGTGAGGCATTCAGCTTCGTTTTGCTAACTCAATGAACATTGGTACTGCTGTGCACTGCTAGTCACCATCGTCATTGCCGCCAAAGTGAGGCCAAGATGAACAGATCTGAGGCTGATGGGTTATTGCAAGCGTTAGATCTAAGTTTAGGGTGAGAAAAATTGCAAAACAATCCTCATTTTTCTTATATTTGATAAAGAAAGCTTGGTTTTTGTTCTGGTCTGTTATCTAATTACCTGAAATCCTTCCGATCTTTGCTCTTCTTCATGTTCTTTCATTTCTTTTTCATTTCTTCTAGATCTGATCATAACTTCATTCCGATGTGTTGGCCAAAATTCACCGGAAAAGCTGAAACAAAAAATCCATTCGAACCTCAAAAACCGGTCGGACTGCGGTTCTCAGAACCGTACGGTCCGACCACGGTTCCCACGGGTACCTGTTTTTTTTCCATAGAACGGTTCTTGAAGCTAAAAAAACCGTAAAACAGAGAGGTTCGCGGGTTTTTCGGTCGGACCGTACGGTCCGGTCCGGGTTTGAAACCCTTGGTTTCTAGAGCTTCTAGAGCTGATTTGAAGATAGATGATTTCAATACCTTATCATTGCTTTGGAGGCTGAAATTGATTGGAAGGTGGAGAGATAATGTGTGCTTATTCTTTAGATTTCGAATAATTAGCACACGTCATCAAAATTGCCTTGGGAAACTCCACAAAGAGATAAAGATCACAGAGCCAGTCATCTCTGCATTAATGAGATGTTCTCTACCTAACCTCTTCCACATTAAATGCTTATAGACAAGCCTGAACAGTAAAGACACCCTCAAAATTCCTGTTACATGATGAAACAATGACATAGCAGAGGGGTGCTGGGACAAGCATCCCCTAAATTTAGCTAGAGGCAAGCTAGCCCGAGAGATACGGAAGGGAAAGGTGCCTAAAAAAGGGGGGATGTGCAGTAGGAAAGGGGTTCAGAAATATAGAGAGAGAAGACTCAGAGAAGAAATAGAGAGAGAGAGAGAGAGAAGCAGAATAAGATTGAGTTTTATAGCTTTCAATCCAACCTATTGTACCTCGGAAAAATAGTTTTCATATCAATAAACAACTATTTTGCTACTTGTTGCTTTGAAATCAGTTATTTAGATCTCTTATTGTGGAATTTTTACCCTTTAGTTCTTATAAATTATTTGTGTAAGTTATCTACTTAGCACCAACCTTCATGAGTGTTTTTTGTTGATGCACACAATTAGTATCCTTATGTTAAGCTTTAAGGTTTTTTTTTTTTTTTTTAAAAAAAAAACTTTACCTTTCCAGACTATGCCAGGGGTGCTATCTGTGATAATATCTTCCACATGTTAAGGTTACAATGTGTTATTTGACAAATTTTTTATTTTATTTTATTTTTTCACATAGATTCATTATTAATGCGACTTTTATTATACACGAGATGAACTCCATGACTCCAGAAGACCTTCTTCCTTCTCTCCCTCCATTCCAAACATAAGAGTTTTATCCTTAGGTTACCTTGCTTTTAATGGTGGCGCCTTGGGGCATACTCAATAAGATAGTATCACAGTAGTTCTCTCGTAACGCTAAGTTTTTTAGCTGTCATCATTTGCTAATTCTGATTAACGATATCAATCATATAGCAACTTGTTTTCTATGTCGATTTTAGATGTTCATCATTGGTTAATTACAAATTTGGTTCCAGCAACTGCTAGGATATTGTTTCCAATGAACATCTAGTGGCAAACAGGTAGGAGATCATACCCAGATGGGAAAAAATTGGTAAGATTATCGATCATCATTATTGAATATGGAGACTATGACCAGTAACACTATACATCAATTAAGAGCTTTCCACCTCTTCCTCTTCTGGTGAGACAGACAGAGATTGAAACAATATGGCACGGTGTTCTCTTAAAGAGACGCTGAACTTTCTATTACAAGCTATATTGATGACTATATATACATATTTCATTTACCTATACTAGTGGTTTTACCTGTTCTAATAGTTAATCGTCCCTTGTGTTCAAACTCAAGCAATCAGCCTTCTTCCCCAAACTCCTCCGTGAATCTCTCATGCACCTCAAGATCGGCTTTACTTACAGTTGGCTTCTGTCCTGCAAGTACTTTATCAAAATCTACTCTTGTGATTGGTGGTGGCTGGATCTGCAGTCATACATTCCCAGAGCCAGTTACATTCAAGTCATTATATAAATTAAAAGAAGTGGATGAAGGAGGCTAGAAAAGAAATACCACAAATTGACCTTCCTCCAAAGAATTGTGTAATTTTGATGGAAGAGAAAATCATCATTGAATGTGCATTAATGAAATTGAATGAGTCACATAAGATAGAGGCATGCTCTTGTTAAATCTCTCCCCTACCCCCATCCCCCCTTCTCTTTTCCACTTTTTTCTTCATTCCTACTTTTCTGAAATTGACTAACTACATACGTCACAACATTGAATAAGTCTTTAATAATTCTATTTAAGTTATTGATAGCTAGCACTAAATTTGATTATAATGCTAATTTTGGCAATGATTTCTGGTTTAGAGCTTTATGTAGTGTCCATTAATAATAATAATAAATAAAACAGTTTCCTACCCAATACTTACCTTTGAAGCTAGGCCCTGTGCATCAAGTTCCTGCAAGGTAACCTGAAAAGCTCCTCGTTTAGTAGGTTTGCAAGGGACCCACATGTCGCTAGAGTTCTTTTTGAAGAATTTCGCATCACGGGTTTGATGAACAAGTTCAAATAGAACGTCTTTAACCTATCAAAAGAGAGGAGGTAGCTAACAACTTTCAGCCATATAATATCTCAAAAGGGACACCAGAAACTAATGTAAACTGGACACTTACACAAACAGCTATGTCTGAACCTGAAAATCCTTCTATTTTGTGAGCTAAATGCTTAAAATCACTTTCAGTTTAGTTATGAGGAGTGTCTCCAAGATGGACCTGATTAAATTAAAAACCTATTGAGGATATTAAGCAAATTGTAAGCTCCAAAAGAATCAATTACTATGGCTCTACCAAAACCACAGTACCTTAAACATGTGCTGCCTTGCCTTCAAATCTGGGAGAGGGATGTAAATTCGCTTATCGAAACGCCTACGGATGTCCTGTATTTATTTTCCTTAGTCTCAGCCCCAAAGCAATGAAGGTCATAAAACTCTATAACTTAGGTCCAATGGATCAGAGTTTTCTTACCTGATCCAAAGCATATGGAGTATTCGTGGCGGCAAGAACCAGAACTTTCTGCTCATCGCTGCCTACACCCTGAAATGTGTTAAAGAAAATTTCCATTTGAAGATTAACAGTAGAAAAACCAAAGGCAACAACTACTGTTTAATGTAGTTAAGAACTAATGCAGGTTAAAGATAATTGTAGTAGGGAATAAGACAAAAGAAATGTGGGCTAAAAATGGAGTAGGAAGGAATTTATGTCTTCAATCCAGGTCAGACTATACACTCCAGACTCGGCTATTAAGACTTCAAATTGGACAATTATCAGGTGGTGGTTTGGTCACTAGCCATTGTAACAGTTTGCATATTTCACTACCATAAGATGGCTTAGTGAGAGAATAGGGAAGAGATCCTATGGCCAGAATTTGAGTGAGAATGAGGAGAATGTGAAATGGAACCTGCTTTTCATATGGGCCATGGCCTAAGAGACTCGGCAATAACTAGGAGAATGCTTGATAGTCAACTGACATAGGTACAGCCTGCCTTTGTAACAAAATTAACTACATTCCAATAAGGCCCATGCACCAATCTCTAAAGTAGAAGAATCGGTATTCTGTCCTTGTAACAAATTTAACACATATGATTGTAACCTTTTTTTTCCCCCTTTTTTTGGGAGGTAGATTGGAGACAAGACTTAAACTGAAAACCACTTTTTGTCACAAAAGTTAAAACTATTAAAAAATTGTGAATTTAATCATTTAACCATTATTCTAACAAAAATTTTGTTCATGGACAAAAGGAAAGGCCTAAGAATTTTAAGCTCCAAAAATCAAGTCTAAACGCTATACATAATGGTATTGGCAGGAAGCAGAATGCATATACATATATAAATTATATGACTTCTATAATCTTTCCCTAAAGTAACAGACAGATAGCTAAGCAACTGAAACAATAACTGGACCACTTATGGAAAGTAAAAGAGAAAAAGAAAATGCAGAACAAAAAAAGTTGATGATAGGGAAGCTTTTAATATTGCATATCACCTACTAAAGTATAAGGATGTCAGTTGTATTAGTATAAGATAAGCTTGGAACAAAGCTCTTATCCACTTCTAGTGAACACAAAATACCTGCATCTGTACAAGAAGTTCTGTTTTGATACGTCGAGATGCTTCACTCTCATTGCCTTCACCTCGCTGGCCACATAAGGAATCAATTTCGTCAATGAATATAATGGAAGGAGCATTATCACAAGCCATTTGGAAAAGATTTGAGACTAGCTTTTCGCTTTCACCCATCTATTTTGAAACAAGATCTGAGGACGAAACACTGTGCATTGATAGCATCTAGCATTCGTCATGTGTTGGCAACATTCCATTAATATAAAGACATTAAAAAAAATATATATATTCTACATCCATGGTCATACAACTGGAAGTGTAAATCATACATGCATTTGGAAATTCAAATTCACTTGAATGACATGACAATTACAATAAAAATCATGAGAAGCAGTCAACCCCAGCCATATATGAAGTAGACGAAAAAAACTATATAAAAAAAATTATTAAGAATTGCAAGCATACTGAAACTCAAATATCTTAAGTTAGGTATAAGCAAGAATTTTTGATCCATTAAATCCACATTTCATAAATTTTTTTTACCTGTCATCTCACTTAGTGGACATCAGTATTCCGACTTCTTACCTTTTAACAATGTTCTTATGAGACTATTTGAGGTAATTGGCATTGATTGCAAACTTCTTTGCTGTCTTTCTACCAAGTCATTAAAAAGACTGGGAAAAAGGAACAAGATATGAAGAGGGCATCTTCATATGCTTACATTCACTCTCCAAGGTATACATTACACATTCTTGCATGGTTTGTGTGCATCTTGCAAATTTCAGTGGAGATCGCATCATGGTCCCCTAACAAAGTTCTTCAAAATCTTCCATTCTAATATGCTCATTTGGAACAGAAATTCAAATTTCCTGCTTCACAAATAAGCCTAACCAAGCCCCTGTTTAACTATGGCTCACTAATGAAAGCATAGAAAGCAAAGATCATCACTAAGATATGGGCATTAGCGCACAAATGAAACTTATCAACAGAAAATGGATGAGAATAAGAATGACATGTTGACCATGCACAAATGAAACCTAACCAAGTTTGTAGGCTTCTTGCATTTTATTTATTTATTCATAAATAACATTACTTGTCAAATTTCTTTGCAAGAGAAATGAAATCTCCAAGCTTAATACATTTCCTTCAATGTTTTTCCCCCCTCATACAAGACCAAATGGAAAAATGGGAACTAGAGTAGAAATTCAACAATAAAATGGTTGATCAGCTGCTAGGGGGAAAAGGTTGACATCCTCTTAGGAAGCAACAATATTACAATACTTGCAAGATCATATTTCTAAGTAAGTAATATAGCAATCTCTCATATAATCTAAACATTTAGACTAAGTTACCTAGAAAAATGATCATACTAGAACACAGAAGATGTATGGGAACACATTACATGACCTACCCCAGAACATGGAATGATGAGGTTACACTTATACTCAACACACATCTTGTTTCATTAGAAGTTACAATACAACAAAGCTGTCCTCAAGTTAAACCCTTATAATTTTTAGCCTAGTTCTCTCCAAAAACTCTATAAAGCATATAAGATTTTTGTTTTACTTAAAACTGTCCTCTTTCAAAAAGAAAAGGGAGAAAAAAAAGGAGGAAACTTTTGGATTGTGAAAATTTGCATATTAGAACAAAGGTGTACCATATTTTAGATTATCCTGGATTGTGGTGTGCTAGTTCTTGATTGGTGCTATATGTGTAAGAGTTGTGGGGAGTCAGTGGATCATCTTCTACTTCATTGCTCCATAGCTTGTGAGTTGTGGTCGTTGGTGTTCTATTTGTTTGGAATCCACTGGGTTATGCCTCACAAGGTTATTGAGTTGTTTAAGTCTTGGCAGGGTATGTTTGGACGACATCATAACATACATTTTTGGAGACTTGTGCCTCATTGCTTGATATGGTGTATTTGGCGTGAAAGAAATGCTAGAAGCTTTGAGAGATGTGAACGTTCTACACTAGAGGTTAAGTCTTTTTTTTTGCACACTCTCCTTGATTGGAGTGTGGTTTTTTGCCATCTTTTTTGTTCTTCTCTTACTGTTTTACTTGATCATTGTAATTTTGGTTCTTGATTTGTGCCCCCGTAGTACATTCCCACTGTACTCGGGCTGGCTGTTTTCTTATTTTAATACAATTTTCGTTACTTATCAAAAAAAAAAAAGTGTAGTAGACTAGTAGTGTATTATGGTAATCTTTCATCAATAAGAAACCTATATATCCAGCATCCTCTCAATACCATCAAAATTTAGTATCCAAACCCATAGTTTGGTAAACAAAAAAGATATTGTGTCCATAGCATTTGAATGAGCATATTGGAGTTTTCCTAAAATATTTCATAGCAATTAAGGTGAACTCATTTATTATTGTAAAATAAACTAATGACTACACCATTTAAAGGAATTGATTCGTGTATCCAAATGTAATCTAACATAATGGAAGGATATCATTTTCTTGGAAATCTAAAGGCTTCCAATTAACTAGTGCGGATCTTGCAACTCTCTTGTAAAGTCATCATGAATATTTGCCTGTCAAGGGCTGTAAAACCAGGTTCCTTTTCAATTATTCTACTTCCAAACATTCATCGCTTACATTTCAGTGCATTGCACAATTTAAACTATGAAACTGATATTGTAAAATATTATTAAAAAATAAGCATAAGAGATCAAATGGTTCTTAGATATATATTAAAAAAAAAAAAAAAAAGTTATGAGCAAAACTCAAAGAAGGAGAAGAACTAAGATAGATGATCACATAGATTTCAAATATACAACTCACAATTACGTGTCATTGGCAACAAATATAGCCTTAGTTGTAAAATCTGCTATTGTAGTCCAATAATTTGCCATCTATAATTGTTTTATCTGTTATTGTAGTCTAGTTACTTGCTATATATTGGTCAAATTTTTACCTAAAGAAAGTTGAATCTGCTTCTATTGCCACTGCCTTTGCTAAATAGGACTTCCCCGTTCCAGGCGGACCGTATAATAGAAAAGCCCTCAACAGTTTTCTCTTCCCTGAAAAAGAGATCAAACGATTCTTTTATTATCAAGATGTACCATATGTGACAAGATATTTATGTTAGTGGCTCCAGAAGGAAATACTGCAGAAAATGGCCTGGAAGTATATTGCTAGTTCATGAATCTTTTAGATTTAAGCATTAAATGATAATGTCTTTTTGACTCTTCTTAATGTAGACAGTTCAAATCCCACCGTTTATTAGGAATGGAAAATCAAGTTCTTGATGCAAATTTCACACGCAGGTGCAAGGGATGGTCTGAGTCTGAGCTCATGGCTAAGTAGTGTGCCTCACATATTAAAGCAATGTAAACCCCTCAAACTTTAGAATGAAACTTGATATGCAAAAGGTTTTCAAATGGGTCTTAAGACTTATTATAGTTGATATTATTACTTGATATGTATCTTTACAATTGGAAGATACACCATCCAAAATCTAAAAAATCAGTGAGGCAATGGCAACAGTAACTCTTAAAATATCCTTTCTACCTTCTCTAAACTCAGCTGATTCTTTCATGTTCAGAATTAGGCTGATACTCTAGGCCATCAAAGTCCAATATTTGAGCCTTTTTGAATTCAACTGACAGAACATAAGCCCAATTAACCATAAGAATTTTGCTTTGGTGTTTGACAAGAGCTATTTATTGTACAGCTGTACTACAACATGTCTTCTCCATACATATTTTCAGTTGTTTCTGGTGGGATTTATTTGAACAGTTTCCATTGCAAAAGCAGAGCTTGAAAGTCAGAAACTCTGAGTAATACAATTGGAGCATACAATCTTCGCAACTGATAAACTTGAATTTACGGTACCAGTGGCATATTTTTGAATATTCATAAGTTATCAAGTGTCACCATAAACCAAATCAAGCTTATTCACATTGAAAGCATGCCAAGATTCAGCAAGAAAACTAAAAGCAAATAATCCAAAACTTAAAAATAATGATTGAGGAACTAACCAGTAAAAAACTGGGGAAACTTCACAGGCAGTATTACAGCCTCTTGCAATGCCTGTTTGGCACTCTCAAGCCCAGCCACGTCACTCCACTTCACGTTTGGTTTCTCCCTGATTATCACAGAATCAAGGCCAGCCCTAAGCTTTGCTTGCTCCAGATCCTTCACATCTTTCCCCACTCCTCCCTTCGACTTTGTCTTTGGTTGGCTAGCAACTGTTGCATCACCACTGGGGGCAGGCCCACTTCCCCCCATTATCGAGAATGGCCCTTATCTCCTCTGCCCTCTTCAAATATTCCATACATTTTTGAGTAATCGCTTCCTTAATCTTTGGATTCTTCTTATACTTCAAATGAGTCCTAAAGTACTCTAATGCATTCATATAGAGCAGAAATGCTTTGCTATAGTTTCTGGCATCATCCTCCTGAACTGCCTGCTTCACATACTCTATTGCGTGCTCCTTAAAATTGCTATACATCTTTTACTTACAATAAATGCATAGAAATCAAAGCCACCAAAAAGAATACTTGAACTAGTTTCAAACCACCACTCCTTCCCTCCTCAAGAACCCAAAATTCAATACTGAGTTCGACACTCCAATGATTTCTTTTTGGTAATGATATTATACACAGTCAAACTACTCTATCACAATTCTAAAACTTGAATTCTCAGATAAGCAACTTATCCACACCCTTAGAACTTGCAACCAAAAACCCAACACTCAGCAACACCTCAGATTTTCTATTAATATTTCTGATACTTCAAAATATAACCAAACCTGAAAGTAAAATAAAATAAACAATTCAACTTGAAATCAATCAAAAATAAAATAAAATAAAATAGCCCAGTACTCAAATATCATTACTTTATATATTTATGATAAGCCATTTACAATTCCAGAATTTTTTTTTTTTTTTTTTCCAAAGCAAATTTGCAATCAAACCCTGAAATTTGGTTCAATAAGTACAAAAATGAAAAACCCAATTCTCAAAATTTGTTTCTATGATGATAGTGATGTTGTTGAAGAAGCCATAACAGGTAAGCTTTACAGGTCGGAATAGAAGACTCCGATAAACAGAAAATTACGGTTACAAACCTGAAATTCAAGCTTTATTTTTCTCTCTGGTGCTTTGGGTTTTGATAATGAAAATGAAATTTCTGAAATAGAGAGAGAACCAAGCAATCGGTGCAATGTAAGTCCGGACTTCTTTCACGTTGAGACAAAGAGCGTTTAATCGTAGAAATAGAATAGCCGCCTCGGCTCTCAAGTATTTTGGACTAAAATAAAATAAAAAACCATTTTAGTTACTTATGCCAAAGAAGAAAAAACCAGTTCCTCAAAAAAAAGAAAAAAAGAAAGAAAAAAAAAAACCAATTTTAGTTAAGTAGTAGTTTATTTTTTTTTTTTTATCTTTATTTTTTAGTTTAGAGTAGTATTTTTTTTTTAATATAAAATACTTCTGTATCTTAAAGTAAAATATATTAATCGTTTTAATATTTACTCAACAACAAAAAATTGTAATATTTATATTTATTATAAATATTTAGGTAAGAATAAATAAATTACTGATTATTATATAATTTCACACTTATCATATAGTACTATAGTTCTTATAATTGCACATCAAATATATATATGTGTGGATTTTAGGCTTTTAGCCACAATTCATGCCATTTTTGGTTACTTTTAGTTAATTGTGGCACTTAAGGGCCGTGAATTAAAATGATTGGAAAAGTTCATGGCATTAATTAAACTTTTTAAAAAGTGAAGATTTATTTTTTAAAATTTAAAACAATAAAATGTATTTATAAAGAACCAGAGTCTCCAATGGAGAGGATAAAAGAAGGAATTTACCTCAAGCCAAATTGAGGGCTCCTTGTATCCTTAGCATATGTAACTAAAGCTAAAGCTATCTTAGAATAATTTATAGTAAAAAAAATGGTAGAATAAAAAATGCGTATGTTCAAAGGATCAACATTTTGAGTAAAGAAAATTATATAATTTATTAAAGGGTAGCTAATTGGAGCAAGGGAGAATAGCCACTTGACAACATCATGATCTTTTTTTTTTTTTTTTGAGAATCATCTATTGTAATTTTTCGTTTACTTCCTAATTGCCTTCAATCATATTTAATGTAATAAATTACCGCCAAACATATTTTATAAGATTAAAATTAAACTACGTTATAGTCCTAGAAATCAAAATAGCATTCTTTATTTTGCTTGTCATGTTAACACTTCATCCTTTCCCATGATATTTGACCCAACTGACACGTCCAAGCATTAAATCCTCTCAAAATCTTTACCTAGTATGTTTCTTACTCACATGATTAACTGTATAATCAGTATATATGCACATACTTGAATCTCCTTATTTTTGGTCATCATATTGAGAGTGCACATCTTCTATCCACGAGCCATGACCAAGTTTCATTTGGTGACTTTCTTATTTACCACCCACAAAAGTACTTGCCTTTCCTATTAAGCTATCCAATAGAAATCAAGTTTCTCTTCAAATTTGGGTCTGACCTAACATTCTACATCTTCCATACAGCTCCACTCAATAGTATGATTCAAATATCACCCTTACCCATTATATCCAAAGGTTCATCACCAACTAGAAGAATTTTTCTGAAATCACCATTGATGTAGTTCTCTATGAATTCTTGATGTGCAGCAAAAGGTGACCAATTACACTTAGAATTCTATGATTGACAACTACTTCTAAATTGGAAAAATAAAATAAAGCGCCTAGCTCTTGCACATGCATCATCCCAAGTCTCACATACATCAAAGCACATGTTATACATTTGGTCCTTTTGTCCACTCTTGTTAAGTTTCAGGGATATATACAAAAATTTAATGATATTTTGAGATAGAAATAAAACATAACTATATCCTTTTTGTCCCTAAATAATAGTTTAGAACTTTAGGTTCTATTTTCACCCCTAAAATATATTTTTTATTTAGAGACGTCGACGAAAGTGGAATTTCAAGTATGAGAATATAACTTTATATATATATATATATATATATAAGGAACAAAATAAAACATGTACCGTATTTTAAAAAAATTGTTGTAAATAAAATTATTTTATTCCTAAAATATTTTAGTGCTCAAATTAGTCATTTTTATTTATTTTATATTACTTGCTTACAAATTCGAACGTGAATGTGTGTTCAAAATATTTAGTATTCTTAAAAAAAAAAAAAAAGACTAATGGTTTGTTTGGATTGAGGGGGAAGAAGGGAGAATAGAGTAGAATAAAATAAATTTGGTCCAAAATTAGTCTATTTTCAGTCAACTCTACTCTATTCCTCCTCATTCTCCCTTCCATCCAAACAGACCCTAAGAGAGAGAGAGAGAGTGATTGTTGTTGGAGAACAAAATTTCCTCTAATTGTTTGTTTTCTCAAACAATTATTAATTGCCTTTTTAAATTTAACTTTTAATGTTTATGTTTTATTGGAAATATATATAAGATTATTGTGGCTTATGATTTTCATTGTGTTCATGTTTTTTTTTTTTGTTTTGGTCTTTTCAAAGAGTCTTTTTTGTGGGATCCAAGTGTAACACATGAAGATTGTTTGGCCGCATTTTGCCCAGCCGTTTATGGTCAAAACCAAGTAAAAAAGAGGTTATATCACCACTTCGTCTCTGTTAGCCATATGATAATGGGAAGGGAACAAAAAGATAAATTAGGTATGTCCTTTTCTTTTTGTAAAAAAAAAAAAAAAAAAGTCATGTCTCTTATATATATTTTATGAGGATTATAAGAAAAATAAAAATAAATTTCATAGATTAAAATAGAATCTGAACCAACATTTAGGAAACACATGCATATTTTTGCACATATAAAAAAAAGAAAGAAAAAGACATATAGGCCCTCCATCTGTCATATAAGCAATCCATATAAAGGAGTAGGGGACTAAAATGATATATTTTTTAAATTACTTTTAAGGTCTAAAATAGACTATGAATCTATCGTGAAATTCTGGATTCGAAATCTCTTACCAGTATTTTGGGACCATTCCATGGGATTCTTTTCTGTAATAACCTAATTCATGTGGGATGGAGGGACTAGGGATGGCAATGGGGCGGGGCGGGGTCGGAGGATGGGGTCTTCATCCCTGCTCCGTATGGTTTTGTTTTGTCCTATCCCTGCCGCGCCTCGCCTCACATGACGAGAAAAACTTTCTCACTCCATCCCCGCCCCTTAGGGCCCTACAAAACCCCACCTCACCTCGTAAAACTCTACTTTTTGTTAGTTTGCCTTACAACTAGTACAATTTTTTAATGAAACCTATTTCATTAATAAAAATATACTTAAAATTACAACTAAATTTATCCCATCAAATCAAATCAATTTTTTTTAAAAAAAAATTGAATAATATATCCAAGTGTTTAACAAGACAATCATAAAAATTAAATTAAAAAAAAAAAAATCTCATAGTATGACACATTACAAAATAGAGGTAGAGAACTACATTGGGTAGAATAAAATAAGCTAATATTGACTTGGTTGTTTAAATAGTAGGGTTTTAGGGTATGAAAAATTTACAATTATAACCCTTAGCAACACGGGACGGGGCGGGGATGGGGAGGGGCATGGTGGGGTGAGTCTAAAAAGTCTAAACCCATCCCTGCTCCACCCCGTGGTGCGGGGCTAAAATCTTGCCTCATCCCCGCCCCACCACCTTTGCGGGATGGGAAAAACACGTGCAGGGCAAAGGAGGGCGGGTTAAGCGAGACGGGGAAAAATTGCCATCCCTAGGAGGGACTGCATATCCTTGAGGAAATAGTCGGATACTCAAAGAAATCTGGACACCCTCGTTTGGAATCAAAATCTTCTATACCACTTTTCCTGCACTATTCTATGTTCCACGAACTTGCCACTTGTCTTTTTACTTAATTAAATTCTCTCATTATTCCTTTTCTTAATTAATTACCCAAAATAACTTAAGAAACCAAACACACCACCACCACCAACCTTGGCTAGCGCTAGCCATCTACGCCCTAAACATCACCTGTCATGGCAGCCAGAATCACCCGATCTACACCACCACTAGAGATCCAAGCCAATCTCACCAACCACCATCACTCCAACAAAAAAACCAACAAATATGACTTAATTTCTCATCTTTCTTCATTATTTATTAAGAAACAAAATCAAAAATAAAAGATGGAGAGTAAAATATAAACAAATCAAATGATGTAAAGGCTATTCAATCTAAATAAAAAGAATCCATGTATTACGTTGTGAACCCAACAATCAAAACCAAAAGGATCTCTAGAAGAAAAGTCTAGTGGTTTGAGTTGAGGTATTCACGTGATGGGCTTCAGATCCTTGGCAGAGTCAATGGTTGGATGGTTATAAATGGCTGCTTTGATGGTGTTGACTCTGAAGAAGGTTGGTGGAGGTGGTGGAGGGGATATGTTGGGATTTTCTTTGTACCATTCGTCCAAATATTGTGTTAGATCCACCACTTTTTGACTCTCCTTTTCCCGATTTGCTCAAAACCTTGGTGGTGGTGGACGATTGTGAAAGGCTGCGTTGTTGTTGTCGCTAACCTCTGTTGCTGGTGGTGGTGGCGGTAGCAGTGAGATGTGCTGGCTATATATTTATTTTAAGTAATTAAAATAAGAGTAAGCATAGATTTTGGATTTGCTTAAATAAGCAGACATGTGTTAGGTTTTTATTTGTGGAAACACAAAGTGGTATTCAGAGTGTGGGATAGAAGATGTTGATTCCCTCATTTGTCAAAAAAAAAAATACTTTCTTCGATTTTTATAAACAGAATAAATTGTTGAATGTCACCATAACTTTGAATTTAGTCATGAATTAATATAGTATAGAATAGTTTGTCCTTTATATTATCAATCACTTTTCTTATTATCTAGTGATGGATACTGGTACATTTTGTCTTAATTAGACTACCTTTGCTTCAAAAGGTAAAGATCTACATTTGAATTATCATGGATGAGGCTTAACGGATTAGAAATCATACTATCCTTGCTTAAAATAAATAACCAAATTAGAAAATGAATCGATAATATAAAGATTAAAATACATAATGGAGTTATGATTTATTTGATTTAAGATTAAAAAAAAGTATAAAATGAAAAAAATAAATAAAAACACGCAATATCCATCACAAGAGGAAAGTTCATCAGTTATCTTTCAAAACAAAGTAAAAACAATAATTTCTAACATCACCTTGCACCACAAATAACTTACGACCCATACTTCTCTTTCTTGTCTAAGATCCTTGATGCATATGTTGAAATGACCATGTTAATAAGAAGGTGAAATTGCATCCATGTGAATAGGGTAACTGGAACACTAGCAAGACAAATGACAGGAATGACCACCCGTGATTTTCCTGGTAGAATAATGAAAAGAGAAGCACAAAAGGTTATCATCATGGTTGTTATGGAGAGGATAAGGGTAAAAAGGCCTACTATCATCTTTTTGGGTAAGGATTTAAGGAAATCTTCCTCTGCATAACATGATGTGAGGATGCCAAGAAACATCAACAATGAAGTTGAGGCAGAAAGCAGAGACAAAGCATTAGATATTATAAAGATCATAAAAACCTTCTCATTTAAGAAGGTTGGCGAGCCTGAATCTTGTTTGTTGCCACCTGGAACAGTAATTGCTGCTGCAAACATAATGGTAACAATCAGAGCAGCTACTACTGTACAAGAAGAAGTTGTCCCCTTCATCCATTTTTCTCCTTCTTTCACCAACTCTTTATGGCTCTCTGTAAACAATTCTCGAGGTTTCTTACCATTTTTGTTTGTGCATTCTAGTATGAAAGGATGGACAACGCTCTCCATCTACTGATTTTATTAAACAAAACCTCATAAAGATTATTGCTTAAGATATTAAAAAAATATATATATATTAAATATAAAATACTTTGTAACTTTGCATCTTTTTCCATTTTTCTTAAGAATGATTCTATCTATTATAAATGAAAAGTTTATAGGATTAAAAAGTGAGAAAGATTGAATGCCTAAAAGTTAGCATGTTGAGTTTTGTGTATAGTATAAGGTTTACTTTTATATGGCTTTAGATTTTCACACATGCGCTATTTCACATCTTTTTTTTTTTTTTTGGTTACATTCAATTCACTTTTATATGTTAAAATGTAGACATTTTTACATCAATTATGAATATATCTATAAAATAGTGGATGTGAATGAGTGTGGAAGAATACTTTTCTCTTCTATATAGGCATAGTAAATAATGCAAAAATACAAAAATACCTAGATATGTTAGTATATACAGGTAGAACATTGTAATGTAAGGATAATAAAGTGTAGTGATACTATGAATCATGACAGTTACTACTCGGCCTTGGGCTTCTAGGCCTATTCGGCCTAGTATCTAGGAACTTTTATTTTTTATTTTAACTTTTTGCAGAGTCAGGCCTAGTATAAGGATAAACTATAATAATATGGCACTATATAGGTTTTATATATTGTAATTCATAGGTGAAATTACATAAAAAGGACTAGAGTACACTTTTTTAGATTAGGTTCCAAGTTTTTAATTTTGTTAATTAAAGTCATAAGCTTGTGAAATCATTTAAATTTGAAGCCTATATTCATATACTTTATTCATATATGTTATTTTGGACACTAATAGAGCACTGAAAAAAAAAGGAAGCCATTTATAAAATTTGTATTTTACTAAGGAATCAATTTTGATTTTTTGACTCATTTTCTCTCTCTCTCTCTCTCTCTCTCTCTCTCTCTATATATATATATATATAGCCTTCTCTCTCCAAGCTTTCTATTCAATAATTGCAAATTGACTTATGAACAAATCTTAAGCAAAATGTAGAATTTAATCACTTGTTTTATGTTTTAATCTGTTATGTTGTTGTCCAAAATAATAGAGACAGACAAAAACCTTAAATCGAAACAATTTTATAAATTTAAGACCTAATAATATGAAATATGGTATAAATTGTACACCTTTTTTATATAACTTCATCTAATTTATATTAGTTGATTCTATTAAATAGATTGTATCTTTTAAACTTAACGGAGTGGAACTCTAGTTAATTACTTGTTATGCACTTTAATAACTTTTTTAAACCATTTTTTGATAAATTCACAATTGAATTAATGAAAACACATAATATCTCCTTTCTTGCAAAATATCAAATTGATAAAAGATTAATAATTATCGTATATATAAACTGTTCAAAAATTTTAAAATTACATAGAAAACAAGAGTTAATATATCAAATCAATAAAAACATTGTTATAGATAGTTTAAATATTATAAAAGATAACCACTTATTATATTCAGTACATTAAATTATAATAATATCTTAATTTGACAATTTAATGTCTTTTTTTTTTTTTAATATAGGAATTAGAATATGAAACCACCCAACCTTTGACTCTATTTCATTTCACTTCCATTTCATATTTGTTAGTTTATGATTTTTTC
The DNA here is from genome assembly GCA_028535905.1 of Quercus berberidifolia. Lineage (NCBI taxonomy): Eukaryota > Viridiplantae > Streptophyta > Magnoliopsida > Fagales > Fagaceae > Quercus > Quercus berberidifolia. The sequence continues at coordinate 36,949,926 of JAPQVW010000003.1, read as the reverse complement.
CCCTTTTTAATTATCTTATTTACATTCATTTTCTTTATCTTATTGGTGGGATATTGAAGTCGTAGTTATCCTCGCACATTCTAACATTTACATGGATCCTTAGTCACCTATTCACCCACGCATTCTCACATTGTAGTTTAGAATTGAGTTTCCAAAGAGTGTCAGATAATTAATCATAAAGGAATTGAAAACAACTCTTCATTGAAATTATATAAATAAATAAAGTGAGGGATATATATTATACCTTATACCATTGTACTTCTCTTTGCATAAGAAAAGCTGCTCCTGGAACCATATTACGTCTAGCGGAAGGATTGAACATCGCTGCCATGTGTAATATGCTATTTAAATCACTATCTACTGTAGCAAATTTTGAGTTCTTTGCAGGAAATCTGCATAGGAGGCTAATTACTTCTTCTTGACGATGAAGAACGGCAAGCATGAATATGTTTCGTCCCATGAATTTTTCAAAACACCATACAAGTTTAGGAAATGCTTTCAGTATTTCGGTAACAAACTCAGCTCTCTCGTGCTTGACAGCTTTGATCATGGCTTCAATAACCTTACCCTTTTCCAGTTGTTGAAAATTCAAACCTGGTAATACTTCACACATGCGAAGTAAAAGTTTTTTGGATTGTTGGTGAAGAAGCTTCAATTCATATATTTGATTGATTTCTGAGCCAATAATCAAAACAATGTTTAGTCAACTAAATGAGAGAGAAAAAAAATGAAGAAAAAAGAAGTTGACCACAATGATCAATGAGTAAGATATGAAATTAATTGACTAAATGTATCGTACCCAGGATTTTAAGGAGATTCCAAATAGATCCTCGAGCTGCAAAGTGAAAAAAGAAAAACCAAAATCAAATACGCTTACTTAAAAAGAATAGAGAACAGTTAGTTAGGGTTGCTGATTGTAGGTTATGCATTTGCTACCAAGATTAGTTATGCTGATGCAGATTTGTAATGTATTTTAAAGAGGAACGTAAGGAACAACACCTAAATACTGTACCTAAGTCTTACTCCAGGGCAAATATTTAATTTTTTATTTAAAAAAATGTGAGTTGTTATACTTCTTCAAAGTACTTCTTATTGTTTTTAAAACCACTTAGAACTACATAATTACAAGTGCATTTTGTCATATGATATACCAATTCATAATGTAAGGACACGATTCGTAATGAACCGTAACAGTGTTGGGTTCGCACGTAAAAAGGCCCAAACAATATCATTTGTAGAGCGTGGGTTTGAAAAGCTAGGCCTTGGTCACCAGATGGTGGGTTTTTCGTGGTGTTCATGCGTGGTTAAGTTTTCTTCACCCCTGGAATCTTTCTCCTGGAGATGGGCTGGGAGGCTCTGGTTTTTGGCCATTTTTCCCAGCCTTTCTCTAGTTTACTTCCTTTTCCTTTTATAGCCGCCTGCGTTCATTGTCCTTCGTCCACGTATATGGTCAACCTTTCCAAGACTGATACTTGTCCCATCAGCCCATACCCAAAGTCGTTGGGGGTGGTTGTAAAAGCCAAAGAATACGACTCTGTCAGGTTCAGAGTATTGAATGGCAGTAAGGGCAGCTTTCCCTGGATATTTTAGATTTTTCTTCCAAGTTTTAGTCCTATACTGTTTTTACCCCTCTTTCCGGTGGGACTTTGGGTCTGCCGAGGACTGAACTGTCTTCGGCTGTATCCTAAGGCTATCTTGTCGAGCTTGGGCCATAGCCCTCCTCGGCTTGGGCCTTTGGTCTCCTCACGGGTAAATGGGCCTGGCCCATAAATTATTTGGGCCCCATAATAGCCCCTTAAAACCCTGCTATCCAACCTCTTGGTTGGAAAGGGGGGTTTTGGTCACACCGAGCCTTTATTATGGCTCATTCAATTCGGCCTTTCACTAATGCTGGCGGTTCTCCATCTGCCCAGGAAATGCACCGGTCTACGAGACAGTCTTTTGATTTTACTCCTGATGCGTTCTTGCCGTTTGGTTATCCAAAACGCGCTTTTAATGACCTCTATTTACGAGACTACTTTAATTCGACGGTTTGCTTTGATGAGGTGGAGAAGTGGAACCGGCATTTTTGTGTTTGCAGATTCCTTTGGAGATCTGAATCTATTAAATGCCTTCCGCTCCACCCTCCATATAAGAAGGAAGGTAGGAGGTTTTTGTTTTTGTAAAGAGTCCATTTTCATTCTTCTGAGATCTGAAATACTTGGCCTCCCCTAAAGTTTATTTTACCCACTAGTTTATCACTAAATCGTGATACGCTTTACCATAACAACGAGTAATGAAGGAGCCATACCCCCCCCCCCCCGGTAAACACCACGTTCCAATAAAGTTCGTAATGGCCCGGTCAGGGCAAGGATGGCGAAGACTCAAAATCTATCTCACTTTCCTTTTAGCCAAAATCCGAAGTAGGGACTCGTCACGTCAAACTTTCGGCGTGACTGAGTCGAGGACACCCATCATCAGTACCAACCGCTCTCTCATGAGCATACCTAACATGACACCAGTGTGTTAGGAGTCAGGACTGAGGCAGGGACCAAATGCCCCTGCTTCTTCCTCTCTTCGTTCACTGGTGTCTCCTTCTTTTCATTCATCTCCTCCATCTTCTTCATTCATCTCCTCCATCTTCTTCTGAAGAAGGTCCTTCTCTCGATATGGGCGCTACTGAGGCAAAGTTTGGAAGGACTTCGGAGACAAGTTTAAAAAGAGACCTGACTGTTTATTTAATGTATTGTTTTTCTTTTTTTTTTTTTTTTTTTTTTATTGTTTCGGCAATCTACCTTTTGTATAGGCTTGTTTAAGCCTCTCTTTGTACGTTGTAATACATCTTTATATTAATGAAAATTGTTTATCACTTTATTTCACACACTCTATCTTTATATTTCCGCAATGATAGCGCAATGAATAGACATACAATCTTGTGAATTTTTTTTTTTTTTAACTGTGGCCGACGTCTAGGACCAAAGTCCTAGTTAATAGAAGGATCTTGCTCTGTGCTTATAAAAACAATCCGGCGCAATAACAATGAATCAAACAAATGATACTTAGGGCTGAAACTCCCATTAGGCAGGAAAAGAAAGGACATTATGATGGGCCTACTGAGTCGGCCTGGCACCATACCGCCGACCTTAGAGTACAATACTTGAGGCCATAATCCCTTATCCAAGAGAAAGGCGCCGTTATGTATTTATAAGTGCTGAAAGGCGCCGTTATGTATTTATAAGTGCTGTTCGGCATAGTAATATAGCATTTGAATCAATGACACTTAGGGCCAAAATGCTTGTTAAGAAAAAGATATCACCATAACCTTAATAGAGTTGTTTGGCACAACAATGCCAAGCTGTGAAAAACGATACTTACCCCAAAACTAGCCGAGATGATAGCTCAGTGCTCGATGCGGTGTAGGAAGTAACCATCCGAGGACATATCACCCGCAAAATGAACAGCCCCCCTAGGCTAACCTTTTACAGTTTTTGAGCCGAGGATTGAGTAACTTAGAATTGTTATTAAGTAACCAACCTTACAAAAATCAGTCGTTTTATCATCCAAGTAGTTGGTTTCCCCATAGGCTTGAGTCCGAGGGCCATGCAATGCCTTGGTTCTGTCCAAAACCCAGTTTTCTCATCCAAGTAGTTGGTTTCCCCATAGGCTTGAGTCCGAGGACCATGCAATGCCTTGGTTCTGTCCAAAACCTAGTTTTCCTTATCCAAGTAGTTGGTTTCCCCATAGGCTTGAGTACGAGGACCATGCAATGCCTTGATTCTGTCCAAAACCTAGTTTTCCTCATCCAAGTAGTTGGTTTCCCCATAGGCTTGAGTCCGAGGACCATGCAATGCCTTGGTTCTGTCCAAAACCTAGTTTTCCTCATCCAAGTCGTTGGTTTCCCCATAGGCTTGAGTCCGAGGACCATGCAATGCCTTGGTTCTGTCCAAAACCTAGTTTTCCTCATCCAAGTCGTTGGTTTCCCCATAGGCTTGAGTCCGAGGACCATGCAATGCCTTGGTTCTGTCCAAAACCTAGTTTTCTCATCCAAGTAGTTGGTTTCCCCATAGGCTTGAGTCCGAGGACCATGCAATGCCTTGGTTCTGTCCAAAACCCAGTTTTCCTCATCCAAGTCGTTGGTTTCCCCATAGGCTTGAGTCCGAAGACCATGCAATGCCTTGGTTCTGTCCAAAACCCAGTTTTCCTCATCCAAGTAGTTGGTTTTCCCATAGGCTTGAGTCCGAGGACCATGCAATGCCTTGGTTCTGTCCAAAACCCAGTTTTCTCATCCAAGTAGTTGGTTTCCCCATAGGCTTGAGTCCGAGGACCATGCAATGCCTTGGTTCTGTCCAAAACCTAGTTTTCCTCATCCAAGTAGTTGGTTTCCCCATAGGCTTGAGTCCGAGGACCATGCAATGCCTTGGTTCTGTCCAAAACCTAGTTTTCCTCATCCAAGTAGTTGGTTTCCCCATAGGCTTGAGTCCAAGGACCATGCAATGCCTTGGTTCTGTCCAAAACCTAGTTTTCCTCATCCAAGTAGTTGGTTTCCCCATAGGCTTGAGTCCGAGGACCATGCAATACCTTGGTTCTGTCCAAAACCCAGTTTTCCTCATCCAAGTAGTTGGTTTCCCCATAAGCTTGAGTCCGAGGACCATGCAATGCCTTGGCTCTGTCCAAAACCCAGTTTTCCTCATCCAAGTAGTTGGTTTCCCCATAGGCTTGAGTCCAAGGACCATGCAATGCCTTGGTTCTGTCCAAAACCTAGTTTTCCTCATCCAAGTCGTTGGTTTCCCCATAGGCTTGAGTCCGAGGACCATGCAATGTCTTGGTTCTGTCCAAAACCCAGTTTTCCTCATCCAAGTAGTTGGTTTCCCCATAGGCTTGAGTCCGAGGACCATGCAATGCCTTGGTTCTGTCCAAAACCCAGTTTTCCTCATCCAAGTAGTTGGTGTCTTGGTTCTGTCCAAAACCCAGTTTTCCTCATCCAAGTAGTTGGTTTCCCCATAGGCTTGAGTCCGAGGACCATGCAATGTCTTGGTTCTGTCCAAAACCTAGTTTTCCTCATCCAAGTCGTTGGTTTCCCCGTAGGCTTAAGTTTGAGGACCATGCAATGCCTTGGTTCTGTCCAAGTCCGAGGACCATGCAATGCCTTGGTTCTGTCCAAAACCCAGTTTTCTCATCCAAGTAGTTGGTTTCCCCATAGGCTTGAGTCTGAGGACCATGCAATACCTTGGTTCTGTCCAAAACCTAGTTTTCCTCATCCAAGTAGTTGGTTTCCCCATAGGCTTGAGTCCGAGGACCATGCAATGCCTTGGTTCTGTCCAAAACCTAGTTTTCCTCATCCAAGTAGTTGGTTTCCCCTTAGGCTTGAATCCGAGGACCATGCAATGCCTTGGTTCTGTCCAAAACCCAGTTTTCTTTTGGCGCTGGACCTTGGCTTTAGGGGAGTTAGCTCCTCGGCCAAGCGCCTAGAATTATCCGTGCGATTAACGCTACCAAGCGTAGCCCCTAGTCAAGAAGCATAGCCCCTAGCGGAACTTTACTCTAAAACTCTATAACCAGTTGTCAGAAATGACAATGGAACTCTCTCGACCCACCGCCTATGCCATCACACAAGCCCTTCCCCACAGACGGCGCCAATTGTAAGGACACGATTCGTAACGAACCGTAACAGTGTTGGGTTCGCACGTAAAAAGGCCCAAACAATATCATTTGTAGAGCGTGGGTTTGAAAGGCTAGGCCTTGGTCACCAGGTGGTGGGTTTTTCGTGGTGTTCATGCGTGGTTAAGTTTTCTTCACCCCTGGAATCTTTCTCCTGGAGGTGGGCTGGGAGGCTCTGGTTTTTGGCCATTTTTCCCAGCCTCTCTCTAGTTTACTTCCTTTTCCTTTTATAGCCGCCTGCGTTTATTGTCCTTCGTCCACGTATATGGTTATCCTTTCCAAGACTGATACTTGTCCCATCAGCTCATACCCAAAGTCGTTGGGGGTGGTTGTAAAAGCCAAAGAATACGGCTCTGTCAGGTTCAGAGTATTGAATGGCAGTAAGGGCAGCTTTCCCTGGATATTTTAGATTTTTCTTCCAAGTTTTAGTCCTATACTGTTTTTACCCCTCTTTCCGGTGGGACTTTGGGTCTGCCGAGGACTGAACTGTCCTCGGCTGTATCCTAAGGCTATCTTGTCGAGCTTGGGCCATAGCCCTCCTCGGCTTGGGCCTTTGGTCTCCTCACGGGTAAATGGGCCTGGCCCATAAATTATTTGGGCCCCACACATAAAATATGACCCTAACCATTTTTTTATTTTTTTTCCTTTTAAGAATGCCACACAAAAAAAAAAAATGATTAATGTTGAAAATACTACAAATTTTATTGCATGGGTCTTACAAATTATTGTACCACCAATTATAAGAACTAATTTATATATTCATTTTTTTTTTTAATTTTATTGAAGTGCTACCAACTATATTCTTTTCCATGTCATTTTGTAATAAAGGTTGTAGTAGTTTTAGCATTTTCTCACCAAAAAAAAAAAATTAATAAAAATCCAACAAATCACCATTAAGTAAATGAAAAATGATAAAACTGCTACAAATTCTACTAAAAAATGCTTACAAAATGATGTGGCTAAAATAGACTGGTACTTTGGTACCGCTTAAACAACATAATAAATGAATGGTTGAAATAATTTTTTTATTTATTGATGACCTTTAGTCTGTAATGCCTATATATATGACAAAATTTGTTATATCCCTAACATCAATCAAGTGAATTAGTTATATAAAAAAGTAAGAATAATGCATTTAAAAGGAAAAAAAAATATATAATGCATAACATTAACTAAATTAATGGTTAATAAATTTATTGAAGTGATATTTAAATATACAAAGGCCTCAAATTGTATATTTAAATATCACTTCAATAAAATTTATTAACCATTAATTTAGTTAATGTTATGCATTATAACATTAACTAAATTAACTAAAGCTTTCGTCTAAGATTATAAATTGAATTCAACCGTCCTTGCTAATCAGCTACAAATAACTTCAATCCCACAAGTTCTCAACCACAATTACAAACACCAAATTTATTTCTATCCCATGTTTCAAATCTTATTTATATCAAGATTGATAGCTCTAACTATGTGCTTTGGAAGTATCAAATAATACCTTCCATTCTTTGATCATACTCCTTGCTCAATTTTATTGATGGTACACAACTTAATCCTAAAAAGTATCTCCTAGATAAGAGTGGTACAACTCTAAAAGGCCAGAATCTACTTTATCAAAAAAGGAAGGCAAGAGATCAAGCACTTCAAACTCTAATCAATGTTACTCTTTCACCCTTAGCATTGTCTCTGGTAGTGGAACTATGGTTTTGAAATCCGAACGGTTTGATGAACCAGGAAAGGGAGAGGTTCAAGGTCTTTGAGATCAATCCGAGGTTCAACTAAGATCAAACCATGATGTATCATTTAATTTTTTATACATTTGATACTAAATTGGTTTATATTTATTAATTTTTCATTCCCTTGATCAACAAGATATGCGTGACCCAATGGTTTGCATGCTGAACATGTTATTTCACTAGTTGAGAGCAGGTTCAAGTCCTACCAGCAGCATATTTTCATCAATTTTTATCAAAATAATGACATGGATGAACCAATTCAAGGATCGGGTTTTTATAAAACCAATTCAAGGACCGGTTCCTGGTTAACCAGTTTGGTTCGAGTTTAAAAACAATGAGTGAAACAAGACATTACGCAAGGAGTTGGAAGGTTCGTGAATGATGATAGTGTTTATACCATAAAAATAATTTTAAGACCAAGATATGGTTGTTAATTTAATCTATAATTATTTGTTGGCATAAAGCCACATTTATTAGTAGAAAGAATGACATATTTGACTTGGTAGGCATAACATGTGGAAGTTTCGTAACCATGGCATATGTCTTGGGAACAAACGTCATGTGTAAGACACTTGTCAAGAAGATAATAAACAAGAAGACATTTGTCACATTGTATGGAAGATGGAGAAGTTAAATCCTACATATAACCACCGCCTCCCTTACTTTGTGGGATAGTTACAAGCTAAAAATAATTTTGATCTACATATTGTTTAAGTAGAACTAAAACAAAGTACATGAAATATACCTTTAGTAAAAGTAGAAACGAAGACGAAGGGACGGTAAGAAGTAACAAAAATAGACATGTCAATTAAGAAAGTAATGGAGAGCATGATTTTAGATGGAATAGACTGGAGGAATAGAATTAATGTGGCTGACCCAATTTAATATGTTGAAGATCTATAGCTAACCCCCAAATTTTAAGATTAATGCTTTGTTGTTGTTGTATCTATATTTTTAATATAAAATAAGGCTATTACTATTTATTAGGTGAGAAAAATTCAAGTTTTCCAAAATATTATTTTTATTGTGACAGACCAAAATTCCTATTGAAAAAAGAAAAAAGAAAAAAGAAAAAAGAAAAAAGAAAAAAAAGGAAGAATATTGACAACTGAAAGCTCGAATTTGTGTAAAAACACAAGAGCTGTTTAGACCCCCAAATAAAAAAATTACGACTCGGTTGATTTTACTCTAACTTAAATTAAGTGCGAAATAGAGTAAATGCAAGCGAACAAACAATGTAACTACTTTAAGTCATATTTATAAAATATCAAAAATAAAATGAAAGATAAAGGAGTAGGGAAGAAGGATAAAAACACAAGATAACACCGCAATGTGTTATCGAAGAGGAAACCGAAGAACTCGGTGAAAAACCTCTCCGCTGCCCTTTAAACGGTAAATCAATCAGCCCGACTGCATCCACCAAACAAATGGATTCTTCCAATACTTCCCAATAGCACCAAAACCTCACTTTACACTCAGCATGGGTGTGGTAAGTGTTTGGATTATCAACCTCTCAAGAATTTGGATATGGAGAGGTAGGAGTTGAGGAAAACTACAATGGATTGTGTAGAGGATTGTGGGTATGACAATCTCTAACTCTCAAGGGTTATGGCTAGGGTTTTCTCTCTGAAAAGCACTCCTCTCAATATGTGGGTAATGATGGTATATTTAGTATGGGTGAAGACATAGTGGAGTAGATATGCCAAAATAGCAAAACAGAAAGTTTCACATGTATCTTGCGAGAAGGCCTTACCCTCGAAATACTTGCAAAAGCCAGCTGTCATGACTCTTCATATTCCTATCATGTGCTGTGCACATGGCTTCACTTCGCAGGAAGTCTTCTCGTTAGCTACCCGCGAAAACTCCTGTGATCTTCAATGTTGTCTTGAGTCTTCACACTCTCTCTCACACATAACCCATACAATGAAATCCCACATAAAATACAGGGTACATAAGATTGAAGAAAATTACAATAAGATTTGGCACAGAATTAAAGCCAACACAAAATAGTTGTAAATCACAACTTTACAACAACAATTTACCTGATCCGATATTTCTTGCTTGACCGCATTTTTCCATCTTTGAATTTTTGATGCTTATAGGAATTTGTTGTTGTCATGAGCCAGTGGAATGCATATACCTTGCAGCAGAAGTGGCCAATTAATCTCATGTAAAAAGAAAAAGAAAAAACGATGATGAAGAAAAATAAAATTGGAAGACTTTATTTTTTTTAATTTTCTAATATCTATACTACTATTTAAGAGACTTGCTCTATTTGAGATCCTCATTTTTTTTTTAAAAAAAATACCCATATACCCCTATGTTTAAGTAGAGACAAAATTAAAGAATAATCTAGTAAAAATACAACTAACTTCTACCAAAATATTGTCTAAAAAATAGAGTCACTTTCTTGTTGATTTTCAAATTACTTTATCCACTTATAAATTAGACTCTCAAAATAAAAATTATATATATATAAAATACAAACACAGTTTTTTTTTTTTTTGCTACAAAATAAACGTGTAATATTTGTTCATTTTTTGAAGCTAGCCTTGTGACACTCCTGGTTGTATTTGTAATTCTAAATGTGTAAGTAAACCTCAAATTGATATGAATGAAAAATTATGACACTAAAAAAAATTAGAAGAAAGAGATCTTGTTGTGACTCTTGTGCGTTTTTGGGTTCTGTATTAAGCAAAGTCTTTGGCACGAACAATTGAAGATCTTATTGGTGTTTTTATGTGAAGCTACTGCAAATCAACTACAACAATAAAAATGGTTGCTGTAGAGTTAGTCATGTAGAGGGATTTGTGCAAAAAAATCAATCACGTACCGGGATTTGTGCAAATGAGAAGACTTGTATAAGATCAAGTACAATTGCGAATTGGAGTAATGGTTCAACCGTAGGTTGATATTTTGGCATTGGGTGGATAGTGGTAAAAATTTTTATATTTGTAACCACTTGATCATGATTAGTGGATTCTTCGAGAGTAGTGACTTGAAATTCACCCAGTGGAGTTTTTGTCTTGTGAAGGTTTTCCTAATTTGTAAACAAATCACTGTGTCAAATTTAATTTTAGCTGAATTCTAGTTTAGATTGATGATTTGTTTGTGCCTCCACAATATTGCATGTAATTTGATCTAATTAATTAATTTGGGTAATTGAATTAATTAACCGGGGTCAATCTATAATATAACAAGTGGTATAAGAAAATTCATAACTATATCACTCATTTTGATTGGTAGTACTTAAAACTCCTAAGAGAAATGCATAAATAACTATCTCACTACTAAAACTCGTCAATCATGAACACTTGTGTGCAACTCATAAAAGTAGTGCGATGACAAGGTGTAGCACTTGCACAACAAGAAAAAGGGGGTTCAAATAAAATTAATGAGTATTTTCTATTCTCTCTTATATATATCCATGTATAATATGCACAAAAAAAAACATATGCAAAAAGAAAAATATTCCTAAAGAAAAATTAAAGCAAAAGGAATCAAAAAGCTTTAAAATATGATTGCAAACGTGTTTTTAGGAGATGTGAGAGTTATAGGACGTAGCTCAAAGGTGATAGTTCCCATCTAATGGTTATGATAGTGATGTAAGTATTTATTATTCTCTCATAAAAATTTCGAACATATTTGTGCAACATATGCTTGTATGCAAATGTTTTCACACACTTCACGCAAACCTTTTCTATTCTTGTTACATTGTATATGAGTTGTGTGATTTGGCCATAACAAGTGTTAGTAAAAACTTACTAAACTGTCTTGACTTGATTTTAGAATTAAAATTGGATAGACTGTTTAGTGCTTTATGATTAAGAGTCTAATGCTTGTTTGAGAGTGATGTTTTAAATTGGTATGGATTGCTTAGGGTAGGTGCATGGTTTTGATCATGTCTTGATTGCATACACTTCATGCTTTTTCATCTTGAAAACTCACATTTTATGCATCTCAATACATTGAGTTCATCCTTGATACCTGATTGATCTATCAAACTTCAAAGACAATTTCTGGATTTTTCTCGATAGCTCTTTGACACCTCCTCAATCCATCAAATCAACTTCTCAACATTTTGTTTGGCCAATACCTCCCTGACACCTAGTTGATCCATCAAGACATTTAGTTGTCGATACCTCTCGACCTATTGAGTCTTGAAACTCGATTCCTTGTCGATCTATTGAGACTGCGATTTCTATATATACTCGTGGGACAACCTGGTTCATTTCAAGCACTCTCTCCTGGATTTCTATTTGACCTTTCTTGATCCTTTTTGACCCAAACCACCAAAATCAGGTCTCCAATCTCATTTTTGGCCTCCCAACTTCATCAACTTGTTGGTACGTGGTCTAAATATGTGTCTTTTCTTATTTTTCATGCATTTCATGCATCTTAGACCTAGGTTTTTGAAATTTTGGGGATTTTGAAAATTTTCGCATGTTTGGGCCTTGGGGTTAGTTGATTAACTATAGTATTGTCATGCATTGCATTCCATTAGCATTTTGGAGTATGCTTATACATTTTCTAGAATTGTGCATTTGATTATGTTTGAGTGTTGTAGCTTGAAATAAGTTTATGCCCTATTTGTGGAAGATATTTGTTCATGTCACATACTCATGCACATTCATGCATCGTTCTCCAATTCTTACTCTTACATGTGTCTAAATCTCTTGATTTTGTCTCTCCCTCTAAAGTTTATCTTCCCATGGCTCCCAAAAAGCATGTTCCCAAATGTAATCCTTTTTCCCATTCTAAATCTTCTACTCCTTCTTCTTCATTTCCTCCTTAAGATTGGTTCTATGATACTAGAAACCGTGTGGCTTTTAAGGAGGACTTTTCTCTACTTTCTATTCTTGTAGAATGATAAATACTCTTGTTTGAGCTTACAAACAATGCTACCCAAAACATTTTAGTCTCGTGGGTGGGAGTTCCTATGTGAACGACTAGTTACCTGCCCTAGTATATTTATACAGGAGTTTACTCCAACATATACATCACCAATACCTTTGTACCCATGTTCGTTAGTTACGTTTGAGGTATAGGTATCACTATTACACTAAAGCTAATATCTGATGTACTCCGAGTTCCATGGGTAGAAAAACCTAATTACCCTGGGTCACTGATACTCTTTTCTATCTCTCGAGATGCATTGGCCTCTCGTTTTTGTTAATGTCCATCTACTTAGGGTGGAACCCTCAGTATGGTTACACGTGCTTTTGCTCAAAACCCTAGGATTTTGAACATGATCATGGAATTCATATGCACTCTTCAGTCTCATTATAACACCATCATCGAAACTCGTGTTTGATTTCTTTATTTAATACTGAAGGTCTATCCATAGACTTTTCTTTGCAGATGATACTATACATTATAGATACATATCTTGATATTGCAAACCATGAGAAAGCTCATTTTCCTCTTTGCTGTCACTCGGCTCCTCACTCATTTTTGTGTTTCTTTCCCTTTTTCTTCTCCCTTCTACATCATGGGTGCTTTAAGGAAGGTGACTTTATCTAGGAACTCTTCACAATTGATGGCCTATGCCAAGAAGTCTAGAGATAATCCGACTCTTGCTTACCAAGAAGAGGCTGAGTTTAGAATTATTGAGGATACTTCCTTCACATCCTATAGACACCGCATTTTTTACCTTTTACGACTTGGACCCCCGTTCCCCAATGATGCTCGAATTCTAAGGCCCAAGGGTAGTTTGGAGCCTAATTAGATTTTAAATTGACTTGAGGAGTGTTAAAATAGAATATATAACCTTTTTATTGAGAAAAAATCTATTTTTGGAAATAAATTGACCAAAGTGGCCCTTAGCCTGCGCATATGGGTTGTGGCCTACATACGTAAGCCATTGCATGCATATGTAGGCACAATCCTACACACGTAGCTAGGGTTTCAGAAGTGTAAGAAATGCAAGTTTTCTGCAATAATACCTGAGGTTTGGAATGAATCATACATTATTTGGGTGTCGTTTCAAACCCCATTTTTTCCCACTATATAAATCCTTACATGGTACATTTTCAAAACACATAGAAATCCCACAGGAAAAACCTAAAATTCACTAGAAAATAGTGAATTAAAAGGGAGTTTTTCACAAAACACCCTTAAGTCATTTTTATTTGATTGAGACATTTTCTGGCCCCAATCTTTTGAGTTTAAGATTACTAATCACTCTTTCATTGAATTGTGATAGATTTGACTAATGGGAACGGTAAAAAATCAAGCCTAGGAGCTTTTGCTTTGAGGTATGCTTTAAAACATTTCTTTTTCTTTTTTGCCTTAACTAGTGTTTTAATCTGCTTCTTTTGTTTAGTTTATGTTTACTTATGTTTATCTAGGTTAGTTTTAGGTTTTCTTTATGTCCTTAAGCATGCTAGGTTGCTAGATTTTACATTTTTGGTTACTGCTCTGTTTCTATGTTGATTAGGGTTTCTAGGTAAGGATTTGCATATGCATGATCTAGCCTGCGCACGCAGGCTGAACTCATGCGTACGTAGACCTGTTCTAGTGTGCATGATGCCATTACCTAGAAAACCTTGATTTTTGTTTGTTTTGAGTCTTTCTTCACATGTTTGTCTGTATAGTCTCTTTTTCACGTTTTTAAGCCTCATAAAATGTTTGCTCACTTTTTCAAATGCTTGTTTGTTATCACATGACTAGATTAGGGTTTCATGCTTGTTTCTTGCTTCGATGTCATGAACATGCATTCACATGTCCATTCATGATACCATAGGGGTTGTGTTGTTGAGAGGTAAGTATAGGGTAAGTCATGCATTAGCAATGCTCATGCAGTTGTGTTAGGGTTCTTAGATGTGTGATTAGGGTTTTTTTTTTTTTTTTTTTTTTTTTTTAATGTGTTAACGTTTTGTTTTTGGTATATTTTGTTTGATGACACACTTGCTGCCATGTTTAAGTTGTTGCTTTGTTAGATGTATGATTAGGGTTTCTCTAATATGTTTAGCTCTCTTTGTGTTTGGATAGATGGATAAGTTTAGGGTTAAAGATGCCATGTTGTTTGTTAGATGCGTGTTAGTGTGTGTGAGAGTCTAGAACACAAGTATTTAGATAATTTTTAATAGGGTTAAGATATAGGACATAATGATGGGAGGCCAAACTTAAGGTTGGGCGATCTTGGGTGCCTAACACCTTCCCATGAGCGTACCTAAACTTCGAACCCAAACTCTGGTAGTAAGATCAAAAGGTCCTTCCTCGAAAGGACACTATATTCATGGTTCCTAGACCATATAACTAGGTGGTGACTCCTTCGTTGTGTCTACACATCCCGACCATCATTTTCATTTGCTCCATCTTCTTGCTGTCATTCTTGATAAGTTGTAGCTAGTTAGAGGTGACATTGGTGCAATCCGAGAGCTTCAGATCTCTCATGATGATTGTCTAACACATCTTACTGATAAAATGTCTCAGATGAACACTCGCATAGGATGCATTGCACGCCTTCAGTTTAGACTAGGTGGTTTTGTTCTTGCTCTAGAGAATGTCTCTCTGGTTGACTCTTCTGCAAGTGGAGATGATGATGAAGCTTTTGCCACTTCTTCTAATGATGAGATGACTACATCACAGTGATCCATCTTTGTCTATCGTGACAAAAAGGAGGAGTAGTTTTAAGAGTGGATAGGCTAGTTGTTAAGGGAAGAGTGCTTTTAGGGATGTAGTGAGGAATATTTTTATGACTTTTGTATAGTATAGGAGTTATCTCATGTACTTTTAGTTTTTGTAAACCTTTCATATACATTTGAGCTAATTTGATATACACTTTAATTTATGTTCTCTTATTGTATCACATGTGCTTATCTTTTCTTATCTCTTGCACGTGGATTGCATTTATATAACTTGCTTATATTTCATACATGATGCCTTAATGTATCTTGTTTAGTGTTTCAGTTAATGACAGGTTGCAAAGTCATATTCATACGTTGATCTCTCTTCTTGCAAAGTTTTTCAAGAGTTCAAGTATTAGAGTAGACATATTTTCTGTGTGATCATTAGTATAATGTATTCTAGAACATTCATCGTACTCTTAGGGATTTTGTCACGGATTGCTAAAGGGGGAGATCATTAGGAATATCTTTATTTAATTGGCATATCCTATGACAAAATGCACTTACTTGTAATTGGATAGTTCTCAGTGGTTTTAAGATTACCATGAAGTACTTTGAAGAAGTATAACAAGTGGTAGTATTGAAGATATGAAAAATACTCAAGAAAAGCTTAATTTGCAGGTCTTGATACCTAGCTCGACACTTTCAATCTATCGAGACTTAATGAAGCTCGATACCTCTCGATCTATTGAGATACAAGATTTCAGAATTCAACCTACAACATTTTATTCTAATTGGCTATTTGTTTATGGGTACCTGTAAACCTAAGAGGAATAAGAGAGCCCATTAAGCTCTTATTTAAATCAAGTGGTAGAGAAAGAAATCCCTAACCTTAATGATTCATAAAGTTTTCTTATTGAAACTCTAGCCTCCACCTTTTGAACCTGTGAGTTCAAAAAATAGAAGATAGAGATCTTGTTGTGACACTTGTTCGCCTTTGGGTTCTATGCCAAGCAAAGTCTCTGGCACTAACAATTGAAGATATTATTTGTGTTTTTATGCAAAGTTGCTGCAAATCGACTACAACAATAAAAAAGGTTGTTGTGGAGTCAGTCATGTATTGGGATTCATGCAAAGAAGTCAGTCATGTAATATGATTTGTGCAAAGAAGTCAATCATGTAGTGGGATTTGTGCAAAGAAGTCAGTCACATATTGGGATTCATGCAAAGGAGAAGGCTTCTACAAGATCAAGTCTAATTGGGGTTTAAAGTAAAGGTTCAACTGTATGTCAGTATATAGTTGTAAGATTTTGCTAGTATATAGTTTTAAGTATATACTTGTAACTGCTTGTTCTTGATTAGTGAATTCTTCAGGAGTGGTAACCCGAAATTCATTTGATGGAGGTTTTTTCCTTGTGAAGGTTTTCCCCATTCGTAATCAAATCATCATGTAAAATTTGATTTCCTTTGCACTATAGTTTAGATTGATAATTTGTTTGTGCCTCCATAATATTGCATGTAATTTGATCTAATAAATCAACTTGAATAATTGAATTAATTATTCGGGGTCAATCGATTCGACTTTGGATGCATATTTGAAGGTCTTTCTAAACTGTAATGGAGCTGATCTTGGTGTTCCTAGAAATATTTGGATCTCTAGTTTCCAGAACACTAAAAAAGTTGAAATATCAATAGTCGGATCAAAAGTTATGGTTTCGGGAAGTGTGCTAACGTGCTTCACCCGATTTTCGAGATATTTCAATTGGTTTAACTCCAATTTTAACCCATGAATAATAGTTGGAAAAAGAATCCATTAATCTTTGCAATGATGCTAGCCCCAACTTGTTCTAATGGACGAATCAAAATTAGGGTTTTTTGGTGCCTTTAGGAGTCAATCTCAGGTCAAACTGTTTAAAGTTGACAAAAATCTCCGAGTAGCTCGGCTTTGATGTAGAAACATGAAAAATGTTATTTTCGGATAATTTTGATCAACTTTGACTTTCGGTCAACCCAGAGTTGACTAGGGGCATTTTGGTCAATTGGATCTAAAACGGCACTTCGAGCACTCTGATGACCAAACAGGTTGCGCCACATCAATCTAGGTGCTTAAGCGGCCACATGGAGAAAAGTTAATATTTTTAGAATTTTTGGAGTCCAGCAAGCAAACTGAGGGCAGACAAAATATGGTATCTATACACGGTATGATCTATGCTGCCAACGACATGAATTGTAGGCCACCTACTATTGGAATGTCCATTTGCAAGGAACGTTTGGCTTTGTGTAAGGAAAAGATTCAAAAATGTTTCAATGCTATCCAAGATTTCTTCGCTTTATTTAGGTTGATGGTGGACAGACTTCCTCAATTTGATGTGGAATGTTGGGCGGTGATGTCTTGGCAATTTGGGGTGCTCGGAATAAGTTTTATTTCGAGAAATTTCTAGCCCACCCCAGATCCATTTTAAATGGAGCCCTTGGTTTCTTGGATGAGTATCATTCATCTGAGGCTCGTGGCTGCACACCGAAGCTCTTGATTTTGTTTGTGACTTTCGTCTGCTCAGGTTTTACTTGTGTTATGTTTCCTCCATGTAATTTTTTATTTTTATTTTTTTTTGGCAGTTTCTTCCTACTGCTAGCCATTGTCTTTCCCCTATTTGGCTTTATGCTCAAAGTTTTTACTTTGTATACTTTCAGTTATCAATATAATTACTGTCTTTTACCTAAAAAAAAGTTGGGTGAAAGTATAATTGTGTGTGTATATATATATATATATAAATATATATATATATATATATATATATATATATATATTTAAAAAAACGAGGTTTTTTAAAATAACTATATATAAAACCAGCATTCATAAATTAACTCTCCAAGGTGCGAGCAAGATAGCCTATAATTTAATAGACTGTTCGCGAAAAGAGAGTGGTACTCACTGTTGTAGATCCACTGTTTCCAATATACGAGCCGATTTCCACTCTGATATGCAAAAGACATGCCAGCCAATACTTCCACAGGAGACCGCCCTTCGCGATCCGAAGCGATAGCCAACTCAGGATAACATTCGAGTAAATCCAAAGCCATATCTAATGAGTTGCAAGCATAAGCAATTAATTGTAAGGGAATCATGCCGAGTGTTTCAAAGCATAGAAATGAATACGAAAATATAGTTGAATCTGAAGTTCTTACCAATAGCTTTGGAATTGTTAGTGTATATTATGTTAATGGGCTTTAGGCCCAGTTAGGTTACTTGTATAGTACACTTTACTTGTACCGCACACATATGCCTCCTATATAAAGGCTCTGATGTATATTCTTTTATTCAAGAAATACAATACAATCATTCTGTATTTCTAACATGGTATCAGAGCCACTGCTCTGACCTTTTCTTAGCAGTCTTGTCTTCATTAGTGTGGCTTTCTTTTTAACAACGCTTCCGCCATCAAACTGCCGCCGCAGCCTCTCGCCGTTGAACCTCCGACGTCATCCAGCCATCGTCCTTGGGTTCCGGACCTGCAGCCGCCGTCGTTAAGGAGTTTCACACTGCACAGACCACTGCTCTTTGCATCGCCGCTGCAATTATTGCTCCGATTACGTTTTTGAAGGCACCACTGAGATCGTCCAGCGCCGATCTACAAATTCGTGGAAGCCTCGTCACCATAGGAGACTTCACGCGCCCCCACGCGCCTCTCAAAGTTGCTGTTACGCCGATCACGCGCCACACGCGCCACCACGCGCCACAGCTTCTTTTCACGCGCCGACCACGCGCCGACCACGCGCCTCCACGCGCCGTCACGCGCCTCACGTGCATCAACAGCCTCGCTGACGTCATTGCTGACGTCAGCCCTAACAGCTTGCTGACGTCACTGCTTGCGTCATCCGCTGACGTCACCTTCTGAATCTGGATTTGACCGTTGACTTCCAGGTTGACCGTTGACTTTGACTGGCCGTTGACCGTTGACCGTTGACTTTTCCAGGGTTGACTTTTTGAGTCCAGGTTCTCCTTACCCAGTTTTTCGCATAGATTTCATTTTTGCTGTATGTTTTTGCATATTGTGTCTCTAAATGGATAAAAAGGATATTTTTGTTCCTCGCCCCATCAATACTGTATTGGAGGGGAATAAAAATTACTTATCTTGGTCTCAAGCTGTGCGCAGTTTTCTTAAGGGTCGCATGCTCTGGCATTATTGTACTGGTGCAATCACTATTCCTGTCAAGGGAGCAAGTGAAGAAGATGCTGTTTTTCTTGGTCGCATGATTGAATGGGATAGTCATAACCACATGATCCTCACATGGATTCGAAACACTTCCATTCCCTCTATTTCCAATCTGTTGGGCAGCTTTGATGATGCAAAATCTGCATGGGATATGTTGGCCAAAAGGTACTCCACTACTCATGGATCCATGAAATATCAATTAGTGGTTGAATTGCATCAACTCAGGCAAGAACCAGGGCAATCCATCAATGACTATTATGATCAGCTTCGCTACATTTGGGACCAAATTGACCTTTCTGATCCAACTTGGGCATGCTCAAAGGATGCTCAGCAATATGCTTCCATCAGAGATGAATTTCGCCTCTATGAATTCCTGATGTCACTTCACAAGGACTTTGAGCCCATTCGAGGTCAGCTTCTAAATCGCAGTCCTGCTCCCTCTCTTGATACTGCTGTGAATGAGTTAGTTAGAGAAGAAGCTCGTCTTGCAACCCTTCAAGCCCAGAATAAGCTCAATGTTTTGGCTATTACTCCATCTACTCCACTCATAGAGCAGCCTCAGCAATCAAGTGATTCCTCTGGCTCTAACAATCGTCGCAAGCAGACCAACAAAAAGGTCTGCAACTATTGCAAGCGTTCTGGCCACACCATTGAGACTTGTTACCGTCGCAACAAATCTACTGCTGCTGTTGCTAATACTGAGCCTACTCCGCCAATGGCTTCCACTTCAGCTGAGTCCCAGTCTTCTGGATCCACTATCAACCTCTCCCCCACTGAACTACAGGAGATCATAGCTCAGGCTGTTCGTATGGCTGGTAATGCATCTCTTTCCACTGCCCTATCTGTTCTACCCGGTAAGTCTCAAACTTGGCTTTTTGATTCTGCCTGCTGCAATCACATGACACCTCACTCGTCCTTATTCTCCAAACTTGACCCTGCACCACATCCTCTAAATATTCATATAGCTGATGGTTCCACCATGCATGGAAATAGTTTAGGTTTTGTTTCAACCTCTAACCTTTCTGTTCCTGGAGTCTTCCATGTACCTGACCTATCCTATAATTTGTGCTCTGTGGGACAATTAGCTGAACTAGGTTATCGCCTTATTTTTGACTATTCTGGGTGTATTGTGCAGGATCCAAGGACGGGGCAGGAGCTTGGGACCGGTCCTAGAGTTGGGCGTATGTTTCCCGTGGACAATCTTCATCTTCCACCTGTTGCTCCTGTTTCTGTTGCTGCTGCAGCTGCTGCAGTTTCTTCCCTACCTTCTCTTGCACTTTGGCATTCTCGTCTTGGTCATGCACCATCTTCTCGGGTACAACAGTTAGCGTCTAGGGGTCTGTTGGGTTCTGTGTCTAAAGACAATTTTGATTGTACTTCATGTCAGTTAGGAAAACAGCCAGTTTTGCCTTTTAATAACAGTGAATCTATTTATAATAGTATTTTTGAGTTAATTCATTCTGATGTTTGGGGACCTTCTCCTGTTGCTAGTATTGGTGGATCTCGATATTTTGTTGTTTTTATTGATGATTATTCTCGTTATAGTTGGATTTTTCCTATGAAATCTCGTTCTGAAATTTTACCAATATATAGCAATTTTGCAAAAATGGTTGAAACACAATTCTCCAAACGTATCAAAATTCTTCGATCTGACAATGCTCTTGAATATACTCAATATGCGTTTCAAGCTCTGTTACATTCCTATGGCACTGTACATCATCTAACTTGTCCAGGTACCTCTCAGCAAAATGGTCGAGCCGAAAGAAAACTTCGTCATATTCTTGACACTGTTCGTGCTCTTCTTCTTTCTGCCAAAGTTCCTGCCCCATTTTGGGGTGAAGCTGCTCTTCATGCTGTTCATGCAATTAATCGCATTCCAAGTGCTGTCATCCATAATCAAACTCCGTATGAGCGTCTTTTTGGGTCACCCCCTGACTATCATCACCTTCGCTCATTTGGATCTGCTTGTTTTGTTCTTCTTCAGCCTCATGAGCACAACAAACTTGAGCCTCGATCTAGACTTTGTTGTTTCCTTGGTTATGGCGAAACTCAAAAGGGGTATAGGTGTTATGATCCTGTCTCTCATCGTCTTCGTGTTTCTCGTAATGTTGTCTTTTGGGAACACCGATTGTTTGTTGAACTCTCTCACTTTCGTTCCTCCTTGACTAACTCCTCTGTTTTAGAAATCTTTCCAGATGAGTCTCTTGTTCCTTCTACAAATACTTTTGATCCTTCTTTGGACTTCTCTCCATATATTTTTGATGCTTCTCCTAGACAGGTTGAAGATGAACAGGTTGATGACGAGCTACCCCACCTTGAGCCTGGGTCCCCTGCTCCTGCTCTGCCTGAAGATCCTCCACAAGACATTCCACCTCGCCACTCAACCCGGGTAAGGTCCATTCCTCCACATTTACTTGACTATCATTGTTACACTGCCCTTGCTACACTTCACGAGCCTCAAACCTATCGTGAGGCCTCTACTGACCCTTTATGGCAGATTGCAATGAAAGAGGAACTTGATGCATTAACCAAAAACCATACTTGGGATCTGGTTACTCTTCCTCCTGGACAGTCTGTGGTTGGTTGTAAGTGGATCTATAAGATCAAGACTCGCTCTGATGGATCCGTTGAGCGCTACAAGGCTCGTCTTGTTGCCAAAGGTTTTACACAAGAGTATGGGATTGATTATGAAGAGACTTTTGCTCCAGTTGCTCGTATCTCATCTGTTCGTGCTCTCTTAGCTGTTGCTGCTGCTAGTAAATGGGATCTTTTTCAGATGGATGTTAAAAATGCCTTCCTTAATGGGGATCTGAGTGAAGAAGTCTATATGCAACCTCCTCCTGGTCTCTCTGTTGAATCAAACAAGGTTTGTCATCTTCGACGTGCGCTTTATGGTCTTAAACAAGCCCCTCGAGCTTGGTTTGCCAAGTTCAGCTCCACTATCTTTCGCTTGGGTTACACTGCCAGTCCGTATGATTCTGCATTATTTCTTCGTCGTACTGATAAAGGCACTATTTTGCTTCTTCTATATGTGGATGATATGATCATAACTGGTGATGACCTCAGTGGCATTCAAGAACTCAAGGATTTTCTCAGTCAGCAGTTTGAGATGAAAGATCTTGGACATCTCAGCTATTTCTTGGGTCTTGAAATTACTCATTCCACAGATGGTCTTTATATTACTCAAGCTAAGTATGCTTCTGACCTGTTGTCTCAAGCTGGACTTACTGACAGCAAGACTGTTGACACTCCAGTTGAACTTAATGCGCATCTGACACCCTCGGGGGGAAAACCATTGTCTAATCCTTCTCTTTACAGACGATTGGTTGGCAGCTTAGTTTATCTCACAGTTACTCGTCCAGACATCTCCTATGCTGTTCATCAGGTGAGCCAGTATTTGTCTGCTCCACGATCAACTCACTATGCTGCTGTTTTGCGCATTCTTCGATACTTGAAGGGTACCCTTTTTCATGGCCTTTTCTACTCAGCTCAGTCTCCTCTTATACTCCGTGCATTCTCTGATACTGATTGGGCAGGAGATCCTACTGATCGCAGGTCCACTACAGGTTATTGCTTTCTCCTTGGTTCTTCTTTGATTTCTTGGCGAAGTAAGAAACAAACTTTTGTGGCCCGCTCTAGTACTGAAGCAGAATATCGTGCCCTTGCTGATACCACATCTGAGCTCCTTTGGCTACGATGGCTTCTTAAGGATTTGGGTGTGTCCACCTCCTCTGCTACTCCCCTTTATTGTGACAACCAGAGTGCCATTCATATTGCTCACAATGATGTCTTTCATGAACGGACTAAACACATCGAGATTGATTGTCACTTTATCCGTTATCATCTTGTCCATGGTGCTCTTAAGCTCTTCTCCGTCTCCTCCAAAGATCAACTTGCAGATATCTTCACCAAGTCACTTCCTAAGAGACGCACTCGTGATTTAGTTGACAACCTCAAGTTGGTCTCACATCCACCTTGAGTTTGAGGGGGGCTGTTAGTGTATATTATGTTAATGGGCTTTAGGCCCAGTTAGGTTACTTGTATAGTACACTTTACTTGTACCGCACACATATGCCTCCTATATAAAGGCTCTGATGTATATTCTTTTATTCAAGAAATACAATACAATCATTCTGTATTTCTAACAGGAATAAATAGCCCGGGTAATAAACATAGCACCGTTGATGCCATTTCATGGCATTAGATATTCTAGAGGAGTTTCAGAATAGAGATAGCGCGCCATTTCTGTTCCATTGGGGTTATACGCAAGAGCTAGCACGACTGGAATCAGGTCATTCCCTCCATTTCCAATGCTAAGTAAGGCCCGGCTCTTACCAATTATACATTTTGCCATCTGGATGTTTCCAACCAAAGCACAATTACCTAGAACAGTACAATCAGCTTCATCTTTTATTTTTAAGTTTTCTTCCGACATTATCTTTACCAACTCCTCCACAATATTCATATGTCCAGCAAAGACAGCAGTGTGTAGGGCCGTACTTCCCAAAATTGAAATTCTTGCACTCACTGCCTCCGGATGGGAGTTAATGAACTGATTAGCAGCATCCCAATCACCTTTGTGGATATGTTTTTCAAAAGAAAGATACTGACTGAAGCCACTGTTCTCATTGTTCTTCATCCCTGCCAAGTTTTTCGTACTTTTACTATAGAAATCAAAAGATTGGAGTATCTAATAGCAATATATTACTAGATGATTATTCTATTCATTTAAATTTCAGCATTGACTAAAGGAATAATATTATTTGCACATAAGTTGTGCCTGAATTCAACCAGAATATATATACAGTGCGATTAAAGAAGATATAGTCCCAACAATAACACAAAAAGTGAGACAGGAATTTATCACTTTATATATATATATATATATATATATATATATATATATATATATATTTATTATGGTTGGGAGCATAAAATAAAATACAAAAAATAGGACAAAGAATTTGCAGCACATATCCATGAATTTGCATTAATGTTTATAATATGTTCTTTCTCATATTTAATTTACGTGTATAGTTAACGGGTGCCCTTAGAACATTTGTTAATGGATAATGTTAGAAAAATTTTAATATCACTTTTATAAAAAATATAAAAAAATTAATTTATTTTTTCTTTTTTCATAAAAGTTATTAAAATTCTCCTTTGTGATGGTATGCGATGCTATTGCATCTTTTTTTTTTTCTTTTTCTTTTTTTTCCCTTTTTTTTAGTGATTAAAGGATTGAGACCGAGAGTGCAAGGATCTCATATTTCACTTCTCTTTGTTCTCCACACCATTAAAGTCTTTTTAATAAAAAAAAAAAAATTGTTTATATTAAAATCATAAAATTTTATTTTAATCAATAAAGAATTACTAAAAACCAAAAATATAAACAAACATGATCACTAGATTTCCTAGAGAACCTAAAATAATTATATTTAATACAAAACCAACTAGTTTTTTCCAACTAGATTAGCTTGAAGCATTGGTACATATGAGGCCCATCAAGTTTCATTGCTAAAAATTACAAATTCATGAGACCGACTTTAACATCATATTTTTACTTTCCAATAACCACCCATCACATCAGCAGTTTATATAAAAATAATAATAAAATAGTTCGTAACTTTAACATTTTACTTTATTTTTACATTCTTACTTGACAATAAACCCTACCTTCCATTTTTTTACTTCACCTCTCATCCATTAAAATAATATTAAACCCATACAGCACCAGTAGTCAATACCACAAGTGGCCAAATGGCCCAAACCTAGCAAACAATACACCCAGTGACAACCACCATCGACTATGGCCAAACCCAGCCACGAAAACCCAAAGCCAAACCTACCAATAGTAGCGGCAACCACCTTGTACAGTCACGATGGCCACCACAATCCCACAGATGATTGCCTAGCTTCGCCATCGTCTCATCTACAGAGACAACCCACTGAGTTGGTGATTGGAGAGAGAGTATGAAGGAAGTCCAAGTTTTTCAAAGAGGGAGGGGGGGCGGGGAGAGAGAGAGAGAGGTGAATAAATAAGTGAAGAAAATAACTGAATGTTGCTACAGTGGGGATTTGTTTTTAGATCTTAGACCATCTCTAATAGACTCCCTAAAGCTATCTTTGGAGAGAAAACACAAAAAAATACCCACCAATGGCCTCTCTAAACTCTAATTTTTTTTTAGAGTTGCTATAGTAGCTCTCTTGAAGAAGAAAGAACTGTAGCAATTACTATAGTAACTCCAAACATTTTTTCTTCCTTAAAATAATCCACTAGTTGAATAAAAAATTGATTTTTTTTTTCCTTTTTCCTCTGTCTCTCTCTCTCTCTCATAGAGAAAACAAAGGGGAATTAGCTCTTTGTCAAAAGATCAGCGTAGCTCTCTCTCACAAGATGATTCGCTCACATCTGAATAGGCAAAAAGCCAAAATTTGAACTGGGATAGAGCTTTGAATGTGGGATTTTGTTTTATTGTTTTAGTGAACAATAGAAGCCAACATAGATAAAAATGAAGACAAAAATACTATATTGGTTCCTACACTTTGGGGTCACCATCAATTTGGTCAAAACATTTTTGTAGTAGTCAATTTGAATCCCCGCTATTTTCAAGTTGTAGTCAATTTAGTCCTTACCATTAACTCATTAATGGAAAATACTTACGTGGCAAATGAACGACAAGTTGGCATACTTGAAGCTTACGTGGTGAGTAAAATAATAATAAAATTTTTAATTAATATTAAAAAATTTGCCACAAATTACCAGTAAGAACAAAGAAAATTTCACTTGTAATACCCAATCTCCATTGGAGCAAGATAACATGCAAACTAGAAAATTTCACCCGCTCTTCAAATTATTAGTAAGACCTTGAGAAAATTCAAACCCAAACTTATGTACCCACATATTTTGACCAACAAAGAGATAAAAAGCCACATGAAACTCTAAATCCTATTAGCAAATTTCGAGTTGGAAAAGCAGAGAAAAGTGAAAACCACCCCTTTGTTCTAGTTTTAGTTAACCCAAGGATAAGAACAAAGAAAAAGGTTTCAAGACTCAAGTTTCATGTAGTGATTCATGGCTAATAGAAGAAAGATAAAATTTTGAGTATTTAGGGTTTGTTTGGTTGGAAGGATGAAAAAGTGGAAGGATGAAAAATGGGGAATGGATAGAAAAGTGGAAAACTCATTTGTTTGGTTGAGAAGAAAAATGAGAGGATTAAAAATGAAGTAGGTATAAATTGAATGATATGTCCTTATTTAAAAAAAAAAAAAAAATCAACCAAAAAAATAATTCTACCAAGTTTATTAAAACAAAAATAATGCCCAATTAAAAAAAATAAAAATCAAAGAAAAAAAAAAGTAGCATGAATGAAAATAGCATACACATGCATTGATAGAAAAAGCATGCACATGATCATTTAGCAGAAGTAAAATGAGAGGCAGCTAAAGACAAACAAATGAAGAAAACCACAAAAATAGATGAAAGTAAGAGAAAACTTGAGACATTGTAGAGAGGTTTTTTTTTTTTTTTTTTTGGTTGGAGAAGAGGTTGTAGAGTTAATTTTGTAAAAGCAATTGTCTGAACCCAAAGCCAAGTTTTCAGTTATGTTTTCTCTTTATTTTGGAGAGACTTGTTTGTGGTGGGTTCCGGGAGAAAATGTTTGGATCTTATCAAAATGCTACCTCCCAAATTTAGAGAGAAAATAGAGAGTAGAAGAGTAGTTGTAGTCAAATAACTAAACCACCCTTCATCTCCAATTTTGTTTGTTTCTTTTTTTCCTTTTATGGATGTGATTCGCTGCTTCACTTCTTGTTTTTTCTAATTTTTTTTTCTCTGTCTTTTTTGTTTTGGTGTTTGGTTCCTTTTAAGGCGTTTTTCTATTCTTCAACTATAAGTTTTTTTTTTTTTTTTTTTTAATTATTTTTTATTGGACATTATTTTTCTTTTTTAATAAACTTGGGTGATTGTATTTTTTTTTTTAATTGGGCATCTTTTTTTTTTTTAATTACGGTATATGGGTAAATTTATACCGATTCTATTTTCTATTCTCTAATTTTTCTTCTTAAGCAAACAAAAAAAGTTTTCTATCCCTCCACATTTCCACCCACAAACCAAACACAAATAAGGGAAATTAAAATCTCTTTTATCATTCCACTTTTCCATCATCTCCCCATTTTCTATCCTTCCATTCTTTCACACCCCAACCAATTTTTTATTTTTGGTTAAAATCAGTTTGGTCCCCTCCCATTTTTTCATCTCCCAACCAAATGGACCATGTGTTTGTTTAGAAAGAAATTGATTTTTGTGTTTTTCATTTTTGTTTTCCATTCATGCGCTATGATAGTTTTTTAATCGCCACGTAAGTTTCATGTGTGCCAACTTGTCATTTGTTTGCCATGTCAACATTTTTCATTAATGAGTTTTCAACAAGAACTAAATTAATTGCAAATTGAAAATAGTAAGGACAAAATTGATTGTTACTAAAATGAAGAGACCAAACTAACTATAACCCATAAATGTATAAACCAAAATGGCAATTTCACCAAAAAAAAAAAAATATGGAATGTAGAATAGGAATGCTCTGATTTGTACAAGCAACACTTGGAGAGTCATTTCTTTACTGCACTCTCCTTATTGATCAAGAAAGTAGGGAGCTGGTTACATATTAAAGAAATCAAACTCATAATTTATAGTTATATAGAATTTAGACATACACTGACCTTCCTTTTCATCCATATATATCTCACAGGTATCTCGTTCATCCATCCTCCTCGTTCAGCACCCATCTAAATTCTTAATAACCCAATAATCAAAACCGTCATCAGTGTTTGTACCATACCCATCTCTCTCTCTCTCTCTCTCTCTCTCTCTCTCTCTCTCTCTCTTTCTGTGTGTGTGTGTGCACGCACAAATTGACCCTTGTTAACGTTGAAAAGAGAAAACAAGAAAAGAAGCTAAAGAAAACAACAGTGTTTTGTGAAGAAATAATAGAAGAACCCAAGGATGGAAATGGTGTCATTAGGATTAAAGAAAAGAAACAAGGGACAAAGCAACGATGCCATATCATTAAACAAAAACAAACGAAAATTCGAAAAGTGATGTCGTATAGTTAGCACACGTGTCATAATCTTATTAGTTTCTTTTGTAACCGTTGCATGTGTTAGATTTGTTATTTCTGTTTTCTTTTTCCGCTCTTTTTCTAGGCTCGTGTACATGCTCTATTATGTAGTATAAATAGCAGAGGAGCTTTGTATTTAATTTTTATGCTCTCCATTTCTTTTCTTCGATAATAAGAATCTTATTAAGAGAGAGTTTCTTTCTTAATTTCATTCAGAAAGTTTATTTCTTCACAACCCTATCAGTGACCAAATGGGCAAAGACTTAACCCAACCACACCGAATATAGCGAAGAAACAATGGCAACGACTCCAGTGTTATTATTTTAGCTATTATTTTATCATCGATTTGTAAACTTTGAACTATTATTTTAGAATGTTAGAGCATGCGTATTTTCAGGAGAGAGATAGCTACCTGAGTCTGGGTCAGCACTAGACTTGTTCATCTTTGCAAAGGTATCCCAAGCGATTTTAGCCATACTAATCTTCTCTATCAAAGAAAAGCTACTTGACTCACACGATTCCCTGATCAAATATAAAGCCAAAGAATTCTTCTTGCTCCAAGCAAGTGTAGTTGGTTCGGTGGTTGTTTCAACAATGTTCCAAAGATCATGATTCATTAAAAATGTTTTCATCCGATTTCTCCAAGCCACATAACTTTCTTTTGGAACTGAAACACCAGCAATAATTTAATATATCATTCTCACATATAAAATTATGACTCAGCGAAGATTCTATTAAACTCTTTAGATATCCAAAATACTGTTGTGGTGTATTAGGTATATTACATTTCAACCATTCTTGCTTTATGTGTTTTCCTGAACTTAGCTTCTCCTCATACTTCCAATGTACACACTTTGCAATCCAGACAATCGTTTACAAAGGGTGAACATCATGTATGCACATTTTTTGAAAGGGGAAGCAGTGACTTTTTCTAAGGCTTTTTGTTATGACACTCACCTCCGCTTAATTTGGAATAAAATAGTCACTTCCTATAAAATATAAATTATTTAGACATGCCCTCCCCTGAATGATTAAATATACATTAAAATTCTTTGGGGGAATTTTTTTTTCCAAAGTTCCTACTAGAGAGTGTGAATGGCAAATTAAGTGAAGGGTAAAATACAAAATTTAAGTTTTTTAGAGCCTAATTTCGGTTATTTGGAAGAGGTTAGTGTAAATAGTTTATATTTTAATTCCAACCATTGGAATTTACTCTTTTTCAAAGTGATGTCCTATGTGTATAGAGTGTGAATATTGGGAATATGAGACAATAATTTTCCATTTGATAGTGAAAATATATTATGATTTAATTTAACAGTAAGAGATTAAAATCCTAAGAAAAAAAATAGCAGTGAGCAATTTTATGGCGTTTTCCTCACCTAATTATATCTAACCTGTAACTTGGAAGATCTAAATGAAAGAAATATTACAAAATGGATAGAAGGGAAGCTCACTAATTAACACTCTACCAATACTAGCCACCCAAACAAGAATATAACTAGTAGCAACCATTTAAAAAATAAAATTCCAATAATTGATAACAGGTCTGGGAGAACAAAATAAAGTTGGACAGATGGGGGGAAATTTTAACTAATGGGGAAAACAAAACATAATTACATTTTTTTGGATAAAGTATAAAAGTGAAATTTACTGAGACTTTGATCAAATCTAATGAAGAAGTTTTTAGCAAATGATTCTGTTATATACGACCTGTAGCTAGACATCTAAATAGAGAAATCTACAAGTAGCTTAGTTATGTATTTATCCCACCATAGTGACAGTACACATCTTATGTTGTCATTGGTACCTAGAGTTGGTGGACATTTCTGTTATGTTAGTTATAAGCTATTAATTAGTTAGAGTTTCAGTTTTGTCTCTGCTTCTTGTATATATAAACAGAGATTGAGTTATTCATTCAATGAGAAATCAGAGAAGATTATCACATTCTTGATCTCCAATCACACATTTAGACTCTAACTTTTTAGTGTCGTGTCAATTTAGTCTATGCTGTCATCTCTTTTATGGAAATTACTAACATGGCTAATGACCAAAATAAAAAATTAGTTGTCGTTGATGTGGAAATAAACTAATTTTTTATTTTGGCTGTTTGCCAAGTCAGCAATTTCCATTCAAGAGATAGTAGCAGAGACTAAATTGACACAACACTAAAAGGTTAGGAACCAAATTGAAATATAATGTAAAGGATACAGACCAAATACATAATTTACCCTAAATTTAAATATTAGCCTCCCTAGATTTTTATTAAAAATTGTAATGCATTTAAATAGTAGACTAATGTATTGTTTATTCCCTCTAATTACTCTTATGTCATATACAACTCATTAAATTAAAGTATATTTAATGTATACTGTAAAGACACAAAAATCAAGTAACCCAAACCCACTTAGACTAGTGAAGTTTGTGCAGCCTAACTAGACCCAAATCGATAGATATTTGTAAGAGAGTGGGTTAAAACAAAGAAGAGGGGGCTTAGCCCGAGGATAATAATAAGGAAAGAATGATTGAAGATCAAAGTTTATGTATATATGAGGCTTATTGCAAGCTAGCTCGAGGAGGCAGTTCTTACACAAAATGGTATACTCTCCACTTTCTTTCTCTCAATGTTCTTGTTCTAATTTCTATACTTAGAGTATTTTTCTCTGCATTCCCTTGTATGGATGTTCCCTTTCTCTTATATACTCCGAAGTTTACTGCATCGTAGCCCTTCATCTTTAATCTTCCAGACTCCCCTTTGGACACTTATCCCTTTAAACTTCAGTTGAAGGTGGTAGAAGGAGCTACTTAGCTGTGAATTCCATTGTTCAGGTCACTTCCTCATTAATGCAGTTGATAAAACTATTGCCAATCATTCAATGTGGAGGCATTAGATGAGCTTTCACTGGAAAGTTCCTTCAACCACTCTGATCCTCAATGTAAACACTAATCCCCCCATTCGAACCTTTAGGAAGTATTTTGTCTCTTCTCCTCCTATCCTTGGGTGAATCCTCTCCTCAGACCTAGCGTACTTCTCTAGTGATAGTCATAGCTTATTATATCCTTCTTTGGTCCTCAAGCCCCCACAATAGCCCCCTAAAACCTTACTATTAGCCTTGAGATAGAAAGTAAGGTTTTAGTTATACAATCCCACTTAATACATGCCAAACGCATTCCCACGTGGTAACGTCTTTTCACTTGTCTTTAGAACATTCTTGATGCTTTGGTATCCATAATTCCGTATTTATTATGTCAGGCGGCTGCTTGTCCCCCCACATTCTATTGTATGATGGTGATTCAATGGTCCTTATTTACCTAGATTCATGAGTGGGAATTTTACCACTCATTTTTCACCTCTTCTATAAGGAGGGGTTGAGGCTGGCTTTACTCCAATTATCTACTTTGCAATTTTTTGTTGAAGCAGCAATCCGAGGAGAGATTCTTCCATTGCTTGTAGGTGCATTTGGATTCATATTCTTTTGTACATAGATTTTTATTGCCTACCCCATAAATTTCCATGGGTAGATTTGCTAGGCTAATAGATACCCCTGAAGGCATGACTACCTTTAGGGCTTAATATAGGATCCCTAACGGTGTTGAACTTTGACACTATGAGTTAGGTGAGTGGTTGGTTTTGAACAAACCTCCTCGCTTAGTAGTGATTTCGATGATCACCTTCATAGAAGGCGGGATGGAAATCCCCATGGGAAGGGTCACCAAAGACTTCCTAATGAACTATAGGCTGACACCCACACAGTGCACCCTCAACATTTTTAAGGTCCTCAATAGTATAGATATGATAAACCGTAAAATGGGGACTAACCTCACATGGCATGATGTGAACTGGGTATACAACTACCAGAAAGGGAAGGAAACCAATTACTACATCAAATGTAGGGTCCCATCTATTAGGTTAATATCATGTATGCCCGAGTCAAACAAGGGTATGGATGAGGACTTCTTCATCATCTCAGGAGACTGGCATGATGAATTGCACTGTCCCACCCAAGATGGGGAACCAGGTAGGGTTCCCGCAAACATTAGACATGCGTAGGATTTCAATACTTACATAAAGAACATTTTTACAAAGGTTGTTCATTTTTTTTTAATCCATGTCTCATATTTTTATAGTCATTGGCAGGCGAACATCACATCGCCTCGAACAGAAGCCTGGTGAATTTTCCAGAGCAAAACCAAATCCTCCGATCTGAAATTTTTCTTAATAAAGACGGTTAACTTCGGGTGGTGCACATAATCCTCGAGTTTGAACCCATTTCTATACGTTTCCAAAGCTCGATGAATGTAATTAAAGCCAAGGACCCACAGTTAGCTTTAATTGATGTAGCAGTCCCCAGCTTTTTGTTAACCGATCCTCCTCTAGCTAGAATCTAAGGCGCTAAACTCCTAGCCCCACTCATAACCAAACTCCTCTACTCTCAGGAGCCACCTATTCCTTCAGGCTACGAAGCTAGGGATCCTACTCCCAAACCCATCCAAGAAGTGACAGATAAGGACTTTGAAGTCTTCTACCAGCAAGAAGACTCCAAAGACCTTCTTAGTACCTCCCAACGCCACTTATTCCCTGCCCAAGTTAGCACCAGCCAAGAAGAAGCCAACATCCCAGAAGGAATGGTGCTCAAGGAAAAGACTCTAGACCTCCTAGCGCTACTCACAACCAACTCTGTAGGTGCTTCCCCAACAGTTTTGGTGGTGCCTCAACCACCAACTCCTGCTCCCACGCATGCGTCCTTTGGTGATGCCACAGATAAAAAGAGAAAAAAGGGCCAAGGAGGCAAAGGGCCTGAAGGTGCTAAGGAAGGAGAAATCATCTGCCCTTCACAGCAAACCCCAGCTAAAGAGGCCTGAACGACCAGGCCCAACAAAAAAAAAGTGCTCCCTCTGGAACCTTTAAGGGCTCTGAAGGGGAGCAGCAGCCTAAAGCCTATGCCTGGAGACCTTCATTTGTTCTCAGCTTAGGGAGCCTTGAAATGGACGATGCCAATCTTAGGGACCCTTAGAAGGGTAGGTCAAGCATTCTTGCCAAATGTCTAAAGAAGGCTCTTCTCCTTCCTGAGGACATGCAAGAGCTTTGGTCCTTTCGGAAACGTGAGGTCTTCCTGTCCTTAAAGAGAGACCTTGCCAAGTTTTGTAGTTATCTTCTTTTTCACATAAACAAATATAATACTTATATAGATACTGACCATAACAATTTTGCAATTCGTGCAAGCAGTCTTTGTGGCTGAAGAATGGATGGACCATGCCCTGGCCAAGCTTGTGAGGCTGAGGGCAAACTTGGGGAAGTTAAGAAGTCCTATGCTAAGACCGAGCAGAGGCCCAAGGACACTCTTTTCCACCTGGCCGAGGTGGAAAAATCAAGGAAAAACGCGGAGTCCATGATCGGGTTTGAGAAACAAGCTAAGGAGGATAGATCTTCTTAGAAAAAGGTTAAGACTTGCCTTGGCCATAGAGAAAACTAAACAGCAACAAAAATAGCTGGAGGCAAAGGACACTGAGAAAGCAAAGGCCGAGTAGGCGGCTTATGATGCGGGCATGACTAAGATTGCCTAGAATCTAACTTCCCAACTCAGAGATGTTGCTTGGGCCTTTTGTCTTGAAGTATGGGGCTAGGCCCTTACTGCAACTGGGGTTAGTACTGAATCAGAGCTTAGGGCTCCTGATAAAGCACACTACCCTCTAGCCCTACGCTTGGCCCCCAGCCCCCCTCCATCTTCAGTTGACCCTAACTCTGCCTTTGCCTCGGTCCAACCTACCACCACTTTAGTTACTACACCTGCCACAGAGAAAGGGGAAGATTAACCACCTCCAGCAGCAATTATGGACATGGAGTCAGGGGAGGTAGCTGAAATGGAGCAACTAAAGAGGAAGAAGAAGGAGAAGGAAAAAGAAAAGGATAAAGAGAAGGGGAATGCTTAGTCCTAGGTTAAGAATTACTTAGTCATTTTTTAATTGGGCTTAAGTTTAGTTGATGCCCCTTTTTCTTCTATTGTAATCCCAATCCTGAACTTCAATGAATATTATCAATCTTTACTTTAAATTTTTTTCATCTATTTAAGTCTAATTTGTCCATGCTTATCTTCTGCCACTTCCTCTTTTTTCTTTTTAGTATTGTTTGAGACATGCTAACCTTTAACCAACTTAATCTATTCCCTACACTATCCTATTCAACCTTGAATGAACTTTGAAAAAGCTATTGGACTGACACTTAGTAAAAATTTCGAGTAAAACTTACCTTACTCGGGACTTAGGATGCTAAGAGACCACCTTGCCTTGTATCTGTAACCCAATGAAGCAAGCAAGACTTATGATTTTATCCAATACTTAGAAAATTTCACAGAAGTGCTAACTTGTTCAAGGTTTGTGACCCGAGGAGCCAAACAAGACCAAGATTCTATTTAACACTTAGAATTTTTTTCACAAAGGTTAATTTACCCAAGGTTTGTGACCCGAGGAGTCAAACAAGACCGAGGTTCTGTTTAACACTTAGAAACTTCTTGCGTAAAATAACCACCACACAACTCGCAGCCATAGTAAAGCACAAAATGAGCGAGACATGAATAAAAAGAACTTCATATCATTAATAATAATAATGCCATAGATTATTTACATTCCAAGGACATGGGACTATATTTC
The DNA here is from genome assembly GCA_028535905.1 of Quercus berberidifolia. Lineage (NCBI taxonomy): Eukaryota > Viridiplantae > Streptophyta > Magnoliopsida > Fagales > Fagaceae > Quercus > Quercus berberidifolia. Next base: position 36,915,001 of record JAPQVW010000003.1, on the reverse strand, counting down.
CATCTAAATCTTCCAAATAATATGCCCCAATACCAACCACTAATGTTATTCTATTCGGGCCTTCCCAGTTAGGACCCAACTTTCCCAAGGCTGGGTTCTTTGCTATCCTTACCACCTTTCTTAAAACTAAATCCCCTAAGGCTAATGCCCTTAGCTTCACTACTTTGTCATATCCTTGCTTAAGCCTCTACTGATAATGCACCATCTTCACTGTAGCCACTTCTCTTCTTTCCTCAACCAATTCCAAGCTGGCTGAGAGCAAACGATTATTTTCCTTGTCCCTAAACTGATCAGTTCTTAAGGCTGGAAACCCTGACTCAATAGGAATCGCTGCTTCAACCCCATAAGTCATTGAGAAAGGGGTCTCTCTAGTTGATATTTGGGGTGTGGTGCGATAAATCCACAGTACGTGGGGCAATTCGTCCACCCACCTTCCCTTTGCATCATCCAACCTTTTCTTCAATTCAGATACTATGGCCTTATTTGTAGCCTCGGCCTGACCGTTCCCTTATGGATAAGTAGGAGTAGAATATTTATTCCTAATTCCCAATTCCTCATAATATCTTCGAAATGCTTTACTATCAAATTGAAGTCCATTGTCCGAGACTAATGTATGTGGGACTCCAAATCTGGTGATGATATTTCTCCATATAAACCTCTTAGCATCCGCATCCCTAATATTGGATAAGGGATCAGCCTCTACCCATTTAGTAAAATAATCTGTCTCGACGAGGAGCCACCTTCGATTTCCATGGCTCAAGGAAATGGTCCCCCTATGTCCAAGCCCATTGAGCAAAAGGTCAAGGACTAGAAAGTGGGTTCAGAACCCCTTCTGGTTGGTGAATATTTGGGGCATACCTCTGACATTGATCACACTTCCTCACATAATCTTGAGAAGTTTTCTGCATGCTCGGCCACCAATATCCTTAGGTAAGGGCTCTATGGGCTAAAGACCTCCCTTCTGTATGACTCCCACATATTCCCTCATGCAACTCTTCTAACAATGGCTCCACTGCCTTAGGGAGTACACATAGTAAATATGGCCCCAAATGGGAATGCTTATACAACTTCTGTTCTTCAGACAACCAATAACGAGGAGCATTCCTACGTATCTTTTTTGCCTCACCCTTATCATCGGGTAAAAATCCTTGTTTCAAAAAAGTAACCATGGGATCCATCCAGCTTGGCCTGACTTGGATACTATGCACCCCGACCAAAGGCTTCTTCACAAGACTAAAACTAGCCATGTCTTCAACAATAACGACCCGAGGCATATTTGACCCTAGAGAAGTTGACTGCATAGCCAAAAAATTTGCATGAGAATTTTGTCCCCTCGAGATTTTCTTTAGAGTAAAGCTCTTGAAGTGAATTTGAGCTTGTCTAACCCTAACAAGATAGTCTGCATGTGTTCATCTCGAGCCTCAAACTCTCCATTAACCTAGCTTATTACTAACCATGAATTTGAATATAACTCTATGACTTCTCCTTTCAACTTATTAACCATCATCATTCCAGCCAACTGAGCCTCATACTCAGCTTCATTGTTCGTAGCTAGAAAACCTAACCGCAATGACTTTTCCATCAACAGCTTCTCAGGGGTTATTAGTACAATTCCTACGCCTACCCTTTTTTGGTTGGCTACTCCATCAATGTATGAGGGTGGGACAACAGAGACTGAGATTGCCATAGTTTCTACTCTTCCCTTTTCCTCACCTACTACACTTTTTGTAAACTCCACCATGAAATCTGCTACGATTTGTCCTTTTATTGTGGTACAAGGCATATATCTAACATCATAGGCCTCTAGCATGGTGCCCCACTTAGCAATCCTGCTCATGTAATCTGATTTATGCAAGAGTGTTTGCAAGGGAAGCTGGGTGAGCACCACCATAGTATGTGCTTGAAAATAATGTGGAAGTTTCCTCATGGAATGTACAATGGCCAAAACCACATTCTCTAAGGTTAAATAACGTGTTTTAGCTTCCTGCAAAGATTTGTTAACATAGTAGACAAGTCTCTGTACCCCATTCTCATTTCTGACCAAAACTAAACTAATTGCATAATTCGTGTCTGCCAAGTTTTCATACAACACACTCCTTAGTCCATTGAAAGTCCTTCCACTTGTGAAGGAGCTGAAAAAATGGATGACATCTATCTGCTAACTGAAAGATAAACCTATTCAGAGTTGCTTCCATCCCTATTAACTTCTGCACTTCCTTAGGATTTCGAGAAGGGTGCAAGCTATTAATGGCCTTAATCTAATCAGGATTGACCTCAATTCCTTGATGTGTGATCATTTAGCCTAGAAACTTTCCCAAGCTTACCCTGAAAGAACACTTAGATGCATTTAAACACAACTTATGCTCCTTTAACATTGAAAACACCTTCCCCAAATCTACCAATTGCTCTGCAACTTGTTTGCTCTTTATCACCATATCATCAATATATACCTCCACATTTCTCCCAATATGTGACTCAAACATCAGTGTCACCATTCTTTGGTATGTTAATCCTGCATTTTTAAGGCCAAATGGCATCACTCGATAATGGTAATTGTTAGTGGGAGCATAGAAAGCAGTTTTCTCCTGATTGGATAATGCTAGGGGTATCTGATGATACAATTGGAAGGCATCCATGAAACTCATCCAAGGATGCCCAACTGTAGCATCCACTAATTAGTTAATCCAAAGAATGTGGAAAGGATCGTTCAGGCAAACTTTATTCAAGTCCACGAAGTCCATGCACACATGCCACTTCTTGTTTTTCTTCTTTACTACCAAGGTATTAGCCAACCACTCGGGGTAAAAGATTTCCTTGATTGCCCCTGCTTGCTTAAGTTTGTTCACTTCCACCCTCATTGCCTCAGCATGTTCTTTTGACGAACGCCAAGGTGGTTGCCTTCGTGGGGTTGCCTCTGGATTCACATTCAATTGATGACATATAAACTCAGGGTTAATCCCAAGTATGTCATAGGTAATCTAGGCAAACACATCCATATTGTCCTCCAAGAACTTCACCAAGGCTGCCTTTTCCAAGGATGGAAATTGAGACCCCACTTGAAAGAACTTCTCTTCATCCTGTCCAATCATAATCTTTTCCAACTCCTTAGACAATACCCTCTATGATTCGGTCCCATGCCCCACTTTGGGACCTTTTAGTTGCTATGGGATTCGTTCCTCTTCCACCACAGCAGGATCCACAGGATGCTGTGTGATGGCTGCCACCAGGCATTACCTAGCCATTGCTTGGCTACCAACTAGTTCCCTTACTCTTCCCCGTGTGGGATACTTAACTTTTAGATAGAGAGTGGATGACACCGCACCCAATAACATGAAACCATGGTCTGTCCAAGATAGCTGTGTAAGGGGAATAGGCCTCTATAACAATGAAACTGACTTGCACTTCCCCGGCCCCAACTTGCATAGGTAACCTTATCATCCCGCAGGGAACTACCAACCTCCCATCAAAGCCCACCAGCGGCAAATCATACTTCTTCAAGTCCTCGGGCTTTAGATTCAACCTTTTATACAAGTTGGGGTACATGATCTCCGCTCCACTCCTCCGGTCTACCAGGACCCTTTTTACATCATAACCACCAATCCTAATAGTTATTACCAAGGCATCATCGTGCGACTGGAATGTTCCCTCATCCTCCTCTAAGAAGCCCAAAGTGGGTGTGGTCACCACCTTGGCCTTTTTGAGTGCTCGATCCCTATCGCCTGAATTAGGTCCCACAACCATAGACATGACCCCCAAGCAGGTACTAGCGTCACCCATTGGCTTAGCAAAAATAACATTAATGGTACCTAGTGCCGGCCGAGGAGCTTCATCCCTCTGATACCTAACTTCTGGATGCCCGAGTTGACCTACAGGCCAATGCAAGAACTGACTTAACTTCCTTGCCTTTACCAGTAGACCTAAGTGATCTCGTAAAGTCTTACAATCCTCAGTAGTGTGCCCTTTTTCTTGATGATAATGGCAATAAAGGCTATGGTTCCTCTTCGAAGGATCCCCACCCATCTTATTGGGCCATCTGAAATATAGTTTGTTCTTTATCTTCTCCAGTATCTGATAGATTGGCTCTTTAAACATTGAATTAACCACTTGAACCCCCGCAGATGATGTCTTATTAGAGAAGTCTCTCCTACGGCAGTTATTATGATATCCTCCTCCTTGAAGGCCCTTTTTCTCTAGGAAAACCTTAGCTTTGCCCTTTCCCTAGTTCTGATCATCCTCCACTTATTTATACTTATCAATGCGATCCATAAGCTGACGCATACTAAGGGTAGGCTTCATTGTTAATGACTTCCTCAACTTATGCTCCGTTGGGAGCCCAACCTTAAAAGTTCTCACTACCACATCCTCAAAATCTCTATCTATTTCATTGTACATCTTCCAATATCTGGCCAAATAGGTCTTAAGAGTCGACCCTTTCCTCATTGCCATGGACAAAAAAGAGTCTAAGGGCTTGGGAACTCTACCACATGTTACAAATCTAGCACCAAATGCCCTTGTCAGCTCTTTAAAAAACCTTATTGACCCCTTTTCCAAAGCATTAAACCACCACATAGCCATAGGCTCGAGGTTGGAGGGGAATACCTTGCACATAAAGGCCTCATTGCCAAAATGAATAGCCATCTTCTGATTGAAGTGGCTGACATGCTCCATAGGGTTAGACCTTCCATTGTAGATGGTGAAAGTTGTTTGTGAAAATCGATGGGGAAGTCTAGCCTTGTTAATTCTCCTAGCTAAAGGTGACTTCGAGATCTATCAAAGCGCTTTACTCATCGTGTCATTACCTATACTAAGGTGAGCTAACCCTTGCCCACACTTGTACTTGCTCTTTTCTAGTTTATCTTAGCATGAGGATGTTGAGAAGGACTCATTGGATAGGGTTCTTGACCTATGGTGGTACAAGCGATCCTTACTCTCGCCTAATCCATCACTTGATGGAGATGATGGACTGTAAGGTTGAATTTATTCAACCATCTAATTGGCTTTATTCCGTGCCAAATTTACTTGTAATTCAGCATTTAGTAACCTTGTATTTAGGTGGGTTTGATGTAAGGGTGGTGAGTGAGATAGAGTGAAGATTGCTCAAGAGTGTGCAAGAAAACAGAGACTCGTGGCTTGGCCTCGCGAGTGACTCGCGGCTGCAAGCCGCCAGACGCAGCACACGTGCCAAGCATGCTAGAAGGTGAACAGTCATGCAAGCTGGAGCACTACAGGACAAAACAGGACAACTGGCCATACGGTTATCTCGCGACTAGATCTTGCGACTTAGTCAAGCCGCGAGGTCAAGCCGCGAGCCACCCCTATTTTGTAAAACCTGACGTTTCACATTCCTCTCACACTCCAGTATAAATACCCCTTTTACCCACGATTGTAAGAGAGTTTCCAGAGAGAATTTTGAGAGATAAACCCTAAAGAAAAAAAAGATTGATTCACCCACAATCTATACATTAGAGTCTCTTCAAATTCCTCAACTCTCTTCCTCTCCATTGTCAAATCCTTGAGAGGCATTATACCAAACCTGGTTCTCACCATTATCATTACTGTGAGAGAGCTGTTTGGATTTTTGGGAAGCAGTTAGGAAGGAACCAATCTTCATTGGTTGATGCTGAATTGTATTTGTGAAAATGACTCTATGCATATGTCTGAAGGGTGTTTTACTAATGATCTCGTAGAGTTGTTAAAAACTAAGAAACATGCTAGAGTATTTGTTCACATGCTGGAATATCTTGAAAATCAGAATCATGTCTTACACAGTAGCATATCTGAATCTAAATCATTGATTAAGAAATATAAAAGAAAAAATAGAATGTTGTGTGAGATGATTGAGAGTCTGAAAATGAAAAGTCAATCTGAAAGAAGCATGAAAACTGATAATGAGTTTGTGTTTGAAGGTCAAGAATGTTTGTCACATGTGAACCTATTTGTGCATACCTCATTGAAGGTGTTTAATGCATGTTTGTGGTATCTTGACAGTGGGTGTTCTCGCCATATGACAGGGGATAAGTCACTGTTTAAGACACTCAAAGAAAAGGTTGGTGACTATGTGACCTTTGGTGATGGAAGTCATGCTCAAGTCCTAGGCAAAGGAACCATTGAGATACCTGGTTTACCGTTGTTAAAAGATGTGCTGTACATAAAAGGGCTGAAGGCAAATCTGCTAAGCATCACTCAAATTTGTGATGATGATTTCCTGGTACAATTCTCTAAGAAGGGATGCTTGATCATCAATGAAGATGGGATTCAGGTTTTGGAGGGAAATTGGACTACAGATAACTGTTATGGAATAGTTCCCACGGCACCCATATCGTGTAGAAGTGCTCGTGTGGATATGTTGAAGCTGTGGCATCACAGATTTGGGCATGCCAACTTCAAACAAGTAGCAAAAGTGTCCAAACTTGAAGCAGTTGAGGGACTTCCTAAGTTTGGAAAGGTGAAGAAGACCGTTTGTGGTGCATGTCAAATGGGGAAGCAAACAAAGGCAAGTCATCACAAGGTGAATGTGATTGCCACTTCTCGGTGTTTGGAGTTACTTCATGTTGATCTTGTGGGGCCTACCAGAACTGAAAGCCTAGGGGGGAAGAGATACATTATGGTCATTGTGGATGACTACTCAAGATACACTTGGGTTGAATTCCTTAGAGAAAAATCAGAAGCATGTGAGAGGTTGGAGATTCTGTGCAAGAAACTACAAAACGAAAAAAGGGTTCCTATTGCCAAAATTAGAAGTGATCATGGGAGGGAATTTGAGAATGCAAGATTCGAGTCCTTCTGTGAAAAGAATGGAATCAAAAGAGAATTTTCAGCCCCCAAAACTCCACAACAAAATGGAGTGGTAGAGAGAAAAAATCGTGTGATTCAGGAGATGGCAAGAGTCATGTTGCTTAACAAGCAAATACCTCAAAAATTTTGGGGAGAAGTTGTCAACACATCGTGTCACATTGGCAATAGGATTTTTTTTCGAGTTGGTACAAAGAAAACCACCTATGAGATTTGGAATGGGAAGAAGCCTAGAGTGAAGTATTTCCGGGTGTTTGGAAGTAAATGCTATATCCTAAATGATCGGGAGAATCTTGGGAAGTTTGATGCGAGAAGTGATGAGGGTATTTTTCTTGGGTACTCTACTACGAGTCGAGCGTATAGAGTGTTTAACAAGAGAACAAAGACTGTGATGGAGTCCATAAATGTCACGATTGATGATGCCTTATCTAAGGTGGAGATGATTGATGATGTGGAAGGGCCGAGCACCAAAGAGCCCGATGTTGAGGTAGAAGCTTTGGATATAGAAGGTGAAGAACCTATACCAGAAGTAGAATCGACTCCCATCAACCCAAGAATGGAAACGAGATCGATGTCTAGAACATCAAGTCTTTTTACTCCTCCGGAAGTTCATCCTCCTATCTCTCGAAGTGATGAAGTCTCCACTTCAAAGAAGCCATCTTCAAGAGTTATTAAGAACCATCCGGAAAGCAACATCATAGGATCTCTAGATGAAGGTCTTTGCCTCAGAAAAGGAAACATTCTGTTAGCCAATTATGTAACATATCACTGCTATCTTGCACAGTTTGAACCAAAAAAGGTTGAAGAGGCTCTTCAAGATGAGAATTGGGTTGAGTCAATGCATGAAGAGCTGAATCAGTTTGTGAGGAATGATGTGTGGGAACTTGCTCCAAGGCCTGAAAACGTTCATGTTATAGGCACAAAATGGATTTTTAAAAACAAAACTGATGAAGATGGAGAGATAATTCGAAACAAATCTCGGTTAGTAGCTCAAGGATACACTCAAGTAGAAGGAGTAGATTTTGATGATTCTTTCGCTCCTGTGGCAAGACTCGAATCCATTCGAATCCTCATGTCCATGCATGCACTTTGAATTTCAAACTCTATCAAATGGATCTAAAGTGCGCATTTCTGAATGGATATCTAAATGAAGAAGTGTTTGTTGAGCAACCAAAAGGATTTGAGGATCCTCACTTTCTAGATCATGTATTAAGATTGAAGAAAGCCCTTTATGGCTTAAAACAAGCGCCTAGAGCCTGGTACGATCGTCTTACACATTACCTTCTAGATAGAGGATTCAAAAGAGGGTATGCCGACCGAACTCTGTTTGTCAAAAATGATGAAGATTATCTCGTTGTGGCACAAATCTATGTTGATGACATAGTGTTTGGGGCAACCATCGAAGATCGTGCTACTGAATTTTCTGAGGAGATGAAGAAGGAATTTGAGATGAGTATGGTGGGAGAACTCACATTTTTCTTGGGTCTTCAAGTCAAACAACAGAAGGAGGGTATATTTGTATCTCAAGAGAAGTATGCCAGAAACATTGTCAAGAAGTTTGGACTAGACTCCAAAAAACATGCCTCCACTCCCATGAGCTCATCCACTAAACTGAATATTGATTCTTCTGGAGTAGAAGTAAGCCCTACATTATATAGGAGCATCATAGGGAGTTTGCTCTATCTTACAGCCAGTAGACCGGACATTGCATTTAGTGTTGGCGTTTGTGCCAGATACCAAGCTAATCCGAAGGAATCTCACCTGACTGCTGCTAAGCGAATCATTCGATATGTGAATGATACTTCAAACTATGGTCTGTGGTATTCAAAAGACTTAAATGCTTGTCTTGCTGAGTATTCAGATGCTGACTGGGCTGGCAGTGTAGACGATCGGAAAAGCACTTCAGGAGGCTGTTTCTACCTTGGTAACAATCTTGTCTCGTGGATGAGCAAGAAACAAAATTCCGTGTCTCTATCTACTGCTGAAGCAGAATACATCGCTGCTGGAAGTTGCTGCACTCAGCTTCTTTGGATGAAGAAATTACTTCATGACTATGGAATTCCTCAAGAAACGATGTGTGTCTTCTGTGACAACACTACCGCCATCAATCTTTCCAAGAATCCTGTCCAGCATTCAAAATCAAAACACATAGAGATACGTTACCATTTCATTCGGGATCTGGTAGAGAAAAGAGTTGTGTGTCTTGAGTTCATACACACCGACAATCAAAAGGCGGACATCTTCACCAAGTCTCTCGATGGTCCACGGTTTGAATCACTCTGTAAGACCATTGGTGTTGGTACAATTCCTTAACTCTCTTGTGTGTTGTGTGCTTCACATATTTATAATATGATAAGCTTGTTTGTGTTGAGGCACACACTACTTTGTTAGCTCTTTGTGCAGCATGTTTATTGTTTGTTTGTCCATTTGTGAATACTGTTGCTTCTTCCTATGTTTGTTCAATCTTTTTCTTCTTTTATGTCAAAAATCCAAAAATCACATAAAAATTAGAAAATCAAAAAGTTTGATTGACATTGTTGAGTTTTTGTCTCAAAACTTGTTTTGTCTTGTACCTTTGTGCTAATGGCTTTGTGCATTTTCGAGCATTGCTTGTTTCTTTGCACTCATATCTCTGTGGGAGAAATCTTGAAATCTATGTGATTGTTGTAAATAGATCTTCAAACTTGTCATGAATGATTAGTGAATGGTTATGTTGATCTTGAGACATGCATAGACTTGTGTCTATATATCTTCCCACTCTTTATTTTTGTTTTGCTAAAAAGAGCTCACCAAATGTAAATCTCCAAATAAAAAGAGATATTGAGCTGCAAAAGCCTATCGCACATTCTAGTATTCGACTAGGAAAAAGGTAAGCGACCTTATATTAAAGTGAATGTTTATTCAAAAAGGCCAAAAGCTTGTTCCTTAAAGTGAAATGTCAAATATCACTCTCACAATGAGAGATGATTGTCTCAAAAGATCAAAATGATCAAATGTTATGTTTGAAAGTGGAGTCAAATGTAAAGCTCCAAGATATGTTATCAAGTTTTGTGGGAGGTCATATATACATATTTCTATAATTGAGATGGGTCACATGATCTAGTGCTAATTGTGTATGCCTTGGTTGAATTGATCATTGAAGCTTCACATTAGACTAAGGACTATCTCATTGTTGATATCCACACACAACACACAAGTTTATGTTTAATAAATGCCATATTCATTTGTGTGATTGTACTTGATGAAATGTGTTTTCACATGCTCAATCTTTGTTAATTCAAGCACAAAAAGATTTTTGAGTGTTTTAGGTGTTTTTTTGGAAAGTATTTTGTTTGAAAAATCTGAATATTTCAAAAATCCAGTTTTGCACTGTTTTGGCGGCTCAGTCGCGGGTATGTCAAGTCGCGAGTCTCAGTCGCGTCTTCGCGGGTCATTTTTGGTGACTTGTTCGCGAGTGGAAGGTCCAGTCGCGGGGATTACTCAGAGATTTTCGCGGCTCAGCTCGTGACTCACTCGCGGGTAGATCTTCCAGTCGCGAAAAACACTTAGAAAAATTCTTTCAAACTTGTGTCTTTGAGTGTTTTGGCGGCTTGATCTGGCGACTTTGTGGCGACTCATTTCAGTCGCGAAAAACGCGTGTTTTGGCAATATAGGGGCAGTTTTTAAACTTTTTTTGTTTTCCCTCAATCTTTTTGTGACTGTTCATTGTCTCTCTCATCTGCTTTTACCCACTCACACCGTGCCTCCATTTTCGATCTCCATTTTTGCCTCTTTTCAGCTCAAAATCCTCGAGTAACAGGTATGGTTTTTCTGTCTTGAACTCTATTCTACTTGTTTTTGTGGTTTTCCCTATGGATTATCCGCATTTGATTGTGATTTTGAGATGGGTTTTTAGCTCAGCTATTACTCTTTGTCCATGCTTAGCTTATGGAAGCTTTTGTTTCTGTTTTGAGCTATTTTAAATTGTTGGTTTTGTTATTCATCATGTACTTAGCTAGGGTTTGCTGTTTGTTGGTCTCATCTTGTCTGATCCGTTGTTGATGTGTTGATTCAAAATGATCCTGTGTTGAATGTGTGTTTTTTCTCAGCTGATTGTGTGGTTTTATTTTGACCCTCTCTACTGTGTAGTTATATTTGGGCCATTTGTGTCCCTCATTGCTATTTTCTGGTCATTTTCATCTAGCTATTAGGGTTTCTTCATTATCCCTAAATTACCACTAACCCACTGCTAATAAAGTATATGAACCTCGGACGTGCTTTGTTTCTTCATGATCTAATCTCTGATGTGAAAATAGACATCTGTGCTCATATATTTCATGTTCTGCGCAAAACGGTTCTTCGAACTGAGTCTCGGACATACATTCCTTTTTGCTGTCTCATTTCACGGATCTTGAAGCTCAAGGGAATTTATCCAACGGCAGATGAATCTCCTTTCTCAAAACCAAGTCCAATCAACATGCGTACATTCAATGCAAGCATTGGACATAGTCGGAAGAGAGCCAAACTAGAAACTTCTGCATCTCACAGTGGCTCTCATTTCAGCACTCTCTCCTTTGATGAGAAACTTGATCGCATTGTATCCTCTGTCCACGAGTTGAATACAAAGATGTCCGGACTCACAACTACTCTACACCATCACAGCACTCGATGGGATATGAAGTTTACCTCTCTTCAAACTCAATTGGATCAAATTCAGAGAAAGCTGGAAGATGATGAATAGCCTATTCCATGACAAAAAGGGGGAGTGATAGGCCTGATCAGAAGGGGAGGTTATTACCTAAGGGGGAGTGTTTTTACATTCTTCTTCAGTTTAAATTGATATATTGTGTTTTGTAAACTGTTTTATGGTATTTGTACCCATGTGCTTTTGTAAGCTTTTAGGGTTAATGTTTTATGCATAGTTTGTAGGCTTTATGGTATGTACCTTGTTTAATGCAGCCTTTATGCTATGTTGAAATCAGTACTTTAATCTAAATGTCTTGCATTTTGATTTATGTACTGTCACTCTTGTGCCCTTGTAGGATTGTTCCTAGATACATATACCTTGTGTATTATGCATTGGTTGAGTGTTGTTCATACAAGCATCTTGCCTTGTGCTTGTTAACTTGTATGTCCTTGTGTTCAATCCAAGTGTGAATGAGCACTGTGATCACTACCTTGTGGTGTTCACTTGGTTGATCAAGCCATCGTTTGTTTCTTAACTTCATCTTTGCTTGATCTCATATTGCCTGTTTCATATGCATTTCACGATTTTCTGCTTAACAATGATCATGGTGTATTGTTGTGTTTCAGGAGTCTTATGCTCATATGATTCAAGTGCTTCACAGCTTCTAGAGTTAGGTGTGAGTGAGTTTTGTTCAACTGTTCCCAACTCATATGTTAAGTCTAGAGTCTGTTTTAGGGTTTTGTCACGGAATAGCCAAAGGGGGAGATTGTAAGGTTGAATTTATTCAACCATCTAATTGGCTTTATTCCGTGCCAAATTTGCTTGTAATTTAGCATTTAGTAACCCTGTATTTAGGTAGGTTTGATGTAAAGGTGGTGAGTGAGATAGAGTGAAGATTGCTCAAGAGTGTGCAAGAAAACAGAGACTCGCGGCTTGGCCTCGCGGGTGACTCGCAGCTGCAAGCCGCCAGACGTAGCACATGTGCCAAGCATGCTGGAAGGTGAACAGTCATGCAAGCTGGAGCACTACAGGACAAAACAGGACAACTAGCCATACGGTTATCTCGCGACTGGATCTCGCGACTTAGTCAAGCCGCGAGGTCAAGCCGCGAGCCACCCCTGTTTTGTAAAACCTGACGTTTCACATTCCTCTCACACTCCAGTATAAATACCCCTTTTACCCACGATTGTAAGAGAGCTTTCAGAGAGAATTTTGAGAGATAAACCCTAAAGAAAAACAAGATTGATTCACCCACAATCTATACATTAAAGTCTCTTCAAATTCCTCAACTCTCTTTCTCTCCATTGTCAAATCCTTGAGAGGCATTATACCAAACCTGGTTCTCACCATTATCATTACCGTGAGAGAGCTGTTTGGATTTCTGGGAAGCAGTTAGGAAGGAACCAATCTTCATTGGTTGATGCTACGGTCTAGTAGCGGAATCCGGGAAGCTAGAAAAGAAAAAGGTCCAGCGCAACCTCGTTGGAGCAAGAAGCTTAGAGGGCTTAGGTGCACTGGGTAGATTAGGCTTGGAGGGTCTATTGCTGTCCATGTATCCCAACTGTATTTTCTAGTGGATTGTTTACCGCTTGGAGGGCGGCGGAGAGGTTTTACGCCGAGAGCTTCGGTTTCCTCTTCGATAACACATCGCGTGTTGTCTTTGTGTTTGCATCTTCCTTCCTCTCTATCTTTGCCTTTTTATTATCTGCTGTGGATTGTGTTCTATTTCGGCTTAAATAGTTTTTACCAATTCCATATTATAGCTTATGTTAAGTTTTCGCACACTAGTTGTTTGACATATTGCTTGAATTGGTTAAGTTGTAATTTGGGGGTCTAAACGTTCAAAGGTGTTTATACACGTTTTTGAACTTTCATGGACTCCTTCTGTCACGCCCCTTTCGTTGCAACTTCCTATGCAAGTGATCTATCTCAAGTTACAATTTTCGTGTCTCCTGATCGTGCAAAACATGGCTCCTAGTCCTTGAATGACTTCTTTCTATACGCTTCGTATGGTATGACTCTACCATAACACTCGGCGTATGGTGCCTATCTCTCATTCGCTCTAGATTGACAAATTGGTTTTCCCTTTGTGAACCTACGAATTCCTCCCTATTCTGTTCCAAGTTGGCCATGACTACTCAAGACATACCCACAACAACACTTTGTTCCCACAGACGGCGCCAATTGTAAGGATACAAAAATTAGGTAACCCAAACCCATTTAGACTAGTGAAGTTTGTGCAGCCCAACTAAGCCCAAATCAATAGATATTTGTAAGAGAGTGGGTTCAAACAAAGGGGAGGGGGCTTATTCCGAGGAAAATAATAGGGAAAGAATGACTGAAGATCAAAGTTTATTTATATATGAGGCTTATTACAAGCTTACCCGAGGAGGTAGTTCTTACATAGAATGGTATACTGTCCACTTTCTATACTTATTACAAGCTTACCCTGTATGGAAGTTCCCTTTCGCTTATATACTTCGAAGCTTACTGCATCTTGGCCCTTCATCTTTAATCTTCCAGACTCCCCTTTGGACAATTGTCCCCTCAAACTTTAGTTGAATGTGGTAGAAGGAGCTTCTTAGCTATGAATTACACTGTTCAGGTCACTTCCTCGTTAATGCAGTTGATAAAGTTGTTGCTAGTCATTCAATGCAGAGGCATTAGGTGAGCTTTCACTGGAAACTTCCTTCAACGACTCTGATCCTCAATCTAAACACTATTCCCCCCATTCGGACCTCTAGGAAGTATTTTCTCTCTTCTCCTCCTATCCTCAGGCGAATCCTCTCCTCAGACCTAGCGTACTTCTCTAGTGATTGTCATAACTTATTATATCATTCCTCGGTCATCGGGCTCCATATATACAATATATAATTTAATTATTTTTTATTTTTATTAAATTGACTTGTATATTTTTAGACATATCAAGACTTATTTATTTATTTTTTGGCAAAAATGTAAAGACTTAATGTAAATATTTTTGTTTAAGTAAGAAAATATCATATGTTAAAATAAAAATTATGAACATTCTTCATGTGTGTGTGTGTGTATATATATAGCTTGGTCACCCTTGAAAATTTTTTTGGCACCGCCACTGCTTCAGTGGTAACTTCTTCAACGTTTGCTAGAACACATTCTCCACCCAGGCTTCAACTAGAGAATGTGCTTGAGACCCCTACCATTTGCACAGTGAAGGATAATCTAGGCACTATTCTTGTCACTCAACTTTTTATGGACGACACAATTACAACACTTGAAAGTAGATATTTTCTCATGATAGTGATTGCCAAAAATAAGACTTGTTTTGTTGATGGAACAATATTGCAACCCTTGGATTCCTTGAGCCCAGTGTTTAATGCATGGAGGCACTATAACACCACGCTGCTATCATGGATCTTCAATTCCATCTCGAAGGAACTTACATTTTATAGGAAGACATGAATTGAATAAACTTGAAAGTAAAGAACTGAATTAAATGTAAGTGAAGTTTAAAAGCTAAATTGAATTGAATTTGAGACAAAATTAGAGGACGTAATTTGTAATTTAACCCAAAACTTATAAGTAGTATGAGATTTGACCACAAAAGAGCCTAACTTTATTTTTTGGAAAAAAGAAAAAAAGAAAAAAAAAAAAAAAGAGCCTAAATTTTATGATTATAGCATAAAAGCATATTATAAGACCACGAATTATAATTTATTTATATCTAGATAAAATTGCAATAGGGATGGGGCGTATTTGCAGCAGTATCAGAATGGGTCTTTTTCGAATGCCTCAATCATGGATTTGGCACCCATCACACGTCCTCTAGAATAAGGCCATTCCCACTGTTCAAATGTTGGCTTTGTTTATGTTAATACTGCTGGTGGTTGTAATGGTGGTGGCAACCAAACAAGACAGAGGGGAGGAGGAAAAGCGTGATGATTCTGTATTTCATTTCATTTCTTTCTTTTAAACCTTAGGCCTATTTGAGGTATAAAATGTTTGAGCACGTGTAGAAGGGAGGGAGACATACCAAAATAATCACTTTTGGGGATGTTGCATATTGATTCCAAAGTTTCCAATGCAATTTTGGCGGAAGTAATTAGACAAATCACATGACATATCCGTTGCGGGCATGAAATTTGGATCACGTGTAAAGCCATGGCATTCTTCTTGCTCCAAGCCTTGAAAGCAGCTTCATCATCTTCTTGTTTTGGACACTCGTCGGTTGCTTCAACAATGTCCCAAAGATCTTGAGCAATCAAATAGGTTCTCACTTGAATGCTCCAAACCAAATAATTGTCTACATTAAGAACTTCACTTACAGTTGCACTTGAGGCTGTCCTTCTTTCCATCTTTAATCTGTCAATATACCTACATGGTGTTAGGATCGGGGTACACTTTGGCAATCAAATTCGGTTAGAATATAATCCAATTAGGTCCAGGTTTAGAATTGGGGTAGCTAAAATTGTTGTCTTTTTCTTTTAAAATTTTTTAGTCTTTTATGGGTCAGATCAATTCAAGATGATATCACTTATGTCATAACTTTAATCCAAATGGTTCCAAAAAAATAATGTGTACACATGTTATATATAAAACATTAAAATTCTAATGGTTAAAGTTACACTACCCAATATTTTTTAATTAAAAGCGAATTTTAACAAATTCATTATTAGATTACTTTACTTTAGTATATTCTCTATGCTTGAAAATTTTCAAGGTGATCAAAGATCATATATATATATATATATATATGAGTTGGGTTTAAGTTACACCTGATATAACTTAAAGCAATGTTACAACACTGCTTATTATTATTATTTTTTTTTTAATTTGATACAAAATTTAACAAATCCACCGTTGAATTACATTATTTTTTGTATATTCTCTATACTTACAAAATTTTAAAGTAATCAAAGATTAATAAACATATCATCAATTATATATTTAAATTCAAATTTTTGTAATTTAAAGTAATAAATAAAAGAAGAGTTTATGGTTTAAATGGTAATTACGTCCAATTGATATGAAAATTAGTATACATGTTAAGAACATAAAAAATATATAATCTAATGGTTGGATTTTCAAAATACGAAATCAATAATAAGTTATCGGGTAGTTTAATATTGCTTAGAATTACACTAACTGTAACTTGAACCCAACCTCTATATATATAATGTGTGTGCACAAATTCTACCATTTCATTAAAAAATGAAAATTAAAACTCTCATGAACATAATTAAAAATACATAAACTTTGAGGATAGAATATAACATACTGGATATTGGATAAAGAGAAAATAAATAAATAAATAATTGGAAGAAAAAAAAAAGAATTGATATATAAAAAACTACTTATTATTAATAATAAATCTGATATTAAAATATTTATATTTCAGAACTGCACATCAAATTATTTGTCAGTTTGGCAACCACTATCGACTCTCATTATTTTCCCCCCAAAAACTTCCAAAGTGGCCATAAACTTCAATTTACATAATACTGTCCAAATAATTCAATAAAACGTTATTTTTATTATATCTTTTGCTTTAGACGGATTTAAGAGGGTTAAGAGCATCTGGCCACTCCTTCGTGGTTTTTCTCTGTGCAATGGTGTTTCTTCTCTGAATTTTTTCCGATGCTTTTTAGTTGGTTATCAGTAAGCTTAGATATTTAAGTTGTATTTATTAATTGTATTAACATAAAAAAAAAAAAAAAAAAAGCGTTTGATTTTTTTTTTCTTAAAAAAAGAAAAAAAAAAAAAAACTATGAATTCTAAGAACTAGGAAAAAGAAAGTCGCTTTAAAAACGCTATGCAAATGCAAATGATTAACAGCTCGTAATAAAAAGTCAGCACACGAACGTGAACGGCTGAGCTGAGTTCCTGCTCCAAGAGGATTGGATTGATTCTGGTCTAGAAATATTTATTGGCCGACCAAAACCAAAAGATAAAATAGGAAAACTTGTTATAGTCTAGTTGTTTGCTATGTATTGGTAATAAATGTTAGTTGAAGAAAGTTTCTTCTTCTTTTGAGGGAAATTACCAAGAAAGTTGAGTCTGCTTCCTTGTAACCTCCTTTGCTAAATCGGACGGGGTCAACCAATATATAATAGAAAAAGACATACCATACATGACATAATTTCCACCTATTGGCCCCATTCAATGGCAAATTAGGTGATCCATGTTGGAAATAAAGTAGAGATAATACCTGATTTTTTCTTGAAAATTACAAAATTTGATTTACCAAAAAGAGGTGGCAGAGATGAGGCGTGGACCAAGTCACTGTCTTGAGACAAATTGTGTCGTCTATGGTATATCAGATGTAGTTAGATAAATAGTTTTTGCACGTTGTCTCCAGGATAAAACAGCCCAGCCACCTTTGCTAATTATCCTTGCGAGTCTACACTGCTCGTAGGATATAAGCTCTCTATAGTACTTTCTTTTCCTAGAAAATTTTGTAAAAGATAGAATATTTTGTGAGTAGTAAGAAGCAATAGATGGTGAGTGTTTAAGACAAAAAATTGTTTTAGAAAAGTCTACAGCTTTCTAATTCAAAATTAAAAAATGTGTCTCTTAAACTTTTTTCTTTTTCTTTCCATATATATAGATAGCCGGACTTATAATTTATCTTTAGCCAAAGAATCAAAAGGGTTTGATAAAAATTAAATGGTCATAAAGTTATTGAAATTAATAATATAATCAATGGCTTTCTTAATATATATATATATATATATATATATATATATATATATATATAATATTATATAGACCGGATATCAAGTCTTTGCCAGCCTTTGTACATTGAGAACAACAAAGGAAAGAATCATGATCTATGCATTTCATGACTCATAAAGTGGCTGAAGACTAAAAGCCCACCGCGTAATACAATTTTCAAATATGCATAAATATTGCCATTTGTTTTTGACTTTCCTTAAACCAAATAGTAAACACTTGTTTATATATGGTAACATAAAATAATTCAGCAATAGCTGTACATTTAAGTGTTGAAATTCTTCCATATATGACGATATTATGTCATATTCAATTAAGAACATTTGAATACAAAACGTTTAGAATGGAAAGTATATATTTGTAATAAAACCAAATATGTTGGCAATTGTGATATTAATATCACGTTAATGTTTATAAATTTTCTAATTAAAACTATTGACTAAAACTATTCAAATTTTGAATTATATTTGAATTTTCAAATTTAGCAATCAACGTATCTGACATTAAGGGATAATTAACACACATAAATGAGTATTAAATTAAATATAATATTTTTTATAAAAATATCCAACAATCCACATGTAAAAAGGAGTGTTAGATTAAACGAATAAATTTACTATCTTCTAACAGCTTAAATTTTTGAGAGAATTATCAATTTAACATGACATCAAAGAAAGATATCTTAATTCAATCCTTATCCCTTGTCACCACTCCCATTTAAGTTGATGGGTCTATGTCATTCTTTAAGATTAGATGATTTCCTTTTACACTTTTTAGAGTAAATTTGGTGAAGGAGTTGTGCTAAGAATGTAATAAAATATCACAATATTTTCATAATAGTTGAAGTATTTAAGATTAGATTATGTCCTTTTACCCTTTTTAGAGTGCATTTGATAAAGGAGTTGTGCTAAGAATGTAATAAAATATCACAATATTTTCATAACGATTGAAGCATTTCTTTGCCATATCAAACTAAAATTATATAAAATAATTAAATATTGAATAAAATATTATTTTGATCCCTAATCTTTACCAAAAAATTATTTTCTTCCCTAAACTTTTAAAAGCTTTTTTTATTCCTATTTTTTTAACTTTATAAAGTGTTTTTTTTCAATAGTTTAGAGACAAAAATAGAGACTAAAAAAGAATTTTTTAAATAGTTTAGGTATAGAAAAAAGATATATATTTTTTAAAGTTTAAGGATAAAAAGTGAAACAATTTTGATGGTTTGGGACAAAAAACAAAGTTTACAAAACTTAGGAATGATAAAAGAATTTTTAAAAGTTTAAGGGCCAAAAAACAAACATTTAGTAAAGTTTAAAGACCAAAATGATATTTTATCCTTAAATATTATACCCAACTTTGCCTGGAGTAGTAAAAATGTTGTTACCTTTGGTCTAGATAGTATGTAAGCACTAATGTTAGCGCCATAACTTTAGGATTGAGATCCGGTGCAATTGCAACACCCTCTCTCTCATAATATTTTTTTTACTAATCTATCTTAATTACTTTTACTTATTTACTTCTTTTTCTTCAACGGTTGAATTTTAAAGTTTCTTTTTGCAATATTAATTAAATCTCTCAGCTACTCATAGCAATTGTAGTATGTGCAATACCCTGATCTCAATCCACAACTTTGTTACATCTTGTTGACGGCAATACATTTTTATAGTGGATAAGTGATAGAAAAGAGTAGGGATTAAAAAAAATTATAAATTAATATTCTTTATTATTCAGTGGAAGAAAAAAAAATTGAAAGGAAAGGAAAAAGAAAAAGCCGCACATGGCTGGAAAGTCAAAATGCAAGAAAATAAAAAGGAGGGCATAAGGCATTTTATTGGTGGAGAGGATTAAGCATTATCAATTGTCAGAGTGAACAAGGTAAAATACTGTTTTTTTCCTTAAATTTTATCAATTTTTTTTGGTCCATGAAGTGTTGAAAATTTTGTTTTATATTCTCAAACTATTGAAAAAAATATTTTTTCACACCTAAACTATTGAAATAAGTTATTTTTCATCCCTGTTTTTGTCTCAAAACTATTGAGAAATTTTTTTTACAAAGTTTAAGGATGAAAAAAAAAAACTTTTTATAAATTATAAGGACCAAAATAATATTTGTGGGGGCCATGGCCCAAAGTAATGTATTGGACCTTGGGCCTAGTCCGAGGACACTAACAAATCCGAGAAGACAAACATGACTTAGGTGGTCTACATTACAAGCCTCATCATTAGGAGACAAAGAAAAGAAAGTCTGAGTAGGAACTTCTCCTCGAACACGGCAAATTTGGAGCAAATGTATATTCAAACTGGTGAAGCACACTCCCTGAACACGTGAAAGGAAAGAAAACTTAAAATATCTAAGGAAAAGTTGCCACCACCATATTAAATACATTACAGCTGCTTTTCTGGCCGCATTAATGTGGAGAAGACCCCTGAACAGTGCTGCCTTGGCTGCGCAACTCACAAAGGACTGAAAGGAGTGTCTGATGAGATGGGTGCTCAAGTAGGGGTCCAGGTGATCAACAAGTGTAAGGTCCAGATGATCAGAGATAGCCTATATAATATAGGAAAGCTCCCACAAAGAAAGGGGGTGAAAAAGAAGAGAGAATACTAGTGCACACAAAAGAACCCTAATGTGGTGATCTGTAATTAGAAGTAAAATTCTAGTCTCCTCGGATAGAAAGTCCTTTGACCATGATAGTTTTTATTTGTGTCTAGTTACTCCTAAATCCCATCCAAGCCATTGCTCAACTCATTTTTACCTGGTTTTTTGACCCATACTCTATGAAATTCATTGTATTGGGCTCTTTGGATCAAGATTCCATAAAGTCTGGGCTTGGGTTCCAAATCATGTCCCTACAATATTCTAGCCAAAATAAAAATGTTAAAGTATTACATAAAATTTTTAAATTGATGTAACAATAAATATAATTGGTAAACTATAAGATTTTTGTTTATAAAATATCTACATGCAACACTTGTCTAAAACTTAATTATATTATTTGGCTAAAGACTTAGTCAGTCAAGATAAAGAATTTTTATTAGGATAAAATTTAGGTATTGTACTTTTTTATAGGAGTAGGCATTGTATTTTTAAGTGTAGTGCATTAGGCTATTCAATTAAATTAAACTTAAATACATAGTTGCATTAAATTTAATTGTCATTAGAAATAAAAACATTGTTTCTTTTATTTATTTTATTTTATTTTTCTTATTATTATTATTATTATTATTTGGTTAATGCAACAAGTATATGAATTTACTCGAAAAATTCAATATACTACATCCAAGTTTTACTGTATTTCATTATAAATAAAATTAAAAAATATCGATAATCCGAAATACTACAACTTTTGCAACAACTTGAAGAGATAAGTAAATGTTATTTGTGAATCATGACTTTTGCATGAACTCATCATTTTTTATGCACCAAGTATAAGTTGCATCAAGATTCTAGCAATAGTTGGTGCCAAAAAACTGGAGCCCATAGACTTTTTCATTATTGACTCAAAAATATTTTCTAACAAGTGGAAACGACTTTATTGAAAACTTTGGTTTTTATATCTTAATATAACAATCTAGAAGATAAACATTTACTCTCCTTCAATTGTATTTCCACATTCACCAGTTCCGGACACAATCATGGCTCTAAAATCTTCATTTTGAGGGAGAGTGTTAAAACTCAACCCAAGATTAATGCCTGTACCAGCAAGGAATCATTTTGTAGCAAAGATTCAGAATATTATTACATTTTAGGGTTTATCATAGTGTACTAAACGTCAAAGACGAAGCCAAGATTTCAATTGAGAGGAGCCAAAATAGCAATAAGAAAAATTCATGAGAATCAAAAATAATATTCATTTAGTATTAACAAACTATGAACAAACGAAAAGAAAAAAAATATTTATTCCTTAATACATAACAATACATTATACATTTATTGTTGCTGAAATGAATTATAGTTGCTAGGTATAAAAAGAATGCAAGAAAAAAAAAAAATCCAAAGTCAATTTTTGCTAAGATTAAGATTGTTATTAAGATTGATTATTGTTGCTAAGTTAATTATTTATGTCTAACAATGTTCTTTGTCTCCTTAATATAAAATGCTGAACTAAATATAAATGCTCATATAAATTTATCAAATTTTCAACAAGCCAGTAATCATTAGAGATGCTGAAAATCAAATGCTCAAGCAACTATTAGCAACTAGTAATGACACGTACACAAATTTTGGGGAGGGAAAATATAAATATTTAGAGAAAAGGAGATAAAATTTTGGTTGTTCATAATGAAATACTTGATACATAATAAGTACAAAAAATAGCAAATGGATAAAGTTTGGATTTGATGGAGGAAATTTTGATCTTTGGGAACTTTTTGGATTTGATTGAGGAAATCCTGACCTCTGAAAACTAATTATGATCTAATTTGATTAAATTTCTTAGATATCTTTATTCAATAATACTTGGCTGGTTTTATATCAGTTGCTACAACTTAACAATCAAAAAATAAGGACTCCACAATTTTTAGAGTCTGAAAACAAGGAACTGCCCACAACGTGAGTTACAATGACTCAAATATCCAACCTATTAGGATTCTAACAACTAAAAACAAACTCCAACGTTACAATAAATAAAAGATAATAACAATAATAGAAAATACCAAATTCTAACGTTAGTAAAACAATAGTAAATAAATTAAATTTCTTATGGCACATATTATTTCTCACATCACTTAGTTGTTGGCTCCTATTATTTCTCTTCATCTCAACTCTTCTAGTGTTACCCATATGGACACCAACTACACAAACACACGTCCCCTTCATAGAAAACCACTCCTACAATTACTCTAATGGACCCATAATTCCAAATACAAGTATCTAGTAACTATAACCAACTTTATTAACTATTTTAGAATCTACTCTAATTACTTTATTTACTCTCTTAAGTAACCAGACCAGCTTTAATTTAGGGCTTTTTTGTTGAAATTTTTAGTAAATGTTTGAGCCTACATGTGCCGGTTGTTTAATTTTGGTTGTTATTTGAGTTCCTTTCCTTGTTTCATGAGGCCAAGGATGTTGTTAAGGGAGCCAAGTTCAATTTTATTGGGTAAAATTCCAAAATAAGGTTAATGTTAATGGCATTTTTGAAAAGCTGGGGGGGAGAGGGGGGGGGGGGGGGGGGGAGGAATGGTCCTCTTAGGCATCCCCTAGCTCTGTTCCTACAAATGTGCCCATAATTGGGACTGTTTTGTAAGGTGTTTTGAGCAACAGTTTTCAGTGTTTAAACAATATTACACATATTTCTACACACTTTTTCACCCATACATATTTCCAAAAAATACAAATAACGTTACTAGAACAACATTACCAAACATCCCAATTTATTTCATTAACAGGTACAATGAAAATTGGTAACCCGTTGCTTAGGTGTAAGCAATTGAAGTGGCAGAACACATGCTGAGCCTCCTACTCTGTGCCTTAAATTTTTTTAATCCTAAAAAGGAAAAATAAATAAATAAATAGATAAATGCTCATTGCAGGTGGTTCAACAGCGCCATTTGAATGCTCTTAAGTTGGTTCTTAGAAAGAGATTTATGGGTTCTGTTGGAAAATTGGAATTAAAGAAGAAGAAAGGAGATTGGTGTGTGAGATGTGTTCTTGTATTTTCTCGATTAATTGTGACATTAAGTTTAGGATAAGAAGTTGGATTTGCCAGATGATTTTTCCTCTAATGTGAAGGGTTTTTCACTGTATGTTTTGAAGTAAAATATATTCAAATGTAAAATATTTTATATGTAAATTTTTTTTAGATGTTTTGTGTGACATGTAAATTTTTTTCAAATAAACTACCAAAACCGATGGCTCAGCCATTGAAGCCATTGGTGCTAAGGTTCGATGACCAAACTGCAGAAACTGATAGTCGAAACAGTAGCTCCGATGACTACTACTAGGATAGTGTCTCCAGCTCCAATGACTACCACTAGGATAGTGTCTCCGGCCACGGGACCAACATCCTAGCCACCAAATGAGAGGAGAGGGAATTATTGTGTGTTTTTGTAATTTTTTTACTAAGTTTTAAAAGTAAATCATTTTACAACTTTTTATAAATAATTTTATAGACAAGAAAAAGTATTTTACAACCTTAACTGCATTTTACATACAAACAAAAAATTAATTAATTTTTTTCGAAAAATATTTTACTACCCAACAAACGAGCAGTAAATTTATATGTTCTCGTAAGTTAGTTTACTTTCTTCTATACTTGTCTGTGTAATGTGTATGCGTGTTTTGTTTTTTTGAATTATTGCATAGGATTTTTTAATTCCTTTTAACAAAAGTGGGTGATGTGGGAGGAGAAAATATGTCGTAATACCTCTGTGGGAAGTAGGTGATGTGTTTATTAAATAAATAAAAAAAAAAGAAGAAGGAGAGAGCGAGAAGTCGGTGACGCTTTTACAGCGGTTGCCCATATGAAAGTAGGCAATGCTTCTACGGCTGTTTCCCATGACAGTGACTGCGGGTATGGTCTGTTTAGAAACTACCTATTTGTTGAAAATTAAAAGTTTATTGTTGAAAATATTGTAATAAAATAATTTTTAAAAATGTAAATAGTGTCGTAAAATCCAAAAATGCATGGATATGTGCGTTGTCCAGTTCTGAGTGGTCTATAAATAGTTCTCATAAGATCTATTAAATAAACGCAAAATACACGGATTGAGCAAAATGCCACCATCCAAGTGCACGCTAAAAAGTAAAAACATTATGACTTAAGAAAAAACAAAAAATTTCTTTCACCAAATAAACTTATAACTTTTCTTACCCGGTTCCTTAAAAAAAGAAAAAAAAAAATTTATAGTTTCCATATGGTATAATCTGGCATCTGGGATTCTGGGGTTCTTTCATGATGGCTCCAGTCCTGTGAGTTTTGTATGAAGCACAATATATAGGTCATTTGTGTGTGTGTTTGTATTTGTATGAAGCACAATATATAGGTCATTTGTGTGTGTGTTTGTATTGCATCGTTAGTGTAGTCCAACTAATATCTTAAACAACTTAAAAAAATAAAAAAAAAAATAAAAAGGAAGAAGAAGAAGAAGAAGTTAGTCCAACTAATATCTTAAACAACTTAAAAAAATAAAAAAAATAAAAAGGAAGAAGAAGAAGAAGAAGAAGAAGTGGGATTCTGGGGTTCTTTCATGATGGCTCCAGTCCTGTGAGTTTTGTATGAAGCACAATATATAGGTCATTTGTGTGTGTGTTTGTATTTGTATGAAGCACAATATATAGGTCATTTGTGTGTGTGTTTGTATTGCATCGTTAGTGTAGTCCAACTAATATCTTAAACAACTTAAAAAAATAAAAATAAAAAAATAAAAAGGAAGAAGAAGAAGAAGAAGAAGAAGAAGAAGGAATTCTGTATTAAAAAAAGCTTTGTAAATATTCAGAAGCTTTATCTATCCCTGAGTATGCTCTCCTAGAAGCCATTGATTAGCTTTATGATACATTAACACCACTCCAGTAGTTTGATTGGGGTTAATAAAAATATTGATAAAAAAATGTTATTCAAATTTTGTAGTCTTAACTTCTTTAATAGGAACTCTATGGTCGCGATTTGAGGTCCAAGCTAAAATGTGTATGAGTCTTGATCCAATGAACCCAATATAATGAATTTGTAGATAATGGGTCAAAGAATTAGATTCTAGTGAATTGAACAACGGCTAGTATTGGATTAGAATAACTGTCAAGCACAAATAATAGGCATTGATCTTAATGGACTTTCAGTCCGAGAAGGTCACAATCACCGTATATTGATCACAGTAGAATATTAAGATAGTTTAGATTGCTCTCTCTCTCTCTCCCCCTCTCTCATAGGGGCTTTTCCACATTATATAGTTCATTTCTGATCATCTGGACCTTACACTTGTTGATCATTTGGATCCCCACTTGAGTTTCCATCCCATCAGACACTTCTTTCAGCCTTCTGTGAGTTGTGACAGCTAAAGCAGCATTGTTCAGGAGTCTTCTCCACATTAATGCGGTCAAAAAAGTAGCTGCAGTGCATTTAATGTGGTGATGGTAGCTTTTTCTTAGATATTTTGAGTTTTCTTCTCTCTCACATGTTCATGGGACGCATTCCACTTGCTAGAGTACACACTTGATCTACGTTTGTCGTGTCCAAGGAGGAGTTCTTCCTCAAACCTTCTTCCCTTCATCCCTTGCTGATGAGACTTGTAATGTAGATCATCTAAGTAAGTCATCTTTTTCTCCTCGGACTTGTTAATGTCCTTGGATAAGACTCAAGGCCTAATACATTATTTTGGGCCCTAGCCCCTATAGGAACCATTAAAATGGTGGATTTTACTTCGTTTCTTCATTCTCTCCTAATAAATTTACAAACCATATATTCATGGTAAGATACTGAGATCTCACCGCCACTATCGTTTTCATCCCAGGTGTACAAAAACAGTAGTGAAAAATAGCATTTTACTTTAAACAAAATTATCAAATTAAGAATTCAATTTCACCACTTTGACATGCATGCAAACGAAAAATTTAATCTAAAAACAAATTAATTACTTATATATAGGATTCGATGGTTCTGTCTTCGAAAACTGCTGCCTGTAAGTTCCTCTGTGGGACTATATGGTTCCTGTATCTCTTTAAGAAATGATTACCAGCCGCACTGTCCATCTATAAAACTTGAGTAATTCTTAAACACTCTAGAGTATTGTAAATAGTGCTCTATTTTTTCACATTTATAATGAGATTCACTTGTTAAATTTATAGTGGGATATATCATAAATGTGAAAGAAAAGAGTATTATTTCGCTATACTCGGAAAGTACCTAAGTATTTTCCATAATGATCTTGATGTTACAGCAACTTGCCATTTTTTTTTCTTTTGTTTCCGATGAAGGGCATTATTGTACCAAAGGTGGAGATAAAAAATTACAGCAACTTGCTTATTTAATACTAGATCTTTGAGACATTTCGTATATTCATGATAATCACCAATTAATTAACAAATTTGAGTTGACAACGACTTGAGCCAAATTAATAGTCAAGTGACAATTCATATTTTGTCGGTTATCTAGACATCCAATGATTCCAATAAAATAACTTCATTCCCATTCCTCCTAGTGCGATTTAGATTTATCATTTAATTATTTGTTTATGTATGAAAATGAAGCATTTAAATATAAAACCTAAAGTTTTCCCCGTCCCCAGCTCCGGTATGGCCAGTTCAACCTGCCTCACTTCTTACCTCAGAAGAAAAAAAAAAAAAAGGTTGGCCCTTAGAGAACGGCATTTCTCAAAATACAACGGACTACGTTTTGGTCCAAAATGGCTTGCTTGACTGATTGGTCAGTGAGAAAGCAAAAGTCAGCAAAAGTCAACAAATGCAATGAAAATGGACGCCGTTTTCATGGAGACAAAAGAAAGAAAAATATTTTGATACGGTTATGATCATGTCTATATGACTATATGTGAAAATGGACGCTGGTATGCACTGTTACGGTCACGTCCATATATGGTTTACTTAAGCATGTTAGAGACAATTTTTTTTTTTTCATTATTTGTTGAAATGATAAAGAGTTGTTTTTGGTGAACAATAAGTTATAAGTCTAATAATATTTATATATGTACTGATAGTTCATAGTTGGTTACATTATTCGATCTTACGCATATTTTTTTCTTAAGAATGTAAATCATTGTGTGTAATCAACGTGTGTGTGTGTATATATATATATATCCGAAGAATGTGAACAATTCTACATATGCAATGCACACAATTTTGTATATTTAATATATAATTTTTTTAAATAATGTATTCAATTCTATACATTTAAAGTACATAATCTTCAAAGAATATACAAAATTATGTTCATATAACATACAAATTTTTTAAGTATTTACAAAAATTTCAGACAATGTACAAAATTTATCAAAAATTGTTCACAATTTTATATAATTAACTTACACAAATTTTCAAGAAATATAATAAATTTTTTAAATTCACCAGACACATATTTTAAAATATGTACACAAATTTGTACATATACACATTTTTTTAAAAGAATGTATACACAATTTTGTTCCTTCAACATACATCTTTTCAAAGAATATACACAATTCAGTATAATCAACTTACACAATTTTTTAAAAATTGTAAACAATTCTCTATATTCAACATATAAATTTTTTGCACAATTTTTCAAAAATTGCAAACAATTCTCTATATTCAACATATAAATTTTTCAAAGAATGTGTACAATTCTATATATAAAGACAATTTTGTACATTCAATGTACATAATTAGAATTTGTAATAACTTATCACCTAGAATTTGTTATAAAATTATTGTAAAATGTTGTAGATGTAGTATTATTCTATATTAATTTATTGAACCACCATTCTTATAATTCTCAAATGAGGGTGTTTAATATTTTTTTTTTAGGATGATCAAAATAAATTAATTTAGTATATAATTTTTTTTTTTTTTTTTTTTGCAAGTAATTGATATGAACGTCAAGCCGCCAAGACACCACATGGTTTTGAATGTACGAAGAAAGTTGAGTCTGTTGTAACCTCCTCTGCTAAATAGGACTTCACTTCACTATATGGACTATGTAGTGGTAAAAATTAATAATAATAATAATAATAAAAATACTTAATTAAATGACATAATATCTTTATTAGTGGTCAAATTTTTGAATGTTCAAATAAAAATTTAAAAAGTTTCAAATTTTATGATATTTTTTCCTAAATTCAGTACAATTAGAGCATTCACATTGGTGGTTTGGGGATTTCACCAAATCAAGGAGTAATAAAATTGTTGTATAAATAAAACATATGCAAGAGAGATTGTAATATATATGAAAAGATGTCTATTGAAAGGACATAAAAGAACATAACCTTTCATATTAGATATATACCAAAAGTGTCTTTTGACCAAAAGGTACCTATTAAATGAAAAGGTACCTATTGAAGGGTTATAATTATTTAGGTATAAATAGTGGCTTGTATTTACTTGATAACTACTTTTTTTCTCCCAAAAGTTAGTTTCTAAGAAACAAAAGAAATCATGTGGGTATTCTTTAAAATTGCTATTTGTAGAACCCAATAACTTGGTTATATTCTAAGGACAAATTTGTAGAAACCCTTTAGTAACTTGCGTATGGGGACAAATATTGTCTAAAGATAACATTCAATTGTGTTTCCAAGTCAATTATATCATAATTTCTATTTGCATGTTGTGTTCATTTTGTTATTTCTTTATTACTCTATGGTTTGGTGAAATTCCCAACAGGTGGAGCCATAAGTTTAGCTATTTGGCTTTTTATTTATATTATAGATCTAAATATAGGATTAGAAAATTTAAAATTTTATTCTTGGGGCTAAGTTAAATATATACAAAAAATTTCAATCCAAAAATAACCTCTCTCTCTCTCTCTCTCTCTCTCTATATATATATAGTATGTTTGAAACATGCTAATTTGATATAAAATATCTTATTTTCTTATATATAATATAAATCAAATTTATTTTTGTATTAGTACTAAAATATTATGATTATCTTTTCATTTAGTCTTGTGGGGCCCAAATGATTTATGGGCCAGGCCCATCTACCCGGGGAGAATCCGAAGGCCCAAGCCGAGGAGGGCTATGGCCCAAGCTCGACAAGATAGCCTATGGATACCGCCGAGGACAGCTCAGTCCTCGGCAGACCCAAAGTTCCCCCCCTGAAAGAGGGGTAAAGACGGTATAGGACTGAAACTGGGAAGAAAGATCTAAAATATCCTGGGAAAGCTGCTGTTACTGCCATTTAATGCTCTGAACCTGACAGAGCCGCATTCTTTGGCTTTTACAACCATCCCTAACGACTTTGAGTATGGACTGATGGGACAAGTATCAATTTTGGAAAGTTTAACCCTACGCGTGGACGAAGGACAGTGGACGCGAGCTAGTATAAAAGGAAAAGTAAGTAATCTATGGAAGGGGCTGGGAAAAATGGCCAAAAACGAGAGCCTCCCAGCCCACCTCCAGGAGAAGTACTCTAGGGGTGACGATCGTTTAACCTTGTATGAACGCCATGAAAAACCCATCGCCTATCGATCAAGGCCTAGCCTTTCAAACCCACGCTCTATAAATGATATTGTTAGGGCCGTTTTACGTGCGAACCCGACACTGTTACGGTCCGCCACGAATCGTGACCCTACAATTGGCGCCGTCTGTGGGGAAGGCTTGCGTGTTGGCGCAGGTGGTAGGTTGAAACAGTTCCTCTGTTATTTCTAACCGTTGGTTATAGAGTTCAGGTATAAAATCTCACTAGGGGCTACGTTTCTTGACGAGGGGCTTGGCTGAGGAGCTAATTCCCCTAAAAGCTAAAGCTCCTCGTAAAGAACAAACTAGGCGCTTGGTAACGTTAACCGTATAGATAAACTCAAGGGGCTTGGCTGAGTAGCTAACTCTCCTAGAGCTAAAGGCCAGCCAAGGCCCCGTGCAAAGAGAAAACTAGGTTTTGGACAGAACCAAGGCATTGCATAGTCCTCGGACTCAAGCCTATGGGAAAACCAACTACCTGGATGTGGAAAACTAGGTTTTGGACAGAACCAAGGCATTGCATAGTCCTCGGACTCAAGCCTATGGGAAAACCAACTACCTGGATGTGGAAAACTAGGTTTTGGACAGAACCAAGGCATTGCATAGTCCTCGGACTCAAGCCTATGGGAAAACCAACTACCTGGATGTGGAAAACTAGGTTTTGGACAGAACCAAGGCATTGCATAGTCCTCGGACTCAAGCCTGTGGGAAAACCAACTACCTGGATGTGGAAAACTAGGTTTTGGACAGAACCAAGGCATTGCATAGTCCTCGGACTCAAGCCTGTGGGAAAACCAACTACCTGGATGTGGAAAACTAGGTTTTGGACAGAACCAAGGCATTGCATAGTCCTCGGACTCAAGCCTGTGGGAAAACCAACTACCTGGATGTGGAAAACTAGGTTTTGGACAGAACCAAGGCATTGCATAGTCCTCGGACTCAAGCCTGTGGGAAAACCAACTACCTGGATGTGGAAAACTAGGTTTTGGACAGAACCAAGGCATTGCATAGTCCTCGGACTCAAGCCTGTGGGAAAACCAACTACCTGGATGTGGAAAACTAGGTTTTGGACAGAACCAAGGCATTGCATAGTCCTCGGACTCAAGCCTATGGGAAAACCAACTACTTGGATAAGGAACCAACTATTAAAAAAAAAAAAAAAAAAAAAAAAAAAAACTATGGCACGTAAACCTCAAAATCCATCCGAGGAGGACCCCTAGTTCACAAATGGGTTAATACCTTGAATGCACGGATTCCACGGTCTGCCCTCGGGTCCCTAGTGTCAAAGGGGTTGATCCGGTACGACGCAATTCATTACCCGAAAGCACAATCAAAGTCCCTCGCTACTTAGCTACCCTTTCAGACGAATTATTTAGAGATTATCGTTCTCGGACATTGGTCTAGCATGCATCGTGTAGTACTCAGCGCTTATCCCGGTTAGTTCCAAGAATTTAATTTATTGAAAGTTACCATTGTTATACTTGATAATATTTGTGAGTTTAAATTAGTAGGAACCTGTGTTAAAGCATTTTTTCTGCCTGGAATATCCTTAAGGGCAAGCTTGCATTTAATATTCATGCATAAAGTAGTTGTTATGGAGAAGAAAGATATGTATAGAGAAATAGACACATATTTTATTAAGACAAAGGAACAGTACAGTGTACAATGAAAAGCTGAAACAAGCTTACACTAAAGCTGACTACATAAGTAAAGGAAAATACAAGCGAGTGGAGATAAGGCCGTGGGGACAGCTCAGAGGAGAGGTTGGCTACTGCGCCAAGTTGTTGTCTAAGGAAACTATTCCTCGACACTTCTGCATGCCCATAACTCAGGCAGCCAAAGAACCTGACCTCAGGCTAACACCATCTACAGAAAAGGTGCTAGGAGCTTGAGGTTGGGAAGCCCCCACAAAAATTTGTCTGCTACAAGGCAGACGGCGCTGATAGCGGAAACTCCTTCTTCGGACATACCAAAAGTCTGGCATGACCAGAATCTGCTTCGGATTTTGACTAAAAGAGGGAAAAAGATCCTCTCCCCTATGACGAAACGGAATGCTCCCTTGAATTTGCGCCTCCTTGGCCCGTACCTCACTACTCTGAGTGTCAGAGGGACACGGCGCCTCTGTGGCGGAGAGAGTTCTTTTTTCCCAACCCCCGCCTCAAGCATGATGTACTAAGGGAGGAAACTGAAGGATTTGTGTGTGGATAGAGCAACTTTCTCGCCTATTTATGTTAAAAGATAAAGTGGTGGCATTTAATTCACGCAGCGTCCCAAGGAATGCTATGGACAAAATGTCTCTGGCTCGATTTCCAACGTCGTCTGCAACTCTAAG
The DNA here is from genome assembly GCA_028535905.1 of Quercus berberidifolia. Lineage (NCBI taxonomy): Eukaryota > Viridiplantae > Streptophyta > Magnoliopsida > Fagales > Fagaceae > Quercus > Quercus berberidifolia. The sequence goes on along the minus strand of JAPQVW010000003.1, from coordinate 36,882,395 downwards.
GACAAAGGAGTCTCGAGAAGGCGCACCTCGAACACTGGGACGCCCAGAAAGTACCGCGTGACCTAAGACTACGGAAATACCCTCTAGTTTTTGGGCCCAATAAATTCGCAGCCCAGGCCCGATTCAGCACAAGGGCCCAGGGACAGAGCCTAGGCCTTGCATGGTCCTCGGACTCAAGCCTATGGGGAAACCAAGTACAAAAAAGGAAAAATCACAAGTTTTGGACAGAACCAAGGCATTGCATGGTCCTCGGACTCAAGCCTATGAGGAAACCAAGTACAAAAAAGAAAAAATCACAAGTCTTGGACAGAACCAAGGCATTGCATGGTCCTCGGACTCAAGCCTATGGGGAAACCAAGTACAAAAAAGGAAAAATCACAAGTTTTGGACAGAACCAAGGCGTTGCATGGTCCTCGGACTCAAGCCTATGGGGAAACCAAGTACAAAAAAAAGAAAAAATCACAAGTTTTGGACAGAACCAAGGCCTTGTATGGTCCTCGGACCCAGGCCAATGGGGAAACCAAATACTTGGGCAAGGAAAGGTTTGAATTTTGTAAGATGGGTTACTTGATAAAAATGTCAGGTCACTTCATCCACGGCTTAAACACCATAAAAAGGTTAAGACCAATAAAGTTGTGAGGAAGGTGATGAAACGCCCCAACATTTAGTCGTATAAGAAGGTTGCTCATTTGGTGGGTGATATATCTTCAAATGGTTATTCCTCACATGGCATCAAACCTTCGTTTTACTCCTCGGCTAGTATGGGGTAAGTATTACTTTTCACTGATTGGCCTTATTGTGCCAAGCGTTTCTGTTAAAGTTATGGCGACATCTTTTTATTATCAAGTATTTTGGTCTTAGTCGTCATTGATTTGGATGTCATATTATTGTGCCGAGTAGCGTTTGTCAATAAAAAAAAAAATAAAAGAAAAGGCATAGAGACAAAACATGCGAGATAAAATAACAGCAATTTTTATTAATACGAAAAATTATTACAACGTACAAAGAGGGGCTCAGACGAGCCTATACAAAATGAGAACTGCCTAAGTAACAATTACATCCGTAGTTCATATAAGTAAACTATCAGGCGTCTTTTAAACTCGTCTTCAAAGTCCCTCCAATCTCTGTCTCAATACTGCTCATATTACGATAAGAACCTGCTTTAAAAAAAAGAGAAGAAGAAAAAATGGCGGAGAAGGAAATAGTAAGGAAGAAATCAATGAAGAAGATGGAAGAGATGAATGAAGAAGATGGAGGACATGAGTAAAGAAGGAGGAGAAGAAGAGAGAAGAGATGAAAAGAAAGAAAAAGGAGCAAAAGAGGGAGAAGTGAAAGCACCAGGATGGATCTGGTGCTGGGAAGACTAAGAAAGGGAGACGGAGGATAACCCCAGTGAAGGAAGAGAGGAAGAAGTAGAGACACTTAGTCTCTGCCTCGATCCTGACTCCCAACACACTGGAGCCATACTAGGTATGCTCATAGGAGAGCGGTTGGTACTGATGATAGGTGTTCTCGACTCAGTCACGCCGAAAGTTGGACGTAACAAGTCCCTGCTTCGGATTTTGACTGAGAGAAGGGTGAGGTTGATTTTGAGTCTTCGCCATCCCTGTCCCGATCGAGCCATAATGAGCTTTATTGGAACATGGCGTTTATGGGAGAGGTTTGGCTTCTGCATCACTCGTTGTTATGATAAAGTATACCACGATTTAGTTTGTGAACCAGTGGGTAAAACGAACCCTAGGGGAGGCCAAGTATTTCAAATCTCAGAAGGATGAAAAGGAATTCTTTACGAAAACAATAACCTCCTCCTTTCCTTCTTATACAGAGGGTGGAGCGGGAGACATTTAATAGGTTCAGATCTCCAAAGGAATCTGCCAACACCAACATGCCGGTTCCGTTTCTCCACCCCATTAAAACAAACCGCCGAATTAAAGTAGTCTCGTAAATAGTGGTCATTAAAAGCACGTTTTGGGAAACCCAAACGATAAGAGCGCATCAAGCGCGAAGTCAAAAACCGTCTCATAGACCGGCGCATTTCCTGGACAAATGAGGAGCCGCCAGCATTATTAATGGGCCAAAATTGATTGGGCCGTAGGAAGAGGTTCGGCATCACCAAAACCCCCCTTTCCAACCAAGAGGTTGGACAGCCGGGTTTTGAGGGGCTATTGTGGGGCCCAAATGATTTATGGGCCAGGCCCATCTACCCGGGGAGAATTCGAAGGCCCAAGCCGAGGAGGGCTATGGCCCAAGCTCGACAAGATAGCCTATGGATACCGCCGAGGACAGCTCAGTCCTCGGCAGACCCAAAGTTCCCCCCCTGAAAGAGGGGTAAAGACGGTATAGGACTGAAACTGGGAAGAAAGATCTAAAATATCCTGGGAAAGCTGCTGTTACTGCCATTTAATGCTCTGAACCTGACAGAGCCGCATTCTTTGGCTTTTACAACCATCCCTAACGACTTTGAGTATGGACTGATGGGACAAGTATCAATTTTGGAAAGTTTAACCCTACGCGTGGACGAAGGACAGTGGACGCGAGCTAGTATAAAAGGAAAAGTAAGTAATCTATGGAAGGGGCTGGGAAAAATGGCCAAAAACGAGAGCCTCCCAGCCCACCTCCAGGAGAAGTACTCTAGGGGTGACGATCGTTTAACCTTGTATGAACGCCATGAAAAACCCATCGCCTATCGATCAAGGCCTAACCTTTCAAACCCACGCTCTATAAATGATATTGTTAGGGCCGTTTTACGTGCGAACCCGACACTGTTACGGTCCGCCACGAATCGTGACCCTACAAGTCTATTTGTAAGTTGTAATTTGTGAACTATTTTTTAAATCATATTGATTAGAAATAATATTCTTTGAACATTTTAGTATAAAATTTTTTTGTTAAATAAATTATAGTTACACAGTTAAAGTATACAGATATTTTGAAAAATTATGAAACATGTATAAATTTAATCAATTTGAAATAATTTAATAATAAATGTCACTCTATTCTTTAGAGATTAACCACCCTTATTTTTCATTTTCACATATAACAAGTGTAATAAGGATCATAACTCTTAACCAAAATATCAATAATCTTCTTTTCTTCTAAAAATAAAAGTATGGTATGCTAATTTAAATTCTCCAACATAATAATAACTGTCCTCATCACATGCACGATGAGGCTCATTTTTTATTTTGGATTTAGTGTCATAATATTTTTATTAAGATGAGTTAAATTTGTAATATGAGAGATTTAAAGATGCAAAGCCTAATTTTCAAACTATTTAGCTTTGTGTCTTTGTTTTGGAACTCAATTTTTTGAAAATCGAGTTTCCCATATAAATTGATTTTATCATTTCCAAATTATGTGTTATTTTTGCCACATTGGACCAAGCATACGTGGCTTTTTGTGTTAAAAAAAATCTAGTTGGAACTTGATTTTAAGAAAATCGAGTTCCACTAGAAATTTGTATGTAACTTGATTATTATGGTATCGAGTTATGTTGGAATTTTGTAAAAAGTGAACTTAAGTTTAAGAAAATCGAGTTTTATTGAAGTTATATCCTGACCAGATGGTTTAGAATTAGTGTTTCTATATCCTACACTTTAGTGTTTCTCATGTACAGCTCCTCAGCTATACATCCCTGGATTCAGTGTATCATAATTTGATGCACATTGAAAATAAGTGAGGAATAGTTTTAGAAATTGTAAAGGTTTATCAGCCAAAATGTATTTTCATATTACGAAAATATTTTTAGTTGATATATTGTACTGTTTGTGCTAAAGCTATTTGGTTGAATGAGCGTCATGTGAGTACATTGGAAAAATATTGGTAGTTTGCGCTTTGTTCTTGTAACATTGAGGTACACCACCTTTCAGTTATTTCTTGTTAGGCACTATGACAAGCATGGAACCAATATTTAGGCCATTTCTTGGCATTGGTGAGAAAATCTCAAGATGCTAATCAGGACTTTAAGCAGGATTGAATTACTCAAATAGTCTAGACGAACCATAATTCTCCTCAAAAGGAGTCAAATAATATATGGAACTTTGTTGTTGGTACTGCAGGGATACTTAAGGAGGTAGTGGCCTTTCAATAACTTGCAAACTTGCAAACTATTTATTTGAAAAACTATGGATAATTTAAAAGTTAAAGAAATCAAATTTTTGAGAGTGACAAAACAGATCTAAGACAAGTATTAACAGTAAATTAGTTGACCATTTTCACCAAGGTTGTTCCAACTTTCAGCCAGAATTAGGCACCACTATGAGCCTGCATGCATTCCTGGAACAACAAGAAAGCAAAACCAAATATGTTATTCCAAATTTAATTGCTTAGAATGCCAATTCTAAGAATGAATTCTCAAAACAAGTTTTCAGCTATTTTTAGAACAAGTTTTAAAATATGAACCATACAACCCCTAAATTTAACAAGTAACGGGATAAGAAGGAAATAAATACGACTAACAATATAACCAATCCAAAACCTAATGTTTAACCCAAAACTCAATTCGGATACAACTTTTGGCTAATAAATTCGATTTTATACATATTTACATTTATGTTCAACAGATTTCTTAAAAAACTTCATTGAAACTTCACTAAGTGCAAGTAAAACTAATACAGATTGCAAAAAAATAAAGAAAAATGAAAAGAGGTTTCATTGTGCAAAATTCACAGCAAGACTAGTAAGTTAGAGGTAAAATTAAAATTAAGCAAATCCATCTAAAAAGTACGTTCAACAATTAAGTAAATCATCAATTATTGTTCTTTTTTGAGTTACATATTGCTCTAAATCAACTCTATACTAATAAAGTTTCTATTGCCAATAAAAATAGCAGAATACATTACTTTTGACTTCTCCAGTTAGGTTGGATGTCAAGTTGGATTTCGAACTCCCTTCTTGAGTTAGGCATCACCGATTAGGATTTGTGGATTTTGGGTTTGATTTGGGGATTTCATGGCAACTTAACATAGGGCTCAAACATGACTGAAGGAGGAAGAAAAGGAGATATGTGATGCGGCTGAAGGAAAGGGAGAAGTGCATGGGCCGATTCAGGGATTTCACTCAAACTCGGTATGTTTAATATTGGATTACACATTTTTTTCTTCCAAAATTGCGAAGAACTCTCTCTAATACTAATAGAAAATAATGATAACCACCAAAAAAAAAAAAAAAAAAAACACTATGGAACTCAATTTTAAGGAAATTGAGTTCCAGCTTGAATTTTTTAAAACGGGTAAAGCCACGTCTTCTCAGTCCAATGTGGCAAAATTTTCACATAATTCAGAAATGGTAAAATTGAATTATATGGGGAACTCAGTTTTCAAAAAATCGAATTTCAAAACAAGAACACGATGCCAAATAGTTTGAAAATAGGAATAAATTGCTATATAGTTTAATTTTTTTGGGCAAAAATCATTTTCTCCTAAGAACATACATATATATATGTATGTATGTATGTTGAGTATACTTTGCTTTAATTAGTCATCACCTATAATGTAAGAGTAATAGTAAATAGTAATAGTAAATAAAAATAATGCATTAGTCGTTGACACATACTTATCTGTTTTAGGAACATCTATATCTTAAGTTGGGAATTAGGTTTGGGCCTGCTTCTGGGTTTCGAATTTGGACCAGGATCAGTGTGGATTTTTGGACTCTTCTTCAAACTTGGGTGGGCTTTTAACAATGGATCTCACCTTTGGAGTTGGGCGAGTGAAGTGAACTGCCTGTGAGTGTTGGTTGTTACTTGCTAGTGTGGTGTTAAAGTTGAAGGCGAGGTAATGGTTTGGTTATGTGACTTTCGAGTTTGTGGCAGCCATTGATGATGTTGATAAGGATAAAAGAGATTGATCACAAAAGATAAGCCGACGGTTTATTAGTGACGGGATCTACTGGGCCATCAGCCCCTGTTTAATGACTGACGGCAAGCAAAAGTTGTAGGGAGAGGCACCAGAGGCACCCATAGGCTGACGGGATCATAAAGCTAAAGGGTGATCTTGAAGCTAACGGGATGAAGACTGAAGGCATAATATAAGCTGACAGCACTAGTCAAAGAATGCTTGCTAACCACGTTTGCGTGTATAAGTAAATGACTTGCCCTTCACGTTTTATGAAACCTAAGAGGGATTCCTATATGGAAAGGATCTCGCAAAATACATCCAAGAAGACTCCTATAAAGAAAAGACTTCTACTCCAAGGAAAAGGGGTTAACCCCTACTACTATAAAAACCCAAGCACCCTTAGAAACCAAGGTACGCATAATTTACCCTCTCTAGCACTCTAGAGTAGTGAGAATAGTTCTGACTTGACCTTCGAAGGGTATTTGGCCGGCACCACACCGGTGCTCTCTGCTAGGTCTTTTCTTTTTGCTGTGCAGGTGCTATTTGGAGCGCGCGAGGACTGTGTGGCTTACTGGTGATATTTTCGGCATCATCAGTTGGCGTCGTCTATAGGAATTTGTGTGGTGTAAAGTCATATTACCACTTCTCGGACAAAAGTTGCACGATGCTCACCCGCTCAATGGCAACCACTAACGACATTCAAGAAGAGGAACCACCCACGGCTGCCCTCGAGAAGCAAGTAAAGACTCTCGCCGCAGCCGTGGAATGCCTTACTAGACAAAATCGCAACTTGGAAGAGCAGCTGTGCCAGAAAAGCGCAGCACCGGACAACCAAGGAGTTGATCAAGAAGGAACCAATGCTGACAGAAGAAACCAAGAGGGACCTCAGGCCAGTAACGCCCCGAGCAAACCGGAGCGACAGAACGTGGGCCTCCCTTCCCTTGCAAATACGGCTCCACCACCTATTATTGCAGAGATGCAAGTGATGAAGGAACAAATGGAGGTTATGATGAATGCTCTTAAGGGGTGAGTGTTCAGTGATCTTGACAACCTTGTCAACCGAACTGACTCGCCGTTCACCGCCTCCGTCAACTCCTTCCCCCTGCCGAGTAAGTTCTGCATGCCATAGATAGACAGTTACGAAGGGGTCAGGGACCCTCTGAACCACCTAGAGACCTTCAAGACCCTAATACACCTTCAAGGAATAGCAGACGCAATCATATGTAGGGCCTTCCCTACAATGCTGAAGGGCGCGGTGAGAATTTGGTTCAGCCGGCTGACACCGAACTCCATCAGCACCTTCAAAGAACTTAGCACTCAATTTACCGCGCACTTCATCGAAGGCCATCGGTACAAGAAGTCTACGACTTGTTTGATGAGTATCAAGCAATGAGAGGATGAAACATTAAGAGCCTACATATTCTGCTTCAATAAGGAGACACTCTCGATCGACGAAGCCGACGATAAGATACTTGTCGCAGCGTTCATGAATAGGCTGAAGAAGGGTAAGTTTTTGTTCTCCCTGTATAAAAACGACTCAAAGACCATGTCGGAAGTACTTTACTGGGCCACAAAGTATATGAACGCCGAAGACGCGTTGTTGGCCTGAGAAGAGAGGCCAAAGAAAAGAGAGAGGCAGGAAGACACTCTGCAGGACCAAGGCCAAAAGAAAGTAAGGACGGGAGACCGAAGGGATGAGAGGCGCCCTAAGCCCCTAGGGGCAAGATTCACGAGCATCACTCCATTGATCGCCCCGATAGATCAAGTCCTTATGCAAATCAAGGACGAGGAGGCTTTGACATTCCTGGGAAAGTTGAAGAGTGATCCCAACAAACGTTCTAGGGATAAGTATTGTCGTTTCCAGCGCGACCCTGGTCACGAAACGACTAATTGCTATGACCTAAAGCAGCAGATTGAGGCCCTTATCAAATAAGGAAAACTGCAGAAGTTTGTTAGTAAGGAGAAAACAGATCCACCCCCACAAGACCAACACCCCCGACGGGATAATGAGCGACTGAGGCCCCCGATAGGGGACATAAGGATGATCGTAGGAAGAATGACTGTCGCCGGGTCATCCAAAAAGGCCCGCAAAACCTACCTTTAGATGGTACAAAATGTTCAGCTGACGGGAGTTGTGCCGAAGATAGCACGAAGAGAAGGCCCCATAATCGGGTTCTCAGAAGAGGATGCACGACGCCTTCACCACCCACACTACGATGCGCTCATCATTAGCTTATGGGTAGAGGATTACAACATGCACCAGGTGTTGGTCGACAACCGCAGTTTAGCAGATATTTTATACTACCCAGCGTTCCAGCAGATGAGGATCGACAGGGAGCGATTGATTTCGACAAATGCCCCGCTCGTGGGCTTCGAAGGGAGTTGGGTATTCCCCCTAGGTGCGGTCACATTGTCCATAATGGTAGGCAATTACCCTCAGCAGATAACCAAGGACGTAACATTCTTGGTGGTCGATTGCTCGTCTACCTATAACACTATCCTCGGACGACCCACACTCAATTCGTGAAAGGCGGTAACTTCAACTTACCACCTAATGACTAAGTTCCCTGTTGACTATGGAGTAGGGGAGCTGCGCGGAAGTCAGATGGCCGCGCACGAATGCTACGTAGCCATGATGGAAATGGAGGATCAGGTTCAGGCCTTGAATATAGAAGAACACCGGACGATGACGGAGCCAGTAGAGAAGCTAGAAAAGGTACTCCTTGACAGTGCCGATCCTAGCCGAACAACCAAAATTGGAACACTAGCTAACCCCGCAATCCGTCAAGAGCTCATAACCTTCCTTAGAGGCATTCGAGACGTATTCGCTTGGAGTCATGAAGATATGCCAGGAATAGACCCTTCAGTCATGGTGCACAGGTTGAATGTATCGCCCGCCTTTCCACCTGTCCGACAGAAGAAGAGAGTGTTCGCCCCCAAACAAGATCGGGCCATAGCAGAAGAAGTCCGCAAACTACAGGAAGCAAGCTTCATTAGGGAAGTATACTATCCCAATTGGCTAGCAAGCGTAGTAATGGTCAAAAAAGCTAGCGGAAAGTGGCATATGTGTGTGGACTTCACCGACCTTAACAAAGCTTGCCCCAAAGATAGCTATCCCCTCCCAAGGGTTGACGTCCTAGTAGACCTAACGGCCCGACACCAGTTGCTGAGCTTCATGGACGCTTTCTCAGGATACAACCAAATCTGAATGCATGAAGCTAATCAGGAAAAAACTTCGTTCGTAACCAGTCAAGGCCTCTTCTGTTACAAAGTGATGCCCTTCAGCTTGAAGAACGCAAGCATAAAATACCAAAGACTTATGAACAAAATGTTCGCGCAGCAGATTGGGAGGAATGTCCAGGTCTACATTGACGACGTCCTAGTAAAAAGCTGAAGGGAGGAGGATCATCTGGAAGATCTCAAAGAAACATTCAACACCCTTCGTTCTTACAACATGAAGCTCAATCCAAGAAAATGCGCCTTTGGAGTGATGGCGGGAAAATTCCTAGGATTTATGGTATCCAAAGGGGAATCGAGGCAAACCTGGATAAGATCCGGGCCATTATGGAGATGGTGCTACCCAGAAATGTGAAGGAGGTGCAAAGCCTCAACGGAAAAATAGCGACACTGAATAGGTTTGTGTCAAAGGCAACGGACAAATGTTTGCCCTTCTTCCGCACGCTGAAAAGATCATTCGAGTGGACTGCCGAATGCCAGCAAGCTTTCGAGGAGTTGAAGGCTTATCTCTCCTCCCCACTGCTGCTGAGCCCGTCGCAGTCAGGAAAAGAGCTTTTTCTCTATCTAGCCGTCTCCCCCGCAGCCATTAGTGCTGCCTTAGTCAGAAAAGAAGAAAAAGTATAAAAGCCCGTATACTATGCGAGCCGAGCGCTTCACAGTGCTGAAGAAAGATATCCGCCTATGGAAAAACTTGCCTTTGCATTAGTTACGACAGCCCGCAAGCTCAAACCGTACTTTCAAGCCCATACGATGAACGTCCTGACTGACAAGCCCTTGCAACAGGCGATGAGCAATCCTAAGGCTGTGGGTCGATTGGCGTTATAGGTTATAGAGTTGAGCGAATTTGATATCTAGTACCGCCCACGAACCACCATTAAGGGACAGATTGTTGTAGATTTTATAGCAGAATTCACTCATGACGAAGATAAGGGGGCAGAAAAGTCCCCTCATTGGAGCATATATACGGACGGGTCATCCAATAGACAAGCCGGAGGAGCCGACATCATGCTACTATTGCCCGAAGGAGATACAATTGAATGTATGGTCCGTCTTGACTTCCTTGCTACCAACAATGAATCCGAGTATAAAGCATTAATAGCAGGACTCGACCTCGCCAAAGCAGCAGGAGCCGCGAGGGTAGTCATCTACTACGACTCTCAGGTCATTACTAACCAAATAAATGGAAACTACGAGTGCAAGGTCGAAAGGATAAAAAGGTACCTTGATTAAGTAAGGGCGAGAGTGGATGACCTAGAAGCCAAAATCTTCCAAATTCCCAGAGTAGAAAATGAGTGAGCCGATCACCTCGCAAAGGCTGCTTCAGCAGAACATATGATCATCCCTGGTAATGTACTCTCTTTTGTTCAGCTTTCTCCATTAATAGATCCCAGCAACGTGCAGGAAATAGGCTCTGACAGTAGTTAGACCGCGCCGTTAGTTTCCTACTTAAAAGACAAGGTCTTACCAGACGGAAAGGAGGCTGCAAGAAAACTGAAGGTCCAGGCGACAAGGTTGGTCCTAATAAAAAACGTCCTGTACAAAAGAGGCTTTTCCTGACCATATCTGATGTGCTTGGGTACGGAAGAGGCAGACTATGTCATGAGAGAGGTACACGAAGGAATCTGCGGAAACAATTTAGGGTCTAGATCATTGGTACACAAGCTTGTGCGAGCAGGGTACTATTGGCTCACCATGCAGAAGGACGCCGAAACTTATGTCAAGACCTGTGACAAATGCCAAAGGTTCAGCAATATTATTAGACAACCAACCAAAGAGCTGACCTCGATGACGGCCCCATGGCCTTTTGCACAATGGGGGTTAGATATTATGGGACCATTCCCTACAGTAGTACGACAGCTGAAGTTCCTGGTGGTGGGCATTGACAATTTTACAAAATGGGTGGAAGCTGAAGCTTTGGCCACCATTACGGAGAAGAACGTACAAAACTTTGTCTGGAGATGCATCATATGCGAGTTTGACATTCCTAGAGTCTTTGTCTCGGACAACGGGAGGCAATTTGACAACGACTCCTTCCGGGATTTTTGCTCACAATTAGGAATAAAGAACCACTACTCCTCTCCCACCCACCCTCAGGCTAATGGCCAGGTCAAAGTCATGAACCGATTCTTGCTCAAGATTATTAAGACTTGACTCAAGGGAGCAAAGGGTATATGGCCTGAAGAATTGCCAAACATATTATGGGCTGAAGAATTGCCAAACATATTATGGGCATACAAGACGATGGTAAGGACACCCACAGGAGAGACACTGTTCCGACTGATGTACGGAAGTGAAGCAGTCATCCTGACCGAAGTTGGGCTCACGAGCTACAGGGTGCACAACTATGACGAGAACAAAAACGATGAGGCAATGCGACTACAGCTCGACCTAGTGGACGAGATCAGGGCGGCGGCAGAACAAAGGCTTGCTAGGTACCAGGACCGCATAGCCAAACACTACAACTCTCGGGTCCGACACAGAGACTTCCAAGTTGGAAATCTCGTTCTTAGAAAGGTCATGGGCGCCGCTAGGGACCCTACCCAAGGTAAACTCGGCCCCAATTGGGAAGGACCTTACCGAGTTACGTCGTGGCAAAGGAAAGACACTTACCACTTGGAGACATTAGAAGGACAGAAGCTGCCACACCAATGGAACACCGACCACTTACGAAAGTATTACCAGTAGAAGCGGCAACATGAAGACCAACCTTTTTTATTTACATTTCAGCAAATTTTAGTCTTACTTCTCAGCTTTATCATTTACTTTAGATTTTTGCAACAATACTTCCTTTTTTTTTTTAAGCCCAAAAGGCAGAATTTGATTTTAGAATTAACCTTTTTTATTTACATTTCAGCAAATTTTAGTCTTACTTCTCAGCTTTATCATTTACTTTAGATTTTTGCAACAATACTTCCTTTTTTTTTTAAGCCCAAAAGGCAGAATTTGATTTTAGAATTAACCTTTTTTTTTTACATTTCAGCAAATTTTAGTCTCACTTCTCAGCTTTATCATTTACTTTAGATTTTTGCAACAATACCTCCTTTTTGTTTTAAGCCCAAAAGGCAGAATTTGATTTTAGAATTACTTTTATTTACAAATGCATGGTAATAAGAGGAGTTTATTCAAAATTGCTGAAGTATCTATTTTAGAAATCTATGGTTTAAATCCACAGAAGTGGACAACTAAGTTCACAAAAGTGAACAGCAAAAACGACTAAGTCCATAACACACGGACTAAAAAGCTGACGGTCTCACTAAACATACGACACTATCATTATATGGACAAGGTTCCAAAAACCAACAGGCCTACAAAGATGACAAGGTCATCAAGGCTAAAGCAAAAAAGCTGACAGTCCCACCTAATGGATGAGGCTATTATCATATGGACAAGGTTCTAAAACCACCGGGCCTACAAAAGATGACAAGCTCATCAAAGGTTCTAAAACCACCGGGCCTACAAAAGATGACAAGCTCATCAAGCCCATAACAGACAAAAGCTAAAAAGCTGACGGTCTTACCAAACGGACGGGGCCATTATAGAACCAACAGGCTTACATTAAGCCCATAAGATGATTGAAAATTAGAAAATTTTCGGCCACATTAAGGTCAGTAAAGTAATAAAAATGGTGACAATTGACGAGCGAATCTTCAAAGCTGACGGGCCAAAAATGACGGAACCATTACTTGGATAGTGCAACCAAGCTGACGAACCTTGAAAAATGATGAACAAGGTCGAAAACCCAAGGGGAAAAGGCTATACTGACGGAGACTCCCAACCAGTTAAAAAAAAAACTGACGGGGTTCCCAAAACAGACGGGAATGCCTACTAGAACTTTGTCCGGCTCAATCAGTGATTAAAAAAAAAATACGAAAGCAACGAGAATAATATACTATGTAATAAATACAGCTGTATACAAACAAAACCCCGAGAAAACCAAACGGGCACTTAAACAATTGTTTGCAAAAAAAATTAAAGTACAACGATTGTTTGCAAAATGATTGAAATGCAAGGTTAAAATACAAATAAAGAGAACTAAGGAGCGGGAGCGTCAGCAGGATTCCCGTCAGCTTACTGATTTTCAATGTTTACAATCGCGACTGGAGTATTAGAAGCAGGAGTAGGAGGGTTTGCAGCGGGTTGGGCTAGGACAACAACACCGTCAAACTTCGGAGTAGGATTAGGCTGAGAGGAGCCGTCATCTCCACCATCCATTGTAATTCCGGACAAGTCTAGCTCTGGAATGCTGATGTGACCTGCTTAAGGCAATTGTCAAAACCAGTGCCATAATACTCGGCACAAGAGTCAATGAACGATTGCGCCACTTTAAAGTCTCGAACAGTGTCAGCACCAACTGTCTGCACCCTTTGGCCTAGATCCATCACCTCCTCTTTGAGCTTGTCATTCTGATGGTCAACCTCCACCAGCTTCTCCCTGACTTCCTTCAGCTCTTGATTCAACGTACGGACGACATCCTTGTACTGCCCTTGTTCATTCATCAGATTTGTATTATGCTTCCGGACCCGAGTGATGACTCCTTCCATTGTGACGCAACGGTTTTGAAGGGCCTTAACACGCACCAGGGCCTAAGAAAAGAACACAGCCGTCAGTTAGAGTTCATCAAAGCAAAATAAATTTAGTTCGACCAAAAGGTAGCAAGCATACCCTGGTGAGATCAAAAAGGGCTGACGCCCCTAAATCCTCCGTCCCCAACAGATCATAAGGCTCTATGTCCGTCGGCCTTATGAAGGACTTAACCTCCCCGACGGCATAGCCCTTGTGGGTCAGGAGGCAGCAGGGGCCCTCGTTGACGGGACCCAAGAAGGTCATTACCCCTTTGCCTACACCGTGGCTTGGCTTGAGAGGTGATTTTTCCTTTGCAACACCATCCCCAGGAGTGACGGCAGCCATTTTAGCCAAACGGCCATCACTCCCGTCGGGCTTCCACTTTGCCTACTTAGTGACGACCTTGGGGGTTGACGACGTCTCCCCCCCTGCCTCATTTGCCCTCTTCTCCTTCTTCTAACGGGCTGCGGCATCCCTTACCCTCTGTTTAGCAGATTCCATCTCTACAATACACAAAAAAAAAAAAAAAAAAAAAAAACCTAACAGTTAGAATAAGAGACGGAGGAGTAGACTGATAGAGGTGATAAGGAGTACTTACGTCGGTAGGAAAAATAGTCCAATTTTTGGGGCTTCAGCTGACGGTTCTAGACCCCTACAGTATAAATGAATAGTGTCAAGGGTGATCAAATCCCTACACTTACGTTCCTCCAAAGGGATTTCCAGAACCCGACGGATGAACTCCTCCTGTTCGTCGGTTATGTGGGGACGGCTATGAGCTGAAAAGAAAAAAATAGAAATAATGTTAGTAGCGTCACTTCAAAAATGAAAGGAACATGGTTGACGGGATTAACCTGAATCCCTGACAAAAGCCCAAGTATTGTCAAAATAACCATGGGGCATCATCGCCTATTCCTCCTGACGGTAAACCTAATCCGTCTCTTCAACCAAAAAAATCTACTTTTCCAGTTCCTATTGGAATCTGGCATATCTGATACCAGCCTCAAATTTTTCTCTCGGGCATTAAAATGGTATGTCTCCTTAGACGAGGTGATATGATGGGGCCTGTAGCAGTAAAAGAATTCGTCTAAGGTAAGCTAACGGTTTCCTCCACTAAGACGGCCCCACAAGATTTCAGCTCCTATGAAAGTCCTCCAGGCATTTGGGGCAATTTGAGTGATGGACAGGCCCAAGAGGTCAGCCAGCTGACAGTGTAGGGCCGTCAACGGCAATCTCAAGCCCGCAGCAAACATGGCATCATACATGCCTACGTCAGCAGTTCTCCCTGAGTAACAACTCTCATTCTCTCTAGGGAGATGGATTGGGATATGGTCTAGGATTTGGTGACGAGTGCCCAACTTCCTAAAAACCTTATCACTCATCCTAGGTAAAAATATGTTGACGGCCCAATCCTCAGGGAGAATGAAAGGACGGTTATCTCTTGGACCCTCTGAAGTCCCTCCACTAGGTCCCCCATCTCCGTCACTATCATCTCCGTTACTATCATCTCTGTCAACATTTATATCATCCCCTTCACTTCCATCCTCTCCTCTTTCCTCTTCTACTTCATCCTTACCTCCCTCAGTATAACTCTCATCACCATCAGGAGATCGGGCCAATGTCCCTCTCTCTGAAGAATGTGAGAAGTCCTCTAACTCATCACCAGAACCAAAGGCCTCGTCGTAGCCCACACCTTCACGAACTGACGACTCCTCACATGACGCGTCACTTGACATCTAACTACTTACAAGTGATAGATCCAATCTAAGTACCTAAGGTGACATCCTCACTAAAGAATTATATAGGCATAAGTAAAAATGAAAAGAGGAGAGGAAATAGAACTTGCTGGTGAATTAACTTTCTTGTAGAAACGGCTTCAAGGGCAGCAATGCACGAGGTGACGGAGTTAAGGAACAAAGTGACAGAATTCAGGGCAACGTTCTCTCTCTTTCAAAGATCTGCAAAGATGAAATAGGGGAAATGATGAGGAGGACCCCCTTATATATAGAATGGAAGGGCATGGAAGATGAAGCGATGCCCTCGTCAGAAGCAATGCCAATGGGAACTCGCCACGTGTCCAAAGCATTAAATGCACGGCGGCTCGAGGAGTCCCATGTAAATAATTTTCCCGCCTCCTTAAAGAATATGACAATCAACAGAAACGTTAACTCCATAACCCGTCAGTATGAAAAGTGACGGAGATATGGAGTAGGGGACAACTGATAAGGATAAAAAAGATTGATCATAAAAGATAAGCCAACGGTTTATTAGTGACGGGATCTACTAGGCTGCCAGCCCCTGTTTAATAATTGACAGCGGGTGAAAGTTGTAGGGAGAGGCACCAGAGGCACCCATAGGTTGACGGGATCATAAAGTTGAAGGGTGATCCTGAAGCTGACGGGATGAAGACTGAAGGCATAATGTAAGCTGACGGCACTAGTCAAAGAATGCTTGCTAACCACGTTTGCGTGTATAATTAAATGACTTGCCCTCCACGTTTTATGAAACCTAAGAGGGATCCCTATATGGAAAGGATCCCGCAAAATATGCCCAAGAAGACTTTTATAAGGAAAAGACTTCTACTTCAAGGAAAATGAGACTACTATAAAAACCCAAGCACCCTCAGAAACCAAGGTACGCATAATTTACCCTCTCTAGCACTCTAGAGTAGTGAGAATAGTTCTGACTTGATCTTCGGAGGGTATTTGGCTGGCACCACATCGGTGCTCTCTGCTAGATCTTTTCTTTTTGCTGTGCAGGTGCTATCTGGAGCGCGCGAGGACTGTGTGGCTTACTGGTGATATTTTCGGCATCATCAGATGGTATTGTGCCGTGATATGGGTTTCGGATAATGTGTGTGAATGTGAATTGTGGCTGAGAGTACTCTACTGTGCCTTGAGTGAGGTTTCTGTATGTGAGAGCAAGGAAGATGGGGATGTGGAGTGAATGACTGCCTTCTGGATGACTAAATAAGCTGGTTTAGTTCCTTTTATTACTCATCCATGCTATTATCGCGGTGACATATCTTCAACAGTAGGACAGATTTCTAAAAGTTGTAAAATGTTGATAAAAAAACTGAGCTGTGGTTAGCCACCCATGATTAATTTGGCCACTTGGGTACACTACTGCTGAACATTGTCCACAAAGTAACACATGAATTTTGAGTGATGTGTACTCTATCGAGTAGGGCTAATCACAAAAGTAAGAGTGGACAACGCTAACTAGAGCGATTTCAAAATCGCACGCCCATTTGTATTGGATTTGGGTTAATTACCTTCAACCCAACTGTGAAGACAAATAATAGGGGACCACACCCGAGCGAGAAAGTTGATTATTGGGACAGCTATTGGAGAATTATTTTTTTTTTTTTTTTTGATGAAATTTGGAGAATTATTTATTCTATTCAATGGCCGTGGATAAATAATTTGATCACATGGCTAACCATGACAAATGACACCACCACTAGGTTAGCTTGACCTGCCATTCTAACATGACCCTATAATTTGAGGTAATGAATATTGTCAAAAGGGGAGCAATAAGCAATTAGATGTTGAAATCGTATCGGCTGTTTAGTGTTAATGTCATGTGTCATATAGAATTTATTTATTTATTTTTAAATCTCACCTGAACAGAAATTTTGTTGTCAAGTGAAAAGATAGAATTAAATCATTTTCTAACTCACGTAAAGGAGTGGTATGAGTATGAGGTCACATGACACAGTAGTGAATGCTAAACTCTTGTACCAGGCGGCAAAGTTAATTACTCGTTTAATTGTTGTGAAAAATGTTGTATCTATAGCATAACTTGAAATAATAACTCTAGAGCTACAAAATTTTAAAATATTTCACAGTTTTTGGGGAGGCAATTTGTTGGTGATATATGATAAAGTGATGTTGGTAATGACTTTGGGGTGAAAATAGCCAAATAGCACCTTTTTGCAAACTATGTTACAATCTACTACTATTTCAAAAATATGTAAGAATCTACCACTATTTGAATACTCGAGTTTTGTGAAATCGAGTTTTTCATGAACTCGAGTACCATAAAAAATTTTCAAAAATTTTCAGAGTATATTTTTTCAAAGAATTTGAGTTTTTGGAACTCGAATTTTACGGCAAACTTGAATTTCACAAACTCGAGTTTTAAAAAGATGGTTGATTCTTACATATTTCTAAAACAGTGATAAATTGCTAATTTTTTTGCTAAATAGTGGTAGCGGGTCATTTTGGCCATGATTTTGGATAAAAAAATTATCAAAACTTACCAACTTTAACTATTGTAAAATATATTTTATTTATAACATTACTTTTGCTAAAAATGTGTGCATGACTGCCTTGTCAAATGGCAAGTAGTGGGGTTTAATTAGTCAAAGTACACTAAGGGCTCAGTGATGGTTAAGCTACTACTTTACTATGGAAACAATGTGGTGTTGATCATTTTCGTTAATTGTAATTAGCTCCCATTATAAGTTTATTTTGATTTTGGAGAACTTGGAGGAGCATGAACTTTAAAAAGTTGTTAAGGGTTTTTTTTTTTTTTTTTTGGGGTATTTAGAGTGTTAGATATTATCAAAATATGGAGATAGAGAATAGAGAGAGAACACAAGATTTATATAGTTCAACCTAACACAAGGTCTAGCAGGTGAGGTCATGTATTAGTTGTTTACTTCGTAGGAATGGGTCCAAATGGGTCTCCTTTGGTGAGAATCCACATAAAAAAATAAATAAATAAAAAGATTTCAGCATCAATATATTGGGTAGTGTATCAAATAGCAGCTATGCCAAAGTGATTTAAAAAAAAAAAAAAAATGTAGAACTGTTATCTTCCTTTGCCAGAAAGATAGAATTAAATCATTTTCTAATTTTTCCTTGAAATTTTTTTTTCTAATTCACAGCCAGGGGAAAGGGATAATCTAAGCCTAAGGTCATGGCAACGTAGTGAATTCTAAACCCTTAAAACTCACGTATTGAAGCACTAGTGTCAACCCCTCAAGCCCTTATAGAATGAAACCTTTTTTTTTTTTTATAGAATGAAACTTGATATGAAAGAGGTTTTCAATTGGGTCTTAAAACTTATAATAGTTCATATTATTATTATCCAATATGTACCTTTAAGATAGGAAGATACACCTTTCTCTATAATAATAATAATAATACTGAGGCTGATTCTTAAAATATCCTTTTTACCTTTCTCTAAACTCTTTCCAAAGGCCAATATTTGAGCCTTTTTGAATTAAATTGACAGAATATAAGCCCAACTATCTATAAGAAGTTTGATTTGTCGTTTGACATGGGCTGTTGATTGTACAACTGTACTACAACATGTCTTCTCCATACATATTTTCAGTTGTTTCTGATGGGGTTTATTTGTATAATTTCCATTGCAAAAGCAGAACCTAAAAGTCAAAAATTTGAGTAATACAATTGGAGGATACAATCTCGGCATATTTTTCAATATTCATAGGTATCAAGTGTCACCATAAACCAAATCAAGCTTGTTCACATAGACAACATGCCAAGATTCAACATGAAAACTAAAAGCAAATAACCCAAACATAAAAATAATGGTTGAGGAACTAACAAGTAAAAAGTTGGGGGAACTTAAAAGGCAGTATTACAGCCTCTTGCAATGCCTGTTTGGCACTCTCAAACCCGGCCACGTCATTCCACTTCACACTTGGTTTCTCCCTGATTATCACAGAATCAAGGCCAGCCCTAAGCTTATCACTTTCTTTTAGTTCTTATGAGTAGTTTTGTAATACAGTAGAAGAACTAGAACCTCTACAATTGGAAGTTTTGAGAAAATATATAAAGTTATCAGTTTGGGCTATTGGTCCTATACTTCCTCAAGCCATGATTTCATCTCCCACTAAATCTATGATACACGTATTATCGGCCAAAAAATTTGGAAAAAAAGCTTGGTCTTCGGTAGAACAAAGCATAGAATGGCTGGACTAGCACCAGGAGGTTTCAGTTCTAAAACACAATTGGTGCTTCCCAAATGATCATGGAACTTGCTATTGCTTTGGAAGAGAGGGGAATGCCATTCATTTGGATCATTACACTACCTATTGGTTTTGACATAAATGGTGAATTCAGAGCATTCTTGTTATCAGAAGGATTTGAAAACCGATAAGGAAAAGCAAATGGGCCTTGCTAGTGAATAACTAGGCGCCCCAATTGAAAATTCTGTCACACAAAGCAATTAGAGCATTTCTTAGCCACCGCTGGGTGGAATTCAGTGATTGATAACCTAAGCCAGGCAGAGCCAATCATAGGTTGGCCATTGGCTAGAGGAAAGGCACATGGTGAATAATATCAAAAAGTGAAATTGGACCCATGAATAGTAGCAAAAATAGGTTAATTTGTAAAAAAATTACATTTTTCAGCTAATGTCAAACACAACCACAATGTCCACATTTTGTTGATATCCACATAAGTGACGAAGTCAAGAATTTGTGTGTGGAAGAGGGGAGGGCTGCCGGGGGGGGGGGGGGGGGGGGGGGGCGGGGAATAAAAAATATGTGATAGTAAAGTTTGATTTTTTCTTCTTTTTGTTTATACCATTTTCATATCATATATTGTAGATTTGAAACCAAAATACTTTAAAAACAAATCAAGATGCAAATGAAATATTTTGTAACTCAATATATGTATAATAAAAACAAGAGGTAATTACACTCCCCTCCTTTAAGGTGTTGGGAAATGACACTTTACCTTAAACCTTAAGGGGGGAAAATTCCCTTTTTGACATCCATTTGATCAAACTCTATTAAATTAATGTTAACAATGTTGGGTACTAACATTTAATTTGCTTAAGGGTAGGTTTCCAAAATTATCCCTTGTTTCAGAATTAAAATCCATTGATTTAAATTTTTAATTAAAGAGTATTTTAAAATTAGTATGACTTTCTCTTATTTCTTGAGGTTTTGAGCAGACTAACATTGTTCAGCCTTTCTATGTAGTAAGTTAGACAACGTTTGAAACAATAAAGGAAAATAGCATCTTGAGTTTTAGAAAATCGAGATCACTCGAGTTGTGAGTGTAAAAATGCCACATAGATCTCGAGTCTTTAAGAGTCGAGTTTTATGCAAAAAAAATTTTCAACTATAGTGGCGTTTTTAAGACTTATAGTGACGTTTTAAAGCTCTATAGCGGCGTTTTCCTGTAAAAATAAGTACCAGGTTTAGGGATCCTATAGTGGCGTTTTTAAGCCCTATAGTGACGTTTTAAAGCTCTATAGTGGCGTTTTTCTGCAATTTATGGAAATCGAGTCTTTAAAACTCGATTTTCACGTTCATTTTTTTCTCACTATAAACCCATCATCTTACAAATCGAGACTTAAAAACTCGAGTTTTATCTTAGAACTTGAGTTTTAGACACTTGAGATACTAGTTTTCAACATTGTTTTGAAACATAACAACTAACTAAATTTTTTAATATTTATTGTTATTTAGAAAAAAAATTCCTTATTTTTTAGTTTGTCATTGGGTTGTGGAGAGATTTGCCATTGCAAGTATTTTGGTGTTTGATAAACTTCATTATTATCAACAAATTCCGATATGTTTTTACCAATAATGGTTAAACTTTAATAAAGAAAATTTCATAGAAATTCAGAATATTTACTAATATAAACAGAAGGGGAGGAGTGTTATTTTCTTCAAATCTCAAGTGAGGGGAGTATAATTAGTTAATTACCCCTTAAAAAAATTTCATTAAGAAATTAAAAAGTTATGTACTTTAATTAGTTGAAATCATTAAAAAAATGAGAGTCATATTTACAGAATATGATTGTGTCACTTGTTATAATTGATCCTGTGGATTCTTCCAATAATGGTTCTATCATCTAACTAGTTATTTCCATTTTTTTACTAGCGGTTTTAATTGCTTTTCCATTTTATTATTATATTAAAATTTCATTTTGACAATTATTTATTTGGTGTAACACTAACCAATGGAAGGATTGATTTCTTCACTCAAGGAGTACGTTTTCATTCATAATATACCAATTAAATAAATTTTTTTTTATCTCTGTTTTTTTTTTTCCTTTTCTTTTTTTCTTGTTCTTATTGTTGTCCGTTATATAATTAACTCCACAATTGAGTACTATTCATGGATTATAAGAAAATTTCTACAAAATGTTTCAGAATAAAATTATATCGTGCATGCGTCACGCTAAATATCAAATACTAATTAGATAAAGCAACAAGCAATTTCTTCTCTAGTCAAGTAGGCTCAACCTGAAAACAAAGTAGATTTTTGTTTGGATGTGCAATGAAGTGCAGGACCTAGATTTCAGACTGAAGTTGCCTTTGGGACTATTCATTACTGTTTTTTTTTTTTTTTTTTTTTTTAAATTTACCTTTCTAGACTATGCTAGGGGTGCTATCTGTGATAATATCTTCCACATGTTGTTAAGGTTACAATGTGTTATTTGACAATTTTTTTTTGTCACGTGGATTCATTATTGACATTACTTTTATTATACACAAATCACACGTCATGTTGATAGTTGTGAAAAAAAAATTCTTACTAATTTTATTTTTAAGCATTTGATCCTCTGCTGGAAAGAAAAATATTTATATTGACTGGAAAAATACTTTTAAATGTATATCATTTATCATTATGTAATAGAATGTTGCAATAATCCATTCGCCACAAAAGCTGTAGTCTGTAGCCAATAGCCCAGAGTACAGCCTGCACACTGAAAGTAAGTTCTAAGTAGAGAAGGAAAAACACTTTATCCAATTACCATTTTTGTCCCAGATAAGCTCACCTGGAGCATGCCCAGGGGAGCCTTTAGCTACTACCATTTGTACTTAACAAAGGTTCGCGGAGGTGAACTCCATGACTCCAGAACACCTTCCTTCTCTCTCTCCATTCCAAACATAAGAGTTTTATCCTTAGGTTACCTTGCTTTTAATGACAGCGCCCTGGGGCATAATCAATAAGATAGTATCACAGTAGTTCTTTCATAATACTGTAAATTTTTTTAGCTGTCATCATTTGCTAATTTTCATTAACGATATCATATAGCAACTTGTTTTCTATGTCTATTTAGATGTTCATCATTGGTTAATTACAAATTTGGTACCAGCAGCAGCTAGGATATTGTTTCGAATGAACATCTAGTGGCAAACCAGTAGGAGATCATACCCAGATGGGAAAAAAAATGGTGAGATTATCAATCATTATTGATTATGGAAACTATCACCAGTAACACTGTACATCAATTAAGAGCTTTCCACCTCTTCCTTTTCTGGTGAGACAGACAGAGAAAAGTTGAAACAATATGGCATGGTTTTCTCTTAACAAGATGCTGAACTTTCTATTACAAGCTATATTGATGACTATATATAAGTATTTCATTTACCTATAGTACTAGTGGTTTTACCTGTCAAATGGTTAATCAGTCCTTGTGTTCAAACTCAAGCAATCAGCCTTCTTCCCCAAACTCCTCCATGAATCTCTCGTGCACCTCAAGATCAGCTTTACTTATAGTTGGCTTCTGTCTTGCAAGTACTTTATCAAAATCTGCTCTTGTGATTGGTGGTGGCTGGATCTGCAAGTCATACATTCCCAGAGCCAGTTACATTCAAGTCATTATATAAATTAAAAGAAGTGGATGAACGAGGCTAGAAAAGAAATACGACAAATTGACCTTCCTCCAAAGAATTGTGTAATTTTGATGGAAGAGAAAATCATCATTGAATGTGCATTAATAAAATTGAATGAGGCACATAAGATAGAGGCATGCACTTTTTAAATATCTGCCCCACCCCCATCCCCCCTTCCCTTTTCCACCTTTTTCTTCAATCCTACTTTCTGAAATTGACTAACTACATAAATTAAAGCATGGAATAAGTCATTAATAATTCTATTTGGTAAGTTATTGATACTTAGCACTAAATATGATTATAGTGCTAATTTTGGCAATGATTTCTGGTCTAGAGCTTTATGCAGTGTCCATTAATAATAATAATAATACTAATAAATAAAATAGTTCATACCCAATACTTACCTTTGAAGCAAGGCCTTGTGCATCAAGTTCCTGCAAGGTAACCTGAACAGCTCCTCGTTTAGTAGGTTCGCAAGGGACCCACATGTCACTAGAGTTCTTTTTGAAGAATTTCACATCAG
Organism: Quercus berberidifolia; assembly: GCA_028535905.1. NCBI lineage: Eukaryota > Viridiplantae > Streptophyta > Magnoliopsida > Fagales > Fagaceae > Quercus > Quercus berberidifolia. The sequence continues at coordinate 36,858,622 of JAPQVW010000003.1, read as the reverse complement.
GAGTTTGACAAATAGGTTCAAATAGAACGTCTTTAACCTATCAAAAGAGAGGAGGCAGCTACCAGTTTTCAGCCATATAATCACTCAAAAAGGGATACCAGAAACTAATGTAAACTGGACACTTACACAAACAGCAGCTATGTCTAAACCTGAAAATCCTTCTGTTTTGTGAGCTAAATTCTCAAATTCACTTTCAGTTAAGTTATGAGGAGTGTCTCCAAGATGGACCTGATTAAATAAAAAACCTATTGAGGATATTAAACAAATCTTAAGCTTCAAAAGAATCAATTACTCTGGCTCTACCAAAACCACAGTACCTTAAACATGTGCTGCCTTGCCTTCAAATCTGGGAGAGGGATGTAAATTCACTTATTGAAACGCCTACGGATGGCCTGTATTTAACTTTCCTTAGTCTCAACCCCAAAGCAATGAAGGTCATAAAACTCTTTTTAGGTATAACTTAGGTCCAATGGATTAGAGTTTTCTTACTTGATCCAAAGCATATGGAGTATTCGTGGCGGCAAGAACCAGAACTTTCTGATCATCGCTGCCTACACCCTGAAATGTGTTAAAGAAAATTTCCATTTGAAGATTAACAGTAGAAAAACCAAAGGCAACAATCACTGTTTAATGTAGTTAAGAACTAATGCCGTTTAAAGATAATAGTAGTAGGGAATAAGACAAAAGAGATGTGGGCTTAAGATGATGCACCAAGAATGCAATAACACAGAGTAGGAAGGGATCCATGTCTTTAATCCAGGCTCCAGACTCGGTGACACAGGACAACCAGAACAAAATTGAAATAACGAAAAAATAAAAGATATGACCTAAGAATCAGCACTTAGGCCTTGCTTGAAGTCAGCACCAAGAGGGGAAACCATTAGGAGTCAACACCTAGGATAGACCTGGAGTCAGCACCTAGGATAGACCTGGAGTTAGCACCAGACCAAAGTCTTCAAACGGCCATTGTTTTCATTCATCAAAATTCTCTCAAAACCTTTGTGCTTTACCTATTAACTTCAAATTGGCATACCTAACCTTTTTGTTATCTGCAAAATTTGCTTGCTCAAAGAATTGCTCCATCCCATTCATCCAGTTGACAAAATCTCGTGGATAAGTTTCATAACCATCAAAATACGGCGCTTTTAATACTACCATGATTTTCTAAAATAGTGCTTCAACAAATAGCTGATGTGATTCTCCTTATCAATGGCCAACTTATTGCACTACAGTCACGGACTTGGCTCCTCCAGCTAGTGGGTTTGTTTGCACAAAATGGGTTTGTGGATAACAACTTAAGGGCCCATATGTGCAATGGGCTGGCAGCAACAACACTTTACTTCTTTTCTTCCTTTTTTTTATTTATTTATTTTTGGTGCAAAATAATAATTAAGAACTACAGACACGGACTTAAAGAAACTCAAATGAAGGACTTTAAAAGAAACTCAAGTACAGATTTAAAACCACAGAAACTAAAAGAGATGAGATAATCGGCTCGGCGATGAATGGCAGTGCTAGTGGTCGACGACTGTGGCGGCGCAAGACTGGGAAGACTGCGGCGGAGTGGCAGCTGCCTATCTCGGGTCTTGCATCGGCGGTGGCTGACATCCTCAGCGGAGGTGGTCAGGGGCGAAGATGGTGTTGGCGGCAGTGGCTGATGGGCGGCGGCAGCTGAGGGTTGATTTGTGGGTCTCAGCTGGTGGCTAATGGCTTGCGTGGGTTCTTTTTTTTGTTTTTGTTTTTTTTTTTTTGTTTGTGGGTTGTGGTGGCTAGCTTTTCTGGCAGTTGGTGTGGTGCTTCAACGGTGGCCAAGATTGACATATGGGGTTTGTTGGTTGTTGGGTCAAAGGGCTTTGGTTGACGGGTAACCTTCGGGTGGCTTGATATGCGTGGGTATTGAGAGATGGTTTTCTGATGTGGTTTGGCAGAGATGTCGTGAAGGGATTTTGAAGGTGGGATGGTGGCTAGATTTCTGGTAGTGGAAAATATATGGTGAAAGCTTTTTTTTTTTGTCTGGTTCTGGATTGACTTGCGATGAAGTTTCAAACGGATCGGTGTTTGCTTTGATACCAAAATTGACGCAGATAACCAGAACAAAACTGAAATAATAGAAAAATAACATATATGACCTAGGAGAATGCTTGATAGTCAACTGAATGCCTTTGTAACAAAATTAACTACATCCCAAAACGGCCCATGCACCAATCTCTAAAGTCGAAGAACCAGCATTCTGTCCTTGTAACAAATTTAACACATATGATTGTAACTTTTTTTTCCCTTTTTCTGGGAGGTAGAGTGGAGACAAGGCTTGAACTCAAGACCACTTTTTGACAAAAAGGCTAAAACTATTAGAAAATTGTGAATTTAATCATTTAACCAATTTTGTTCATAGACAAAAGGAAAGGCCTAAGAATTTTAAGCTCCAAAAATCAAGTCTAAACGCTAACATAATGGTATTGGCAGGAAGCAAAATGCAGATACATATATAAATTATATGACTTCTACAATATTTCCCTAAAATAACAGACAGATAGCTTAGCAACTGAAACAATAACTGGACCACTTATGGAAAGTAAAAGAGAGAGAAAATGCAGGACAAACAGTTGTGATAGGGAAACTTTTAAATATTGCATATCACCTACTAAAGTGTAAGGATGACAGTTGTATTAGTATAAGTAGTATAAGATAAGCTTGTAACAAAGCTCTTATGCACTTCCAGTGAACACAAAATACCTGCATCTGTACAAGAAGTTCTGTTTTGATACGTCGGGATGCTTCACTCTCATTGCCTTCACCTTACTGGCCACATAAGGAATCAATTTCGTCAATGAAAGTAATGGAAAGAGCATTATCACGAGCCATTTGGAAAAGATTTGAGACTAGCTTTTCGCTTTCACCCATCCATTTTGAAACAAGGTCTGATGACGAAACACTGTGTATTGATAGCATCTAGCACTCGTCATGTGTTGGCAACATTCCACTCATATAATGACCAAAAAAAAAAAAAAAAAAAACTACATCCATGGGCATACAACAGGTAGTGTAAATCATACATGCATTTGGAAATTCAAATTCACTTGAATGACGTGACAATTACAATAAAAATCAAGTGAAGCAGTCTGCCCCAGCCATCTATGAAGTAGACGAAAAAAACTATATAAAATTTTTTTATTAAGAACTGCAACCATACTGAAACTCAAATATCTTAAATTAGGTATAAGCAAGAATTTTTGATCCATTAAATCCACATTTCATAATTTTTTTTTTCTGTCATCTCACTTACTAGACATCAGTATTCCGACTTGTTGCCTTCTAACAATATTCTTATGATACTATTTGACAAACAGGAGAAGTCACGGCTGACAGCACAATGAGGTAATTGGCATTGATTGCAAACTTCTTTGATGCCTTTCTACCAAGTCATTAAAAGACTGAGAAAAAGGAACAAGATATGAAGAGGGCAACCTCATATGCTTACATTCACTCTCCAAGGTATAAATTACACATTCTTGCGTGGTTTGTGTGCATCTTGCAAGTTTCAGTGGAGATCGCATCATGGTCGACTAACAAAGTTCTTCAAAATCTTCCATTCTAATATGCTCATTTGGAACAGAAGTTCAAATTTCCTGCTTTACAAATAAGCCTAACCAAGCCCCTTTTAACTATAATTCTCTAATGAAAGCATGGAAAGCAAAGATCATCACTAAGATATGGGCATTAGTGCACAAACGAAACTTATCAACAGAAAATGGATGAGAATAAGAATGACATGTTGACCATGCACAAATGAAACCTAACCAAGTTTGTAGGCTTCTTGCACTTTATTTTATTCATAAATAACATTTCTTGTCAAATTTCTTTGCAAGAGAAATGAAATCTCCGAGCTTGATACATTTCCTTCATAGTTCCCCCCACCCCCCCCCCCCCCCCCCAATAGAAGACCAAATGGAAAAATGGGAACTAGTAGAAATTCAACAATAAAATGGTTGATCAGCTGCTAGGGATAAAAGGTTGATATCCTCCTAGGAAGCAACAGTATTACAATACTTGCATGGTCATATTTCTAAGTAATATAGCAATCTCTCGTATAATCTAAACATTTAGACTAAGTTACCTAGAAAATTGATCATACTAGAACACAGAAGATGTACGGGAACACCTACCCCAGAACATGGAATGATGAGATTACACTTATTCTCAACACATATGTTGTTTCATTAGAAGTTACAATATGACAAGGCTGTCCTCAAGTTAAACCCTTACACTTTTTAGCCTAGTTCTCTCCAGAAAGTCTATCATGCATATAAGATTTTTGTATTACTTAAACTATCCTCTTTTAAAAAGAAAAGGGAGAAAAAAAGGAGGAAACTTTTGTATTGTGAAAATTTGCATATTAGAACAAAGGTGTACCACATTTTAGATTATCCTGGATTGCAGTGAGCAAGTGTAGTAGACTAGTAGTGTATTATGGTAATCTTTCATCAATAAGAAACCTAAATATCCAGCATCCTCTCAATACCATCAAAATTTAGTATCCAGACCTATAGTTTGGTAAACAAAAAAAGATATTGTGTCCTTCATAGCATTTGAATGAGCATATTGGAGTTTTCCTAAAATATTTCATAGTAATTAAGGTGAACTCATTTATTATCGTAAAATAAACTAATGACTACACCATTTAAAGGAATTGATTCATTTATCCAAAAGTAATCTAACATATTGGAAGGATATCATTTTCTTGGAAATCTAAAGGTTTCCAATTAACTAGTGCAAATCTTGCTACTCTCTTGTAAAGTGATCATGAATATTTTCCTGTCAAGGGCCATAAAACCAGGTACCTTTTCAGTTATTCTACTTCCAAACATTCATCGCTTGCATCTCAATGCATTGCACAATTTAAACCATGAAACTGATATTGTAAAATATTAGTAAAAAAATAAGCATAAGAGATCAAACGGTTCTTAGATATATATATAAAAAAAAGTTGTGCAGCAAAACTCAAAGAAGGAGATGAAGAACTAAGATTGATGATCACATGGATTTCAAATATACAACTCACAATTAAGTGTCATTGGCAACAAGTATAGCCTTAGTTCTAAAACCTGCTATTGTAGTTCAATAACTTGCCATCTATAGTTGTTTTATCTACTATTTTAGTCTAGTTACTTGCTATGTATTGGTCAAATTTTTACCTAAAGAAAGTTGAATCTACTTCTGTTGCCACTGCCTTTGCTAAATAGGACTTCCTCGTTCCAGGTGGACCATATAATAGAAAATCCCTCCACAGTTTTCTCTGCCCTGAAAAAGAGATCAAATGATTCTTTTATTATCAAGATGTACCATACGTGACATGATATTTATATTAGTGGCACCACGAGGAAATACTGCAGAAAATGGCCTGGAAGTAGATTGCCAGTTCATGAATCTTTCAGATTTAAGCATTAAGTGATAATGTCTCTTTGACTCTTCTTAGTGTAGACAGTTCAAATCCCACTGTTTATTAGGAATGGAAAATCAAGTTCTTGATGCAAATTATGTTTAGAAAGTCTTCAGCATCCATACATTGGCACGTATGACAAATAGTAAATGTGCCAAATAGCATTTTGCTTTTTATTAATACCAAATAGAATGTTTATCTTCCATTGCCATAAATTCTACTATCAAGCAGACAAATATAATCATTTTTTAATTCACAGCCAGGTGCAAGGGATAGTCTGAATCTGAGCTCATGGCTAAGTCGTGTGCCTCACATATTGAAACCAATGTAAACCCCTCAAACTTTAGAATGAAACTTGATATGCAAAAGGTTTTCAAATGGGTCTTAAAACTTATTATAGTTGATATTATTACTTGATATGTATCTTTACAATTGGAAGATACACCGTCCAAAATCTAAAAAATCAGTGAAGCAATGGCAACAATAACTCTTAAAATATCCTTTCTACCTTCTCTAAACTCAGCTGATTCTTTCATGTTCAGAATTAGGCAAATACTCTGGGCCATCAAAGGCCAATATTTGAGCCTTTTTGAATTCAACTGACAGAACATAAGCCCAATTAACTATAAGAATTTTGCTTTGGTGTTTGACAAGAGCTGTTTATTGTACAACTGTACTACAACATGTCTTCTCCATGCATATTTTCAGTTGTTTCTGGTGGGATTTTTTTGTACAGTTTCCATTGCAAAAGCAGAGTTTGAAAGTCAAAAATTATGAGTAATACAATTGGAGCATACAATCTCCACAACTGATAAATTTGTATTTATGGTACCAGTGGCATATTTTTGAATATTCATAAGTTATCAAGTGTCACCATAAACCAAATCAAGCTTATTCACATTGAAAGCATGCCAAGATTTAACAAGATAACTAAAAGCAAATAACCCAAAACTTAAAAATAATGATTGAGGAACTAACCAGTAAAAAATTGGGGAAACTTCACAGGTAGTATTACAGCCTCTTGCAATGCCTGTTTGGCACTCTCAAGCCCAGCTACGTCACTCCACTTCACGTTTGGTTTCTCCCTGATTATCACAGAATCAAGGCCAGCCCTAAGCTTTGCTTGCTCCGGATCCTCCGCATCTTTCCCCACTCCTCCCTTCGACTTTGTCTTTGGTTGGCTAGTAATTGTTGCATCACCACTGGGGGTAGGCCCACTTCCCCCATTATCGAGAATGGTCCTTATCTCCTCTACCCTCTTTAAATATTCCATACATTTCTGAGTAATCGCTTCCTTAATCTTCGGATTCTTCTCATACTTCAAATGGGTCCTAAAGTACTCTAATGCATTCATATTGAGCGGAAATGCTTTGCTATAATTTCCAGCATCAGCCTTCTGAATTTCCTGATTCACATACTCTATCGTGTGCTCCTTAAAATTTCTTTACATCTTTTACTTACAATAAATGCATAGAAATCAAAGCCACAAAAAAGAATACTCAAACTAATTTCATACCACCACTCCTCCTTCCCCCTAGAACCCAAAATCCAATACAAATTTCGACACTCCAATGATTTCTTTTTGGTAATGATACTATACACGGTCAAACTACTCTTTTGTCACAATTCTAAAACTTGAATTCTCAGATAAGCAACTTATCCACACCCTTAGAACTTGCAACCAAAAACCAATACTCAACAACACCTCAGATTTTCTATTAATATTTTTGATACTTCAAAATATAAACAAACCTGAAAGTAAAACAAAATAAACAATTCAACTTCAAATCAATCAAAAATAAAATAGCCCTGTACTCAAATTTCATTGCTTCATATATTTATGATAAGCCGTTTACAATCCCAGGTTTTTTTTTTTTTTTTTTTTTTTTTTTTTTTTTTTTTCCAAAGCAAATTTGCAATCAAACCCTGAAATCTGATTCAATAAGTACAGAAATGAAAAACCCATTTCTCAGAATTTGTTTCTATGATGATAGTGATACTGTTCAAGAAGCCATAACAAGTAAGCTTTACCGGACGGAATAGAAGATTCCGATAAATAGAAATTACAATTACAGACCTGAAATTCAAGCTTTACATTCTCTCTGGTGCTTTGCATTTTGATAATGAAAATGAAATTTCTGAAATAGAGAGGGAACCAAGCAATAGGTGCAATGCAAGTCCAGACTTCTTTCACTTTGAGACAAAGAGACTTTAATCGTAGATATTACACAACTTAGATCATAATTACGCTGTGGAAATGGCCAAAATGGCCAAAAACCACATTTTTTTGAAATTTTTAGCAACAAAACACAGCTTCCGAATTAAATGGGGATCAACCACTTTTTCTAGTACTCGTGCTCACCAAACTCAAGTACCCCATTTTTCTATTCCACCGTGGCACGATGACATGGCATCTGGGAATTAAATATTCCGCTTGGTACTCGAGCACCTGAAGCTTGAGTACTGTTTAGTGAGGTACCCAAGTCCACAAAGCTTGGGTATCAATCTGTATGGAACTTGGGTAGTAAAAAATTTTCCATACTGTACTCGAGCTTCATGAGCTCGAGTACTTTATGTAGTACCCGAGTCCACCAAACTCGGGTATTAATCTGTATGGCATCTAGGTAGAAATTTTTTTTCCATATAGTACTTGAGCTTCATGAGCTCGAGTACTTTTATGTAATACCCGAGTCCACCAAACTCGAGTATCAATCTGTAATCTGGCTGGCAGGTGAAAATTCCACTTGGTACAATTTGTAGTGGCCCTAGTTTTTTAGTGCAGTCATGCCCATTGCTCATCAACTGTCATAGCCCCAATTTCTGTAGTGCACTTAAAATCTTTACATCCATTTGATTTTTATGTCCATTTGCATGAAGTTCTCGCTTATTGCTGTACTGATTTTAAATCCATTTGATTTTTTAGTAAATATTTTTGTTTGTTTGATAAGTTGATTTTGGTAAATGAAGCCAGAACTTCATGCAAATGGACAAGAGTAGACATTGCCAAAACCCATGAAACAATGCACAAGGTTTTCCTCCATAACTAAAGATGGCTTATATTGAAACAATCAGCCACCATTTTAACAATTGCAGATTTGCAACAAATAATTTCAAAGTTGGTACAACTAACTTCAAATTAATACTAAAAGATATAAAAGTCATTTGTAGCAAAACTCTTTAATCCATCGATTGAACTTGGCGTGATACAATTATTTGTGAACAACATTACCAATTTGCAATCATTCATCACCCATGCTTTCCCATGCATTTCTAAAATTGGAGACCCCCACTTTCAACATGTAATCAGCTGCTACAACCTCTAGGTCCTCTAGCTGGTATTCATCTTCATCACCCATGCTTTCCCATGCATTTCTGAAATTAGAGACCCCCACTTTCAACATGTAATCAGCTGCTACAACCTCCAGGTCCTCTAGCTGGTATTCATCTTCAACACCATCATCCTCTGTCTCACCAGTGGTTGGATCAACCTAATAGTATTGCCAAATGCATAAGTTAATAAAACAACTATGATATGTTCATGATTGATATAAATTTTCCATATCCCATCCTTCATTTTGATCATGAAAACTTAAGAATTTATGCATGGAAACAACCTCAGGTACTACACAAGTTGTTGTTTTAACTAGACAAAGTAGGATACCGAGACTAAAGATCTACAACTATCAACAACAACTAGAAAATAAGCTTCTTGAGTCTTCACAAAGCAAAATTTATGAGATCGTTTTCTATGTTTTTGCCTAAATGAAATTAGCACATAAAGCCCATAAATTCTACAAGGAAAGAAAATAAAACCAATATGATGTTACTAGATAATAAATATTAGACTGAATTTTAGAGGCAGCAATAATATTTTTTAAAGCACCAAGAGAGGGAGAGAGATGCCAAGCATCTTCATGAGTCAAAGTCTTTACAAGCATCATTCCAATATGATTCACTTCCTGCTGAAGAGCCAATTTGACAGCAAGTGAAATGTGAAAAAAGAGAATAAAATGGATTGCATTAGTGAAGGATTGGAAATTCTAGACAAGCTACATTGAATTCAATTTGGAGCCGAATTAAATTCGACAACAGAATGACGAGAAATAATTTATGAATATATATAAGTTTTGGACAAAGACTAAAATTAAAGAAAAAACATAGGGTGTTTCAAACTTCAACACAAATATATTTCTCTCTATAGGAGTGTCAATTGTGTTAGTAGGTACTTGGGCAATTGAGGCAGAACCAAGTAAAGCCCAGAAAACAAAATAGAAATCCAAACTCATCAATTATCTATAAAATTCTCCAAAACGCTTATCATAATAGCAAGCAAAAACCAAAACCCCAATTGGATAATAAATAGTCTTGGCAAAATTTAAAGAAAAGAATATGCTTAATAATTCATTGAGAGAAAAAAAGATATCTCAATCACTCATGATATTTATTTATTTTCCTTCTAATACTCCAAATGGCAATGCTAATGACTTTTTGTATGCATCCTATAGGAAAAGTAGCTTATAGTATAAATGTCATATTTGGTCCTTAAATTTTTATCCAATTTTTCTTAAATTTTAAAAATACATAATTGAATGGCATATATCATGCATTTCGTTTCAAGTTGCATTTAAAAGGATGCAACAGTTCAAACTTAGCATATCTAGTCCGCGAGACCACCACTCGTCGATACCTTGTTCTGCTTAGGGTATGTTCTTCGGTTATGCTCCTCTTGGTCACATAGCTCGCATTGGACCTTCCTCCCCCCCTCCTTCCATGGTGTGGTGTGGTTCTTGGCCATTTCTTGCCCTCGTTCATCTCATTCCTGATTCGTGTTGAGACAGGGCGACCATTCTCTCGGATTATTTGGGGGTTAGGGAGGACCTTTCGAGTTTCTTTAGGATCCGGCCATGATAATCTATCTTTCAATGCAAGGAAAATGGGAGCATAGCTCCGGAACAGTGTGTCCACGCTATAGCATGGGTCAATGTACTGCTCTGCATCATGTCGATACCTAATACAAACTGCAATGACATGTGAACATGGTATCTTGCACGGTTTCCATTTTTGACATGTGCAAGTTCTTTGCATCAGATTAACTGCATGTATGTGATCCCCATGTCCAGCAGTCCTTGGATTATGCGTGTATCTACTTGATATGACTGTTGTTGCGTGCTCAATCTCATCACCCTGTGATTCTCCGCCTTCATCTTATTTCTCATGAAGATATCCAAGGCATATTTAGTCCATTTTTTCCTGAATTCAACTACTCTATGCTCTTATTGCGATGATCATCAAAGTAAGCACTCAGTTTGAACCATGTGTATTTCACCATTGCCGTAATAGGCAAGCTACCAGCACCCATTAAAACACCATTGAAGCACTTGGAGACATTTGTAGTTATCGCCCCAAAACGGTAACCCTTGTCAAAAGTTAAAGCCCATTTCTCTTTAGGCACATCCTTCAGATATTGATGCACATCTTGGTTGACATTCTCAATTAAATCGAAGGAGGCATTGAACTTTCGCTCCTGGGTAGCACCTGCTACCCTCCATACTAGATTCTTTAAAGTTTCATGATTCCATCTAGTGTTGACGTTACTACATAGATGACAAAGGTAGTAACGATGTTCTATCATAGGAGGCCACAAGGAAAAGTCTCGATTAGTGTCTCTAAAGATAGCTTGAATCCCAGGGTGTCTGTCAGATATGACACACAGGTGTCTCCGGTCGGTAACATACCTTCTTATGCAAGCTAAGAACAAACCCCAAGTCTCTGTGCTCTCACTCTCGACAACGGTGAAGGCTAGTGGATAAATCTTATTATTAGCATCCATCGCCATTGCAATCATCAATTTCCCTTTATATTTTCCATAGAGGTGGGTTGCATCAATGCTAATCACAGGCCTACACTTCTTGAACCCAACAATACATGGATGATACACCCAAAATATGGACTTGAATGTATAGGTTCCCAGTTCATAATTATCGTCCACTAGCAACTTATACTTTGTACCCAGACTTGCATCCTTAAGTCCTGCCAAAAAATGTGGCAACTCTGCATAAGACTGCTACAACGGCCTTTTTTTTGGCATCCCATACCTTGTATGTGAACCATAATGATTACGTTAGAAATGAATACAAGTTAAATAATTATAGTTGAAAAAAACAAATCAAGACTTATAAGGCTATAAGATAAAGATAATATTTCTTTCTCCTTATTCCTTTTTTTTCTTTTTTCTTTTTCAATTTCAATTTTCATAATATAAAGAATTCATGGGTTTTGGGAAAAAAAATATCATGCTTATACTTCACAGAAGACTGATGTCTCTACATTGTATTGAAAAAATAATGCAAGTTAAAGAATACCTTGTAGTGAGATACTACGTGTTTTAAGTCTGCCAAAGCAACGTGGCATAAGTTCTTTATCTTATACGCGGGGTCTTCTTGTATATAGCGCTCAAGTACATATGCTAGGAACGCTGAATCAATCATCCGACCATCATGAGCATTTTGAATTTTGTCGCACATGTGGGGGCCCTTGCATTTTGCAATCTTCTAGACATTGTCTCCCTTGCAACAAATCGCACGGACTGACCATGGACAGGGATCATCCTCGTAACTCACCATAAGCCTCTTTGAGTCTGAATGCTCAGCTTTGAAGCTAAAATTCTCTCGCACTGCGTACCAGGTCAACGCATGTCGCACCGCCAATTTAGTCACAAATACCATCCCTTTCATTGGCTGCTCCCCAGGCATCCAACTTGATACTTCCCCTTGTATAACCGGTGATGGATCAAACATATTATCCCAAGTGTTTTTAGTGAACCATTCCGGCGTAGGATCGGGACCAGGGCATGTGTCTCTATTCTCTTCTACAACCACATCTTCGATATGATCAACATCCTCATGTTCACCCATTGTATCTAGGAACTCCTCGAAGTCATCCCTTGCAACATCAATATGGGTTGCATCATCACCAAGTCCATGATCATCTTCATTTTTGAATGTGCCCCCATGCAGCTCATCATGAGATAAATGCTTTCCTTCATGCAATTCCTGAGGCCTTTCCTCCTCCTCAGTTGAGTTTACATGGGGAAATGTCTGCCACGGTTCACTGCCACACCCATCTCCTGTATTCTCTACACACCCTTGATAAGACTGTAATGGTATTGAGTCGATGTTCTTATCTATAGTTCCATCCAAAACAGTATGTTGTGAACCCTTTCCATCCTCTACTATGGCGGGCTCAATAGTGACATAGAGCTCCGAAGCAACAAATCCTTTCACCACCATTTGTCCAACAACTTCCCATATCATCTTCACTTCGGCACCACCCGATAACTGTAGTGAATTGTAGAAAATCTGGGTGCCTACAACTAGTTGAGGTGCTCGATACATGATAGAAATGTTATGCCTAGACTGGTCTAACCCCATCACCTTTAACATTCTTTGTTGCAAGTTCATAAGGCCTATCCCATGATTTACCCTAACACATTTTTGCTTTTGGTTCAAGCCTTGGTATGACAATCCATGCAACTCATGATAATACGTCTCTCCATCATAGTACACATAGAAAATGTGAAAATCCATCACCGACCTATTATTAACAATATTAAAAGCTGTCATAATCTATAAATAGTTACATACATTTGGCATATAAAAAAAACAATTTATATTCAAACTCAACCTCCTCCTCCTCAACTTTGTGTATAGACATAAATAATTGAATCGAAAATCATAATGTGCACTTAACCATATATATATTTTATACACATATAAAATAATAAAAGATCAACCATTTCGACTTTATTTTATTAAGCCAATTTCTTTGTTGAGTAATGAATTCATATTATTATGAACACCCTTATTACAATAAAAGTCAACAAAATATCATATTACCTCTATCTATCAACCTATGAGTTTTATACAATTAAGCCACATGCAGGGGCAGAGCCAAAGGGGGGTGAGTGGGTCACCTGCCCCCCCTGACTCCTCCTAAAAAGTCTATTTTATATATATATATATATATATATATATATATATATATATATATGCTTATGTAAAGTGAGTTAGCTTCTGGCATAGAATAGAAAAGCAAGGAAATAGTTTTCCTAAACAAACTGTACAAACATCACATGAAATAAATATGCAAATAACAAATCTTCCAATTGAGAAAGTTTAGAGACACAACAAAATCTCACCATATTTTCACAATACTCTTGTTTTTTGTTTAGATGAATCTTAAAATAAATTTTTTTTTTTTTAAAATTCTGACTAATGATGTACTAACACCTTAATTTATTGTAAAAATATTGTGAAATTTTGTGGTGTTACGAAAACAACTCCTCCCACTTTAATCAATCTGACACAATAAATGCCACCAAATTGAAATTGTTAAAGCTGATTACACTTTTGACCAATATTAACTCTTTTTATCTCCACATTGAGTTCACTACCTAAATTTACTTCTTTTCTCGTTTGAAGTTCTGCTCGTGGAGCTCTAATTACACATAATAATAATACTAATACTAATAATATATATTTATATATATATATATATATATATATATATATATCATTGTTTTTTAAATTGACAAAAAGGTTTTACATATATATATATATTTATCATTGAGTTCACTTACAATCATGTTTTACATATATATATATATATATATATATATCAACAGTTAATATTGCAAATCTCAATACATGAAACTCATGCACAAAAATCTCATATGAACACAATCTAAAAACTAAGCATTTAACTCACTATTGTAAAAATCTCATATCTAAAAACTAAGCATTATTACCTCTATGTACTGGTGACAACAGGGTTGGCCCAAAGGTTAAATGGACAGCACATTGGTGGATGGAGACACTGACACTAAGAGTAGACTTGCAGATGGTGACCCGACAGTAAAGTTTCTGCTTCCAGTTTCTAACTCGCACATGGACTTGGAATGAGAAAGTTTCTGACTCACAGACATAATTGGAAAGAGAGAGATACTGAAGAGAGCTTAAAGCTAAGGAGGGGTTTTTCTTAAAAGGTAATCAAGCTCAAAGAACTTGAGTACCATTCATTGTGCATTTACTACACTGGTTCGCATCAGTAAGTAGTTGTGCAATAAGTGTGGCACATGGTACTCGAGTTTGTAGGACTCGAGTACTGTGTTAGAAGTACCCAAGTCCAATAAACTTAAGTATGGCTGGGGTATAATGCAAAAGAGTGAAAATCGTCTATCTTCATACTCGAGTTTGTAGAACTCAAGTACTATAGAGGTACTTGAGTGCCTCAAACTCGAGTATGGCTTGGTTATCGACCACAATACATTCCACATTCCATGCAGATTAACCATGCAGATTGATACTTGTGCTTGTTGGACTCGAGTACTAAGTAGAGTATGGGTGGTAGGGAATTTTGAATAGTTTACTAAACTTTTGGATGGTGAATTACAGTAATAGAATTTTGAATATTATTTTTTACTAGTAACTTTGTGTGATTTCTTTCCTTGTTGGCAACATATTAGCCACCTATTAGGTGATTTTGACACTTAACCACACTCGAGTTTGAAGAACTCGAGTACTTAATGAATACCCGAGTCCACTAAACTCGAATATGGCTCGGGGTAATTTTCAAAAAGGGTCATTTTTTGCAGGCAGGTTGGTACCCGAGTCCACCAAACTTGGGTATGGCTCGGGGTAATTTTTTTAAAAAAAAGGGTCAGGCTAGTCGGGCTATTTTTTTTCAACAAAGCAATCAGGCAGATTGGTACCCGAGTTTGACAAACTTGGGTACTTCACAAAGTACTCGAGTTCTTAAAACTTGGGTACTAATTTGCCTGATTGCTTTTTTGCAAAAAAATAACCCGACCAATGCCTAACCCTTTTTTTTAAAAAAATTACCCCGAGCTACCCGAGTTTCGTGGACTATCACAAAGTACCCAAGTCCACCAAACTCGGGTATGGCTCGGGTATGTTAACTTCTTGTATGTTTCATGTATGTTTTAACATTACTCAGACTTATCGATTGGTTGGTATTTGTGAGTGTGTTCATGACATTCAAAATTTAAAATTTAAATCTCTTATCTCCCGTTGTAAATATCGAATTAAAAAAACAAAAACACAAACTAGAGCATCAATGTATCTATAAAACCATTTCATGGGAGCTTAGGATTTACGTTTAGAAAACATTTTGCTCAATAATTCAGTTTCCTTCCCATTCTAGCTGGCGCACTATCGTTTTCTTAAGTTTTTATAAAAGTTTGGCAATCCACCTTTCATCAAATCTCATAAGATTTATCTTGAAATAGAAATAAAATATCAAATATTTTACATTTCCTAAGAAACATTACTTGAATTATTATATAATGCAAAAAGAAGCAGCTGCAACAACCCCACCCAACATACACAACACACAAATACGAAAGCAAAAACATTTCCCCAAATGCACACGAGGATAACTTTCATCATCTTAATGCTTTCTGAAATTATGTCAAAACTTGAAATTATGTCAAAACTTGGATGAAATTAATGAAACCTCAGAAAATCACTCGCTGCTAAATAACTAAAAAATATTTCAAGTTTCCTCTAAATCAAAGTGAAAATGGATCAGAACTGTGTTGTCTTATCTTATTATCTAACTTATAGATTAAAGTCTTATCTCTCATTATCTGTATATTAAGATCCACTAAGTTCCAGAGAAGTACAATCCAAGTTTCAATAAAATAGATGTGGAACTATTGTGTAAACATTTATTACCAATCAGAAAAGAAATGCAAACTAAACTTCTTGCAAATTAACCCCTTTTCAAAAGAACAAAAAGGAGCTAGAAGAAAGAAAAGGGGAAAAAACTTGAAGTATTTGAATACAGTCAACGATCATGCTTAACTGAAAATTACAGTAACAACTTACAAAAACATGACATGGATTCTAAGAACTCCAATACACATAATTCATCAAAGAAACTCAAAAGGTGCTTCCTCCTGCCCATCTTTTGTAATCCGCTGCTTAAACAAACCATACTTGTATCCAAGTCCATAACCCTAGGCTGGGTAATTTAATGTTGCCAAAGAGTCCTAAAAACAGGAGGCAGGCCGCCCAAGACCCCCATTACCAAATGCAGCATTAGGCTCCTACAATTAGTCAACCAAAGAGAATTATCTGACATGACACAAACATAAAGATTCACTGGTTTTCATGAAAATGCTTTTACATAAATAATGACAGACAAGGTTAGACCCCATTAATTTTAATCTCGTAAAACAATAGTTGATATATAGTCCTGGTTTCCATATACATTAGAGTACTTAGGCACAGTAATTTTAGTGACTCGCTTTATTGTTTTACTTTGTAAGGTTGAATTTAATCAACCATATGTTGGTTTTATTCCGTGACAAATTTGCTTATAATACAGCACTTAGAAACCCTGTATTTAGGTGGGAATCATGTAAGGGTAGTGTGTGTGAGAGAGTGTGAAGAAATGCTCAAGACTGTGCAGTGAAGCAGGGACTCGCGGCTAGATCTCGCGGGAGTCTCGCGGCTTGGAAGCCGTCAAAAGTTGCACAAGCGCAGAGCATGTAGGGGAGCTGAACAGTCATGCCAGCTGGAGCACTACAGGATAAAAATCCAGACTGGCCATTCAGTTAGCTCGCGGCTTGAACTCGTGGCCCAGTCAAGTCGCGAGGTCAAGTTGCCAGCCAACCCTGTTTTGGAAAAACTGACTCTTCGCATTCCATTCTCACACCAGTATAAATACCCCCTCATTCCCACAAAATATGTGTGGCTATTCAAAAAGAAAAACCCTAAGAGAGGTTTCTTCAAAACACCCACCCAATTAGAGAGAGGTACTCATTCTTAGAGAGAAATATTTGTAGTCTCTTCTCATTCCCTCTCTCATTGTCATACAAATTGAGAGGAGATTTCTATCCAAACACTACCCACACCCATTTAGAGTGTTGAGTGTTTTTGGAGTTTTGGGAAGTATTGGAAGATGCCAAGAATGGCAGATGCTATGGATTATAGCAGAATCCGGTAAGTTAGAAAAGAAAAAGGTTCGGCTCAACCTCGTTGGAGCAAGAAGCTTGGAGGGCTTAGGTACATTGGGTAGATTAGGCTTGGAGGGTCTATTGCTGTTCATGTATCCCAACTACATTTTCTAGTGGATTACTTACCGCTTGGAGTACGGTAGAGAGGTTTTACGCCGAGGGCTTCAGTTTCCTTTTCGATAACACATCGTTGTATTGCCCTTGTGTTTGCATCTCTCTTCCCTTAATCTTTGCCTTTTATTTTCTACTGTGGATGTGATTTTAATTGGTTTAGATTGTTTACCAATTCTGTTTACAGCTTGTGTTCATTTTCCGCACACTTATTGTTTGTCATAAAGCTTGAATTGGTAATTTTGTTTTGGGGGGTCTAAACGTTCAAGGGTGTTTTATACACTATTTGAACTTTCATACTTCATTTAATTATGGCTGTGATTCACTTTAACTTTCAAATACCCATTTAATTTTGTTGCATATATTGGCTTTCCCTGACCCTGACAAATAAGTTGGTTAGAATCAAATTTAAAACAGAAAACAAAAGACAACAAAAGAAAAGTAAAGATAAGAGATTAGGCTTTTGAGACTCATTTATTTATTTTGTTATGTTTAGGGTGCTACTAATTTGAAGTCCATAAGCAATAAGGAGAAGTTTTTAAACATGTACTATTGTATCATTAATCACCAAGCCCACAAGCACAAAAAGTCTCCTCCACTTTTTTGACCTTTTCCAACCTGATCTTATCCTAAGACACTGAGACATGTCTATGGGCTCATTGGGGCCTTTGGTCCAGCAACATTATGTTCTAATTCCAAAACACTGATGTTAGAACTTAGAACCAAGTCTACTTACACAAGAAATTAGTAGTTTATAGTTGATTCCATAATAAGTGATGAGAAATCATAATTTACCATCTCAACAAATTATTAAGAAAGTTGTGAAATGTATCATTTTCTTTTTGGGTGGTTAATATGCAGCAAAAGAAAGTGACTTTATAATTAGGCATGAGATAATCTAAGCTGGCAAGGACAACAAAGATTAATTAGACCAATCTTTTCGGGACAACAAAGATTGATTAGTTCCTCTACAACATCAAGTCAAATGGTTTACTCAAGTCACTCAAAAAACAGATTTTAATAGGTTAAAACTTGAGTTCTGTATAAAGCCAGCTAAAACTTGTTCCATAGGATATATAAGAATTTTAAGAGCTCATAGTTCCACCACTTTGGTTTAGCAATAATTGTAATAGGTCTTTCCAAAGGAAATGATTAAGTTGAAGTAAATTCTGGATAAAGCAATGTCATGATTCTATACAATCAAGTACTCAACATATAGTGAGAATGCCAATTGATATATGATATCTTTAGCCAAGTGAGAAGAAATTACTTGCTGCAAACAAGACATTTGTGAACTCCAACAACGCGGGAGGGATCACATGATATAGTGAGGGATCACATTCCAAATCACACTACTGCTTCTACCAAACCTGCCTTGCCAACTAGCTAAAAGCTCCAGCAAAACCCTTGGCATAACCCACAAGACCCCAAACGAAATGAACACCATAATCCAAAGCTCTTGAGCAATGAGCATTAGACTCTAGGCAAAAAAAATCCAGGAACAATGCTACCTATTGGCAGCCTACTAGTTATTTAGGTATATACAATCTTGGGAAAAACATAGATCAATGGCGGACTTACCTTATATGCCCTGCTGCTGCTAGCTGAATCTTTACCGTTGAATATTCAGCACATCCATGGTTATGTAGTCAACAAAAGCAAAGCCCCGCTTATTGCTTGGATGCTTTGCATCCTGTGACCAAGAGTTTACTAAATTGAGTACAAGACACTTGTAACTGGCACAAAAGAACTAAACCACTGGCTGTGGTAAAACATAAATTTTTTAAAGGCACTGGGAATTCTGAAAATAAACAAAAATGAAATAAATGATCTCAACTATCAATAATAACTACCTTAAAGACATATAACTAGTTGATACTGACCTTAACAAGTTCCACAGCAGTAACTCCAGGACCAACTTCCATGACAACCTTCCTTAGATCCTGCTCTCCCCAGCTTCTAGGAACATTATCAATGAACAAACCGTGCTTTGCTTGAGAAGTTGAACATTTTATTATTATTTTTTCCCTGGAGAG
This sequence comes from Quercus berberidifolia, assembly GCA_028535905.1. Taxonomy (NCBI): domain Eukaryota; kingdom Viridiplantae; phylum Streptophyta; class Magnoliopsida; order Fagales; family Fagaceae; genus Quercus; species Quercus berberidifolia. Next base: position 36,838,998 of record JAPQVW010000003.1, on the reverse strand, counting down.
AGAGTTTCCATCACATCATTTATCAAAGTTGAGAGAACATTGCCAGAATCAAGTCTCTATTCTCGTCCAGGTACTGCACAAGTATAAGAGATCAAAATCTATAAATGAGTGAGCAAAAGAGAGTTCCTTGTTCAATATAAGGCAAAGTGAAAATTTCTACTAAGATATCATGCCATTCTTGGAATTTTTAAGTTGCAATAAATTGAACGTGCACCAAAACATTTCTGTCCAAACTTCTTTATGATCCAATTCTAAATGATCAAATTCTAAATGGTATGAGAAAATTTAGAAAATTTGAGCTTGTTATAGACAAAACCATTAATTAGATACCAGCAATAAGGAAAGAAACAGGTAGGGCAGTCTTCAAAACATGCTAATATATGAAAATCCACGATTAATGGATTAATAAGGAGGAAATTCTAGCTACATCTATGCTATACCCTAAAATGACTGGTTAAGTTACAATTGGAGTTTCTTGTAATCATTTATAAAGACATTGAGTGGAAAAAAGTGTACCACTATTCAACATATCTGGTGATTGCTGCTGCATTTCTGTCCTGTATAATCTCTGACTACCCAACAACAAAAAAAAAAAAAAAAAAAAAAACAAAAAAAAAAAAAAGCAAAACAAAACAACAAACCAACCCTAGACCTTGTTTACTTCAATGGAACTAAATCATGAACAAGATTTCACATTAATAGCAATTTTGAATTCAATTGCTGTAAAACTTCCGGAACTTCAGCTTCTTTCTTTGCTGCTGACTTCTTATTCTCCTCTGTATTCTTTATCATCTCAGTGGCATCTTCACCTGCCTTTTTTTTACAAACAAATTATGAAATTAAGTTCCATACCAGACGAACCCAAGAATTAATTACAAAAATTAAAATCCAATAAGAACAAAATATTCAGAAGTAATAGACTGCAATACTAACAAATTTTAAGTCAAACATCATTTGCCCACACAGAATTAATCCAGTTCAAATCCCAAATTCTAGGGCTCAACTCTTACATAGAATTCAACAAGACATACATGGTGCCAAGTCATTTGAATTTGAAATAAGTAATCATCAGTATTGTTGGTTTTTAGACCCCTTAAAAACATTATTGGATTAACCTAGGTAATTAGCCAAGTTGTTACTTAGTCCAATTTAACAAATCTAGGTTATCACAATCACAACAATCGTATCATGCATAGCAGCAGAAAGATAAATAACACAAATATATGATCACCCAGGAAACCAAACTGGTAAAAACCTGGGGAGGATTTAACCTAGCTATCCTCAAGGTAAACCCGAATCCACTATCTTGAAAGAATCAAAGTTCATACAATAAGACTTACAAGCCCCCACGCTCGACTTCTTATTGCTACCCACCAGTAGAACTTATTGATACGACCACGTGCAAGCTCTGAATCCACAGACTCCTTCTTTCTTGGATTCACCACCAGATACAAGCACACCTGCTTGTGTTTCTTTAAACTTCAATGGTAGCAACTGAATTGATCATCAAGGTGCAGATAATATCTCCTCCTTGAGAATCCTAAGTTTGTATAAAGGAAAGCTCCTCTAGATCTTACAAGAGATTTACACAAACAGCAATATGAGCAAAAATACAACTCTCTAGCAACCAAGACTTTAGAGAGGTTTGGGTACAAAACCCTTAAACCAAAAGAGGCACAAGAGGCACTCTAATCTCTCTCTCTCTTCAGTCTCAAAAACGTGGCTTAAGGTTTCCTTTATATAGTGGGAGAAGTATATCTGAAACTCTAATCCTTAATGGGCTTAAGCTGCTGTTTGGACCGACTTAAAATTCTGCAGATATGATTTTCGATTGATCGAGCCTATTCTTCGATTGATCGAACCAGGCAAAATATGAAGTCTTCTTCCTGCAGCTTGTATGTTCTTGAATCTTGACTTGAATCACCTTGAGCATTGTCTAATAAAACCTATAGACTCTAAGATCTATATCTAGACAAGTTTGTGTTCACGATTTGCCAATTGTTCTAAACATTTAGAACCTAACAAGTATATTTTACAAATCCATAGTTGCAACATTTGAAGACCATGCATTTTAAAAAGTTATAGGAACTTAATGGTGCAAGAATTAGACCTTTCCAAGCAATGCATTTTCTATAAACTCTAGAAATTTCTCCCAATTGTCAATCAAATTAAATCATTCCCGTTTTCTTCTTCTCACTGGTTCCTTGACTGGTCTCACCTTGCCTGAAAAGAACACAAGCAATTACTAATATGCAAATCATTTAACTATAAAGAGATATATATGTAATCGGTATTAAATCAAAGAATAGTACCATGTCCAGTCCCACAGTCAGGAGGATGTGTTCGTGTCCGTTGCGGCCTTCGCAGTCGATCCTCAATCTGTGAAGCCCCTGGTGGGGGGGTGGGTATCGAGACAGCACCAGGGGTGGGCATGAATCTCATCTCATCTTTACCACCACCATCTGCGGGAGCAATGTCGATAGTTAGTGGGGGAGACGTACGGGTGGTGGGCAACGGAGGTATAGTAGAGGATGTGGATAGGGACCGAGATGTGTTCCCATGGGCAAATGTATGGGATGGACCTGCATCATCGTGTGCCATGGAGTCCATGTCATAACCAATGTCCAAACACATTTCATCTGCTACCTGACTTACCTCCTCCATGGAGTGGTCATGCACAGGTATGTGACACCGACCAAATGTGGGCACGGGTGTGTGACGCTGACCAGATGTGGGATGCTGACTAGATGTGGGACCCTGACCAGATGTGGGACGCTAGCTCCATTGATGGCCTCCTTGCCCTTGACGTCCACCTGCTTGTCAACCACGCCCTACAGCCGGTTCACTTGTGATGCTCGCAGCGCGTGCATCATCCAAGGTCAACTGACCGAGCTCTTCAACAGATTGCAAGGCACTAATACAGTTGGTGTAGATCTCAGACCCTACTTCACACTTTGCCATAATCCTCAACTGTGATTCAACCTGTCACAAGTATACAAGAGTAGTGTTAGTAGATTGAACTAAACTATGCGAAGCGAGGTACATTTATAACAGAACAGTCTTTGTAAACTTACCAAAGTGTCCCAGTACAAGGTCTCTTTCGTAATATGGCAAACAATGCGGGGACAAAACCACACCATATACTCGTCATTGTAACTCATCTTCCCATAAAAGGGTGGTGCATCGGCAATTGTGGCATGCGTAGCCCATTTAGTAATATGCATGGCATCTACTTCAGCCTAATTTCTGTCCTGCTTGCCCTGGAGTGTTATCTTATGAAGTTTAGTTGAAGTATCGACATTGATCGGTATGCCTTGCTTCATCTTAAACTGTCGGAGAACACGTTTGGGGTGATGGACTTCAACCACCCAAAAATGTATGGGCGGCACGATAGACCTCCATATGTGTTGGCTTGCCGTACAATATGCGGGTAGGGAACCCAAATAATTTCTGTAAGGCTCCCAAACAATCTGTAATAATCCAACAAATGCAAACAACCATATTAACAATATAATTAGAAAAAATGTGTAATGAATGTGAATAATACATGGCAACAATGTTTAACTCTGAAATAAAAAATGTTTATTCATTCCAAAGTGAATTGTAAGACAACAACTACATGCCAAAGCGGTTCCCACTTGTAAGGCACGATACCTGATTTGGCCGTAGCGAAGCAAGCGACACACGATAGGAGTGTAGGACATGCATTGGATGTTCAGTTGTTATCTTAGCCCCTTTCCATCTAACAAACAATACAGACATAACCTTCATATTAGTTACTTACATAATTCCCATGCAAAAAAGATAATGCAGAAATGCAAAACGGTAACTATTTAAGATCCTACATACCTGATAGCAAGTGGACTTGGGGGCAGTGCTTGGTGAGGATGCCTCATCACAAGACATATGTATGGAAACCTTGCCTATGCCCACAACTGCACCAATAGCACAGCATCGCCAATATGCTTGGTTGTCTTCTCTGATGCCTTACAGAGGTGTCTATATAGCCAACTTAGTGCTGCACTACCCCAACTATATTTCTTTCCATTGCTAATTGGATTGAAGAATTGCAGATACATAATTAAGTGCCGTTCGCTAGACTTGTCCATAAACAGTATACCAGCCAACATCTCCAATATGTAAAATCGAGCATACTACTGCACAAGCTCCTCAGTGGCGTCATCTGGGGGAGGGTTGCTAAACCGTTCCTCGAGCCATTTGGCTTTTACCCTCGACCCTTCCATCACTGCAGTGTTCATATTCCTATCGAGATCTCTGTTTGGCGGCCTATGCCCTAGCAAGTCTCTACAGAGGTTGCCCCAATCCTCCATATGGGTAAATCCCACCACCGGCAAGCCATCTATAGGTATCCCCATTATAACCTCGATGTCTTGTAGCGTGATGGTCATCTCACCGTGGGGCAAGTGGAATGAGTGCGTCTCTGGCTGCCATCTCTCCACCAATGCCATGATCAAGCTATGGTCAATGTCTATATTTGGGACCCAAAGTAGCCCATCTAACCCCACATCTGTGATATAAGCAGCGATCCGTGGATCTAACCCACCTTCAAGCAAACCTTCAAGCAGACCTTTCTCTCTGTGACAAATTGTCAATACACTTGGCACTTCCTGCAAATAGAGCAACTTAGTATTAATAATAGCATTCACTAAGCACGTAATAATTACGCTTCAAACTTAAATGCCAAGAATCTTTCTACTACATATATTGACTACAATTTTGGACAAGTGTATACCTCACTTGCCAAAGGAGCATCCTAAAGCAAACTTGAACGATGCACATCCTATCTCGTCAAGACATCACGTATAGAGGGTCCCACTCAATGTGGGTCCATATCTGGCATAAATTAAAGGTAATTAATGGCCCATTAAGTGACTACTGGCCCATTAGGTCAAATGCAAAGCATAAACATTCTAATTCTCTTTTTAAGGAGCATGACAGATGAGGAAAATTCACATAATTGAGTTCCTACTTTTTCTTTAATAGATTTCTTTTATAAGCTTGAATTTCATTCAAGAGAGAGTGGTTGTATACCTTACAAGCAGATTCAATGAACTACTAGATGAATAAAAAAGTGTTATTTGTGTTATAGTTTATTGGAAAATTTAAAAGAAAGAGAATCGCATTAGGGTAAACAGAGTCATGGCATTACCGACATATACCCATAAATAAAACAACAACAAACAAAAAGGAAAGAAAAGAAGCCAATTCATGAACCTTAAAGAATATATATCGGTGATTGGAGCATATACAGCTAAATCGAAATTAACATAATGAGTATTAAATTGTCAAAAAAGCTAACAAATAAAACATTGCATGGAGTAAAAGGACTCATTTCAATAAAAGCATGAAACTCTCACATGACAAAGAGCTTCAAGCTAAGTTCTAGATTCTGAAATATAACACAAAAAACATTTTAAAATATTATATAGAATTTTGATTAGTAAAATGCCAAATTAATATTCACCAACCACATTCATTATATAATTATCTATTATGCTATAACTGATGCCTCAAATAGATAAGTTTCAAGCTTAATCAAGAATAAATCACCAAAAGATGCATTGGTGCCCAAAAATCTAAAAATGAATAAAAAATTATTGGATTGGAAGCATGAAACTCCAAATGAAGTGCAAGAAGACAAAATGATCCTACTATATTTTTTCTCTTAACTAATTAATCCCTCGAAACCAGCAAAGCCAGTGTAAGCAGAGCTAACCTCCCCTGATCAGTCCTAACTCGCAATATTTATAAGAGATATTCAAAGCAATCAAGTTCAACAAATCTACCACACAACTACCAATTGAACAAATAAAGAAAATAATTGAAAACCCCCTTCACAACCCCACCACCACCATTAAAACCATCCCTACCAGTTTGGTTCAACAAGGATCCCATCAACCACAAGAACAACTAAACTCACTTTAGTGTCAATAAAGTTTAGAATTTTTAATGTTAGTGGATATATCTATCACTATGTATTCTATGCAATTTATTTTCAAAAGAAAATGATAGGAGAGAAATAAAGAGAGAGAGTTTCACTAATGAATTTCAAAACAATGTGTAATTCTTATCTAATATAGAAGAAAAAAAAAACAAGGAGTTGTAATTTTTTTTTTTTTTTTTGAGAAACAGTTGTAATTGCTTTTAAGAAACAAACAAAGTTTCTATGATAGCCTCAAATTAGCATTTTAGGACATTTTTCATTGCAATAAACAACACTTATTATAGTAATTTCTACACGGTGAGCAAATAATATGTTGTTGTTGCACATGCCATAATGTTTGTTATCATCAACAATAACGTACACAAACTTATCAGCATGATTCACCAATAGCCCAATTACATTATCCACCCAAAAATAAAATAAAAGGCAAAATCAAAATCAAATTCAGCTATCCCCAAAAAATATAAAATCAAAACAGATAATTTAAACTCCAAGCAACCATATCAATTCCAGCTCTATTTGTAGGAAAAGTACTTCCAAAGTTGAAATAACCCAAATATATTAAGCTATAAGAATCTTGTTTCTCAGGCCCCAAAATAATTAAAAATAAGAAACACAATAGATACACAATATCAGCTATAAGAGTCTTACTTCTTTGCACTATAGAAACACAATATCAGCTCTGTGTTTTTTTTTTTTTTTTTTTCAATATTTCTAATTTTGAATCCATTAAAATTTCAAATGAAAGACGTAACCCTAAAACTAAAGAACTGACCTTAGTGTGAGACAGTGAGAGAGCTGAGTGAGAGGTCACCGCCGACGAGAGTCTTCTACCGCCGATGGAGTGAGAGTTTGGGGTTTGTATGTTTGGGTGTGAAGGAGAGTGAGAGTGAGAGTGTTCATAGTAAGAGAGCAGACTAAGAGGTCACTGACGAGAGTCTTCTGCCACCGATGGTGTGAGGGTTTGGGGTTTGTATGTTTAGGTGTAGGTGAGAGGGAGAGTGTGTTCTGGTAAGTGAGAGTGACAAATAAACCTAAATCTTGTGTGTTTTTAGTGCCGTGTAACCCAAGCCATACTCGAGCTTTGTGGCCTCGAGTACCTCCAGTACTCGAGCTTCACGTGCTCGAGTACCAAGCGAGAATATTTAATTCCCAGATGCCATGTCATCGTGCCACGGTGGAATAGAAAAATGGGGTATTCGAGTTTGGTGAGCTTGAGTACTAGAAAAAGTGGTAGATCCCCATTTAGTTTGGAAACAATGTTTTGTTGCTAAAAATTTCAAAAAAGGTGGTATTTGGCCATTTTGGCCTTGTAGAAATAGAATAGCCACCTCGGCTCTCAAGTCTTTTCACATTTTAATTACAAATGATTGGAAAAGTTTTAACCTTAAGTATTTTGGACTTAAGAAAAAAAATTAACTAATTTTAGTTACTAGATTCTTATAAATAAAATAAAAAACCATTTTAGTTACTTATGCCAAAGAAGAAAAAACCAATTCCTCAAAAACAAAACAAAACAAAACAAAAACAAAAACAAAAAAAAAAAAAAAAAAAAACAAAAAAAATGAAGAAAAAACCAAATATATATACTAATTACTATATAATTACTAATTATTACTATAAATATTTAGGTGAGAATAAATAAATTACTAATTATTATATAATTTCACACTTATCATATAGTGTACTATAGTTCTTATAATTGCACATCAAATATATATTTGTCGATTTTAGGCTTTTAGCCACAATTCATGCAATTTTTGGTTACTTTTAGTTAATTGTGACACTTAAGGGCCGTGAATTAAAATGATTGGAAAAGTTCATGGCATTAATTAAACTTTTTACAAATTGAAGATTTGTTTTTTAAAATTTAAAACAATATAATGTATTTATAAAGAATCAGAGTCTACAATGGAGAGGATAAAAGAAGCAATTTACCTCAAGCCAAATCGAGGGCTCCTTGTCTCTTAGCATATGTAACTACAGTCAAAGTTGTAAAGTTGAATTTATTCAACTATGTGTTGGCTTTATTCCGTGCCAAATTTGCTTGTAATTCAGCATTTAGAAACATTGTACTTAGGTGAGAATAATGTAAGGGTTGTGTGTGATAGAGTGTGAAGATTTGATCAAGAGTGTGTAACAAGAAGGTCACTCGCGACTGGAATTCGTGATTGACTCGCCAAAATGAAGCACACGTGTAAAGCATGCAGGAAGATGAAGAGTCAGGCTAGCTAAATCACTATAGGACAAAAAATACAATCTAGCCTAGTCTGGTAATTGGCGATTGGAACTCAAGACTCATCCCAATCGCAAGTGACTCTCTAATGCACCATGTTTTGCTGAAAAATGACTTTTCACATTCCATCTCATACTCTACTATAAATACTCTCATACCCATGAAATGTAGAGAGCTTTTAGAGAGAATTTTAAGAGAGAAACCTAGAGAAAAACAAGATTGATTCATCCACAATCTTATACACTTGATTCTCCAAATTCCTTTACTCTCACCCTCTCCATTGTCATACCTATGAGAGGATTATAAACCAAATCCTTACCTCACCAAATTCAGAATAGTGAGAAGGTTCTTGGTATTTGGGAAGCAGTTATTGATACTGTATTTTGTCCAACCTCAATTTGCATGCCGGACCCCTGAAAATATAAAAATCTCGTTTTCTTTCTACAGGGCCATAGGAACATCTAGAACGACGTGGCACAACCCGTTCAGGCATCGTAGCACCCGAGGTGCTTTTCTTCGCTAACATGACCAAAACGCCCCTGGTCAACCTTGGGTTTGACCAACTTTACAAAAAATTTTCACAGTTTTACATAAAATCGGAGCTTCTCAGAGATTTTTAACAACTTTAACCAAGTTTGACCCGAAGTCAACCTTAGGTGGGCCCAAAAACCCTAATTTTGATCCGGCTGCTAAAACGGGTTGAGACCAACGCCATTGTGAAGATTATCGCATTCTTGTTCCAACGACTATTCATGGGTCATAATCGGAGTTAGAATGGCCAAGATATCACAAAAACCGAGATGACGCATCGATCGATGCACCGCAAAGTTCCGAGAGCCATAACTTTTTGATTCGATTGTTGGATTTTCAAGTTCCACACCTTTTCAGAATTAGGAGGTTAAGACCTTTCCAAAAATGTCAAGTTCAACCCGATCAGAGAGAATTGAGGCTGAGGGCCTCCACCTCGTAATTCATGTCTGGGGCTATAAATAGCCCCAGGCGCCCCCTAGACCTAAGGAGACACATTTTTATGAAATTTCCCCCCTCTGCCCAGCTTCTCTCTACGTTTTTTCTCTCTTCCAAACACCTAAAAACACCCCCAAAAACATATCAAAACTTCTTGATTTTTCTCTCTTCACCAAGAACACAAGGTATTACTTTTGTACCCAATCTTCCTTTCCTTGGTCCTACACTTTGGATTTGGGGTTAAGGGATGTGGATGTAGCTTTTTAGCTATCATCCACACCCCTAACCTTCTAAATCTTTTTCTAGAATTTATTTTGCTATTTTTTCTTGAATAACATAATTTATTGCTTTCTTTAGCATGTTCCTTGCCTTATGTGTGTTTCTAGCTTAGTTTTCTTAGTTGTTATGTTTTATGCCATGTTTTGTGCTTAGATCTATGTTTCTACATGCTTATATGTTTAGATCTACATGCTTAGGGTTTTATGCCATGCTTTCTTTTGTTTCGTTCCTCTTTTTGCTTTATGTTGATGTTAGGGTTATGTGCTCACATGCTTGATATCGTGCCTATGGTTATGCTTTGCTCAGATCTATGTGTTCATGTGCTTTTCACCATGTTTTGTTCTTAGATCCGCATCTGTACATGCTTATATCCTTGGATTCACGTTCTTCCATGTTTTTGTGCTAGCTTTCACATGTTTATACATGTTGCAATGCTTATATGTCTAGATCTATGTTTCACATGCTTGCATGCTTGGATCTATGTTCTATATGCTTTATGCCATCTTCTGTGTGCTTGTATGCTCCATGCCATGTTTGTGTGCCTAGACCTAGGCTATGTTTGTCTTGCCATGTGCTATTGTAGCCCTTTTGTTGCTTTATCTTTCTTTCTTGTGTTTTGGCCTATTGGTTCGAACCCAATCTAGACCCTATGGTCTTTGTCATCGTCTGTATACCTTAGCCCATATCAAAGGGTTTGGATCATCCTATTCACATTTCTATGCTTGCTTGTTTCTTTGCTTAATCTCCATGTTAGCCTTTCTTGTTCTAGGCTTTGCCACGTTTGATACCCTTAGCGTGTTTGTGGTTGTGTGGTTACAACCGATGCCCATGAGGCCTTGTCTGGATGTAACCACTTTGGATGCATCGCCATGATGCAAGTTGCTTCATGCATACCTTGACCTTTTCCGCTCCGTGCAATGATATACTTACCATGCATGTTTATGCCACCCATTAGCTTTATATGTATCTTTACACGCTTGCTTACACGTCCATGCATGAGTCTTGCTTGCTAGTGTGTCGTCCATGCTCTAACACAATGGAGCTATGGACATCCGATCCAAACCTACATTTTTCCCTTGCAGACACCTCCTTTTGTTTGCTTTCTCACTTGTTTTCCCATTTGCTTGTTTGCTTGTTTCCTTCCTTCTTTGCTTGCCATGCCTATCATGCTTATCCGCTTTATGCCTTTTCATATGCTCTTGGCACTTTTTCCTTCCATTGCTTGTCTGCTAGTTTTCTTGTCTTCGCCTTTGCATGTACACACGTGGCACAAAGCTAGGGCACAGTCTCCCAGGTGCAAGCAAGAAGGGCACGGGAGCAAGCATGTCGATATGAGCCAAGCGACTGCAGTTAGTAGGTTTAGGGTTTAGCTTTTCCCCCTCGGTTATGTACTCTTTTAAACCGCTCTCTTCCTCCTCCCTTTCTCCTTTAGATGGTTTGTATTAGGTATATCATGCTTTGTACCATTCATCCTCATCTCTAGAGTATGGCAACCCCTGTTTACTTTATTGCACTTATAATTTGGGCCATGCTCTAGGGATGTAAGCATTTACATTCCTACTCTGTGTGCTAGCGTTATGCATGATGTATGTATATATATACTTATTCCCCCCTCCAGTGTGATTGTCACAGCCCATGTCATCTAAGGCAAGCGATGCCTAATGTTTACCACAAAAGTAAGGTGACTCGTTGTCGGATTTTCGTCGTGGAAATCTGGTACTTGGCTCGAATGCCTTAGGAAAGCATAGATTGGGACCACACCCTTTCAAAACCAAACCTCAAAGTCCCCATGCATGTAAAGCCCCGAAAGCCAATGCCAAAATCATGTTTTTACTGCCAATTTTCGAAAATTAAGATTTTATCAAAACAAAGGACTGTCCTTGGACAGGCGTTGTGGGGTGCCTAACACCTTCCCCACATGTAACCAAACTTCTGGACTTAAGAATCAAGATTTTTTGTCATCCATATTGGATTAGGAAAATTACTTTTTTTTCTTAACCTAGGATCGGTAATAAAATCAACTAGAAACAAGTGACCAATCACACCTTAGAAAAACCTAATGATTGGTGGTGAATCCACTTACCTTTGGTAAATCCCTTAAAATTTGGCCCAGATTCCTGTCATAATGCCAAAGGTAGACTTACCTTCCTCCATCGTGAGAGAGAGAGCACCCAAAGCTCCATGTGAACAACACAACCATACATTAAGAAGGACCCTTCAATGGGGCCCCGCGCATGTAGGAGCTGTCGCTACAGTGTGTGGTTGAATGAAGGCACGATGGCGGCAGTTTTTTTCCACTTAGTCCGATCGAGGCGGGGCATCGACAGACTAGCGACTCCACTGGGGATCGATGAGAGTTCAGCCTTTAGAGCTTTTGATAAAACTGTAATCTTTGGACATTGGCTTTCAAAAACACAGAAATTGGCATTGGCCTTTAGGACTTTCCTTTTAAAAAAGGCTTCTACTATATCCTAGTAGATCGTTTTCAAAAGAGCAAAAAATCTTTCTCCAAAAAATCATTTTTCCAAAGGGGAGGCTCTGAGGTATTTTCACATGGGCCTTTATTGCTTTCCTCACACGTTTTACCGCTTTCCTCACATGCTTTATAGCTTTCCTCCTATGTAAACATATGGTAGCAAAATAATTTCCGCTACACCTTTATCTTCTTTCCATATATATATATCTGATGTGCTTTGAAAAAGTCTTTCCCTTTCATTAAGGATTGCATGACATATACACCCTTTTTGAGCTAGACCCGGGCTCTGCATTGATGGCGTAGTCACATCTCTTTGGGGATTTCATCACCCTATCTACAAATGCCTAGACACACACATCGGCAGTGTTACCCATAGTTAGATTTGGGGCTAATGTTGTAGGCACTTTTGGGTCCATGGGTGGACAGGAGTTGCTGAAAAGGCCCCTTTGATCCTTCCTACCCCATAACTTCCAAGAAGGGAGGGGTATGGCAATCGAGTACCCTAGGACAGGAACCACCTACCAGTTAAGCCTTTGCATATAGTTGGCCTAGTTATATTAAACCCATGAGGACCAGATCAAGCCTAGAGCCCATTAGGACTAGGTGAAACCTAAAGAGTGAACATCCAAGCCTAAGAAATGATACCCTTCTAGGAATAGAGGTCAGGGGAAAATGTCTTGTAACAGGTGTGCCCTTTTTGCTTGCGCCAAAGAAATTCTGCTCTACTCTAGGTTCCTTCTATCCTATTTGCACGACATCCATGACTAAACCCCTAGGGAAAGCAACCCTGTTGCTTGTACATGTTAGATCACACCCTATCCCTAACGGTTCACAACCCTACAAGGGCACTTATGCATATACTAATTGGTTTCATCTCCTAATTGTGGAAAGATAAAATTTGTGGCAAGTAACCGAAACTCCGTTCAAAGGGGAGGTGTTGCCGGAAAACTATCAAGAATCCCAAGACATCATAAGTCCAAGATTTCTTCCAAGGAAGATCCAAAAAAGATGACTAGGAGACCAAGCTCCCCCAAGAGATACAAAGATCCAAGAGATCCATGTTGTCCAAATTGCTAAGGGATCCAAATCACCAAGATGTCAAAATGGCAAGAAGGTTCTAGACATCAAGAATCCAAGGGCTCCCCCAAGAGATCCAAAGGTCCAAGGGATTCATGCTGTCCAAGTCACCAAAAGATCCAAGTGTCCAAGAGTTTCCTCGAGAAGTCCACATTATCAGAAGCCAAGCTTTTCCTCGTAGTCGCATTTCTTGTATTGTAAAAGGCCCATTATTGGAGCCGATGAACCCAACATTGTAAAAGCAAATTTTGTACAAGCATGTAATCAAAGGATGAGTCCTTCCCACATTGTTAAGCATATCATGAAAGTTTCGATTACTTGCCAATCTTGTACATTAATCTGGGTAAGGCCAAGTCAAGAGCCAAGTGGAAACTCTAGCCGAAAAGCTACGTATCATAGAGGGCTCCAATGTCCATGGAAGCGTTGATCTAAATAGTCTGACCAACTTCCCTCAGGTCATTATGCCTCCCAAGTTCAAGGCGCTAGAGTTCGTTAAATATGATGGTACAGGAGACCCCTGATGCATTTGTGCATGTTCTATAGGAAGATGGCTCCCTATAGAGATAATCACCCTCTGCTTTGCCAAATTTTCCCTGATAGTTTGACCGAACCCGTAGCCATATGGTATGCAAAGTTGGAAAAAACCTCTAGCTAGAGGGAAATGGCCAACTCTTTCCTAGAATATTACCAGTTCAACATCGAGATAGCTCTTGACTGCATTGTTCTTTAGAGGATAGAAAAGAAGAGCGAGGAATCCTTCAAAGAATATGCTTAGAGGTGGCATGAAATAACTGCACAAGTGCAACCTCCCATGATGGAAAATGAAATGATCAAGTGGTTCATTGACAACCTTAAGCCTCCTTACTTTGAGAAGATGATTAGCACCTAAGTCAGTTATTTTGCTAGCCTCATCCCTATTGGGGAGCGCATTGAAGAGGGTATTAGGAGCAAGAAGATCATGGATGCCAAATCTTTGAGTTCCATGGTTGAACAACAAGTCAAGAAAATGACCGACTGCAGGACTAAGGAAGCTGATGTTCATATGGTTGACAATGCATCAGAAAGGCCTAGTGGTGTTGCTCCTACCTATGTAGCCCCAGCTACTAGACCTTATCAGTAACAGGTTTAACCTACTTAAGCACCTAACCGAGCCTTTAATCAGAGAGGGAGGCCCAACCTACCTTGTATCCTTAGGAGGGAAAACCAGAAGTTCACTCCTTTACCTATGCCCATGGTAGATCTTTATGCTTATCTACTGGAAAGGAAATTAATGCCTCTACTATTTCAGAGGCCCAAAGAAGGTCCTCTTCCATCGGGGTTCGATCCATCCAAGAAGTACGAACATCATTTTGGGGCCGAGGGGCATACTCTGGAAGAATGTTACTAATTGAGAGACTGTGTCCAGGACTTCATTCCCATGGAAGGCTATGCTTCGAGCCTTGGTCCAAGAAAGCCACCTTAATCTTAAAGGCACAAGAACCCCGGGATTTAATAGGGGAATCTGCTCATTCTACGACAGTGAAGATAGTTATGCCTTATTTGATTACCAAGCACTCTGAGCACAAGTGCAAAGTTTAACTGAACGCGGTATCGTCTGGATTGAAAGAGAAGTTGTGCGAAGAGGTGATTGTATGGCCGCCAGCTTGTGTCCTCTAACTGTCCAGTCAGAAGATAGTTACAATACTATATCAGTTGGGTCAAGGAAGGATTGGGACCGGTATTTATTGAAACGCCTGGGTTAGGTTGCTTCAACACCTTCCTCCTTAGCAGTCATTGAAGAGATCATAGAAACACCTATGGGTCCAGGGTCATCAGATTCAGGGAAGGGGCAAGTCCCACCTGCCATTGGAGGGTTCATGCCTCTAGTTCTTGCATTACCTGCGGTCATAAGGCCAGCTTCAGCGTCAACTCAGGAGGGAACCGCCATCGTTCCCACTATCCGAGATTTTGATCCTTCTATTCTGCCAAACCATGCCTCAGAAATCTCTACAGTATCTGGCTCGAAGGCCCTTGAAGCCATTCTACCAAGTTTGGTGGTCATTAATTCGAAGACATTTTCTATAGCACCCAATTTGCAGACTTAGGAGGGTGTTATCATTTGCATGCCAAAGCCATTTTCTTATAAAGATAGTTATCATGTCCCCTGGAAATATGATGTGTCCTTGATCTCCACTCGAACTGGAAAAGAGGAGGTTTGTTCCAATATCTCTTCAAGTCTATTTGGGCTCACTAGGAGTAGCCACTGTTATACTTCCGAAGAGTTGGAAAAGAGAAGGAAAGAGATTGGTAAGGGTACCGTCGAACCTGTCAGGAGTAGGATCACAACTGAAGAAGCCGAGGAGTTCTTAAAAGTTATTAGAAACTCAGAGTACAGTGTGATTTAGCAGCTAAACAAGTCCCCAGCTCAAATCACCATTTTAGCGCTATTGTTATCCTTTGACGTCCATCGCAAGGCTCTTTTGAAAGTCCTAAAAGAGACATGTGTACCTACAAGTGCTACAGAATCCGCCTTTAAGGGTATGGTCTTAATAGTGTTGGTCACCAACCAAATATCCTTTACAGATAATGAACTACCATCAAAAGGTAGAGACCACACTTTGCCCATGCACATTGTAGTGTGAGGATATGATCGCCGCCAGAGTACTGATTGACAATGGGTTAGCCCTGAATGTTTGCCCGATGTCCACTTTGGAGCGTTTGAATGTGGATACCTCTCTTATTCGCCCTACCACGATGATCATTAGAGCTTTTGATGACACTCGCAGGGAGGTGCAAGGCGAGATTGAGTTAGCCATTGGAGTTGGCCCTATGTTCTTCATGGTTAATTTCAAGTCATCAAGGTGGATTCCTTTTATAATATGCTCCTAAGGAGGCCTTGGCTACACGTCGCAGGTGCCATTGCTTCCACCTTTCATCGAAGACTCAAGTTCCCATCCGAGGATCTAATGGTCACTATTATGGCTGAAGAACCCCTGACTTTCTTCAAGGAGACTTTTGTCCCCTACATTGGTGCTAATGCCTTTCTGAAGGCGACTTTTCACAATTTTGAGCTAGTCTCCATGATTTCCAGAGTTTCAAAACTTGAGTCGGCATGGCCCTCTGCTACTTTAATGGCTGCCAAGGAGATGCTCAAATTTGGCTATCAGTTTGGCCAAGGCCTCGATGGCGTAGGACATGGGAAGGCTTCTTTGATCGAATTCCTAGACAACAAAGGAGGTTTTGGTCTAGGCTATGACCCTTTCGATGAAGAACTTTTTTAGGCTTCCAAAGGAAAGAAAAGGAAGTGCCTTGGCCAAGGAATGTCTATTCCCCACATCATGTGAGGAAGAATTAGATCTGGTTTGTCTTATCCACCTTTGCCCAGAAGAATTCTCAGTGAATGCCATCATACCCCAAGGGGATGATCTGACTGCTACTATTAAGCCCTATGTGCCAGGCAAGACAATAGGCCATTGGACTGCCTAGCCCTACTTTGTGGTTGCACCGACTAAGTAAGGAGTATTCCATTATCGTGTGGTTGGGTCCTCCAATTGCCCGAAAGAGTTGGAATAGCATATCTAGTTTGTTCTGCATGTTTATTTCCTATTCCCTACATTTCTTGTTTGCATTTTCCAGTTTATTTTCAACCAAGAAAAAAAAAAAAAAAAAAAGAGAAAAGAAAAGTGTTTCCCTTTTTTATCAATATCAAGCATGAACTTTTTCATCCCCCTACCTATAGTCCATTATTGAAATTATCCAACGTATTATTCAGGAAATCTTTGTATTTATCTATTTACTTGCTTCCTTATGAATATGTGTGTGCAAATTGTCTTATGTTTCCTTGTATATATTCCGTCCTATAGAATCTATTCTAATTCCCAAGTGGGTATATCGTCCTGTTGCTATAGCGAGGATATTAATGACATGAATGAGACAATAGAGTTGGAACATGATATTGAAGGATTGAAGGAAATTATGAGTTTGCCTTATGATATTTTCAAAGCTCTAAACAGAGAGAGTGAGTCCAAGCCCAAGATAGAAGAGACAGAAGTGGTTAACCTTGCTAACCAAGGCAAGAATGAAAAACCCATCAAAATTGGAGTAAACTTTCCTGAAGACATGAAGCTCGAGCTCATAGCGTTACTCAAAGAATTTAGAAAGATCTTTGCTTGGTCCTACCAAGACATGCTAGGGTTAGATATTGAGATTGTCGTGCATAGAATTCTAGTTAAACCTGAATGACCTCCAGTGCAACAAGCCCTTCGAAGGATGAAATCTAAGATCATTTTGAAGATTAAAGAAGAAATAGAAAAGCAATTGAAAGCTAGTTTCCTTACTGTGATAGCCTACTCAGATTGGGTTGCCAACATCGTTCCCGTGCCTAAGAAAGATGGGAAAGTACACATGTGCATTGATTACAAGGATCTGAAATGGGCTAACCCCAATGATAATTTCCCATTGCCATATATCAATACCTTGGTTGATAATACCGCTACCAATAGGTTCTTCTCCTTCATGGACAGATTCTTAGGCTATAATCAGATCAAAATGGCCAAAGAGGACAAAGCCCTGACAGCATTCACCACTCATTAGGGAACTTATGCATATGATGTCATGCCATTCAGCTTAAAGAACATCGGTGCTACTTATCAATGAGCCATGGTAACCTTGTTCCATTATATGATGCACAAAGAAATTGAAGTTTACGTAGATGACATGATTGCCAAATCCCACACAGCCAAATATCATTTGGTAGATTTGAGAAAACTGTTCAAGCACCTTGTCAAGTATTGATTAAGACTAAACCCTAACAAGCACGTCTTCGGAGCTAGTTCAGGGAAATTACTCAATTTCATAGTCAACCAAAGGGGAATCGACGTGGACCCAATGAAAGTCCAAGCCATCCGGGATATGCTAACACTGCAAACCAAGAAATAGATCCCTAACTTCTTAGGCAAAGTCAATTACATAGCTCACTTCATAGCGTAGTTGACTGCCACATGTGATTCGCTGATAGAATGGATAGATGAGTGCCAAGCGGCCTTTAACAAGATCAAGCAGTATTTATGGAACCCTCTAGTTCTGGTTCCCCCGACGTTGGGATATCCATTGATCCTCTACTTGGCGATACAAGAAACCTCCATAGGTTTCATGCTAGGCTAAGTGGCTGAGCCCAACTAGAAAGAAAGGGCGATTTACTGCTAAAGCAAGAAGTTCACCAGTTGCGAGATCAACTACATCGCCATTGAAAAGACATGTTGCACCCTAGCATAGGCATCACGCAAGTTGCGGCAATATATGCTCTACTTCACCACATGACTTATTTCCTACATAGATCCCATTAAGTACATCTTTGAAAAGCCAGCTCTTACAAGAGATCTTTCATTGGTAAATGCTGTCCTTTGAGTTCGACATTGTGTTCGTGACAAGAAAGGCCATCAAGGGCCAGACCATAGCCAATTACCTAGCGGACTAGCCGTAGAAAACGATCAAGAACTTTCGGAATCCCTCTTCCCTAGTGAGGATGTCATGGCACTAGAGTTAGAACCAAATAGCGTAGAACCGTGGCGTTGGAAACTTTATTTTGATGAAGCCGCCAATTCTACCAAAAATGGAGTGGGAGCAGTCTTAGTTTCCCCCAAGGGCCAACAAATCCCTATTTTAGTTAAGTTGAATTTCAGTTGCACCAACAACGTCACCAAATATGAAGCATACATAGTAGGCCTACAAGTGGCCCTAGAATTTGGAGCCTATGACTTGAGTGTCTTTGGAGATTCCCTGTTGATCATCTCCCAAATTGAAGGAAAATGGCCGGCCCGAGACGCCAAGTTGATTCCATATCAACCGCATGATTTTGAAGTTCTGAAACATCACATTTGCCTATTTGCCCTAAGCACACAACCAGTTTGCAGACGCCCTGGCTAGCATGGTCAAGTTATCAGAAGGAGATGATATGCAGCAATTGTGCATAGATGTCCATGGTGTCCTAGCCTATTGCATGAACATCGAAGAATGCATGAATGTTGAAGTCGAAGCAGGTAGAAAGCCATGGTACCATGATATCAAGGCTTATATCAAGGATAGTGAATACCCACTCGGTGCAATAGACAATGAAAAGAAGTTCATCCAGCGCATGGCCTGCAAATTTTTCCTGAGTGGTGAAGTCCTCTATAAAAGGAACCATGATTCCACCTTGCTTCGATGTGTAGATGTCACTAAGGCTAATCACTTGATGGAAAATATGCATGAGGGCTTACCTGGAGCTCATGCCAGTGGACCCCTGTTGGCCCTTAAGATTATGAGAGTTGGTTATTACTAGCACACCATGGAAAATGATTGCATCAAACATGGGAGGACATGCCATCATCGCCAAGCCTATCAAGATATGAAGAATGCTCTTCCTCAGCCATTGCACTCTTTAGTAACGCCATGGCCCTTCTTAGCCTAGGGTATAGATGTCATTGGACCCGTGATTTCGAAAGCTCCAAATGGTCACGAGTATATCTTGGTAGCCATTGATTATTTCATAAAGTGGGTGGAAATCGCTTTGTACAAAAGCGTCACTCAAGCAATGGTAGCCCGTTTCCTGAAACACGACATTATTTGCTGCTACGGCATGCTTGGAAAGCTCATCATAGATAATGGGACAAGCCTAAATGGGAAAATGATCTAGTAACACTACCAACAGCTCAAGATCGAGCACAAAAATTCAGTTCCCCATCGCCCTCAGATGAATGGCATATTGGAAGCTACTAATAGGAATATAAAGAAAATCTTGGTGAAGATGATAGATACATACAAGGACTGGCACGAGTACTTGCCCTTTGCTTTGTGCGCATATCGTACTTCTATTCGTTCTTCCACAGGTGCGACCTTGTATTCATTGGTATATGGCATGGAGGCTGTCTTCCCAGTACAGGTAGAGATCTCATCCCTTAGGATTTTATCTCAGACAGAGCTATCAGAAGCTGAATGGGCCCGTTCCCGATTTGAACAACTAAACATGATAAGATGAGAAGCGTATGACCACAATGTGCCATGGATAGTTATACCAACGCCACGCCGAGCAAGCATTCAAAAAGAAAGTTAGACCCAGAGGCTTTGAAGAATGTGATCTAGTCTTGAAGAAGTGCAACCACGCCATGCCTGATCACAGAGGAAATTTTGCCCCAACCTACGAGGGCCCATATGTGGTAAAAAATGCCTTTTCTGGAGGAGCCTTGATTCTAGCCGACATGGATAGGCATGCCTTCAGTATGCTCACCAACTTTGATGCCGTTATATGGTACTTCACATGAAGGAGCCTCACAGTGCACCACATTTATATTTTTATGTCAAAAGAGAGAGAGAGAGAAAAAAAAAAAAAGAACAAAAAACAAAAAATGTAAAAAGGTAGATCAAAAACTCGAAAGGGTGGTCTACGCAAAAGGAGAGCCAAAAGAAAGAATGCGTGAGAAAATGCAAAAGGTAGATTTAAAACCCAAAAGTGTGGTCTAGGCAAAAATTAAGGCAATCAAAAGTCAGTTGGACTACGTGATGATCTGATGCTTCCTCGCGGAGGTACATAGGTAGCGATCTTGGTTCGGTCACATCTTAAAAGAAAAATCAGTCAATTGCACCTACTTGAATCTACGCTCGAGATCAGAAGATTGAAGAGATCCAACACCCAAGTCAACATATGAAGACGCCCCCAAGGTTGCTCTCTGTCTACAATACTGCCACGACCCAGTGGTCTGCTTAAAATGTTCTGGTTTATGCCAATGGGAAATGTACCTCAATGGGAAAAGGAAAAGATTCGTCTCGAAAAGGATGTATCCTTGGAAAAATAAGATATTGATATGCATGGATTTTACATTTGTCACTTATTTGTATAATCTCGCATTTTCAAAGCATTTGCTTGCATATTCATTAATATGCCTGTATTGTGCCATTCTGTTTCTTTCATACATTCTGGTATCAAAACATGAAATCTCATCTCATATATATCCTTTGAATATCCTCATAAACATCTCTCTCCACCATCTCTCAATTTCTAAGCATGCCTAATAGACTAGACTATGCTTTAAAGAACTCAAAACAAAAGGCAAAAGGCTTTACTCAATTGCCCAGCAATTTATGAAGGACCTTTCCCTACATGGTGGAATACTAACTACATAGCTTATGTGTAGAAATAAGATACGATTGATTGGTCTATGTGCCTCTCTTATTACTTTTTTGTATCCCCCTGTTCCTCGGATACAATTTGATCCTTCTACGGCCAAATCTCAATTTGTGGAAAGCCTTCAATGGCTTCCTTATGAAAACATCCATTTTTATTTGGGTAAAATCGCTTAGCCGTTAATGAATTAATTAAGTAGTAATAAGGCATCGGTCCGGAGTTGCGTCAGCTGTAGATATAGACTAGGCTAAGGGACGGACTTCATCTCTTCTATTCTCTTTACTTACACCTTAAACTTCCGCTAAGTCTAACGAGGCTCAGGTGTGGAGCCTTCCACTGTGGGACATGCCGTTCCACTCGTGCCCCTTTCCTAAGGGTCACTTCCTTCCACTACTTTGAAGTAGCCAAGAGGGAAGTCTCGACATTCCATTTCAATCATTCAAAAGCAAAAGGAAAGACGCAGGATAGACGCAACAGGAAGTACTGAGACTTTTACCTAGGAGCCGAAACTAAACAACCAGGTAAGGAAGGGAAAGGAGAGCCGAAGATATCTTTTTTAAAAGGTTTGAACGGCCCGATTGAGGTCCAGTCCAAGTGTAAAGAAGATAGAAGTAAGGACTCAAAGCAATAAACTGTCCAGAGGGAAGATAAATGGGACCATAATGTCCTAGACCATCTAAGGAAGATACCGTTGCTGAAGATCAGAGATGTCTACACCTCCAGATAAAAGCTTTGAAACAAAGGTTGGAATGGATGGTTTCGAATTCTTTCCTTTCTACCCAAAAGATGGAATAAATAGGTAGGATGCCCAGCCCTGGTTCCTAAGATTATGCTTTTGATGCAAGCCCTTACCTTGTGTAAATTCCCTCCCTTTCAGAAGGAACGGATGGAGAGATAGAAACCTCGTTAACTCGGTTTCAAACAGAAAAGAGTGCTAGCAGATCAAACATGGCCCAGACGATCGGACATGACCAGACACAGCCTCCTAAAACCAGTAAGGAGGATCGGGTCATCTTTATGCATGAGTGCGAAGCAGTCTAGCTACGTCAAAGCCCAGGTCAATGGCTACCTTTTTAAGTCTATCATGTGAGTATTGAAGACAGACCAACTCTCTCCATCATGGGATCAGAAGTAGAGCTCTGCCTCTCAGTCTCTAGCAAAGTCTGCAAGGTGCCCACCTCTGTAGTAGCGACTCTCAGGGCCTTTTCTCTCTTGGCCAGCTTAGTCTAAAGGTGACGGAAAGCCCATTATGGCTCGTTAGGCTCATCGCCCTCTTGCCTGTACTCTATGCTCAAAGTGGAGTGAATATAGGATCTTGCCTGTAATAGCTCCAATGCTAAATCATCAGCTTGGCTGCTAGCCGCGGCCCTGCCAACTTCCAATGCGGCTCTCTCCTCATCCCAAGTGTGATCCAGAGTGGCAAATCTCTGAGTAAGAGCCGCTAGCTCATCCTCCAAACCTGCGACCCGGGATCTCAATTGGACACACTCTGCCTCTGTGCTTGGAAGGGCTGGCCCCCATCGATCGAGCTTTGATCGAAGAGCAGCAAGCTCATGCTCTTGCACGCTGCTCATCTCCTTGATGTCCTCCATAAGTGTATTAGCTAGCTTTCTACAGCAATCTTTGTCCCTGACAGCCTCTCTTAAGCACTCCCTTAGGTCTGTAAGGGCCTTCTCAACTCTTATCTCGAACTCTAGAGTATAATCTCTTAAAATATCATCTGGGAGTGGCATATCAGTTGAAACCAGCAATGACAAATCAAGCACAAAGACAGGATCCCTCGTATCTCGCCATACCCTAAACTTAGCGGAGAACCACTCTTGGTCGTCCCTAGAACAGAGGGGGAAGTCTATACTCGACCTGTGTGCCTCCCAAAACTCTAAGGCATGCCTTACAACTGCCATGTTGATGTCCACCAACCCATACTCGCAAGTGACAGTAGAAAGATCTCTGAGTTGGGGGATATGCTGAATACCCTTAAACTGTCTCATGGCCATGCTTGGGAAATACCCCGTGTATCCTAGATGCCCACCAAGGGAATACCGAGGAAACCAACACAATAGGTCTATCCCTGCCATTTGGTAATACCCCACTTGACTCTCTAGGTTTAGTCAGTGGGACTTAGGTTGCACAGATATCTCAGCCAACCATTAGTATCACCAGAGAAGGGAAGATCGAAAGCCACAGTAGCCCGGATCCTATTCCTATCCACAAAGCCCATCGGCTGATCCCTAGCAATGACACTCAAATGGCTACAGAACCATAGCTGTAACATATGGATGCAGCAGCCTAGTCTACCCCTCCCAATATCTTGACACAAGGACAAAGACTTAATGGTCTCAGAAAGTAAAGCAGGAATGAAAGAAAAGCCATGAGGTAGAACACTCATCAGAGGAAAAATGGAAAAACTGATAGCTCCTAATGGTGAAAGGAATAGTATTGTGCCGAAGAAGGCAACTAGGATGGCCTGACACTGATAGGATGACCATTGCTCCTCCAAATCCACAAAATCATTGTGGTAGCCAACCGGGCACTCTGATAATTGGAACCGATCATGTAGGAACTCAAAGGACCCACTCCCTCCTACTTCGCTACCATGCCAGGTCAGCACTCCATAATGGGCCTCTTGAAGCCCATCAGATTAGCAAGCCGCTTGCGGTAGCTTATCCACACAAGTGGAACGAAAACAGTGCTCAGAGGAGTAGAAAGAGAGAGGAAGCAATCATATTCCTCCAAAGTGGGCACCAAATCCACATCTCTAATAGTGACGCACCTCAATGCAAGATCCCAATAGGAAGTGATGACCTCTAGCAAGTGCCAATCAAATGTAGTGTGAAGCAGAGCAATGGCGTTTTTAAGAAGTTGCTAAAGGAGTGCTCAGTCACCGCAAGAAAAAGTGCCCCACCATCTCTTGAGCTTCTTCTCATGGTATTCCTCTCTCTTAAGTTCAACAATAGCAAGGCTATGAATGCTATCTTTAACGCTATTTCAATGGAGGAATTTAAGAGAATCTCTAATGTTGAGATTGCTCATACTGCTTGGAATATCCTCTAGACTGTGCATGAAGGCACAAAGGCTGTCACAATCAATAAATTGTAGCAATTGACTTCTAAATTTGAAAGCATTAGGATGTCTGATGATAAATCTTTTGATAAATTCTATGCTAAATTGAATGATATTATTAACTCTGCTCTTAACTTGGGGTGAAATCTATGATCAACCAAAAATTGTTAGAAAGATTCTTAGATCTTTAACTAAAGACTTTAGATCTAAGGTGACTGTCATTACTGAAAGCAAGGATGTGGACTCCATCACTGTTGATGAACTTGTAGGATCTCTTCAATCTTATGAGTTGGTGTAAGGTTGAATTTAATCAACCATTTTATTGGCTTTATTCCGTGCCAAATTTGCTTGTATTTCAGCATTTAGTAACCCTGTATTTAGGTGGGTTTGTTGTAAGGGTAGTGAGTGAGATAGAGTGTTGATTGCTCAAGAGTGTGCAAGAAAACAAAGACTCGCGGCTTGATCTCGTGGGTGACTCGTGGCTGCAAGCCGCCAGACACAGCACACATGACAAGTGTGCCAGAAGGTGAACAGTCATGCTAGCTGGAGCACTATAGGACAAAACAGTACAACTGGCCATACGGTTATCTCGCGACTGGATCTCGCGACTCAGCCAAGTCACGAGGCCAAGCCGCGAGCCACCCCTGTTTTGTAAAACCTGACGTTTCACATTCTCCCCTCACCTCAATATAAATACCCTTTATACCCACAAACGAAAGAGAGTTTCCAGAGAGAATTTTGAGAAAGAAACCCTAAAGAAAAATAAGATTGATTCACCTACAATCTATATATTAGAGTCTCTTCAAATTCCTCAACTCTTTTCCTCTCTATTGCCAAATCCTTGAGAGGCATTTTACTAAAATCTTGTTCTCACCATATTCATCACTGTGAGAGGGCTGTTTGGTTTTCTGGGAAGCAGTTAGGAAGGAACCAATCTACATTGGTTGATGCTACGATCTAGTAGCGGAATCCAGGAAGCTAGAAAAGAAAAAGGTTCGGCGCAACCTCGTTGGAACAAGAAGCTTGGAGGGCTTAGGTACACTGGGTAGATTAGGCTTGAAAGGTCTATTGCTGTCCATATATCCCAACTATATTTTCTAGTGCATTGTTTACCGCTTGGAGGGCGGCGGAGACATTTTACGCCGAGGGCTTCGGTTTCCTCTTCGATAACACATCGCGTGTTGTCTTTGTGTTTGCATCTTCCTTCCCTTTTATCTTTGTCTTTTGTTATCTGCTGTGGGTTGTGATTTTAATTTGGCTTAGATTGTTTTTCCAATTCTATATTACAGGTTATGTTGATTTTCCGCACACTAGTTGTTTGACATAAAGCTTGAATTGGTTAATTTGTAAATTGGGGGTCTAAACGTTCAAGGGTGTTTATACACATATTTGAACTTTCAATTGGTATCAGAGCGGGTGCACTTGTTGTGGTTTTATTACCTAAGTGCAATCTTAGACCCTTGTGTTGTGGTAGCTGTTATGGAAAATACCATGCTGAATTGTAGTATAAGTATTTGTGAAAATGACTCTATGCATATGTTTGAAGGGTGTCTTATCAATGAACTTGCAGAGTTGTTAAAAACTAAGAAACATGCTAGGATATTTGTTCACATGCTGGAATATTTTGAAAATCAGAATCATGTCTTACACAGTAGCATATCTGAATCTAAATCATTGATTAAGAAATATAAAAGAAAGAATAGAATGTTGTGTGAGATGATTGAGAGTCTGAAAATGAAAGGTCAATCTAACAAAAGCATGAAAACTGATGATGAGTTTTTGTTTGAAGGTCAAGAATGCTTGTCTCATGTGAGCTTATTTGTGCATACCTCATTGAAGGTGTTTAATGCATGCTTTTGGTATCTTGACAGCGGTTGTTCTTACCATATGATAGGGGATAAGTCACTATTTAAGACACTCAAAGAAAAGGTTGGTGACTATGTGCTCAAGTCCTAGGCAAAGGGACAATCGAGATACCTGGATTACCGTTGTTGAAAGATGTGTTATACATAAAAGGGCTGAAGGCAAATCTGCTAAGCATCACTCAAATTTGTGATGATGATTTCCTGGTACAATTCTTTAAGACGAGATGTTTATCATCAATGAAGAAGGGATTTAGGTCTTGGAGGGAAATCAGACTACAGACAACTGTTATGGAGTAGTTCCCACGGCACCCATTTTGTGTAGGAGTGCTCATGTTGATATGTTGGAACTTTGGCATCACAGATTTAGGCATGCTAATTTCAAACAAGTAGCTAAAGTGTCCAAACTTGAAGCAATTGAGGGACTTCCTAAGTTTGGAAAGGTGAAGAAGACCGTTTGTGGTGCATGCCAAATGGGAAAGCAAACAAAGGCAAGTCATCACAAGGTGAATGTGATTGCTGCTTCTTGGTGTTTGGAGTTACTTCATATTGATCTAATAGGGCCTTCTAGAACTGAAAGTCTAAGAGGAAAGAGATACATTATGGTCATTGTGGATGATTACTCAAGATACACTTGGGTTGAATTTCTTAGAGAAAAATCAGAAGCTTGTGAGAGGTTGGAAATTCTGTGCAAGAAACTACAAAACGAGAGAGAGGTCCCTATTGCCAAAATAAGAAGTGATCATGGGAGGGAATTTGAGAATGCAAGATTCAAGTCTTTTTGTGAAAAGAATGGAATCAAAAGGGAATTTTCAGCCCCCAAAACTCCACAACGAAATAGAGTGGTAGAGAGAAAAAATTGGGTGATTCAGGAAATGGCAAGAGTCATGTTGCTTAACAAGAAAATACCTCAAAAGTTTTGGGGAGAAGCTGTCAACACCTCGTGTCACATTGGCAATAGAATATTTTTCTGAGTAGGAACAAAGAAGACCGCCTATGAGATTTGGAATGGAAAGAAGCCCAGAGTGAAGTATTTCTGGGTGTTTGGAAGCAAATGTTATATCCTAAATGATCGAGAGAATCTTGGGAAGTTTGATGCAAGAAGTGATGAGGGTATTTTTCTTGGGTACTCTACTACGAGTTGGGCGTATAGAGTTTTTAACAAGAGAACTAAGACAGTGATGGAGTCCATCAATGTCAAGATTGATGATGCCTTATCTAAGGTGGAGATGATTGATGATAGAGAAGGGCCGAGCACCAAAGAACCCGATGTTGAGGTCGAAGCTCTTGATATAGAAGTTGAAGAACCTATACCAGAAGAAGAATCGACTCCCATTAACCCAAGAATGGAAACGAGATCGATGTCTAGAACATCAAGTCCTTTTACTCCTCCAAAAGTCCATCCTCCCATCTCTCGAAGTGATGAAGTCTCCACATCAAAGAAGCCATCTTCAAGAGTAATTAAGAACCATTCGGAAAGCAACATCATAGGGTCTCTAGATGAAGGTCTTCGCCTTAGAAAAGGAAACATCCTGTTGGCCAATCATGTAACATATCACTGCTACCTTGCTCAATTTGAGCCAAAAAGTGTAGAAGAGGCCCTTCAAGATGAGAATTGGGTTGAGTCAATGCATCAAGAGCTGAATCAGTTTGTGAGGAATGATGTGTGGGAACTTGCTCCAAGGCCTGAAAATGTTCATGTCATAGGCACAAAATGGATTTTCAAAAACAAAACCGATGAAGATGGAGAGATAATTCGAAACAAATCTCGGTTAATAGCTCAAGGATACACTCAAGTAGAAGGAGTAGACTTTGATGAATCCTTCGCTCTGGTGGCAAGACTTGAATCCATTCGAATTCTCATGTCCATTGCATGCACTATGAACTTCAAACTCTATCAAATGGATGTAAAATGTGCATTCCTAAATGGATACCTAAATGAAGAAATGTTTGTTGAGCAACCAAAAGGATTTGAGGATCCTCACTTTCCTGATCATGTGTTGAGATCAACGAAAGCCCTTTATGGCTTAAAACAAGCACCTAGAGCTTGGTATGATCGGCTTACACATTACCTCCTAGATAGAGGATTCAAAAGGGGATATGCCGACCGAACTTTGTTTGTCAAAAATGATGAAGATTATCTCCTTGTGGCACAAGTTTATGTTGATGACATAGTGCTATTGAATTTTCTGAGGAGATGAAGAAGGAATTTGAGATGAGTATGGTGGGGGAACTCACATTTTTCTTGGGTCTTCAAGTCAAACAACAGAAGAAGGGTATATTTGTTTCACAAGAGAAGTATGCCAAAAACATTGTCAAAAAGTTCGGACTAGAACCCAAAAACCATGCCTCCACTCCCATGAACTCACCTACTAAACTGAATGTTGATTCTTCTGGAGTAGAAGTAAGTCCTACCTTATATAGGAGTATCATTGGGAGTTTACTCTATCTTACAGCTAGTAGACCAGACATTGCATTCAGTGTTGGTGTTTGTGCCAGATATCAAGCTAATCCAAAGGAATCTCACCTGACTGCAGTTAAGCGAATCATTCGATATGTTAATGGAACTTCAAACTATGGTCTGTGGTATTCAAAAGACTCAAATGCTTGTCTTGCCGGGTATTCATATGCTAACTGGGCTAGTAGTGTAGACGATTGGAAGAGTACTTCAGGAGGCTGTTTCTACCTTGGTAACAATCTTGTCTCTTGGATGAGCAAGAAACAAAATTCCGTATCTCTATCTACTGCTGAAGCAGAATACGTCACCACTGGAAGTTGCTGTACTCAGCTTCTTTGGATGAAGAAATTACTTCATGATTATGGAATTCCTTAAGAGACAATGTGTGTCTTCTGTGACAACACCAGTGCCATCAATCTTTCCAAGACTCCTGTCTAGCATTCAAAATCTAAACACATAGAGATACGTTACCATTTCATTCGAGATCTGGTAGAGGAAAAAGTTGTGTGTCTTGAGTTCATACACATCGACAATCAAAAGGTGGACATCTTCACCAAGCCTCTCGATGGTCCACGGTTTGAATCACTCCGTAAGACCATTGGTGTTGGTACAATTCCTTGACTCTCTTGTGTGATGAATGCTTCACGTATTTATGATATGATAAGTTTGCTTATGTTGAGGCACACACTACTCTATTGGCTTTTTGTGCAGCATGATTTTGTTTGCTTGTCTATTTGTGCATTCTTTTGGTTTTCTTTTTGTTTTTGATCAATCTTTTTCTTCTTGTGTCAAAAATTCAAAAATTCACATAAAAATTATAAAATCAAAAAGTTTGATTGACATTGTTAAGTTTTTGTCTCAAAACTTGTTTTGCCTTGTACCTTTGTGCTAATGGCTTTGTGCATTTTCGAGCATAGCTTGTCTCTTTGTACTCTTATCACTATGGGAGAAATCTTGAAATCTATGTGATTGTTGTAAATAGATCTTCAAACTTGTCATGAATGATTAGTGAATGGTTATGATGATCTTGAGACATGCATAGACTTGTGTCTATATATCTTCCCACTCTTTATTTTTGTTTTTGCTAAAAAGAGCTCTACAAATGTAAATCTCCAAATGAAAAGAGATATTGAGCTGTAAAAGCCTGTCGCACATACTAGAATTCGACTAGGAAAAAGGGAAAGCAACCAAAGATTAAAGTGAATGTCTATTCCAAAAGCCAAAGGCTATCTCATTAAGGTGAAATATCAATTATCACTCTCACAATGAGGGGTGAGAAAGGATCAAAAAGATAAAATGTTATGATTGAAAGTGGAGTCAAATGTAAAGCTCCAAGTTATGTTATCAAGTTTTGTGGGAGGTCATATATGCATACTTCTGTAATTGAGATGGATCACATGATCTAGTACTAAATGTGTATGCCTTGGTTGAATTGATCATTGAAGTTTCACATTAGACTAAGGACTATCTCATTGTTGATATCCACACGCAACACACAAGTTTATGTTCAATAAATGCCATATTCATTTATGTGATTGTACTTGATGAAATGTGTTTTCACATGCTCCATCTTTGTTGATTCAAGCACAAAAAGATTTTTGAGTGTTTTAGGTATTTTTGGAAAGTATTTTGTTCTAAAAATCTGAAATTTTCAAAAAAAAATTTTGCCCTGTTTTGGCGACTCAGTCGCGGGTTAGTCAAGTCACGGGCTTCAGTCGCAAGTTCGTGGGTCATTTTTGGCGACTTGTTCGCGAGTGGAAGGTCCAGTCGCGAGGGTTACTTAGAGATTTTCACGACTCAGCTCGCGGCTCTCTCGCAAGTAGACCTTCCAGTTGTGAAAAACACTTAGAAAATTTTTTCCAGAATTTTGTCTTTGAGTGTTTTGGTGGCTTGACCTGGTGACTTGTTGGCGACTCACTTCAGTCGCGAAAATTGCGTGTTCTGCAAAATGAGCTCATTTTCAACAGTTTTCTCAAAAAGGGTTTCTCATTTGCCTGACTTGCACTCTATGTCTGCTCATTTTCTGATCTTATTTTCAGTTGTGCATTATCACTGTGGTAATCTTCAAATTCTTTCAACAACTTGTTACCATTCCATCTATCTTCAAGGAAAGGTATGGGTTTTTTTCTCTACTCTTTGTTTTGCCTTTTCCTCATGTTTTTGTGTTCTCCTTGGTGTTCATATTTATCTTACCTGTGTTTGATCATTTGAGTGTATAATGTTCACATTTTTGTGTGGTTTTAATCTGACCCACTCTATTGTATAGCTACATTTAGGTCATTTTTGTCCCTCATTGCTATTTTCTAGACATTTCTATCTAGCTTTAAGGGTTTCTTCATTATCCTTAAATTGTCACTAACCCACTGCTAATAATGTCTATTGGATTGTGTTCTTTCATTTTCTCTATTCATGATTCAGACTGGAAATGTCACCATTCAAGAAAGCAGTTGTGAAAGGAGGCAATTCCAAAGGGAAGGAACACGTCATTGATGTTGATGACTACTCACCTCAAACAAAAGGGACTCGTTCTTCATCAAAGAGATTCGATCCCAACAAGTTCAGATCCTATGCTGCCTATCAGTCTCATGAGAATTTTTTCCGAAATGCTACACCATTACTAGAAAGACCTGTGGATCAATCATCACTTCATGACACTGACATTCCGAAATGGTTTGCTCACAAGGATTGGAATTACCTTCTCTCTGATCTGGATGACGCGTATGAAGATTTGGTAAAGGAATTTTATGCCAACGCAATTGTGGAAGAAGATGAACTTAAGTGCTGGGTTAGGAAAAAGAGTTTTTCAGCCTCTCTTGCATATTTGGCAGAGATCCTTCACATCAACCGACCAATGTTTCGACACTCACCGGTTTATGATGATCTTTGTCCTGATGAGGAGCTTCTCAAGGAGGGTCTTGGACAAGACTTGGAGTTCTCACCCAATGGAAACTCCATTAGTGTTTCCTTTCTTCCTCCAAAACTGAGAGTGCTTACAATTGTGATGTTTCACAATTTGTACCCCTTATCAAGCACTGGGTATATGAACCTCAGACGTGCTTTGTTTCTTCATGATCTAATCTTTGATGTAGAAATTGAAATCTGTGCTCATATCTTTCATGTTCTATGCAAAACGGTTCTACGAACTGAGTCCCGAACGTGCATTCCTTTCTGCTGTCTCATTTCAAGGATCTTGAAGCTCAATGGCAGATGAATCTCCTCTCTCGAAACCGAGTCCAATCAACATGCATATATTCAATGCAAGCATTGGACATAGTCGGAAGAGAGCCAAACCGGAAACTTCCGCATCTCACAGTGGCTCTCATTTCAGCACTCTCTCCCTTGATGAAAAACTTGATCACATTGTATCCTCTGTACACGAGTTGAATACAAAGATGTCTGGACTCACATCTACTCTACACCATCACAGCACTCGATGGGATATGAAGTTTACCTCTCTTCAAACTCAATTGGATCAAATTCAATGAAGGCTAGAAGAGAATGTATGGCCTATGGCCTATTCCATGACAAAAAGGGGGAGTGATAGCCTGATCAGAAGGGGAGGATATTACCTAAGGGGGAGTGTTTTTGCATTTTTCTTCAATTTAAGTTGATATATTGCGTTTTGTACCCATATTGCTTATGCAAGCTTTTAGGGTTATGTTTTTTGCATATTTTGTAGGCTTTATGGTTTGTACCTTGCTTAATGCAGCCTTTTATGCTTTGTTTAAATCAGTACTTCTATCTAAATGTCTTGCATTTTGTTTTAAGTACTGTCACTCTTGTGCCCTTGTAGGATTATTCCTAGATGCATATACTTAGTGTATTATGCATTGATTGAGTGTTGGGCATTCAAGTATCTTGCTTTGTTCTTGTTAATTTGTATGTTCAAGTGTTCATTCCAAGTATGAATGAGCACTGTGATCACTACCTTGTGGTGATTACTTGGTTGATCAAGCCATGATTTGAAACTTCACTTCATCTTTGCTTGATCACCTTAAACCTGTTTCATATGCATTTCATGCTTTTCTGCATACAATGATCATGGTGTATTGTTGTGTTTCAGGAGTTTCATGTTTTTATGATTCAAGTGCTTCACAGCTTCTAAAGTTAGGTGTGAGTGAGTTTTGTTTAACTGTTCCTAACTCACATGTTAAGTCTAGAGTCTGTTTTAGGGTTTTGTCACGGAATAGCCAAAGGGGGAGATTGTAAGGTTGAATTTAATCAACCATTTTATTGGCTTTATTTCGTGCCAAATTTGCTTGTATTTCAGCATTTAGTAACCCTGTATTTAGGTGGGTTTGTTGTAAGGGTAGTGAGTGAGATAGAGTGTTGATTGCTCTAGAGTGTGCAAGAAAACAGAGACTCGCGGCTTGATCTCGCGGGTGACTCGCGGTTGCAAGCCGCCAAACGCAACACACGTGCCAAGCGTGCCAAAAGGTGAACAGTCATGCTAGCTGGAGCACTACAGGACAACTGGCCATACGGTTATCTCATGACTGGATCTCGCGACTCAGCCAAGTCGCGAGGCCAAGCCGCGAGCCACCCCTGTTTTGTAAAACCTGATGTTTCACATTCTCCTCTCACCTAAGTATAAATACCCCTTATACCCACAAATGAAAGAGAGCTTCTAAGGAGAATTTTGAGAGAGAAACCCTAAAGAAAAACAAGATTGATTCACCTACAATCTATACATTAGAGTCTCTTCAAATTCCTCAACTCTCTTCCTCTCCATTGTCAAATCCTTGAGAGGCATTTTACCAAAACCTTGTTCTCACCATATTCGTCACTGTGAGAGGGCTGTTTGGTTTTCTGGGATGCAGTTAGGAAGGAACCAATCTACATTGGTTGATGCTACGGTCCAGTAGCGGAATTCGGAAAGCTAGAAAAGAAAAAGGTTCGGCACAACCTCATTGGAGCAAGAAGCTTAGAGGGTTTAGGTGCACTGGGTAGATTAGGCTTGGAGGGTCTATTGCTGTCCATGTATCCTAACTACATTTTCTAGTGGATTGTTTACCGTTTGGAGGGCAGCGGAGAGGTTTTACGCCGAGGGCTTTGGTTTCCTCTTTGATAACACATCGCGTGTTGTCATTGTGTTTACATCTTCCTTCCCTTTTATCTTTCCCTTTTATCATCTACTATGGGTTGTAATTTTAATTTGGCTTAGATTGTTTTTCCAATTCTATATTACAGCTTATGTTCATTTTCCGCACACTAGTTGTTTGACATAAAATTTGAATTGGTTAATTTGTGAATTGGGGGTCTAAACGTTCAAGGGTGTTTATACACATATTTGAACTTTCAGTTGGACCTATCCAAAACTACCAAATCCAAATTAATGGCTCTTAAGTCAGTTGATGATGTTTAAGGTGGTGGATTTGATGAGGAGCTCTCTGCTATAGAGATTGCTTACCTTGTCAAGAACTTTAGAAACTTTCTCAAGAATAGTAACAGAAAGGCAAGAGGCATAAACACTGCTGAACCTAGAAACTTTAGGAAGAATGATCTCACTAAGGTTAACAATAATGATAAACCTAGAAAAAAAGTAGGTCAATCTTCTAATAATTCTATGGTTCCTCAGTGTTTTGGATGTTAAGGGTATGATCACATGAAATCTGAATGTCCTAACTATTTGAAGTCTAAGGGTAAGGCTATGGCTGTAACCCTTATTGATGGTGAAGTTTCTGATAATGAGTTTGATTGTGACGAGGATGGAAATTTCATTGCTTTCACTGCTACTGCTGTAGTCAATGAAAGCATATCTGTTGAAGAGAAACCTTCTGATGGGAAAATCTCTGAGGATGCAGATCTTCAAGAGGCCTATAATAAACTTTGCAAAGTTGCTAAAAAGGATGCTATGAATGTTGAACTTGGCCTGAAGAAAATTGAATCTCTTGAGCTTGATAAGAAGAATTTGCTTGTAAAACTGTTTGATGCTAATGAACTTTTGAACAATGTGAAAACTGAGAATATGTTTTTGCTTGATAAAGTTAAATCTTTGGAACTTGATTTATCTGTTGCTAGATCTGCTAGTTCTAAACTTAATCAAATGTTGAGTGTTCAAAAGTCTCCTTCTGACAAATCTGGATTAGGTTATGTTGAAAGCATCTCTGTGTCTCCTCCTTATTCCACAAACTTTGTCCCTTCATCTTCTTCTGAACCTTCTGTGAGTGAGATTGTGAATGAAACTATCAAAGCCCCTGTGAGTGAGGTTGTCAAACCCATAAAAGTTTCATCATCTAGGAAGATTAGGGTTGATCTAAAAGAGTCTAAGCCCAAGAAGCCTACCCTATCTAAGGACAAGACACATGATAAACCTGCATGGGTTTGTCATTTTTGTGGAAAGTCTGGACACATACGTCCAAACTGTTACAAGCTGCAAGCTGTAAAGAGAGCAAACAAACCAAAAGTACTTGTGCCTCAAGCACAAGATCCTATAGTACTCATTGGTGAATTGGTAAAGGCTTTAAACCTTTATTCCAATCCTGGAGTTGGTAATCATTCCCATGTGAATAAGAACTTCAATGCTCATGGTGCATCTAAAAGATTTTGGATGCAAAAGACTCAAACTAATTGAGTCTTCCTGACATGGTCCTTGTGCTTCACTGCTCTACCCTTTATGACCATTGTTTCTTGGTTTTGTTTTTTTTTTGTTTCTAGGATTTGCATTTCATAACATTCATGCATTTCATTCTAGATGTTTTTTTTTTTATTTAAAAAAACAAGGGAAAAGGGAAGAAAAAGGAAGTAAATTGTGTTTTGCACTGGTTTCTTGGTTTTTGAAAACAAGGTTGGTCAATTTATTTTCACATAACATGTCTTTTGTACCTTGTTTAGCCTTGATGAGCTTACTTATTGCACATTACTAGTTGAAGCTTTGTAGTGCATGTTATGTGGGAAAGATGTTTATGATTTTTGATCACTTTGTCTTGATCTTAAAGTCACATGTTTTTTACTGTCGGAATTGAACTTTTAGCAAAAGGCATAAATAACCATCTCACCACTGTTCACTAGCCAATCATGAATACCTTAGTGCATATCGTAAGATTTTGTGCTAGAGAAAGTGTAGCACATGCACAAAAAGAACATAAGGTGAAGTCTCGGTTTAATTGCTTAATACTTAAAATTGGTGTGTACTATTAGGCTTGATGCTAAAATCACATAATTAAAAACGGTGTGTACATTATCTTGGCTTTTTAATAAGTTCCTGAATGAATTAAAATTGGTGTGTATATTATGAAGCAAAATTCAAGAAACTTACATGATTGCAAGCTTATGATCTAGGAGATGTGGGAGTTATATGATGTAACTCTTTAGGTGATAGTCTCTTTTAAATTCTATGTGATGAATTTTGTAGACTTTGTGATTGATAGCTATTCACATATCACCTCACATGTATCTCAAGTTTTTGCTAGTTGCACACACTACATAAGTTACTCTTTGCTAAACATTGTACATGTTATTGTGTGTGTTTATGGTTTGACCAACCATGTTTTGCAAATACTTTGAATTTTCTACAAAATTGATTTGATGCTTAAAAATTTATGGAGAATGCAAGAAATTTTAAATTTTGGAATTTCGGGCTTAAATTCTTGTTTTTGAAAATCATATCATCACATACTCATGCATTTTGTTCCTCAATTTCAATGTTTTGAGTTGATCCTAAATGTTTCTTTTCAAAAACTTTATTTTTCCTCAAATTTAGTGAGCCTCTGCCAGTTTCGATTGATCTATTCTATTTTTCGATCAATCGAAATTTTTTAAAAATGCTTTAATGAGTCTTTGTTTGTTTCAATCGATCGAAACTGATTTTCGATCAATCGAAACTCGTGAATCAGGTTTTTTACAAATTCAAATTTGACTTGTTCAAATCACTTTTTCAAAAACTTTTTCAAACTTTCCTCTCTCTCTCCGACTTGGCAAGGCTCCACTGAGATTTTTTGTCATTTTCCTCCATTCTTCTTGCAAGGAATCTCTCTCCCTAAGCCGGTATGTCCCTTGTACTCTCTCTTTTTCATTTATTTTCTGTTTTACATGCATTTTTCCATGCATTGAAGGGTTATTTTCGGACTTAGCATTTTTTTGGGTTTTTGATGATTCAAACCATATTTTGTGAAATTGATCATTGGGTTTTTGTTCTACGATGTTATAATCATGATCCTTGTGGTTTAATTTGATCAATTTTGTGGCTTTTGAGAAATTGAAAATTCTAGGGCTTGTAATTAACCCGAATTGGGGATTTTGTTCAAATTTGGCTAAATTGATGAAATTGGCTTGTTGATTTGATGTAATTGGTCATTATTTTCTGAAATCTATCTTGTATGATGATCAATTAGTCAATATCTTTCAAATTGATCAAGTGGTTTTACAAAATTTTGGGGTTTTTGTGTTAGAAACTCTATGTTCAAGCCAATTTTGCGAATTTGAACTTATTTGAACTTAATTGGACTGCATTAGGACATGCATCATGTCATTGAATTTGTTCATGCATCATATAGTTTTTTGTTCTATATTTTTTTTTGTGCTAACTTGCAGTCTGCCCTTGGTGTTTTTTTTTTATTTTGTTCCTTTGCTTTATGTTTTGGTCCTTATCCTAGCACCATGCCTAGGAAAACTAGAGCCTATAAGACCCCTTCCACTTCCTCTGAGTCTCCCTCTAGGAGTAAGGTGTTTAGGAATGATAAAAGCAAAGAGGCCTTTGAGACTTTAAACTATAAGCCTAAGATTTGGGCTAAGCGTGCTGTGATTTTAGATGAGATTGATCTGGCTATTTGGGCTAACTTTGAGTCTAGAGGTTGGTTGTCTCTCATAGAGATAGATCATCCACCCCCAACCGCCCTGATTAAAAAGTTCTTCTCGAATCTCTCTTGCCATGCCTATGATTCCAACACCCTTGTTCAGAGTTGGATACGAGGTGTTAAGTTCACCATTACCCCTCGGGTAGTAGTTGAGGCTCTTGGGGTTTCGGTTGTTCGGGAGCCTGACTATCCCTATGGTGAGTCTCCTCCCTTAGATGTTGTCATGTCATACATCATTGGGTCTTCTATCTAGTGGGGTTCTGATCCTCGGACCACGTCTGTTGAGCTTACCAAGACTACCTATCTTTTCTTTAGGATAGCGTGTCATTCGTTGTGGCCTATTTCTCATCTTCACACCATCTCTATAAAGCAATGTGTGTTTTTGTATGCATTTGTTTCTAGTGCGTCTATCATTTTTCCACATCTATTACTTCGTTCTTTGAACGAGGTTCATAGGAGTTCTTCCGTAGGGCATGCGCTTATTCATCCTATTTTCATTCATAGGATTCTGCTGTTTCTAGGTCCAGATGGTTTCCCTTCTAATGAGCCTGTTCATGTTGTTGCTCCCATAGGTGCCACCTTTCTTAGACAGAGGGCTACTCACTTGAAAGTTGCTCCTTTGCGTTCTAGAGGTGTGTCATCTGGTGTTGTTCTCCCTCCACCCTCTTCTATAGGTTCTGATGCTGCTGAGACGTCTGGTGCTACTACTGCTGATGCTGATATTCCTCCACCGACTACTTTGGATGATTCAGACATTCAACGTACATTGGATCATGTCTTGACCGTTCAGGCGACTTATGGGCATATTTTGGTGGACTTGCTCAATGAGATCCGTGCTTTGTGTGTGAAGTTGGCACAGTTTAGATGTTCTTCACTACCACCTCCCTTTTGATGATGGATTTTGTTTGCCCTTTAGCATTCCGTCACAAAAAGGAGGAGTACATTGTAGAGTTTTTGCTTTCAGGGGGAGAGTATTTTTGTTGGTTAGAGCTTGTGGAGTTTAGATTGTATCTAGGTGCTTCACATTGTATTTTATCTTTCTACCTCTTACCATATTTTTGATGGGATATTCATGTTAGGGGGAGTGGTGCTTTTATTGCTTTATATGTTTCTTATTTTCAACTGTTTATTGATTTATATTTATGAGTTTTTCATTGATGTATGTCCTTATTGTGTGTTGTTTCAAATCAAGAATTTATTTTGTTTACTTGTATTTTTCCACACATGCGGTTATGCATTTTGTTTAGTGTTTCAGGAAATATACAGGTTGAGTCAATTGAGCTGTTGTCTACACTTGCAACTGATGGATAGTAGTTAGGATTGAGCTTGTTTTATGAGCATTATTTATGTAAAGGGCTTTTATTTTATAAATTTTGAGTTTCTAGTTTTGTTTTGTCACGGATTATCAAAAAGGGAGTTTGTTAGGTTCTAAAGATTTAGGTATTTATGTATTTAGAACTCTAATGTGTATTGTTGGCAAACCATAATCAAAACAATGTGTTTGGAAGTGTTTTATTTTTGCTCAAAATTGTATCGTTTATGTAAAGTTGGAATCGAGCTAATGCAAAAGTTACTGTGCATTTCGGCCTGGCTCGATCAATCGAAACTTAGCCTCGATCAATCGAATCTCGGGCAGAATGTGTTTTTCTGCAGATTTCCAACTCAGCCCTAGTTGTTTAAAACGTTTAAGGTTTTCTAATTTGTCCTAAGTATAAAAGGCAAACCCTAGCCACATTTTAGTGTTGCTCATATTG
This sequence comes from Quercus berberidifolia, assembly GCA_028535905.1. NCBI lineage: Eukaryota > Viridiplantae > Streptophyta > Magnoliopsida > Fagales > Fagaceae > Quercus > Quercus berberidifolia. The sequence goes on along the minus strand of JAPQVW010000003.1, from coordinate 36,799,930 downwards.
CTGTTTGTGTAAATCTCTTGTGAGATCTAGAGGAGCTTTCCTTTACACAAACTTAGGGTTTTCAAGGAGGAGATTTTATCTACACCTTGATGATCAACTCAGTTGCTGCCATTAAAGCCTAAAGAAAACACAGGCGGGTGAGCTTGTATCTAGTGGTGAATCCAAGAAAGAAGGAGTTCGTGGATTCGGAGCTTGCACGTGATCGTGTCAGTAAGTTCTACTGGTGCGTAGCAATAAGAAGTCGAGCATGGGGGCTTGTAAGTCTTATTGTATGAACTTCGATTCTTTCAAGATAGTGGATTCAAGTTTACCTTGAGAATAGCTAGGTCAAATCCTTCCCAGGTTTTTACCGGTTTGGTTTCCTAGGTGACCATATCTTTGTGTTATTTATCTTCCACTGCTTTGCATGATATGATTGTTTTGATTGTGATAACCTAGTATTTGTTAAATTGGACTACGTAACAACGTGGCTAATTACCTAGGTTAATCCCAATTGTGTTTTTAAGAGTCTAAAAACTATCACCTAAAATCAATTAATTTCATGAAACTACCTTTGAAAATTCATTCTTGAGTCTTTATTGTTAAATCATCCAACTAAGATCATCCTTCATATGAATTTTAGTTGAGTTATAAAATAAATATTGTTAAACTACGAATAGATGTGTTGTGTGTGGATCCTTAAACCTTAGCGCCTTAATATATTATTATTTTCTCTCAATTTAAATTACCTCTACTAAACTATCAAAAATCTCTTCAATTAAACTTTAGCATTTTAGTTTTTTTCTCTCGTTGTTTGCTAATCAATTCCCTTTTCGCTGTGGATTCGACCTCGAACTTACCGAGTTATTACTTCATGACAATCCTACACTTGAGAGCATTATTTAAGTCGCAACAAAAAACTTCCATGCTCACCAACCCATTAGAACTCTCAGGGATTATTTGCAACCTACTAGGAGTAGTGCACCATCATACATCATTTTTCCAGCTAATGCAAATAATTTTAATTTTAAGCCTAGTATGATTTCATTACTTCCTAAATTTCATGGCTTAGATTCTAAAAATCCTTACCTACACTTTAAGGAATTTGAGGAGGTATTTTATACCTTCTATGACTGATCATGTAATGAAGAGATCATTAGGTTGAAGTTGTTTCCTTTTTCTCTTACAAATAGGACAAAAACTTGGCTTAATTCTTTGAGACCTAGGTCAATTGGTACTTGGCAAGAGATGCAAACTGAGTTTTTAAAGAAATTTTTTCCAATTCATAGGACTAATGCACTTAAAAGACAAATAATGAATTTTTCACAAAAAGATAATGAGACATTTTATCAATGTTGGGAAAGATTTAAAGATTTGCTTAATGCTTGTCCATATCATGGCTATGAAACTTGGCATATAAAGATGATGTGCAATGGAGAGTTTTTGAATAAAGATCTTGATGAAGCTTTTGATTATTTTGATCTCTTAGTTGAGAATGCCCAATCTTGGGATACCACTAATACCTCAGATAGGTCTAGAGCATCCACTAACCCCTTTGGGGGTGGTAAGTACCAACTTAGGGAAGATGATGACCTTAGTGCTACGGTGGCTAGTCTAACTAGGAAGCTTGAAGTGATGGAATTAAGAAAGGTCAATGGAATCAATATTGTGCCTAGAATTGATGAAGTTTGTAGAATTTGTGAGATCATGGAACACCCTACCAATGAATGCCCTACAATTCCAACTTTTAAAGAGGTGTTGCATGATTAAGCAAATGCTATGAACATGGTGAAAAAATCATACCCTTCCCCCTATTCAAATACATGCAATTCAGGGTGGAGGAATCACCCAAATTTTAGTTGGAGGAATGATAATGTGGTTGCACCTCCTACACATGGTTCTTCAAATTTTGTTCCCTATAATCTTCCTCCAAAGAAGAGTCTTGAGGATGCTTTGCAACAATTCATGCAGACTCAATCTACCATTAATAATTAGAACTCACAAGCTATAAATGACATTAGAAGCACTCTTACTAAATTGACCATGTTCATGAGCACAATAGAAAAGGGTAAGTTTTCATCACAACCACAACCAAACCCCTAAGGTCAATTTTGTGTTGATGATTATAGTTCTCTGAAAATAAAGTGAGTCAAGTTAAATTTGTAACTACTCCTCGTAGTGGAAAAATCATTGAAAAAGATATTCCTGAAAGCAATACACAAGATGAATCTTCCAAAATAAAGAGTAGTGATGAAGTCCTTGAGCCTAAATCTAATGAAATTGAAAGGTGTCCTATCCCTGCTCCCTTTCCCTAGATGTCATCATCTTGCACCTTTCCTTTGGAGGCTCCCCTCCCTCTAACCAACCTGTGCCGTGAACTCACCCCCCAGAAACGGTATGGGACTTAGACGAGGCACTGGCTGTCTCAACTGATTGCTGTCTCCTAGATTGCGTCTCAATAGATATGCCACCAGTAGGACCAGTATCCTCCTCCCTATGGTCAAAGCGGCTCTACAAAACTCAAGCCACTTGCTCGCCAACTGAAGTAGTCTCATCATCAGAAGAATTTTCCCTGTGGGACATAGCATACATGGGGGCCTTCCCTTGATCTCCCCTAAAGCTAACTCTCTGAGACATAATCTACAAAACAACAAGAAATTCAGACATCAGTGGTATGCCCATAAGTAAATGGCAATGCAAATAAACTAACACTTTTCCTAAACATATCATATAGGTCTATGTCAAGCACATGTTCTCGCAAAGAGGGCAGAATCTTATACATGCTATAGTGGGTGCTAGCGGTCGTGTCGTATGCTCGCATTCTACAGTGGGTGATAGTCGCCATGTCGTATGCTCGCATTCTACAGTGGGTGATAGCAGACGTGTCGTATGCCCACATCCCATCTGAAGGTAATAGTGACCATGTCGTACGCCTCGCATCACAGTTATCAAGTGCTCAAAGAAGTTCCAAGTTTGCATTTACAGTGGGTGATAGCGGCCATGCTGTATGCTCACATCCCATTTTGAGGTAATAGCGACCGTGTCATATGCCTCGCACCACGCTTATCAAGTTTCCAAAGAAGTTTCGAGTTCCTGATCTATAGTGGGTGATAATGGCTATGCCGTATGCTTACATCCCATTTTGAGGTAATAGCGACTGTGTCATATGCCTCGTGCCATCACAGTTATCAGATTCCTAAAAAAGTCCTAAGTTCCTGATCTACGGTGGGTGATAGCAGTCGTGCCATATGCTCACATCCCATTTTGAGGTAATAGCGACCGTGTCGTATGCCTCATGCCACCATAGTTATCAAGCTTCCAAAGAAGTTCCGAGTTCGCATTCTACAGTGGGTGATAGCAGCTGTGCTGTATGCTCACATCCTTTCTTGTGGTAATAGCGACCGTGTCATATGCCTCGCGCCATCAAAATTACTAGTTCCCAAAGAAATACCGGATTCATATCTAGAATGGGTGATAGCAGCCATGCCGTATGCTCACATCTCACCTTAAGGTAATAGCGACCGTGTCATACACCTCGCATCACACAGTTTTTGAGTTTCTAAAAGTTTTCCAAGTTCCTAATTTACCGTGGGTGATAGCAGCAACGCCGTAAGCTCACACTCTATTCTGAGATTAACTAGCGGTGATGCCGCACATTTCACCATTTTCACTATTTCCGACTACCAGATAAGTCCCCTCACTTATGTCCCACTTTATTTTTAGCATCTAAATTTCCGCATGTTTGCACTCATATGGCAAAGACCAAAAAAAAAAAAAATACACATGCATTTTTCCTAAGATAACATGGTATGAAATCATGGCAAAAATATATGCTTATGAAAATTCCAAAAATAAAAATAAACATTAGCATGCTTCTCTAGTAGTATTGATACTAACATTTTGTAGAAAAATAAGAGAAGGAGAAAAATGGACACTGACCTCGAGTGCAGAGTAGGCAAAAACAGCTGATTGAAATGGCATATTGAAGTTGAAAGCACAGACCTGCTAAGCTCTAAGCACTCTAGGAAATTTTGTAAGAAGTGAGAAGTGAGAGGGAGAGATGAAATGAGCAAGAAAAGGGAGTCAAAGGCCTTTTATAGGTCCTGGGCCGCCTAGCGGCCCTTCTAGAACAGCCGGGTAGGTCGAGCAGCCCTATAAGGGCAGTCGGGCAAGTTGACTAGGTCAATGTTGACCCGGTCAACGCTGACCCGATCAAACCCAAGAAAAAAAAAAGATCCTCTCCATTTTCCTCTCCTAGAGCTTTAGAGTTGCGTCTGGAAAATATTTCAATAGTAGCCGTAGCACTAGGTAAATTTCGGTCTCAATCCATGAATGGTCTCCACACGCAAATTTGGGGACAACAAAATTTGATATCATGTTCTTTATTCGACACCTCTCATTGCTCTCGAGATATCAAATTTCGAAGGGGTAGTTGTTGATAGCGTATTTTGTTCGCCTACGAATTTTGTGTCGGACCCCCGAAAATCTAAAAAAATCATTTTCTCTCTATGGGATCATGAGAACATCTAGAACGATGTGGTGCAACCCGTTCGGGCACTATAGCACCCGAGGTGCTTTTCTCCGCTAAAATGACCAAAACGCCCCAGGTCAGCCCTAGGTTTGACCAAGGTTAAACGAGGCCCAAACTTTCATAAAACAACATTTTTCATAGTTTTACGTCAAACCCGAGCTTTTCAGAGATTTTTAACAAATTTGACCAAGTTTGACCTGAAGTTGACCTTGGGTGGGCCCAAAAACCTTAATTTTGATCCGGCTACCAGAATGGGTTGAGACCAACACTATTGCGAAGATTATCACATTCTCATTCCAACGAATATTCATGGGTTGAAATCAGAGTTAGAATAGCCAAGATATCACAAAAATTGGGATGGCGCATAAATCGATGCACCATAAACTTCCAAGAGCCATAACTTTTGATATGACCGTTGGATTTTCAAGTTCCACACCTTCAGAAGCAGGAAGTCAAGACCTTTCCAAAAATGTCAAGTTCAACCTGATCAAAGAGAATTGAGGCTGACGACCCTCCAGGGGCCCCTCAGACCTAAGGAGACACATTTTTCTGAAATTCCCCCCTCTACCCAACTTCTCTCTATGTTTCTTCTCTCTTCCAAACATCAAAAAACACCCCAAAAACACATCAAAACTTCTTGATCTTTCTCTCTTCACCAAGAACACAAGGTATTGCTTTTGTACCTAATCTTCCTTTCCTTGGTCCTACACTTTGGATTTGGGGTTTAGGGGTGTGGATGTTGCTTTTTAGCTATCATCCACACCTCTAACCTTCTAAATCTTTTTCTAGCATTTATTTTGCTATTTTTGCTTGAATAACATGATTTATTGCTTTCTTTAGCATGTTCCTTGCTTTATGTGTGTTTCTAGCTTAGTTTTCTTGGTTGTTATGTTTTATGCCATGTTTTGTGCTTAGATCTATGTTTCTACATGCTTATATGTTTAGATCCATATGCTTAGGGTTTTATGCCATGCTTTCTTTTGTTTCGTTCCTCTTGTTGCTTTATGTTGATGTTAAGGTTATGTGCTCACATGCTTGATATCGTGCCTATGGTTATGCTTTGCTCGGATCTATGTGTTCATGTGCTTGTTGTTATGTTTTATGCTTAGATCCGCATTCGTACATGCTTATATGCTTGGATTCACGTTCTTCCATGTTTATGTGCTAGCTTTCACATGTTCATACACGTTGCCATGCTTATATGTCTAGATCTATGTTTTCACATGCTTGCGTGCTTGGGTCTATGTTCTATATGTTTTATGCCATCTTCCGTGTGCTTGTGCCCTCGATGCCATGTTTGTGTGCCTAGACCTAGGCTATGTTTGTCTTGCCATGTGCTATTATAACCCTTTTGTCACTTTACCTTTCTCTCTTGTGTTTTGGCCTATTGGTTCGGACCCAATCTAAACCTTATGGTCTTTGTCATCATCTGTATACCTTGGCCCATATCAAAGGGTTTGGATCACCCTATTTGCATGTCTATGCTTGCTTGTTTCTTTGCTTAATCTCCATGTTAGCCTCTCTTGTGCTAGGCTTTGCCATGTTTGACACCTTTAGCAGGTTTGTGGTTGTGTGGTTATATCTGATGCCCATAAGGCCTTGTCTGGATGTAACCACTTGGGATGTGACAGGCCAAGAATGTATTGACCCCTTGTGATGAATTAACCAATTAATTAGCCAAGTTAATTGATTAATTCAATTAGCATGCAATAAGCATGGTAACACAAACAAGTTACCAACTAAGTTAAAGTGCTACGGAAAATAAATTGATACGGTGATTTGTTTACGAATGAGGAAAACCTACCGGATGATTTTAAGGTCACCACTCCTGAGACTTCATTATTATCACAACAAGCGGTTAAAAGTAAAGGAATCCCAATACCTTATACCAACCTACAGTTGAACCGTTACCCCAATACCCAATTGGACTTGTTCTATAGTGATAATCTCTCCTTGTAATGCATGGCTCCCAGTACGTGACTAACCAATTCGATGCGTGGATCCCTGTACGTGGCTTAGTCACTAACTTGAGAAAGATGTTGGCTACAAAGTTCTTCAGTTCATTACACGATGAAGATCACAATGCTCCTTGGTTACAAAACCCAACGGTGTACAAACACAGCAGCTTCTTCAAGAGAAAGATGAACTAGGGCAAATTCTGTCTCTAGTCATAATTTGCATGAACATAACTTTGCTCCACACTTGTGCAACCATTGACGGCCCTTAAAACAATCCTTATATATGTTTAGAGTTGAGAGAAAAGAATGCCCAAACAATATTCACGGATTGGATTGAAATCAGCTCTAAAAAATTGAATTTCATAAATCTCGATAGATAGCTTATCTGTCAAGATAGTTGTCGAGCATCGGGTTTCAGCAGCTTTTAAACCTCGATAGATACTAGCTGTCGAGCCAACTGTTGAGCCAACTGTCGAGATTTAAAATCCAACACTTCTTTACTTGTTTCTTGGACAGACTTGCATGACTTTAATACTTAATCTTGAAACCTTGCGTCTTGAAGCATTAAACACATCCTAGATCTACCCAATTACAAGTAAAGTATGTTTTGTCAAAGGATTAGCCAATTCTACATTGACATATGTTCCTAACATGATTCACATATGTCCTAACAATTTCCCCCTTTGGCAATCTGTGACAAAACCACAACAAACAAATTAACATATGAGAGAAGTCATAAATCATTCAACTCATACTCACTTGTTGAATACAATAAAATCTATCCTAACACAAACTCTTGAAAAACTTTGCAAGAAGAGAGTTCATGGCAAGAAGACTTTGACAACCTGTATTTCTGAAACACTTTAAACAAAACTCATCACGGCATCTTAATATGAAACAGAAATAAAAGATTGCATACACTAAATAAGAATCATGTGCATAAAGAGAGAAAAAAAACAACATATATAAAGATAGGTGAATAATATACATCAATAAATATCCTAAATATAAGTACAATGTATGTCAAATGGTTAAAGACCAATATACATGAGGTAAATGTAAAAGAAAGAAAAGAAAATACATAAAAACCTCACTTCATCACTTATAGTATAAACACTCCCCCTATCACAAAAATCTCCTATGCTAACTCTCCCCCTATGTATATGACTACTCTCATATCAAAACTACTCCTCCTTTTTGTCACGAGTGACAAAGGGTAAGTACATCAAGTAGACATCTCATCATCACTAGGTGAGCTAGCATCCTCGTCCTCATCAGCATCATCACTGCCAGAACCATCATCACTCTCATTCTCTGAAGCCAATGGAGATGGAGAGGTATAAGCAGTGAAACCACCCATAGCAGCCTGTCGTCGACCAATATGGGTGTTCACTTGACACAACTCATCACTGAGTGTGTCAAGGTGAAGATCCATGTGCACAAGCTGTGCCATGATGGTCTCGAGAGTCACTCCACTTGCACAAGACGAAGGAGTGGAGGTGGATGGAGTAGAAGAAGCTGGAGGAGTCACCGTCTTTGTTCGGGGCCATCTCGGTCTAAGCTGTGCCTCGCTCCAGCTAACGGTAGCAACGTCTATGGCACACATAACCAAAAAATGAGGAGACTTGGGAAAGGAGATGGAAAAATGGCGAAGAAGCCTCGTGATAGCGGAAGGAAAAATGAGCTTATCGCGAGTCATCGTATCCTATAGACATCTATAAGGGATAGAATAAAATGAGAAGGGAAGTCAATAGAAATGTCCTGTAAGAAGGATAACAAAAATCAAGCACGAGGCTCTATGATGGAGTTATAGTGAGACAAAGGATGAAGAAGGAATGCCATCACCATGTTAAGGAATCTCGGACCTTTTGCAAAGCCTGAGCAATGGGTGTTTTGACGGTCACCCCAAGAAGAAGGTGTCTCACAAAATTGAGACGAGAGTTCGTCTTTGGACATAGTCCTCAGACGATCGCAGCCAGGGTAGTTAGAATGCGCTACCTTAGGAACATGTAGTACCTTAGACACAATATCCAGAGTAACTATAATGCACAAACCTCAAACGCGAGAGAAAAAATGAGGTACTGAAGTATTGAATCCATGCATATTGGAGTATAACTCCTATATGATCATGGAGGGACAGGTGACCGGGATGCCACACAGTGACTCCCAACCTTAACTGTAGATGACAGTAAGAAGGCCAGTATCGAAAAAATCCGATAGAATAACTTGGCATTCCCGATGAATGCCACGTCGAGAAAAGTTCTCCAAAAATTCCTTTCGGGCTTTATCATCACGGAACTATATGTGAGACCGAGTGGAGTTAGAAGAAGTGGATGCCCCAGAACAAAGAAGGTTCTGGAATGAAGTGGATTTATGTTTGGGTGCCATAGAGCAGACTAACGCAAGAAAGAGGGAGGGAGAGAGAGAGAGAGACAGAAAAGCATCATCAATATCAATATCAATATAAAGATAAAAGAAGGTATGTATGCATGAAAGTGCATGAACATGTTGGGGTTTATGCCCTAAAATCCAATTTATTGGCAAGTCATAAATAATTAAATTGTTTAATTATATGAGACTATCTATAAATAAACTAATGGGACATTATCATATAGTTCATAAGATACATAGTATGTAATTTATGTGAAAATTCACAGAATATATAAATCACAAACTCTTTGTAAACTCAGAATTTTAGTTCGCAGTCGATGATGAAATTGGGCATTTCATCTGCGAAGACTATAACATATCAACTAAGATAATTTTTCTTGATCATGGAAGCGGAGACTTCTAGTTGGTATGTTGATATGTTTTAAGAGTTAAGACATATTGAACTGGACTGTTGTGAGATTTATTATTCTCTTAACAACTGTCAAATGAATAATAAATCTCACAACTTCTATTTACATCAACTCTAAATCCTAAGAGAATAATGGACCTGATCATGAGGTGTAGGTTGCTTTAATATATCAGGAGTGAGATCTATAAGTCACGATCAAAATCTTAGTATGTTGGGTAGCCGCATTTAGTGTTGATGGAACATATATTCTCAAGATGGAATTCATAATCTCTTAACGAAGATATAAAATATTCCCTTAAGATAAATTTAATGGGTTTGGTTATTCAGACTGTTGGCCCCAACCACTTTAGTAAGGAGTTACTAAAGTATATATTTATGAAATTGGATTTCATAAATATATGATGAATAACATAAAGGATTAAATCGGATACTCAGGGATTAAGATGTAGTAATTTTCAAAGTGGTAGTCGACATTCTTGACTTTGTATTACTATGAATATTTTAATGAGGGGGTTGCACGTATAATAAAGTCTTGGGATATAATTTATTAATAAGGCCTAGAATACAATTATATTCATATAGTAGTATTGAATATAATTAATGGTAATTTTAGACTTGTCAAGAGTTGACAGAAATCTCCAAGGCCCATTGGAGCTAGAATCTTATTTGTTCCTTTTTGGTCCCACTCCAAGCCACATACTAGAGCCCAATTGGAATGGCCTAAAAGGCTAGCCCAATTAAATAATCAGTTATATATAAAGAGAGAAACATATATAATTTTATAAGAGGGTTTTTCATTAAGATCATATAAGGATTGAAATGCTCTGTATGTAAGTGTTGGACACTCTCTTATTCTCTCCTTGGAAACTGATTGAGAGACCATACTTCTTGGGCATTAAATGGAATTGGAGTGCAGATTAAAAGTCTTTCCAAGTACTTCTAATCTTTTGGTTTTGAATTTTACTGCACTAAGGTACGCTTTCTTGTTCTTAAATTCTAAAACTTACATAGTATATGTTATCAATTGCAAATGAAGTAGATCCGTTAATTATTCGTTGTGTATGTTTTGTATGCGATACAAACCTGTATTTTTCCACCAGAACATGTGACATGCAAACTTAAAAATATTATGGGCTCGGTCCAATCCAAACCTACCAACACACATCATTGCAACAAAGTAAACACACATCTAAAAATTCATGACATATTGTTATAATGTAAATGTAATGCAATGCATGATATTTTAAAACTCATTTAAGCAAAACCCGACCCAAAAATTTTGCAAAAATCTCATCAATTTTGAAAAACCCCAAAAACTTTTCAACAACCTAAAACTTAGGTAAAAAAGAATGAAATGCATGATACAAGAAAGACATAAGATCATACCAGATGAAGAACACTCGATTTAGGCTGAAGATCATGTGAGGAATATGAAGAGGTTGAGTTTGAGGAGTTTTGGAGTGAGAGAAGAGAAAATCTATCAAGAGAGATCGGAGAAAATGAGAGAATTTTCGTGCTAATCGTATATATAGAAAGTCATAAATCTCGACAGATCGGGAGGTGTCGAGGTTTAAAATTCATGAATTAGCTGTTGAAGAGCTATCGAGGATTTGTCGAGAGGTGTCCACAGCAAGAGGGGCTCGATGAATTGAGAAGCTATCGAGCATCTATCAAGCTTCCAGAAAGTTTCTCGATGAATCGAGTAGCTATCGAGAAGCTATCGAAAATGCGATAAAAAGAAACTGAAAAGGGCTCGATAGATGGCCTAGCTGTCGAGGTCCAGTAGCTATCGAGATTGCTTAAAAACAGTTTTTCAAAGAAGATAAAAACATAGACATGAATGCAATCAAGCATGCTATACAACCAAAAATCCAAACAACGTTTTAAGCTCTCAAAATCATCTCTCAACAAGAAAAAATGTCTAGCACATAGATCCAAAACACACGCACACATACTAAACAAGTCTAACCAATTTTACACTTCAAAAACAAGTTAAGATAGTTTAGTGAGCATACATTAGCACTTGTATTCCTTGTGATGGCCAAATCACATTGTACCTGCACATGTATCAAAAATAGCAAAGAATATTGCGTGTTGTGTGTGAAAAATATCACAAGATTGCGTAAGTGTCTACAGGTTACAATGATTTGAGATATGAAAAAATCACTTTAACTCACAAACAATCATAACTGTTTGACGGGGATTATCACCTTCAAGGTACATCCTATGACTCCCACATCTCCTAGAATACACGCTTGCAATCATATATAAAGCATTTTGATTCTTTTTGTTTTTTATTTTTCTTTGCATATTTTTTCTTTTAAGCAAACCATGCATGGGCATATAAGAGATAGAAAAGAAATACCCAATGATGTTAAGCATTTGACATTCCACTTTTGCTATGCCAAAGCATTCAAACGTCATTTCATGATTGGCGAGCAACAGTGGTGAGATGGTTATTTATGCCTTTCTCTTAGAATTTTCTAGTTTTTCCCGTCAAAAAGAGTGATACGAGTGTTAAATACAAGAGATTACTTAATCTTACTCATCACAAGCATGAGCCACAAAGCTCACTTGCTTAGTTGTGCATAGAGATGCTCATCTAAGCTACAAGAGAAACAAAATTTAGAAACTTTGTTTCAATTGTCATCCAAGGTACACAAGTACCAATGTACACAAACACAAATTGTTTTTGTATTTTTCTTATTTTTCAATTTTTTATTTTTATTTTTATGAAAAGAAAAAAAAAACAAAATTGGAAAAAAAAAAAACAAACAAACAAACAAAAAACATGTTAAACAAAGCAATGCATAAAACTAGAATGACTCAAAACACGAATGCTCTGTTCAGTGGCTAACCACTTGTAACAATCTGGTCAAGTATGTCCAGCTGCTCCACAATGATGATAGAGATGCTGCTTCTTCTATTTAGGCTTTTAAGAGTTTCCCTTCTTAGCCCTAGGGTTTTTGATCTCTTTCTTATCCTGCTTAGGGGGTGCTTCTAAGATAGATTTACCCTTATCTATGTTCTTACTAGCTAACACATTTTGCGCATCATTGTTTTCATATTCAACATTATTACTAAGAGGAACAAAAATAGTAGTACTAGCAGAAGTGATACTAGGAGAAGAGAAATCATACCCTAAACTGGTTCAATCGGAAGCAAATTTCTGAAGATTGAGTATCTCATCAAGCTTTGCACTTGAAGTCCTTTCTAACTAAGCTCTTACTTGGAATAGTTTTGCCTCAAGTTTCTTGGTCTTCTCAGCCAAGAAATTATTCTCAAATCTCAATGCTCTAATAGTTTGATTGGCTTCATCAAACTTCGTGGAGATTTCTTCCCGTTCAAGCTCTACATCACTGAGCTTCTTGGTGGCCAACCTATACAACTTCTTATGCTTTTCCGAGATCTTGTATAACTTTGCATAAGCTGTGTGGATGTCATCTTGTTCATCCATCTTCTCAAATTTAGACTCCACCAAGTCCTCTTCTTCATCCACATCTTCAACAATCCCTTCAGTAGGATTTATAGTGGCAGTGAAGGCATTTAGGATTCCATCATCCTCGTTGTCGGAATCATCTTCAACCTTGGAGTCACTCAATGTAGCAGCAAATGCCTTGCTCTTCCTAATGGTCTTGAGATATGTAGGGCACTCTTGTTTCATGTGTTCGAAGCCTTGACATCTAAAGTATTTTGGTCCTAAGGGAATAGTGTACTGACCGTCATCCCTAGCATCCTTCTTTCCTTTGTCCTAGTTCTTAAACTGAGACAAGCTGGACTGCTTGCGGTCTTTGTCAAATCCCTTAGCATTGGCATTCTTCATAAACTTTTTGAATTACCGAGTGATATAGGATTTCATCTTAAAATCTTCATCATCTAAAGACTCATTAGTGTCACTGCTCTTGGCCTTCAATTTCGTGCTCTTTCCCTTACTAGATTTCCCTATCCTTGTCAAGCCCAACTCATAGGTTTGCAGATTGCCAACAAACTCCGTCAAAGGAATTTTGTCAATATCCTTCGATTCCTCAATTGCGATGATCTTGGCATGAAATCTCTCAAGTAGAGATCTGAGCACCTTTCTAACAATCTTGGGTTCGAGAATGGTTTCCCCAAGATTAAAGGGTGAGTTCACTATGTCCTTGAGCTTGGCATAAAACTCATCAAATAACTCATCCTCCTCCATCTCAATCTCTTCAAAGCTCATGGTAAGCCTCTAAAGTTTTGAATCCTTGATAGCCTTGGTTCCTTCATAGGTTGTTTGAAGAATGGTCCATGCTTCCTTAGTAGTTTCAGTAGAGAATATCCTCTTGAACTCCTCATTCGTGACTGCACTGAATAAAGCATTCAGTGCCCTACTGTTGAAGTTAGCCGCCTTGATCTTAGCATCATCCCAATCAATTGGCCCTTCCTTAGGCTTGGTCCAACCTATCTCCATAACTTGCCATACTTTCTCATCTAAAGACTGCAAGAAAGCTCTCATGCATACTTTCTAATATGCATAGTCAGTGCCATCAAATAGATGAGGTATAATAAGAGACCATCCTCTATCCATGACAAACAAGGGTCAATGGATCATACAGCAAAGATTAACCCTAATTAGAGTATGCCTGCTCTGATACCACTTGATAGGCCAAGAATATATTGACCCCTTGTGATGAATTAACCAATTAATTAGCCAAGTTAATTAGTTAATTAGTTAATTCAATTAGCATGCAATAAGCGTGATAGCACAAACAAATCACCAGCTAAGTTAAAATGCAATGGGAAATAAATTAACATGGTAATTTGTTTACGAATGGGGGAAACCTACAAGGCAAAAACCCTCATCGGGTGATTTTAAGGTCACCTCTCCCGAGAATTCACTATTATCACAACAAGTGGTCACAAGTAAAGGAATCCTAATATCTTATACCAACCTACAATTGAACCCTTACCCCAATACCTAATTGGACCTGCTCTGTAGTGACAATCTCTCCTTGTAATGCTTGGCTCCCAGTACGTGACTAACCAATTCGATGCGTGGATTCCAGTACGCGACTTACTCACCAACTTGAGAAAGATGTTGTCTGTAAAGTTCTTCAATTCCTCACATAATGAAGATCATAGAGCTCCTTGGTTACAAAACCCTACAGTGTACAAACACAATAGCTTCTTCAAGAGAAAGATGAACTAAGGCAAATTCTGTCTCCAGTCATAATTTGCATGAACACAACTTTACTCCACACTTGCGTAACCTTTGACGGCCCTTAAAACAATCCTTATAGATGTTTAGGATTGAAAGAAAAGAAAGCCCAAACATGTATTCATAGATTGGACTGAAATCAACTCTGAAAAACTGAATTTCATAAACCTCGATAGATAACTTATCTGTCGAGATAGCTGTCAAGCATCAAGCTTCAGTAGCTTTTGAACCTTGATAAATACTAGCTATTGAGCTAGCTGTTAAGAATTAAAATCCAGCACTTCTTCACTTGTTTCTTGAATAGACTTGCATGACTTTAACACTTAATCTTGAAACCTTGTTCCTTGAAGCATTAAACACATCCTAAATCTACCCAATTACAAGTAAAGTGCATTTTATCAAAGGATTAGCCAATTCTACATTGACATATGTTCCTAACATGATTCACATATGTCCTATCAGGATGTATCGTCATGATGCCAGTTGCTTCGTGCATACCTTTCCCCTTTTCCACTCTGTGCGATGATATGCTTACCACGTTTGTTTGTGCCACTCGTTGGCTTTATATGCATCTTTACACGCTTGCTTACATGTCCATGCATGAGTCTTGCTTGCTAGTGTGTCCCATGCTCTAACACAATAAAGCTATGGACATCCGATCCAAACCTACATTTGTCCCTCGCGGACACCTCCTTTTGCTTGCTTTCTCGCTTTTTTGCCCTTTTGCTTGTTTGCTTCCTTCCTTGCTTCTTTGATTGCCATGCCTATCATGCTTATCCGTTTTATGCCGTTTCATATGCTTTTCACACTTTTTCCTTCCATTGCTTGTCTGAAAGTTTTCTTGTCTTCACCTTTGCATGTACACACATGGAGAAATAACGCATAGAGCTAGGGCACGGTCTCCTAGGTGTAAGCAAGAAAGGCACAGGTGCAAGCATGTCGATATGAGCCAAGCAGCTACAGTCAATAGGTTTAGGGTTTTGCTTTTTTCCCTCGGTTATGTACTCTTTTAAACCCCTCTCTTCCTCCTCCCTTTCTTCCTTAGTTGGTTTGTATTAGATATATCATGCTTTGTACCATTTGTCCTCATCTCTAGAGTATGGCAACTCCTATTTACTTTCCTGCACCTATATTTTGGGCTATGCTCGAAGGATGTAGGCATTTACTTTCTTGCTCTAAGTGCTAGGATTATGCATGTTGTATGTATATATATACTTGTTCCCCTTTCCAATGTGATTGTCATAGCCCGTGTCACCTAAGGCAAGCAATGCCTAATTTCCGCCGTGAAAGTAAGGTGACTCTTCGTCGGATTTTCACCATGGAAATCTGGTACTTGGCTCAAATGCCTTAGGAAAGCATAGATTGAGACCACACCCTTTCAAAACCAAACCTCAAAGCCCCCATGCATGCAAAACCCTGAAACCCAATGCCAAAATCATGTTTTTACTACAAATTTTTGAAAATTAAGGCTATATCAAAACAAAGGACTGTCCATGGACAAGCTTTGTGGAGTGCCTAGCACCTTCCCCACACATAACCAAACTTCCAGACCTAAGAATCAAAAATTGTTTCCATACATATTAGATTAGGAGAAATGACCTTTTTTCTTAACCTAGGATCGGTAATAAAATCAACTAGAAACAGGTGACTAATCACACCTTAGAAAAACCTAATGATTGGTGGCGACTCCATTTACCTTTGATAAATCCCTTAAAATCTGGCCCAGATTCTTGCCATAACGCCAAAGGTAGACCTAACTTCCTCCACCGAGAGAGAGAGAGAGAGCACCCGAAACTCCGCATGAACAACACACACCATTCAAGAGGGGCCCTGTTACGCGTGCAGGAGCTGTCGCCATGGTAGGTGGTCGAACAAAGGCATGACAGCAGCAATTTTTTTTTTTCCCACTTATTCCAATCGAGGCTGAGGCATCGACAATAGTTCAAGAGAGAACCAATTCATATTGGTTGATGCAATGGGCTAATTGTGGGATTCAGAAAGCTAGAGAAGGCATGGTTCAGTGTAACCTTATTGGAGCAAGAAGCTTGGAAGGCTTAGGTGCATTAGGTAGATTAGGCTTGGAGGGTCTATTGCTATTCATGTATCCCAACTAATTTTCTAGTGGATCATTTACCGCTTGGTGGGCAGCGGAGAGGTTTTTCGCCGAGTTCTTCAGTTTCCTCTTCTATAACACGTGCCGGTGTTATCTTATGTTTGCATCTCTCTTTCCCTTACTCTTAGCTTTTAATTTTTATAGGTCGTGATTAATTAATGGCTTAGAGTAGTTTTCTATTTTGGGTTTTACTTATTTTTAGGGACATATTTATGTAATTGGCTAATCTTTTGACAAAACATACTTTACGTGTAATTGGGTAGATCTAGGATGAGTTTAGTACTTCAAGAAACAAGTGTTTGAGTATTGAAGTCATGCAAATCTGACCAAGAAACAAGTGAAGGAAATGTTGTTCATTAAAGCTCGATAGAAGTCTCAATAAAATTCTTTCTATCGAGATTTAATGTTGAAGCTCGACACAATCTGTATGTGTCGAGAATTACGAAATCAAACTTCTTAGATCTGATTATATGCATATCCTTAAGTATTTGCATAGGGTTTCTTTTCTCATAAACCTAGATATATATAAGGATTATTTTAAGGGCTGTCAAAAGATGATGAAAAAGAATAATACATGGATTGTGTGACCAGAGGCAAAAATTGCTCTAGTTCATCATTCTCTCTGTAGAAGCTACTGCGTCATTACACCAAGGGTTTTATGACCAAGGAGTTTCTTGATCTTCATTGTTGATGAACTGAAGAACTTTGCAGCCAATATCTTCTTTAAGTTGGTGAGTTAGTCACGAACTAGGATCTGTGCATCATTAATTAGTCACGTACTAGGATTTGTGCATTAAACGGAGAGATTGCCGCTACAAGACAAGTCCAATTGGGTATTAGGGTAAAGATTCAACTGTAAATTGGTATTTCGGGATAGGCTAAAGTGTTTGGTAAGATTCCTTATACTTGTAACTGCTTGTAATTGATAATAATGGATTCTCAAGAGTGGTGACTTTAAATTCACCCTGTGGGGTTTTGCCTCGGTAGTTTTCTCCATTCGTAAAAAAATCACTTATGTCAAATTTATTTTCTGTTGCATTTAGTTATTTGGTGATTTGTTTGTGCTACCACGCTATTGCATGAAATTTGACTAATTAATTAACTTGGGTAATTAATTAATTTGCAAGGGGTCAATTCATTTTAACCCAACAAGTGGTATCAGAGCGGTCACACTCTAATTAGGTTTAATCTTTGCTATATGATTCATTGACCCCTGTTTGTCATGGATAGAGGGAAATCTCTTATTATACCTCCTTTATTTGATGGCACTAACTATGCATACTGGAAAGTATGCATGAGAGTTTTCTTGCAATCTTTAAATGAGAAAGTGTGGCAAGCTGTGGAGATTGGCTACACTAAGCCAAAGGAAGCACCAGCTAATTGGGATGATGCAAAGATCAGAGCGGAAAACTTCAACAGTAAAGCTTTGAACGCCATTTTCAGTGCAGTCACGAATGAGGAGTTTAAGAAAATATTCTCTACTGAAACTGCAAAGGAAGCATGGACCATTCTCCAGACAACCTATAAAGGGACTACAGTTGTCAAGGATTTAAAGCTCCAAAGGCTTACTACTAGCTTTGAAGAGATTAAGATGGAGAAGGATGAGTCGTTTGATGAGTTCTATGCCAAGCTGAAGGACATAGTCAACTCAGCCTTCAATCTTGGAGAATAGATTCTTGAACCCAAGATTGTGAGAAAGGTGCTCAGATCTCTACCTGAGAGATTCCATGCCAAGATCACTGCCATTGAAGAATCAAAGGACATTGACAAAATTCCTTTGACAGAGCTGATTGGCAACTTGCAAACCTATGAATTGGGTTTGACTAGACTTGGGAAAGGAAGCAAAAATAAGAGCATGGCACTGAAGGCCAAAAGTAATGAGATTGATGAGTCTTCAGATGATGAAGATTCCAAGATGAAGTCCTACATCACTAGGCAGTTCAAGAAGTTCATGAAGAATGCAAACTTGAAAAGCTTTGATAAGGATCATAAGCAATCCAGTTCTTCACAATTCAAAAGTCAAGACAGAGGGAAAAAGGATGCTAAGGATGATGGTTAGTATACTATTCCCTCCAGACTAAATTGCTTCAGATGTCATGATTTTGGACACATGAAATGAGAATGTCCAACATATCTCAAGTTGATTGGGAAAAGCAAGGTTCCTGTTGCTACCTTGAGTGATACCGAGCCTGAGACTGAGTCAGAAGACAGTGATGATGAAAGAATCTCGATTGCTTTCACTGCCACTGTGGATCCTACTGAGGGGATCGTAGAAGCAGTGGATGAAGAAGAGGACTTGGTGGAATCTAAGTTTGAGAAAATAGATAAACAAGATGACATCCATACAACTTATGCTAAGTTGTATAAGGTGTTTGAGAAACATAAGAAACTGTATAGGCTAGCCACCAAGAAGTTGAGTAATGTGGAGATAGATTGAGAGGAGCTCTCTACCAAGGTAAATGAAGCCAATCAAACCATTGGAGCACTGCGATTTGAGAATAATTTCTTGGCTGAAAGGACCAAGAAGCTTGAAGTGGAGCTGTTTCAAGTCAGTGCTCAATTGGAGAGGACTTCCAGTGCAAAGCTTGATGAGATGCTAAGTTTTCAAAAAGCTGCTTCTGACAAAATCGGTTTGGGGTATGATTTCTCTTCTCCTAATATTGCCTCTTCTAGTATAACTGTGTTTGTCTCACCTACTGAAAATGTTAATTCTAAGAACAATGAATCTAAAATTAAAATAGCTAATGAGAACTTAGACAAGGGCAATTCTATTCTAGGAGCATTCCCTAAAGTTGAAAAGAGGAGACTAGAAACCCAAGGACTAAGAAGGAAAACAACAAAAAGTCTCAACAAAAGAAGCTGCACTTATGTCAACGCTGTGGAGCTTTAGGGCATACTCGTCCAAATTGCTATATGTGGTTAGCCACTCAACAAAGCAATAGTATGGTCTTTTCTGGACATCAGAATCAGTTTTCATCCTCTCTTGCTCCTCTAGGAGATCTTCTTAAGGCCCTCATGTTCCTTTTAAACTTGAATGGTTTCAATTCTTCCCTCTCTCCTCAGGATCAAAGGTTCGCATAAAGGAAAGGTCCTTCCAAGGCATGGAAGGAAAAAGGCTCAAAGTGATTCAGTCACTTTTTCTCTCTCTCCCCCTTTATGTTCTTGCATTACTTGTTTGTTTTGCTTTCTTGTTTTAAGTCAGTTTAGTTTTATGCTTTGTGTGTTTCTTTATGTTTTTGTTTGGTTGTTTTTCAATTTTTATTTATTTATTTATTTTGTCTTTCATAATAAAAAAAATATTGAAAAATCATAAAAATATAAAAACAGTGTATTTGTGTGTATTGGTACTTGTGTACCCTGGATGGCCATTGAAACAAAGTTTTCTAAATTTTGTATTTCTTGTAGCTTAGATGAGCATCTCAATGCACAACTAAGCAAGTGAGCTTTGTGGCTCATGTTTGTGATGAATACAATTAATATTGTCTCTTATATCTCATACTCATATCACTCTTTTTGACAGGGTGGACTAGAAAATCCTAAGAGAAAGGCATAAATAACCATCTCACCACTAAAGCCCACCAATCATGAATAACATCTATGTGCTTAGGCACAACAAAATTGGGTTGTTTAAGCTTACATTAATGGGTATTTCTTTTCTCTCTCTTATATGCCCTTGCATGCTATGCTTAAAAAAAATATGCAAAGAAATATATAAGTAAAAAGAATCAAAATGCTTTTAAAAATGATTGCAAGCGTGTTTCAAGGAGATGTGGGAGTTATAGAATGTACCTCGAATGTGATAGTCTCCATCAAGCAATTATGATTGTGTGTGAGTGTATTTAGTTCTCTCTAGTCTCAAATTTTCATAATATGGGATACTTATGCCTTGCTATGTTTCACACACAACATGCAAAATTCTTTGTTACTTTTGATACATGTGTAGGTACAATGTGATTTGGTCATAATAAGGAATGCATGTGTTAATATATGCTCACTAAACTGTCTTAACTTGTTTTTGAAATAAAAAATTAGTTAAACTTGTTTAGTGTGTGTGTGTGTGTGTGTGTTTTTGGATCTATGGATGCTATGCCTATATGTTGAGAGATATTTTGAGTGCTTAACATGTTGATTGGATCTTTGTTTGAGTAGCTTGCTTGTTGCATTCATCTCTTTATTTTTTTCCCTTCTTGAAAAACCTTGTTTCTTCAAGCATGACAGCTTCTTGATAGATCCTCAACAAATTCTCTTTCTATTGAGCCTTCTTTCTCTTTTCTTGATAGATCTCAATAGATTCTTGATTCATTGAGATTTCTGTGTTTCTCCTCGATAGATGCTCGACAGTTTCTTCGATCCATCGAGCTAAATTTCTAAGCATTCTGTTTGCTAGATAGATTCTCGATAGATTCCTGATCTATCAAGGTGAGTTTTGTCATGGATAGATCCTCGACAGCACCTCAATAGATTCATTTCTATCAAGATTTAGTGCTCAACAAATCCTCGATAGAATCTTCGATCCATCGAGCTGGGTTTTATATTTAAAGTATGGGCGCAATTCAGATTTCATTTTCTACCTTCTCTCTTGATAAAAACCTTTCTCTCTCACCCCAAACACTCTCATCTCACTCAAATCACTCCACCCACTCTTTTTTCGGCCTAGATCAAGCCTAAATCACTTGGTAAGTGTTCTTAAACCATTCATTTTCATGCATACATGCATTTTTAGACCTAGGTTTTGGGTTTTTGAAAAATTTTGGGGTTTTTGAGATTTTTGTGAAATTTTTGGGTTGGGTTATGTTAATTTGGTGATATATGCTCATGCATTGCATTCTCATTGCATTATAACAATATTTCATGCATTTTAGATGTGTGATTGATTATTGTTGTTTGAGTGCTGGTAGGTTTGGATTGGGTTTTTACCCATGATGCTTTTAATTTTTGCATGTCACATGTTCATGCATTTTTCATGTATACATTCTGTCTTTTCTTTCCTATTCTATGTTGTGATGTGTTCTGTTCTCTCTCTCTCTCTCTCTCTCTCTCTCTCTCTCTCACTCTCTCTCTCTCTCATAGACTACGCTAGGGCACCCAAAGCATGCAAATCCACTCTGGCTCAGAATCCTCTTCAAGGTTCCGGGTTTTCTTCTTTTGATCCTCCCGTTCCCCCCCTCCATGTTCGGTTTTGTGATGAGAAGGCCCGAAAAGACTTCATAGAGAACTTCCAAAAATGTGGTGTTCATCCGGAACGCCAGGTTATCCTGTCAAACTTTGCCAACACTCCTTTCCCATCTATCATTCGGACTTGGGGTTGGGAATCTCTTTTTAAGAGATCCTTGAGGTGTCCCGTCGTGTTTATACAGGAGTTTTACTCCAATATATACAGCGTCAATACCTCTGTACCTCAGTTTGCTACTACATTCAAAGGTACACTTATCGTAGTTACTCCAAATCTTATATCCAAGGTACTACACGTTCCTAGGGTAGTGCATCCTGACTACCCTAGCTATGAGCGTCTTTGGACAGTGTCTAGAGATGAGCTTCTCTCTCACGTTTATGAAACTCCTTCCACATGGGGTGATAAGCTAAACACCCCATGCTCGGGCTTTACCAAAGGCCCGAGGTTCCTTAACATGGTGATAACATTTACTTTTACTCCATTGTCTCACTATAACTCCATTACTAAGCCCCATGCTCATTTTCTTTTGTCTCTTTTAGAGGACATTTCTATCAAATTTCCCTCTCACTTCATCACATCTATTCTAGATGTGTACTTAGATACTACTACACATGATAAACTCATATTCCCTTCGGCTATCATGTGTATCCTTACACACTTTCACATTCACATTCCTTCCTCTCCTTTCTTCACCACCATAGGTGCCATCAACATTGGTTTTGTTCGGCGAAGCAAGGCCCAACTTTGACCGAAGCGGCCATGAGTGGAGACAGATGATCCTACAGCTTCTGCTATTCCACCTTCTTCCTCTACTCCTTCTACCTCAGCTCCTTCCTCCTCCGCTACTGGTGTCACTCTTGATGCAATCATGGAGCAACTGCAGTAGATGGATGCTCGTCTTGACTATCTCTCTGATGAGATGTGTTAGATGAACACTCGGATAGGACACATAGGCAGTTTTGGACCTTCTCCCTCTCCTTTTCCAAAGGCCTCAGATGATAAGGATGATGATGCTGGTGATGATGAGGATGATGCTAGCTCTTCCAGTGATGACGAGATGACGACCTCTCAGTGACTTGCCACAAAAAGGGGAAGTAGTTTTGGGTTTAAGAATAGTCTTGTACGTAGGGGGAGAGTTAGTATAGGACATTTTTTTATAGGGGGAGTTTTTGTAGATTTTGAGAGATGTAGTGAGGTTTATATGTACTTTTCTTTCTTTTTAGTTACATTAGCCTCTTGTACACCTGTCTTGTGAGCATTTATTGACATACATTGTACTTTATTTTCATATATATAATGATGTATGTTTTTCTTCACCTACCTATACATGTGTTGTTTCTTTTCTCTCTTTATATACATGTTTCTTTATGCATGCAATCTTTATTTCTGTTTCACACATGATATCTTGAAGAGTTTTGTTTAAATGTTTTAGAAAAATAGGTTATGAAAGTTTACCATGCCATGAACTCTCTTCTTGCAAAGTTTTTCAAGAGTTTATGTTAGGGATAGATTTACTTTGTAATACAACAATTGGTTATGAGTTTAGTGATTTAAGACTTCTCTCATGATTATTTGTTTTGTTGTGGTTTTGTCATGGACTGCCAAATGGGGAGATTGTTAGGGGCATATTTATGTAATTGGCTAATCCTTTGACAAAATGCACTTTACTTGTAATTGAGTAGATCTAGGATGAGTTTAGTACTTCAAGAAATAAGTGTTCAAGATAAGTATTGAAGCTATGCAAATCTGACCAAGAAACAAGTGAAGGAAGTGTTATTCATTAAAGCTCAATAGAAGTCTCGACAGAATTGTTTCTATCAAGATTTAATGTTGAAGCTCAACAAAAGTTGTATCTGTCGATAATTAAGAAATCAGACTTTTTAGATCTGATTACATGCATATCCTTGAGTATTTATGTAGGGTTTCTTTTCTCACAACCCTATACATATATAAGGATTATTTTTTAAGGGTCGTCATAAGATGATGAAAAAGAATAATACATACATTGTGCGATCGGAGGCAGAAATTGCTCTAGTTCATCATTCTCTCTATAGAAACTACTACGTCTTTACGCCAAGGGTTTTGTGACCAAGGAGCTTCCTAATCTTCATTGTTGATGAACTGAAGAACTTTGCAACTGATATCTTCTTCAAGTTGGTGAGTTAGTCACGTACTAAGATCCATGCATCATTGGTTAGTCACGTACTGGGATTCGTGCATTGAACAGAGAGATTGTCGTTACAATACAAGTCCAATTGGGTATTGGGGTAAGGGTTCAACTGTAGGTTGGTATTTCGAGATAGGCCAAAGGGTTTGGTCAGATTCCTTATACTTGTAACCGGTTGTGATTGATAATAGTGGATTCTCGGGAGTGGTGACCTTAAATTCACCCGATGGGGTTTTGTCTCAGTGGTTTTCCTCATTCGTAAACAAATCACCTGTGTCAAATTTATTTTTCGTTGTATTTAGTTATTTGGTGATTTGTTTGTGCTACCACGCTATTGCATGAAATTTGACTAATTAATTAACTTGGGTAATTAATTAATTTGCAAGGGGTCAATTCATTCTAACTCAACACTTATATTTCATATTCCGCACATATATTGTTTGAATATAAGCTTGCATTGGAAAATTTGTATTTGGGGGTCTAAACCATTCACAAGTGTTCTATACACTAAGTGAGTTTTCAAAAGCTATCTTAGAATAATTTATTAAAAAAAAAATGGTAGAATAAAAAATGCATTTGTTCAAAGGATCATCATTCTGAGAAAAGAAAATTATATAATTTATTAAAGTCTTTAATAAAGGATAGCTAATAGGAGGAAGGGGAGAATATGAGAAATTATTAGGTTTACTAGGAGGATTGTTGATGTGGTCCTCCCAACCAATGAGATAATGCCATTTATACAAATGTGTGAGTGAACTTCCTAATCAACACAGGGAATAAAAAATAAAAATTACCAGGTGATGTCACATTTATATAAATAAGAGTATTTTATTGGTTGGGAGGTCATGGAGGATCACGTTAGCGGCCCTCCTGATGGACCAAATTATTTCTTGGAGAATTGCCACTTGACACCATCATGATCTATTTCAATTTTTAGTTTACTTCCTAATCGCATATTTCATAATAATGTAATAACTTATATTACCACCAAACATATTTTATAAGATTAAAATTAAACTACGTTATAGTACTAGAAATCAAAATAACATTCTTTATTTTGCTTGTCATGTTAACACTTCATCCTTTCCCATGATATTTGACCCGAGTGACACATCCAAGACATTAAATCCTCTCAAAATCTTTACCTGGTATGTTTCTTACTCACATGATTAAATGGAATAATCCTACTATATATGCACATACTTGAATCTCCTTATTTTTGGTCATCATATTGAGAGTGCACATTTTCTATCCACAAGCCATGACCATGTTTCATTTGGTGTCTTTGTATTTACCACCCACAAAAGTACTTGCCTTCCTTATTAAGCTATCCAACAGAAATCAAGTTTCTCTTCAAATCTGGGTCTGGCCTAACATTCTGCATCTTCCTTAGAGCTCCACTCAATAGTATGATTCATATATCCAAAGCTTCATCATCAACTAGAATAAATTTTCTGAAATCACCATTGATGTAGTTCTCTATGAATTCTCGATGTGCAGCAAAAGGTGACCAATTGCACCTTGAATTCTATAGTTGACAGTACTCCTAAAATGGAAAAATAAAATAAAGCGCCTCGTTCTTGCACATGCATCATCGCAAGTCTCACATACATCAAAACACATGTTGCTAAGGCCCCAAAACGATGGTGCGGTTTGTCCCAGAAAATTCGAAGTCGACAAATGTTATACATTTGGTCATTTTTCCAGTCTTGTTAAGTTTCAGGGATATATACAAAAGTTTAATGATATTTTGAGATAGAAATAAAAATTAACTATATCCTTTTTGTCCCTAAATAATTGTTTAGAACTTTTTTTGAGAGAGTTTCAACCTATGGCGTCCGCTCCTGATGATTGCTCTTTATCATCAGACCAAAATACCAATCAGTTTTTGGTGTAAGCGGAGATTGAACCCCAAATCTCTTATACAACCATCAGAGACTTTACCAGTTGAGCTAACTGGAATCCACATAATAGTTTAGAACTTTAGGTTCTATTTTCACCCCTAAAATATATATATATATATATATATATATATATATATATATATATATACATTTATATATAGATAAAAGGAATAAAATAAAACATGGACGTATTTAAAAAAAAATTGTAAATAAAATTATTTTATTCCTAAAATATTTTATTTTTATGCTTGCTTATGTGATTTTTATTCTTGAAATATTTAATGCTCAAGTTAGTCTCTTTTTTTTTTCTTTTTTTCTTTTTTTGTTTGTCCTTTTCCCTTATATTACTTGCTTAGATCCTGCAAAATCATCTCTTTTCTCTCAACCTAAGACTAAGAGAGAGAAAGAGTGATTGTTGTTGGAGATCAAAATTTCCTCTAATTATTTGTTTTCTCAACCAATTATTAGTTTCCTTTTTAATTTTAATTTTTTATGTTTATGTTTTTTTTTTTGTCTTTTTTAAAGAGTCTTATTTGTGGGATCCAAGTATAACAAATGAAAATTGTTTGGCCGCATTTGGCCCAACCGTTTTAGGTATGTCTTTTTCTTTTTGTCAAAAAAAGGCATGTCTCTTATATATATTTTAAGATGATTATAAGAAAAATAAAAATAAATTTCATGGATTAAAATAGAATCTGAACCAAAATTTGGGAAACGCATGCCTATTTTTGCACATAAAAAAAGAAAAAGAAAAAGGCATATAGGCCCTCCATTTGTCATATAAGCAATCCATGTAAAAGAATAGGGGACTAAAATGGTATATATTTTAAATTATTTTTAAGGTCTAAAATAGACTATGAATCTATCATGAAATTTTGGATTCGAAATCTCTTTACAGTATCTTGGGACCATCTTATGGAATTCTTTTCTATAATAATCTAATTCATGTGGGATGGGGGGACCGCATATCCTTGAGAGGATAGTCAGATACTCAAAGAAATCTGGACACCTTTGTTTGGAATCAAAATCTTCTATACCACTTTTCCTGTGCCACTCTATGTTCCACGAACTTGCCACTTGTATTTTTATTTAATTATGCCTTTTCTTAGTTAATTACTGAAAATAAATTAAAAAACCAAACACACCACCACCACCAACCTTGGCCAGCACCGGCCATCTCTGCCCTGAACGTCACCTGTCACAGCAACCACAATCACTCGATCTACACCACCATTGGGGATCCAAGCCAATCCCACCAACCACCATCACTCCACCACCAAAAAATCCAACAAATCTGACTTTATTTCTCATCTTTCTTCATTATTTATTAAGAAAAAAAATCAACAATAAAAGATGGAGAGTAAAATATAAACAAATCAAATATAAAGGTTGTTCAATCTAAATCAAAAGAATCCATGTATTACATCGTGAACCCAACAATCAAAACCAAAAGGATCTCTAGAAGAAAAGTCCAGTGGTTTGAGAGATATTCATGTGATGGGCTTCAGATCCTTGGCAAAGCTAACGGTTGGATGGTTGTAAATGGCTACTTTGATGGTGTTGACTCCGAAGAAGGTTGGTGCAGGTGGTGGGGTGGATATGTTGGGATATTCTTTGTAGCATTCATCCAAATATTGTGTTAGATCCATCACTTCCTGACTCTTCCTTTCCCGATCTGCTAAAAACCTTGGTGGTGGTGGATGGTCGTGAACCTCTACTGTTGCTGCTGGTGGCATTGTTGCTATTGCTAACCTCTGTTGTTGCTGCTGGTGGCAACGACAGTGAGATGTGCTGGCTATATATTTATTTTAGGTAATTAAAATAAGAATAAGCATAGATTTTGGATTTGCTTAAATAAGTGGACATGTGTCAGGTTTTTATTTGTGGAACACAAAGTGGTATAAGGAGTGTGGGATAAAAGATGTTGATTCCCTCATTTGTCAAAAAAAAATTTACTTCAATTTTTATACACTGAATAAATTGTTGAATGTTGTGATAGGCCTTTTTAGCAACTACAAGCTGGGCTGCCTCCTGCCACGCTATGGCCCAAAGGTTCTGGGTAGGAGAATTAGGACAAGCTTGACTGCAACACACCCCAACCCAGCTTGTGCACAAACTAGAGCCCCTTTGTTAAAACATCTTAGGATATAATATAATAACAACAAAAGGAAATATGCCTACTGTCAACCATAAAACATGTTAGGATATATGTGAATCATGTTAAGAACATATGTCAAAATAGAATTGGTTAATCTTTTGACAAAATGTGTTTTACTTGTAATTGGGTAGATCTAGAATGTGTTTAATGCTTCAAGGAACAAGGTTTTAAGTCCAAGTGTTAAAGCCATGTAAGTCTGTCCAAGAAATAACTAAAGAAGTGTTGGATTTTAAAGCTCGACAGCTAGCATCAATCGAGGTTTAAAAGACTGTTTAAGCCTGATGCTCGACAGCTGCTTGATAGATAAGGTATCTATCGAGATTTAAGAAAATTAGATTTTCAGTTCTAATTTTCAACCAATCCGTGTATAGATGTTTGGGCTTTCTTTTCTCACAACCCTAAACATATATAAGGATTGTTTTAAGGGCCATCACAGCTGATGCACCTCAATGCAAAAGTTTTTCACAAGTATATTGTAAACCGGAGACATATGCCCTAATTCATCTTTCTCTTCAAGAAGCTGTTGTGTTTGTACACCATAGGGTTTTGCAACCAAGGAGTTTCATGATCTTCATCATGTGGATGAACTGAAGAACTTTGCAGTCAACATCTTTCTCAAGTTGATGTGTAAGCCACATACTGGGATCCACGCATCTAATTGGTTAGTCACGTATTGGGAGCCATGCATTGAAAGGAGAGATTTTCACTATAGAACACATCCAATTGGGTATTGGGGTAAGGGTTCAACTGTAGGTTGGTATAAGGTACTGAGATTCCTTTACTTGTAACTGCTTGTTATGATAATAGTAGATTCTCGGGAGTGGTGACCTTAAAATCACCCGATGGGATTTTTGCCGTGTAGGTTTTCCCCATTCGTAAACAAATTATCCTGTCAATTTATTTTCTGCTGCATATTAACTTAGTTGGTGATTTGTTTGTGCTACCATGCTTATTGCATACAAATTGAATTAATTAATTAACTTGGCTAATTAATTGGTTAATTCATTACAAGGGGTCAATATATTTTTGGCCTATCAAAACAGGAAATACTAAATGAAATAAAAGAAAAAAGCAATGCAGCAATAAAAATGCAATATAAATAAGATGGTAACGATAAATAAAAAGGAAATAACACAAATGCCTAATCAATAAAATGAAAGGAAGAATGATCAGTCTACCATGCTTGGTTGTCCTACAGGGTTAAGTCCAAGAAGGGAACTACTTCTTCAATATGGGTAACCTTACGGAGAGATCTTACTACGAAAATTACCCACTTTGAGAGAATGGGCCTAAAGGGTTTATCCTTAAATTCCTTAATCCTTGCTAGAGGCTAGGCCTTTAGAGGGAGAGAAAGAATTAGCCTATTGGTGCATGCCTGCTACCACACTCTTGCCTACTATCTATTTTGCTTTTCTAACTCTCTTTTCCTTCTAAGTTTTCCATTATGTTTTCCATTCTCTTCTTTCGCTGTTCTCTTATGGTGTTGTTATGTTATCTCCTTTCTTTCTTCTTCTATTTCTTGTGCACGGCGGTGGACCTTTCTATACTGCCTACCATGATGGGTTTTTACTATTTTACCTCTTAACCGCTTTTGTCTGAGTGTGGGTGCCCCTCTAGACTACCCACTGGTCTGTCAGCTACACAGCAACCACCACTTACCTGCGCTGGCCATGCCACATCCCATTACCAGACAAAGAGTCTTATTTTGTTTGTTTGCTCATCGTGGCATTCCCATCCGAATAAGGGTGGGTATTTTCTCTCACTATCCCTAATGGCATGCACCTAGTGATTTCAACTCATATTTCCCTCTTTTGGGTAGTATGTTATCTTAGCAAGATATTTCTCCCAAAAGAGTTTGAGCGAGAACCCCAGAATAGGCTCTTCTCTTCTCCCCACCGCCAAACTACACCCTCTCTTACCTTTGAGTTATGGCCCACCATTCCTATATTGGCTGGGTACAAGTTGGCTGTGCCTAAGCCTTGTGCGTGCTCCACTCCATGTGTGTCCATGGCTTGTATGCTGCTTATGTGTTTTCCATGACCAAAAGCTTGTCTGTGCATTTTGCTGCTCGTTCTTGACCTCTTATGGTGTGAATGGGTCTCTGAGCCTTCGTTCTTTATGTCTCACTTCCTTCCTGGGCTGGGCCTTGCTTGATTGTGGGTTTTTCCTTCTCTAACCCATTCTTTGCCCCTTTCATGGGTCTGCTAGCACTTCTGCCATGTCATTTTGTCATTCCTACTGTGCTATTGTTTAACCCGTGCTTGTTGGGCCTCTTTTGGGCCTGCTGTAAGCTTTCCCTTTGTTTTAATTCTAGTGGCCTAGTATTATCATTGGGCTAGTATTCATGCTGTTTTGGGCTTCCTTGGCCCATTCCAATGCTTCCAGGCTTCCGTGGCCCATTTCATCCTTGTAGGCATCCTCAGCCCATTCCAATTCTTTATTCCCATGGGCTTTTGCTAAGTCTTTTGGGCTTCTCCAGCCCAAATTACCATATCCTTTACCTTTGGGGTTTATGGGCTTTCCCACCAACCCCTTACTCACTTAATTCATTACTTAAGGTCTCTTCGAACCATCCTTGCTTGCTTTCTATTTCTCATAATGCTCATGGGTTTACTACTTCTTTCTTTGGGCTCTTTTGGGCCTGTTCGTTTTCTTTGACGCCCATTTGCTATTTTCTAGGCCTATGATTTATTATTCCTGCCATTCAAGCTTAATGGTTTTTTTCTCAATTTACTAACTCTTTTCCTCCCATATTGTTGGGCTTCTTCCTGCTATTAGGCCTCCTTGCCAAAGTGGGCATCAACAAATGTCATACATGAATTAATATGGTATAGAATAGTTTGTCCTTTATATTCTCAATCAGTTTTCTTATTATCTAGTGATGGATACTGATACTTTTGTATCTTAATTAGACTACCTTTGCTTCAAAAGGTAAAGATCTACATTTGAATTTTCATGGAAAAGACTTAATGGATTAGGAATCATACTATCCTTGCACAAAATAAATAACTAAATTAGAAAATGAATTGATACTATAAAGAATGAAAATATATAATGGAGTTATGATTTATTTGATTTAAGATAATAAAAAAGGTCTAAAATGAAAATAATAAAAACAAAAACACACAATATCCATCACAGGAGGAAAGTTCATCAGTTCTCTTTCTAAAAAATGTAAAAATAATAATTTCTAACATCACCCTGCATCACAAATAACTTACAACTCATACTTCATTTTCTTGTCTAAGATCATTGGTGCATATGTTGAAATGACCATGTCAATAAGAAGGCGAAATTGCATCCATGCGAATAGGGTAACTGGAACACTAGCAAGACAAATGATAGGAATGACCACCCATGATTTTCCTGGTAGAATAATGAAAAGAGAAGCACAAAACGTTATCATCATGGTTGCTATGGAGAGGATAAGGGTGGAAAGGCCTACTATCATCTTTTTGGGTAAGGATTTAAGGAAATCTTCCTCTGCATATCGTGATGTGAGGATGCCTAGAAACATCAACAATGAAGTTGAGGCAGAAAGCAGAGACAGAGCATCAGATATTATAAAGACCATAAAAACCTTCTCATTTAAGAAGGTTGGCAAGCCTAAATCTTGTATGTCGCCACCTGGAACAGTAATTGCTGCTGCAAACATAATGGTAACAATCAGAGCACCTACCACTGTACAAGAAGATGCTGTCCCCTTCATCCATTTTTCTCCTTCTTCCACCAAGTCTTTATGGCTTTCTGTAAACAATTCTCGAGGTCTTTTATCATTTGTGTTTGTATATTCTAACATGAAAGGATGGACAAATCTCTCCACCTCCTGTGTTTATTAAACAAAACCTCATAAGACTATAATTAAGATTAAAAAAATATTAAATACCTTGTAACTTTGCACCTTTTTCCTTCTTTTTAAGAATGATTCTCTCTATTATAAATGAAAAGTTTATAGGACTAAAAAGTGAGAAAGACTGAATACTTGAAAGTTAGCATGTTGAGTTTTGTGTATAGTATAAGGGTTACTTTTATATGGCTTTTGATTTTCACACATGCACTATTTTACATCAATTATGGATATACCTATAAAATAGTGGATGTGAATGAGCGTGAAAGAATACTTTTCTCTTTTATACAAAAATACCAAGATATGCAAGTATATACAAGTAGAACGTTGTAATGTAAGGATAATAAAGTGTAGTGATACTTTGAAACATGATGATTACAACTTGGCCTTGGGCTCCTAGGCCTATTTGGCCTAGTATCTAGGATTTTTTATTTTTTATTTTAACTTTTTGGAGGGAGAGGCCTAGTATATAGGATAAACTATAATAATATGGCACTCTATAAGTTTTATCTATTGTAATTCATAGATGAAATTACATTAAAATGGCTAGAGTTTACACACTTTTTTAGATTAGGTCCCAAGTTTTTAATTTTGTTAATTAAAGTCATAAACTTGTGAAATTATTTAAATTTGAAGCCTATATTCATACACTTTATTCATATATGTTATTTTGGACACTAATAGAGTACAGAAAAAAAGGAAGCCATTTATAAAATTTGTATTTTACTAAGAAATCAATTTTGATGTTTTGACTCATTCTCTCTCTCTCTCTCTCTCTCTCTCTCTTTCTCTCTACACATAGTTTTCTCTCCAAGCTTTCTATTGATCAATAATTGCAAATTGACTTATGAACAAATCTTAAGTGAAATATAAAGTTTAATCACTTGTTTTATGTTTTAATCTATTATGTCATTGTCCAAGATAATAAAGACGGACAAAAACCTTAAATCGAAACAATTTTATAAATTTAAGACCTAATAATATGAAATTTGGTATAAATTGTACACCTTTTTATATAACTTCATCTAATTTATATTAATTGATTCTATTAAATAGATTGTATCTTTTTAATGTTAATGGAGTGGAACTCTTGTTAATTATTTGTTACGCACTTTAATAAATTTTTTTTAATAATTTTTATGATAAATTCACAATTGATAAAATCTCCTTGCTTGCAAAATATCAAATTGATAAAAGATTAATAACTCTTTGATATATAAAATGTTCAAAATTTTTAAAATTATATAGAAAACAAGAGTTAATATATCAAAGCAATAAAAACATTGTTATAGATAGTTTAAATATTATAAAAGATAACCACTTATTATATTCTGTACATTAAATTATACTGTTATTTTAATTTAACAATTTAATGACTTGTTTTTTTAAGGAATTAGAATATGAAACCACCCAACCTTTTACTCTATTTCATTTCACTTCCATTTCGTATTTGTCAATTTATGATTTTCCCCCTTTTTTAATTATCTTATTTCCGTTCATTTTCTTTATCTTATTGGTGGGATATTGAAGTCGTAGTTATCCTCGCACATTCTGACATTTACGTGATCCTTAGTCACCTATTCACTCACGCATTCTCGAGAAATTATAAGGTCCACATGGTGGACAAGTTATGTGATCCACAATTCCACTAAAAAACTCACTTGTTTAAAATTGTTGGTTAGAAAATTTTTTAAAACAAAAATTAATTATTGACTCAGCGATTTTAAATAAGTGGAAATTTTTTAGTGAAATGGTGAACAAATGACGTGGTCCACCAGAGGACTCTATAATTTCTCTGCATTCTCACATTGTAGTTTAGAATAGAGTTTCCAAAGTGTAAGATAATTAATCATAAGAGAACTGAAAACAACTCATCATTGAAATTATATTTAAAAAAATTATATAAGTGAGGGATATATATTATACCTTATACCATTGTACTTCTCTTTGCATACGAAAAGCTGCTCCTGGAACCTTATCACTTCTAGCGGAAGGTTCGAACATCGCTGCTATATGTAATATGGTATTTCTATGGCAATCTACTGAAGCTAATATTGAGTACTTTGTAGGAGATTTGCATAGAACTTGAAATACTTCACCCTGACGATAAAGAACGGCAAGCATAAATATGTTTCGTCCCGTGGATTTTTCAACAAGCCGTGCAAGTTCAGGAAATGCTTTCAGTATTTCAATAACAAACTCAACTCTCCCTTGCTTGACAGCTATGATGATGGCTTCAATAACCTTACCATTTTCTAGTTGTTGAAAATTCAAACCTGCTAACACTTCGCACATGCGATGTAAAAGTTTTTTGTATTGTTGGTGAAGAAGCTTCAATTCATATATTTGATTGATTTCTAAGTCAATAATCAAAACAATGTTTAGTCAACTAAATGAGAGAGAAAAAAAAATGAAGAAAAAAGAAGTTGACCACAATGATCAATGAATAAGATATGAAATTAATTGATTAAATGTATCATACCCAGGAATTTAAGGAGATTCCAAACAGATCCTTGAGCTGCAAAGTGAAAAAGGAAAAAACAAAATCAAATATGCTTACTTAAAAAGAATAGAGAACAGTTAGTTAGGGTTGCTGTTAGTAGGTTACACATTTGCTACCAAGATTAGTTATGCTAATGCAGATTTGTAATGTATTTATTCGAGTAGTTAGAAGTTTGTTAGATCCTAGAGGAAGCTATCAACATGCTTAACAGTATACATAGAACTGTAAAATCCATGTAGAGTAGATAATCAAATCTCCATTGCCTTGAAAGAACCAGAAATTGTTTCCATTTCTTCAACTATTCACTAGCCCACCTTAGACCTGGGCAACTTAGGTGAGAAGTTTGCCCCCAAATGCCAAGGTGAATAAGTACTTTTTTTTATTTAAAAAAAAAAATGTGAGTTGTTCAATTTTGTTGGGTTAAAAATAAATTAACCCTAGTTAATTAATTCAATTATCTTAGTTGATTAATTATCCAAATTACATGCAATATCGTGGAGGCATAAACAAATCACCAATCTAAACTAGAGTGCAGTGGAAAATAAATTAACACAATGATTTGTTGATGAATGGGAAACCTCTGCAGGCAAAAACCCTACCAGGTGAATTTTACGTCATCACTTTGGAAGAATCCACTAATTAAGAATATGTGGTTATAAGAATAAGGAATTTTAACACCATCCAGCTTATCCCAAAATACCAATTTATAGTTGAATCCTTACGCTAATCTCCAATTAGACTTGATCTTGTAGAAACTTTTCATTTGCACGAATCTCAATCCATAACTAACTAACAACTTGATCATTGTTGTTTGATGCAAAGTTCTTTAATTCATGCTTAGAGACATGAAAGAAGCTTGGAACATAACCCAAAGATGCACAAGATGTCACAATAGCTTCACAAAAGCATATATCTCAATAGTAGTCTCTGTGTCTATGATGACAACTAAAATAAAAATAAAAATAAAAAATTGCTTTTATATCCTCTGGAGACCTAGAACATAAAACCCTAGAAAAGCCTTGTCATCATGGGCCAAAAAAACAGATCTGCAGATTCAGAATTTGCATACATCAATAGATTGAGAGGTATCGAGGTATGTATCACAATTCATTAAAGCTTGATAGATTAGAGGTGTCGAGCTAGGTATCGAGACAACCTGTTTCAACTTTTCCTGTATTGTTTCTTGAGTAATCTTCATATCTTCAATAATATCACTTGTTATACTTCTTCAAAGTACTTCATATTGTTCTTAGAACTACATAATTACAAGTAAAGTGTGTTTTGTCATATGATATGCCAATTCATAAAATATAACCCTAACAATTTTTGTATATTTTTGTTTTCCTTTTAAGAATGCCAAAAACAAAAATGATTAATGATGAAAATACTAAAAATTTTATTGCATGGGTCTCAAATTATTATATTACCAATTATAAGAACTAATTTATATTCACTTATTATTTTGTTGAAGTGCAACCAATTACATTTTTTTCCATGTCATTTTGTAATATTTTTGTAATAAAGGTTGTAGTAGTTTTAGCATTTTCTCACACAAAAAAAAAAAGATTAATAGAAATCCAACAAATCATCATTAAGTAAATGAAAAATGCTAAAACTGCTACAAATTCTACTAAAAAATACTTACAAAATGATGTGGCTAAAATAGACTGGTAGTTTGGTACCACTTAAACGACATAATAAATGAATGGTTGAAACAATTTTTTATTATTATTGGTGACACTTTAGTCTGTAATGCCTATGTGGCAAAAGTTGTTATATCCCTAACATCGTTCAAGTGAATAAGTCATATAAAAAAGTAAGAATAATGCATTTAAATGAAAAAAAAAAAAATTTATAATGCATAAGATTAACTAAATTAATGGTTAATAAATTTTATTGAAGTGATATTTAAATATACAAAAGCCAATGATAGAGTAATAGAGATTATTTTATCCACTTTGGTTTTGTGGATCTTTGTTGAAGTTATCTATCATGTTCTTCATGTTAAAAAAAAAAAAAAAAAAGCTCTCTTCTTCCTGTAGTTTGTAATTTCCCCCCCCCCCCCCCCCCCAGATAGACAAATAACTGAACTCATGTTTTCTGCTATTTTAACCCAAAAAACTTCACTTTGTTATTTTAGCTATTGCACTATTTACAAAAAAATTACACATCACAATTATCTATTTGTACGTAATTTAAATATTAGTTCTACCAAACAAACATTTATCAAAAACCAAACATCAAACCTGTATAAGAGCATTCATATCAAAGCTCTCAAAATGCTAAAAAGTTATTTTTTAGCAACACAAACAATAAAATGCACTACATCAGTGATGCTAAAGATAAAAAATTTAGCACCCAAGTCACATTAAACTGCTATCTTTGACAACTTACTAGCAGCTTACTATAGGAACAAACTTTAAAAAATTTATTTTTTATTCCATTCTCTCTCTTCTCCTCTTAAATAATATTTTGTTTCTCTTTCTTCTCAAAATTTCTCTATTTGCTGCGTCTTATCCTCCATTCTTTTTGTATTTGTCTCTTTCTTATCTCTTTTTCTCTTTTTGCTCTCTCTTCTTCTCCTCTTGCTCAAGCTCTCTCAAAGAAAAAAAAAATGTGGTGGTGGTAAATGATTTTGGGTCGTGATTTGCTGTGCTGTGGTGGTGGTGGTGGTGAATTTTGGGTCATGGGTTTGGTGTATTGTAGTGGTGGTGTTGTGGTAGGTCACGGTGGTAATGGTGGGTTTGCTCTCTCTCCAAGCCATGGTGGGTTTTTTAAGGTTTTTTCTTTTTTCTTTTTCAGTGGTGGTGGTCTTGGTGGATTGTTTGGGTTTTTTTTTTTTTTTTTTCTTTTTGAGGTGGCTTGTGATTGTGATGGTGGTTGTTGTGGCTGGTGATGTTGGTCTACTGTAATGCGTTTTGTCATGGGTTGTTGATGATGGTGGTTTTTGTTGTGGTTGTGGTGGTGATTTTTTTTTGGGGTTTTTATTTGCGGTGGGTTGTGGCTCTCATGGTGGTGGTGGTGGTGGTGGTGGTGAACATGTCTAGTGGTGGCTGATGGTGGTTGTTGTGGCTAGTGTTGTTGGTCTATTTTAATTGGTTTTGTGGTGGGTTGTTGATGATGATGGTTGTTGTGTTTGTGGTGGTGGTTTTGTTTTGGATTTTTTTTTTCCAGGTGATTTGTGGTAATTGCCACGGTGGTCATGGTGGTGGTGAACATAGTTGGTTGCTATGAACTTTTTGGAATTTTTTTTCCAAATAACATTAAATATCAAAAATTTTAGTTAGTTTCCATGTTTCAAAACAATATTGTAAACTAGCATCTCGAGTGTCTAAAACTCGAGTTCCAAGATAAAACTCGAGTTTTTAAGTCTCGATTTGTAAGTGGTGGGAGCTAATGTGGAAGAAAATTGACATGGAACTCCACGTGGAACTTGAGTTTCTAAGACTCAAGTTTCACTTTTAAGAATCAAGCTTTAAAGACTCATGTTTTGCTTCTTCTTCCTTGCATTCATTCTGACCCAGCATTCTTCTTCCTGCAGATTAGACTCAGATCGT
The DNA here is from genome assembly GCA_028535905.1 of Quercus berberidifolia. Lineage (NCBI taxonomy): Eukaryota > Viridiplantae > Streptophyta > Magnoliopsida > Fagales > Fagaceae > Quercus > Quercus berberidifolia. The sequence continues at coordinate 36,762,058 of JAPQVW010000003.1, read as the reverse complement.
CCAATCGTTCTTCCTCTATTCTTCATCTCTCTTCTTCGTCATCGTGTAGATCAGACTCAAATCGTCCAATCGCCCACTCAAATCTGTTCTTCGCCTCCATTCTTCATTGTTATGCAAATCAGACTCAGATTGTTCCTTTCTTTGTGCAGGTCGTCGTCGTGCAAATCATCTTCGTCCTCCATCTTTTTCAGATCTAGTTTTCTCCAGGTCATTGTCTTCTTCTTTTGATCCGGATCTTCTTTTCCTTCTCTTCTCCTCCTTTTCTCCTTCTCCATCTTTAAATCTTCTTCTATGGAACTCGAGTCTCTGAAACTCGAGTTCCACGTGGCCATATTCTCCACAGCAGCAGTAGAACTCGAGTTTGAGAGCCTCAATTTTTATCATTGATCTCGAGTTTTAAAAACTCAAGATGCTAGTTTCCAAAATCCTTACAAACATACGTTAACTTATTATATTCTTTTTCCCTACTGCGCTAGCCTGCAAATTCCCCCGAACTTTTTGGGGGAAGTTTTATTTTATTTTAATAATTTTTTTATATTATTTTAATGAGATGAATGTAAATATAGAACCTTTTGATGTTGGGTGTATTATAAAATGAGATGTTAAAATAGATAAAGTGACTTTTTGAGTTGTTAAATGCTAAAATTTTAATAAGTTTTGATGTGAATGCTCTAACAATCCAGCAAACCCAAATCACAAACCACCATGCCAACATCCCTGAGCCACACTCAAGCCACCAAATTAGCATACACCATCCACCACCCACACCCATAACACCAAATCGACAGCCACCATCCACCACTCACACCCAATCCACCAAATCACACTATAACAAAATGTATTTTTAGCGACAAAATTTAGTGGGGAATTTTTTTTCATTGCTAAAATCTATCATATAGTGAGGAAATTTAAATTTTGTTGCCAATTATAAAAAAAAAATAGATAACTTTTAGCGACTAATCAAAAGTTTAAGTCTCAATGGGAATCACCCAAAATGAAAAATCATGCCTAATACCACTACAAAAGTAAAAAATAAAAAAATAAAAAATAAAAGTCTAGTTAAACCCAAAAAACACAAAAAAGCAAAAAAAAAAACAAAAACAAAGGAAGAAAACGAAAAATCTTGCCCAGTCTAAACTAAACTAAACAGACTAAACTTGGGAGAAGAACAAAGAACTCAAATTAGAAGAACTGGAGACATCGAGATGTGGAGAACGATATACATACAAGTATTGGTTCGGTTCGGCATGTATGGGTTTCGGATTTCCAACTCCAGTGACTGCACCACATCGGCATCGGGATTCCCTTCGTGCTCCGATTGTCGGAATCGGCTTCGTCGATCGGTTTCAATGGCGGTGCGGGATGGTTGGCGCCAGTCAATTGGATCAAAAGAAGGATCACCACCCCAAAAAAAAAAAAAAAAAAAAAAAAAAAAAAAAGAGGATCAACGTCACCTCTCTACTCTACCACGCCGCCACCTCCCTCACCTCACCACTGTCGCACCCCTACTCCTCTCCCTCATCCTCAGTTCCCTTTCTCTCCCTCCCTCAACCTCGCCTCTCCTCTCTCTCTCCCCTTCACCTGGCCGCACCTCTCTCTCTCCCTCACCCTTGCATCTCCACCGCCAGCCCAAGCTCCTCTGCTAGCCACCGCTGCCGCCATACCCTCTCATCTCCTCCTCCGCTGCTAGTCTCGTACCTCTTCTCCCCTTTGTATTTTTTTTAACAAAGGTGTTTGTATTTTTTTTTTTTTTTTAGCATTTCAGTTATTAATTTTTTTTTTAATTTCATGTAATTTTTTTTTTTTCTTCATAATTATTCTTAGTGAAAGTTTTTTATTATTGTTCATGAATTCAACCTGTTGCCACCACCCACCACCCACACCCCAAATTGCCATCACTAACCCATCATCATCCCGTCCCACGTCCCAAACCCATCAAACTAGATCAAACCGTTTGGCACCAGATCATTTGCATCAGAGATGAAGAAAGAGAAAGGCATATATTTTATAGCCCAAAGTTGAGAGAGGTATAGAGGGTATACCCCGGAGCAAAATTGACCATTGAATCTCAAGGCAGAAGTACATATATAATAGTGGTAAAGTCAAAGATTTTTAATTTTTAATTTTTCATGACAATTTCAATTTTCAATGTTGTCGGCATTCTTTTTTTCGTTGTCGGCATTATACTATTATTTCTAATTATTTTTTAAAAAAATTCAGAAATATAATATAAGAAGCGCTCAGCTGTTTTATGTTCGTTGAAAACAATTAACATTGAACAAATTTTGAATAATTCTGGGTTTTGTATTTTTTTTTTTTTTTTTGTATATATATATATATATTAATTGTACAGATCCATTCTAAAAATTATCGGCTCATTGCACTACTTTGCACTCCAATCTATTAAAACTTGCAAGGCAATTACCAGTTACCACTCCAGTGCAAGTCACATGATCATAATGCAATAAATTGTCCATTTTGCCCTTTCACACAGTGAAATTATGACATTGTCCTTGCTGATATTCAGCGGTGGTTTCAGAATTTGCCTTGAGAAGCGAGTAAAAATTAAAAATGATTATTTTTTTTTTCTATATATACAACTTACATGTTATATATAATAATCTAAAATAATATTGTAAATATAATTTAATATATAATACAACTATATTGTACAATAGTCTAAAGATTGGTAAGGCAATAACCATTGAATACATAAACAAATATAATTAAATAACTAATCACACATTTTTTTTCTTTTTTGTTAAATTCATGATAACTTATTATATTTATATGTAATATTAATTAAAGAAAAAATATATGATAAAAAAAGAATAATAACAAACCTAAGAGTAGGATTGGGATTAAATGTGAAACTAAATATCTGTTTGGGATTTGCTTATTTTACTAAAACTGAAAACTTTTTACTGAAAGTACTGTACATAAAGATAAAAGTTAGTTGAAATAATTTAGTGGGATCCATGAATAATGCCAAAAAGTACAGTAGAACTTATGAATAGTAGTAAAAATAAGCTGACTTTTTAATTTTTTCTAAACACACACTAAGCATGTGTTTGCCAACAAATGTTTGTGCGTTTTGCCTTTTTTTTTTTTTTTTTTTGATAATCCCATGGCACTGTTCATGGACCAGGCAACTTGTGAAAAACAAAGCAATAGTGTTTTGCTTTTTAAAAAATATTTTGCTACAGTGTTTTCAGTAATAAGTTTTCAGCAAAATAAGCGGTATTCAAACAGATCCTAAGAGGGGGAAAAAAAGGATAAAGTTTAGTTACAAAATTGATTATAGCCTAAGGCTACAATCTTACTTAATAATATAAACATTATTACATTTTTTGGAAATCCAATTGTTGGATTGCATGTTCTTTACACTCTTAATACACTTATCAAATTTTATGTTAATCGGATATTTATTACTATATGATCTATAAACTTACATTTTATGAATAATTTTATACTATAAAATCTTGCAATTTAGTGTGCATTTGGCTCTAAATTAAAAAGTTAGTTTATTTTACTATTCAGCTTATTTTTACTACTATTCATGGATCCCACTACATTTTTTGGTACTATTCATGAATCTCATTGTACTATTTCAGCTAACTTTTTTACCTTTATTTACAGTACATTCAGCAAAAAATTTTCAATTTTAGCAAAATAAGTAGATTCCAAACAGATCCTTAAACACTTTTTTAATGACATAGCTATTAATCTTTCATTTTCTAGAAATTTTGCAAGTATGGAGTATATAAGAAGAAAATGTAATCTAATGGTGAATTTTTCAAAATTTACCTCGAATAAAAAGATATTGAGTAAGATTGTAACCTTAGATTACAACTAATTTTGTCGCTAAACTTTGTCACAAAAAAAAAAAAAAATAGTAACTGATATAAGTTTTTACTTTTGAAGTGTATGACTTGTTAACCATACTCATGCTCACTCTCTTGGAATTGGAGCAAACAATAAAAGACTTTTTGGACTTTAGAAATCTACAGAGCATCTATCAAACTACTCGATCAAATAGAGAGAAAAGCTAGGAAAACATAGTAGAAAGAAAGAGAGATAGAGAGAATAAGGAAATAATCACAAATATAGATACAAATCTGTTAGTTGTAATGAACTAATGATGGTGTAATTTTTAGCTAATGAAGAAAAAGAAAGTTCAGGAAAAACCTCATTCAACTATCAACAGCAAAGTTTTTTATTTTTTCTCTATAACAAAGGGTGAAAATAAAGGGTAAAGGGAACATCTACCATTTAAAGGAAAATATAAATATATATACACACACACATATATATATATATATATATATATAATCAAAAGGGCAAGGCCAATCACTTGGTGCATTGCAAATTACAAGACATAATGTTTTATACACATGTTTGCCATATGACGTTATGAACAACCTTATCATACGTAATATATAGAGGAAGTTACAAAAGATGATATGTGTCAATGATTTATGCATTGTCGGAAAGACATGTATCACCATTTTATGCATTTACTAGTTGCAAGGATCTAACCTTTATAATATATTATTGATAAATATGAACTTTGATAAATTCACTATTGGATTATATTTTCTTCTTATATCCTTCATAGTTACAAAATTTTCAAAATATCAAAGATTAATAACTATGTCATTAGTCAAATATTTAAATTTCACGTTTTTGTAACCTAAAATTAAACATAAAAAATAAATTTATGGATCAAATAGTAAATAACATTTGATTGACAAAAAATTTGACATGCATGTTAAAGTCATAAAAAACATACAATCTAATAGTTAAATTTTCAAAATATATAGTCATATTAATGTTTTTAGTGAGAGTTGTAACAATTAGCTACATTATAGTTTGTCCTCAAATTTTGTCCATAATTTAATGGCGGTAGAGAAAAGAGAGTGAGACTCACAGTTATAGATCCATCGTGTCCAAAATCTGGGCTGATTTCCACTCGTATATGCAAAAGACATGCTAGCTAATGCTAGCACAGGGGACTCGTTCTCAATATCTAAAGCAGTCACCAAAGTAGGGAATTTTTCTAGTGCATAAAGAGCCATATCTATTGAGTCACAAACAGAAGGAACTAATTCAAAGGGAATCATAAATAATATTTCAAAGCATAGAAATAACCGGTGATTGTCCAAATAATAATGGAATAAAACAAAGTTCCTTAACTCACTTGGATTCTAAACCGTTACTCTTTTTTCTCCTCTCTCACAGTGATTAGGAACCAAGTTGGTAAGTTTTGAAAAATTTTGGACTCGGTTGGTATTGCCCCAAACTAAAGAGGTGTTAACTATATTTTACCCCAATAATAATTATAACAAGTGTATAGTCAAATCTAATTAAATTTCTTACCATCTTCTAAGAAAAAAAAAAAAAAAGGTTCTTACCCAAAGCTTTGGAATAAATGCATCGAGTAACAAACGTAGCACCATTGCTGCCTTTTCCTGGACTTAGAATTTTCAGATCAGTTTCAGAAAGGAGATATCGAGCCATAGCTATTGAATTGGAGTCACGCCTAACGGCCATCACGACTGGAATGAGTGCATGTGGTCCATTCGCAATGCCAAGTAAGTACGGACAACTATCAACTACGCATTTCGCCATCTCGGTGGTTCCAACAAGAGCACAAAAACCAAGAATCGTATTACCATCATTATCTTTTATTTCTAATAATTTGTCTGTTGGCAACATGCCCACCAACATCTTCACAATACGCAGATGTCCAGCAAGGATAGCAATGTGTAAAGCCGTACTTCCTGTATTTGCGATTATTGCACTCTGTGCCTTCGGACAGTAGACAATGAACCGATTAACAGCGGACAAATTACCATCACGGAGATTATGCCTAAATGATGTATACTTACGGAGTTCACTCCTTATCCCTGCCAAGTTTTTCAATACTTTAAAAATTAAAAGATTTAGAGTATCTAATAGTAATTACAAAATTTTTTATTTGGATTTTAACTTATACCTCTTGGTATTTTCAATAAAGATATTCACAGTTTAAACTATCAAATTATAAAAAACTGAAAATTATACGCTAAAAGAATAATCTTATTTGCACAAGGGTTATACACTAAAATCCACCCAAAACACATATAGTGCAATGTATAAGTAAGTGAAGATATTAAGTGAAGATATTATTTTATTTTATTTTTTATTTATATACATTTTAAAGATTTTTATAGTAAGGGCTGGAAGAGGGGGCGGTGAACTTTGGATTTCTTTATTAGAAACATTAGGAGATGTCAATCGAGTTACAAGACTCTTGACATAAAAATATAGGAGAGATTACTTTTTTACCCCAACAATAAGATTACTTTTTTAAAACTAACACTAAGATTACTTTTTTACCCCAACAATAACAACCAGTAACAACTTGCCATTTAGGATTTGTTGTAAAAATGTTGTAGAAATGTTGTAGACATAGCATTTCTCAAAATATAGTGACATAGCCATCATTTTGTGAAGAGAAAATTACACTTTATCCCTAGAGTGAGAAAATTACACTTTATTAAGAAGAGAATGAGAAAGGCTTCTTGATATTATCTCTAGAGTCACCCCAATATCGTGGTTCCAAACTGGTACGGATTATTGATGGTATTATGTTTTCTCCCAAACTATAATAAAAGACATGGACTCAAATTATGCCAACACTACTTAAAAAAAAAAAAAAATTAAAATTAATGTCTTAATTTGATGATAAAGAGTGATCATTAAGAATGGACAACATACATTCAAATTCTATCATATTTATTAAAAATGAAAATCTACCTAGAATAACTCATAACTATAATTATCATCTTTCCATTTTATTCACATATCCTTTCCATTTTATTTCATGGTGATTAAAGATGAATACAAATCCCGTATAACATTTTTTGTGTAACGCTCTATATTCTACCAATCACAACTTGCCATGTATTGATTTTATTTTTCTTATAAAATAACTAGAGTTGAAAATGGAAAAAAAATTATACATGCCAAGTTATAATTGGTGGAACATAAAATGATACACAAAAAATGGTACAGGGGATTTTTATTCATCAAAGATCAATAGTTATGTTCCTATCAAAAAAAAAAAAAACCAAAAAAAAAAAAAATTATGTCATCGATTATAGAATTATACCTGGTGTGACTTTAAGGAATGTTACATCACTCAATATTTTTCAATTGAATGTGAATTTAGATGAATCTGTTGTCAGATTATATTATCTTCCTATATTCTTTATCATTGCAAGATTTCGTGGTGATCAAAAATCAATAATTATCTCATCAATTAATTGTTTAAATTTAAGTTTTTATAATTTAAAACAATGCACACATAATTTTGACAAAATCAGATAAAAATGATTTTATTAATAAATTAAAATTTTAAATATTGTGAGTTACATCTTTTGTCTTCATGAATTTGCAGTCTATATATAAGTTTGTCGTTGTCCTGCGGATTAAGCTTATTTTAGAATTTTTGATCACGTTCATTTTCTAGAGACGGACGAGAGATAGCTACTATTCTGTACAACGAGAAATTAAAAGAGAGATAGCTACCTCCTGAGTTGCCAAATTCTGCCAAGGTAGCCCAAGCAATTTGGGCAGTTCTTGTACTTTTCTTAAAGCAAAAAAATGCATCCGACGATTCCCAGATCAAATATAAAGCTATGGCATTCTTCCTGCTCCAATCATTAAAGGCAATTACATCATCTTTGGGTTCGGTGGCTGCTTCAACAATGTCCCAAAGTTCTCGCTTATTCAAATAAGCTTCCATCCGGACGCTCCAAGCCACGTAATCATATTCGTCAGGAACTAAAAGTAAAAGAACAGCAATTATATCTATATATTCTTTTTTTGGTAGAAGCAATTAGATATATTACGTACATATACGAAACTTTTGCTATCTATCTTTTGCAAGATACTTAAAAATAAAATAAAAAATAAACCCTTAAAACACCCACATAAATATACAAACATGCATAAGCGCATGTGCAAATATTAGAGAAAATATCTCTTAATTTTTAATATTAGAATAGGTCATAACTTGTAAACATATTGGATTACTTATATTATTAGTTGGGATGAAGAGAATTGAATCCTGAATGTTTTCATTAAAAACACTAAAAAATACTAGTTAAACTGCAAAACTTTGCATTACATAACTTATAAATATATTGCAAACAATTTTGTTTGATACATAATGTTGGAGAGAACTTATTATCTTATTAAATCCTAATGAGCATATACATGTAAAAAATTTCAGTACTATTTTATTGTAACATTAAATCTGACCAATTCAGTTATTCCTTTGATCATTAACTATAATTAATTTAATATTTTAGTTCTCAATCAAATATGGACAAGCAATTAAAAATTTAAATGAAGATAAAATATTTATACAATTCTATATGTCCATTCATCATACGTGATAAGTGAATTAATTAAAAAAAAAAAAGTCCGGTTAACGGATGCTTTTAGAACATTTGTTCATGAACCATTTTAGTAAAATTTTAATATCATTTTTATAGAAAATATAAAAAAGCTGTCAAAAAAATTAAGAGAAGTGTTATGATTACAACATTTTCACAATACTTTTACAACAAATCTTAAGTGGTAATTTATTACTAATTCTAATATGAATCCACCATTAAAATTATTTTTTCATCTACTAGTAACTGTTAGTAACAATTTGCCATGTAAAATTTGTTGTGAAAATTTTGTAAAATTATTGTGGATATATATCATTTCTCTAAAATTAATAACTTTTTTTTACATAAAAAATTTCTAAAAAAAAGTTTCTAAACTAATACTTCAAAGAGATCAGTTAACTTTTTCTATAAAAAAAAATGCCAATAAAATTAATTAAGTCATTATAACCCGTACTACTTATTCAAAATTAAGAAGGTACCCTAGAAAATATAGTTAGTGTAATTTGGAGGGTGTGTATATATATAGTTGAGGTTTTATTGTTTGGTTTGTAATAACTACAGTTGTTTTGTTTGGTTTAGATCTAGTTGGCCAAGGTGAGCTAGCTCCCAAGTTTTAACAGCAGCGACGCGCGTTTGAGTTTTCTTTCTTTCTTTCTTTTTAATAAAAAGTTTTCTTTCTTTATTGATATATATATAGACTACATATCCAACCTAAAAAATATTTGACTATGAGCATGTGCATTTTTTAGAGAGAGATCTAGAAATACCTATGTAATCACTTTTGGGGATTCTGCGTATTTCTTCCAAAGTATCCCAAGTAACTTTGGCCGAAGTAATCCCCCAAATCGCGAAACGTAAGCGGTATCCGCATGAAAACACGATCACTCCTAAAGCCAAGGCATTCTTTTCGGACCAAGCCTTAAAAGCAGCTTCATCATTTTCTGCTTCAGGAGGTTCATTGGTTCTTTCCACAATGTCCCAGAGATTTTCAAACATCAAATAGGTTTTCACTTTGTCACTCCAATCCCGATGATTGCCTATGCCAATAACAACTGGAATCGACTCACGATGTTCAATAACAGCTGGAATTGACTCAAGACGTTCAATAACAACTGGAATCGACTCAAGACGTTCAATAACAGCTAGAATCGACTTTTTATATGTGACAATATCTGTACAGCATTGATAAAAGGAAGATTCGTTATGTATCAATGATAGTTGTTTTATTGACTTCCCTAAGTTACTTGCAAACTACTAACTAATGTAATGTTTAATAATCATTTGCTACTTTTTAATTTTTCTTGATGAGTAAATTATTTTTTGGAAAGAAAAAAATACTAGGATTTGGAGTGTAATATACAAGTACAAACATTTGTCCTAAATCCGACAAACTTAAAAAACACACATAAGTATAGCATACGTGCATGCATATAGATTAAAAGAAATATATCTTGCTTTTTAATAATAGAATTAGAATAGATTTTAACATTTGAACATATTGCATGACTTATATGAATAGTTGGGGATAGGGGGAATTAAACTCTGAATGTTTTCATTAGAAGCACCTAAAGGTATTAGTTGAGCTACAAAACTCTTAGCATTGCATAACTTATAGCATTTTTTTTTATACAAGATAGAAATTCTACTTTAGCCTAATTTAGTATTATGATTCTTAATCAAATATGGAAAAGTAATTAAAAAATTAAATATATAAAAAAATATTTGTGCAATTCTATATTACCATATATAAATCAAACTTATAACTCATAAGGTTTTTTTTTTTTTTTTAAATAGTTTCAACCTATAACGTCTGTTCCTAATAATAATTTTTTATCATCAAATCAAAACACTAATCGGTTTTTAGTGTAGGCAAAAATTGAACCCAAAATCTCTTATTCAACCATTAAAAACTTTACTAGTTGAACTAACTGGAGCTCACATAACTCATAAGTTAAGTGAATATAAAAAATGCAAATAGGATTAATTAAGTCACTAAAGGAAGTACTATTGATTCAAAGTTAAGTGGGTAATGTAGAAAGTAATTTTTATTACAAACCCAAAGTCGGATTTGATGTTATAATAAACGAGAGAGAGAGAGAGAGTTAATGTAATTGGTTGGTGCGTATATATGGTTGAGGTATTTTTGTTTGAATTTTTTTTTTTTAGATAAAGGTTTTATTGTTTGATAAGTTGGTAATAACCAATAACAACAATTGTTTTGGTTGGTTTAGACCTCTAGTTGGTCGTGGTGTGTACTAACTTCCAGGTGTAACTAACAGAAGTGCTTTTTTTTCTCCTGAAAACGTTAAACTTTCGTTCTTGATACACATTTACCAGACTCATACTGGATAACTACTCATACTGGAGAACTATACTAAATTAAAAATGTTTGAGCATGTGCATTTTAGAGAGAGATCTAGAGATACCTATATGTAACTTACTTTTGGGGAGTGCGCATATTGCTGCCAAAGCATCCCAAACAATTTTGGCGGAAGTAACACTCTTAAGCTGGTCATCTAACCCGACCTGAAACCAAAAACTTGAATACTTGATCAGTCCTAAAGCCATGTCATTCTTTTCTACTTTGGGAGGGTCATCGGTTCCTTCCACAATGTCCCAGAGCTGTCGATCCGTCAATATGGCTTTCACTTTAAGACTCCAATCCAAATAATTGTTCCCGTCATCCGCAAGAAATTCAAAAGCAACTGCAATTGCAAATACAATTATTCGATACATAAATACTGAAGAAAACTTATTATCTTATTAAACCCTAATGAGAATATACATGTACGAAAATATGAATACTGTTTTATGTGTAACATTAAATCTTACCTATTTAGTTATTCCTTTGATCATTAGCTATAGTTAATTTAAGGTGTTACGTTAAAAATGTTTGAACATGTACATTTTAGAGAGAGATGTTGAGATACCTATGTAACTTACTTTTGGGGGGTGCGCATATTGCTGCCAAAGTATCCCAAGCTATTTTGGCCGAACTAATCTTCTCAATCGCGTAATGAAACTCATTATGGCACTCACGCCTGATCACTTTTACAGCCACGTCATTCTTTTTGGACCAAGCCTCAAAAGCAGCATCATCATTTTCTGGGTTGGGAGGTTCACCGGTTCCTTTCACAATGTCCCAGAGCTGTCTACGCTCCAATAATTCTTCTTTCACTTCACGACTCCATTTGTTATATTTGTCCACGTCATCAAGATGTATCACTTTTAAATCTGTGAATGCATCCACTTGTTGTGAGGAGCAAATATATACAACATTGATAAAAGGAAGATTCGTTATGTATCAATGATTGTTGCTTTATTGACTTCCCTAAGCTACTTGCTTACTACTAACTAACTAATGTAATGTTTAATTATTTTGATATATATTTTTAAATTTTTCCTGATGAAAAAAATGTTTTCTGGAAAATAAAAAGAGAATATTCTAGTATATGAATCCTAATATACTAATGGCCAAAAGACGGGAAAAAAATAAAAAAAGCATTTTAATTAAACGATAATAAAGAAAGTCACTTAAAGAAAACACTATCGACTAAAATATGACTTCGTTTTTATTCTCTTTTGTTTTTTCATTAATCTTGAGTAAATCTTTTTTCTTTTTTAGAAGATTTTCCCAGAGTAAATCAAGAACACAACACTAAATTCAATTTATTTAATAGAATCTCTAGCAACCTATAAAGTAGTGTCTACTTATCCACTTTAATGGCTATGGCATTAGAGAGAGTGATTTTAGGGGATAGTCTTAATTTTACTAAAAAGGTCTTAGAATAATACTACAGCCACAAGCTATTTTACAATACTTTTATAAAATGTTGATGTGAGATATGAATATTCTGACCCTAATGAGTTGGTTTAATAATTCTTTAAAGTCTTGTGATATCCATGAGGTCCTGAGTTTGAAACTCTTGCTAGTATTTTAAGGTCATCTTAAGAGAATCCTCCCTAAAATAATATGATGTTTGTTTGAAAAAAGAATAGAAATATTAGATATCATATCCAATCCTAAGTCAGGGTTCATAATTCATTATCTTAGTCAAGGATCATTATCCCACGACCTATATAAATGAAAACAGAAGTATCATAATTGTACTAGTAATAATACTATGCAATGATACAAGTAAACTAACTTTGGCTTAAATCTCTCTCCCCAATTCTAACATGGTGTTAAGAGTATTTATAGTCTTCTTTGGCCTCTACTTTTGTTTTTTGCCCCTTATAAATTATAATTTTCAAATCTTCTGGGCACTATTAATTTTGAGTCACAAATCAAAATACTCGAAAAGATTAGTAGTACATCTACAAAACATCAATATCACTACTATCAAAATCTAGAAACAACTCCCTCATGTGCCTCTTAGAGGTATATGCAACCCGCGAAATCAATTGTTGAATAATCATTGGAAATGTTGTCCACAACTGATGTCATCATTGTAGCTACTAGTACTGTTATTATCCAGCCATTAGCAACACTCTCATCTATTGATCCATCAATTTTGGCATTGGCACTGCCATTATCTGACCATTGCAACTATTCTGCGACCATATTCTGTCATCGACCATCACTCACTACTGCAATCAACATCTTTTACACAATTTCAATTCCACGTCAAGCATGGTTATACATATCCAATTTGGTCTAAAATGGTCAGCATTAGGTTTGAGGATGGGTGTCTGACATATCAAACCCAATCTAATTCAATACCCAAATCAATTATCTTAGTTTAGATTTATCGTACTAGGACCTATTTGTATGTGTTACCCTAGATTATCCGTAGATTATTGGGATTGATACATGTACTATATAGATATAACCAGTAAGTTTTCTCTACATGAAACGAAGCGATAATAATTCAACTTATACTACGTTCCATTACTGCTAATTTAAGTAGCCTTAAGGTTGATCTAGGTTTTAATTTACTAAGTACTTTAGAGAATTAGGAATTCATGTTGTGTGTTACTTATGGTAAGGGAAAGAAAGAGAGCTATTTGGATGCGAATGAAACTTGGGTCTTGTAAAAGTACTTTTGTGACACTTTTTAATCTTTTTATTTTCTTAGCAATGACGGCCATGGAGACATAAGTTTAAAGCCGAAAGACTAGTAACGTAAATCTTTGTATTTCCTATGCTGTTTTTTCTTTTAGTTTTCTATTTTTATTTTGCATAAACTTACTATTATTGGCTACACACACAACAAATAGTTATCAAAACTTAACAATCATAGCTTTGGCTTTCTCAACAAATAAAAACAGATAATTTTGACCAAAAAAGAATCCATCAGAAATTTCATGATTTTCTTAATACATGTAAAATATAAATTCCACCCCATGCGTTTGGTATACAAATGAACAAATTAAAAAAAAAAAAAAAAAAAAAAAAAACAAATGAACAAGTTCATAAAGAATTTTATAGAGTTTTCATACATGTGATACAATCTGGGGCTCTTTCATGTGAGTGTGTGCTAAAAGCACAACACTAAACAACATTAAACAAGAGACAAAGAAACGATGCCGTATCATTAAACAAGAACAAATGAAAATTCACAAAGCGATGTCGTATAGATAGCACACGAGTCATAATTGTATTGGTTTCTTTTGCAACCATTGCGTTAGTTAGATTTGTTATTTCTGTTTTCTTTTCCCGCTCTTTTTTTGGGCTCACGTACATGCTCTATTATGTATTTAGAGTTTTAGAGGAGCTTTGTATTTTATTTTTATGCTATCCATTTCTTTTCTTCAATAACAAGAATCTTATTAAGAGAGAGTTTCTTTCTTAGTTTTATTCAAAAAGTTTATTTCTCTACAACCCTATCAATGACCAAATGGGCAAAGACTCACCGAAACCACCACCACCACAACCACACTGAATACAGCGAAGAAACAACGGCAACCACTCCAGTGTTATTATTTTAGCTATTATTTTATCATCAATTTGCAAACTTTAAGCTATTATTTTAGAATGTTAGAGCATGTGTATTTTTAGGAGAGAGATAGCTACCTGAGTTTGGGTCAAGGATAGCCCAAGCAACTTCAGCCTCACTAATCTTCTCTATCAAAGAAAATCTGTCCGACCCGCAGGATTCCCTGATCAAATATAAAGCCATAGCATTCTTCTTGCTCCAATTAGGTGTAGTTGGTTCGGTTGTTATTTCAACAATGTTCCAAAGATCACGATACATTAAAACTTCTTTCATCCGCTTGCTCCAACGCACATAACTTACTTCCTTCTCCTCTGAAACTGAAACACCAGCAACAATTTAATATATCATTCTCACATATAAAATTGTGACTAAGTGAAGATTCTATTAAACTCTTTTAGATATCCAAAATACCATAGTGGGGGCATTAGGTATATTACATTTCAACCATTCTTGCTTTACATTGTTTACCTGATTTCACATTTCAATTTCTCCTCATACTTCCAATGTACACACTCTACATTCCAGACAATTGTTTACAAAGTGTGGACATCGTGTATGCACATTTTTTTGAAAGGGGAAGCAATGACTTTTTCTAAGACTTTTTGTTATGACACTAACCTCCCTTAATTTGGAATAAGATAATCACTTCCTTTAAAATAAAAATTATTTACACATGCCCTCCCCTAAATGATTAAAAATTCATTAAAATTCTTTGGGGATTTCTTTTTTTCTCCAAAGTTCCTATTAGAGAAATGTGAATGCAAATCTAAGTGAAGGGTAAAATACAAAATAAAGTTGGATAGATGGGGGGAAATTTTAACTAGTGGGGAAAACATAACATAATTACATTTTTTTGGATGAAGTAAAAAAGTGAAATTCATTGAAACTTGGATCAAATCTGATGAAGAAATTTGTAGCAAATGATTCTGTTATATACGACCTACAACTTAGACATCTAAATAGAGAAACCTATAGGTAGCTTAGTTATGTATTTATCTCACCATTGTGACAGTACACGTGTTATGTTGTCATTGGTACCTAGAGTTGGTGGACCTTTCTGTTTTGTTAATTATAAGCTATTAATTAGTTAGAGTTTCAGTTTTTCTTATTTTTCCAGTTTTGTATTCTCTGCTTCTTGTATATATCAGCAGAGATTGCGTTATTCATTCAATGAGAAATCAGAGAAGATTATCACATTCTTGATCTCCAATCACAAATTTGACCCTAATCTTTCAATATCGTGTCAATTTAGCCTATATATTATTATCTCTTAGATAGAAATTGCTGACATGACTAATAACCAAAATAAAAAATTAGTTGCCATTGATGTGGCAATAAA
This sequence comes from Quercus berberidifolia, assembly GCA_028535905.1. Lineage (NCBI taxonomy): Eukaryota > Viridiplantae > Streptophyta > Magnoliopsida > Fagales > Fagaceae > Quercus > Quercus berberidifolia. The sequence continues at coordinate 36,746,333 of JAPQVW010000003.1, read as the reverse complement.
CTAATTTTTTATTTTGGCCGTTTGCCACATCAGCAATTTTCATCCAAGTGATAACAGCAAAAACTAAATTATCAAATCACTGGAAGGTTAGGAATCAAATTGAAATATAATATAAAGAATAGAGACTAAATGCATAATTTACCATAAATTTAAATACTAGCCTTTCTAGATTCTTATTAAAAATACGTAATGCACTTAAATAGTTGACTAATGTATTTTTAATTCCCTCTAATTACTCTTATGTCATATATAGCTCATTAAATTATAGTGTATTTAATGTGTACTATATTTATTTTTTATTTTTATTAAATTGACTTGTATCTAGCTTGGTCACCCTTGAAAAAGTTTTTGGCACTGCCATTGATTCAGTGGTAGCTTCTTCAAAGTTCGCTAAAACACGTTCTCCAACCAGGCTTCAACCAGAGAATATGCTTGAAACTCTTACTATTAGCACAATGGAGGATAATCCAAGCACTATTCTTGTCACTCAACTTTTTATGGACGACACAATTACAACACCTGAAAGTAGATCTTTTCTCATGGTAGTGACTGCCAAAAATAAGATTTTTTATGTTGATGGAACAATCTTGCAACCCTTAGATTTCTTGAGCCCAGTGTTTAATGCATATATAGAGGCACTATAACACCATGCTGCTATCATGGATCTTCAATTCCATCTCGAAGGAAATTACGTTTCAAGACATGAATTAAATAAACTTGAAAGTAAAGAATTGAATTAAAAGAAAGTGAAGTTTAAAAACTAAATTGAATTGAATTTGAGACAAAATTAGAGGGCGTAATTTGTAATTTAACCAAAAACTTATTAGATAAATAGTATGAAATTTGACCACAAAAGAGCCTAATTTTATTTTTAGGAAAAAAAGAGCCTAACTTTATGATTATAGCATAAAAGCTTATTACAAGACCATGGATTATAATTTATTTATATCTAAATAAAATTGCCATGGGGGATGGGGGTGTTTCTGCAGCAGTATCAAAATGGGTCTTTTCTGAATGCTTCAATCATGGATTTGGCACCCATCACATGTCCTCTGACAAAAGGCCATTCCCGCTGTTCAAACGTTGGCTTTGCTTCTGTAAATACTGCTGGTGTATTAAAGTTGTATTGGTGGTGGCAACCAGACGAGACAGAGGGGAGGAGGAAAAGTATGATGATTTTGTATTCCATTTCATTTCTTTCTTTTAAGGTTTTTTTTTTTTTTTTTTTTGGGGGGGGGGGGGGAGGGGTATGTTTATTATCATATCTTCTAAACCTTAGGCCTATTTGTGGTATAAAATTTGTAAGCACATGCAGTAGAGACAGAGAGAGAGAGAGAGAGAGAGAGAGAGAGAGACATACCAACATAACGACTTTTAGGGATGTTGCATATTTCTTTCAAAGTCTCCCAAGCAATTTTGGCGGAATCAATCGAACTAATCACATGACATATCCGTTGCGGGCATGAAATTAGGATCACGTGTAAAGCCATGGCATTCTTCCTGCTCCAAGCCTTGAAAGCAGCTTCATCATCTTCTTGATTAGGACATTCGTAAGTTGCTTCAACAATGTCCCAAAGATCTTGAGCAATCAAATAGGTTTTCACTTGGACACTCCAACCCAAATAATTGTCTACTTTAAGAACTTCACTTACAGCTCCACTTGAGGATGTCCTTGTTTCCATCTTTAATCTGTCAATGTACCTACATGGTGTTAGGATCGAAGTACACTTTGGCAATCAAATCCGGTTAGAATATAGTCCAATCAGGTACAGTTTTAGAATCGGGGTAGCTAAAATTGTTGTCTGTTTCTTTTAAACATTTATAGTCTTTTATGGGTCGGATCAATTCAAGATGTTATGTCATAAATTTAGTCCAAATGGTTCCAAAAATAATGTGAACACATGTTATATATAAAAAATTAAAATAAAAAATAATGAAAATTAAATATCTCATAAGCATAACTAAATACATAAACTTTAAGGATAGAATATAACCTACTGGGATAAAGAGAAAATAAATAATTGGAAGAATAAAAACTACAATAAATTTATATATATTAGTAATAAATCTAAAATTAAAAATATTTATATTAGAGAATTGCACATCAAACTATTTGTCAGTTTAGCACCCCCTCTATCTAATTAGTCCTCTCTCACTATTCCCCCTCCCCCCCCCCCCCACCCAAAAAAAAAAAAAAAACTGACCATAAACATGTATTTACACTGCTAAATAACTCAATAAATCATTATTCTTTTTTCTTTAGGCAGATTTAAGAGGGTGAAGATACTTGCCCAGGTTTAAAGAAATAACCGAAGTCTAATTATTTTTTTTTTTTTTGGTTAAAGAAGTCTAATTATTAAGCTAGAGGTAAGACCATTTGGTGGGTTTGAGGTGGGGCTTGGATTAGGATTTATAGACTGGTAAAAATAAATAAATAAGCAACAATATTAATAAAATGGTCAATTGCAAATTACACCCTTAGAGTTTGAGGTGTTTGGATTTTACTCCCTGAAATTTGGGGTTGTTTGGATTTTATATCATAATGTTTCAGATTTTGGATTTTACTATTTAAATTTTAGAGGAGTTTAGATTTTACACCCCTAAAGTTTGAGAGTGTTTAAATTTAACACCTTAAAGTTTTAGAATTTTGAGATGTAAAATCAAAACACCGTTATACTTTAGAGGGTAAAATCCAAATTCTGAAATTTTATAGTGCAAAATCTAAACACCCCTAAACTTTAAGGGTGTAATTTGCAATTTACACCATTGGTTTCTGTCAACTTCCTGACATAGAACAAACTGCCATTGGCTTCTTTGACTCTCAAGTGCGCTTGAAATTGCGCAAGGCAAAAAAACACTAGTAGAAATCATTTGGACGATGGAGTCGGAATCACATGAAATGTGACAGGTTGAAGCAAAAAGGTTTTCTAAGCAATAGTCGTTGCTTTGCCACAAGGTACTCCATGATTTGTTGAATTCCTCTGTTTAGCCCTGAAAACTGTGATTTTGCTGTTTTTAATAATTTTTGTCTCCTTAAAAAAAATTTTCTCAAAAGTTAGAATAGAGTCTTACTTATTTTGGGACGATTCTTAAAATCAGTAGTTTATGATTTTGCATTTAACTCAATTTTACCATATTTGATAAAATTCAGTATTTTGCCACCTGATCTTGTAATTAGTGCGAATTAGAGTTTTAGACATTTCCTAATCGTCCTAGGGTTTTATTTTCTTAGTATTTATATGTTCTGTGGCCTCCAAAGGCAAATCAGATTATTATCAATAAATACAGATGTTTTGTCAATTTCCTTCTCTGATGAATTCCAGTTTATCATCTTGTGAACTCAAGGAACCTCTTGAAGATTTGAGGTTTAGTACCAGAAATTAACAGTTTAGTTTCTATCCATTAAAGAGAGTATTATGTGTGCCTTCTTCAAGCTTCTACCGCATCACTTTCATAAGCTACTTTTTTTTTCTTTTTTTGGTTGCGGAGCGACTTCCCTAAGCTACTTGCATGCTACTAACTATCGTTAGTCATTTGGTACTCCTTTGAAAATGGGACATCCAAAGTATTGAGAGTTAGATAGATGGCCTTATGGGTAAAGCAAGAAGAAAAATGTCGCTCGGCTAAAATGTACGAGTTTTGGAAAGTGGTGTTTCTCTACGCAATGGTGTTTCTTCCCGAAGTTCTTTCCGATGCTTTTTAGTTGGCTATCAGTTAGGTTTTTTGTTTTGAGAAAAAAGTTAGCTTAGATATTTTAAGTTGTATTTCCTGATTGTATTAAATTCAAAAAAAGGAAGAAGAAATATAAAGTCAGCATTTTATTTTTTGGCTCTTTATTTATTTATTATTTTTTTAAACGCTATCACGTATCAACTCAAAAAATGCATCTACGCATTATATACAAAGGGTCTGTTTGGATAAAACTTATTTTACGGAAATTGAAAACTGAAAACACTGTAGCAAAATAATTTTTAAATGTGTGAATAGTACAGTAGGATCCGTTTTTAATGAAAAAATTGATAAAAAATGAAATTTGTGGGTCTATGAATAATGCACGGATGTACTGTTCATGAAAAACTGGTCAGGTATTGCGGTTACTGTTTATGTACCGTACATGAACAGTAACCGCTTGTGAGGGGAAAACGCGTTAAAAAAAAAAAAAAAAAAAAAAAAAAAAAAAAAAAAAAAAAAGAAGCAGAAAACGCAGAAACGGAGCAAACGCAGCAAAAAGCTCGTAGTAATACGTCAGCACGGCTGAGCTGAGTTCCTGCTGCAAGAGGATTAGATTGATTCTGTCCAGAAATATTTACTGGCCGACCAAAAGATAAAATAGGAAAACTCATATATGGCTGAACTACCGAGGTATACAATCCCATGACTCTCTTTTCTCTTTTTGAGACAAATTATATTTTAAAACTACAAAATTTAGAAGTGGTTTCAAATTAAATCTTATATTTTTACTAGCTCCGAATTTTATCCTACATTTTAATTTGAGTCATTGAGACCTATTTACAATTAGATTTTACATTTTCTAATTTTGTGCTAAGTACTCTTTAATTTAAAATTACTTCTAGCTTAATGAAATGTATTTATTGACTATTTAAAATTACTTCTAACCTATTTAAAATTATGGTGTAAATACATTTTTTGTCCCTATAGTTTGGTCATATTTTCTTTCTAGTCCCCACTTTTTTATTTCCTTGCATATAGTTCTTAAAATTGAAAGAGTTATTTGTTTTGCTTCAAAGTGTTACCTCACTAGCGGAAATAGAGTGAGTTTAGTTCAGCTTTTTGAAGTAAATTTTTTTGAAAAAGTGGAGTTTTTAGAAAGTGCGGTATGAAATTAGGCTTTTTAAAAAAGCTGAGTGTTTGATAAAAACTATTAAAAAGTACTTTTTGAAAAAACTGAGCATTTGGCTAGCGCTTATAAAAGTGGTAGTTTGAGTGGTAAATTACCAAAAAAAACAAAAGTGTGTGTGTATATATATATAATTACTTCATATTAATAATAAATGACTCTCTTAATAAAAGATTTTGTAAAAAAATATTTGACTTTAACATTTTTCTTTTTAAAAAATGTTATATTTACAATATTTTCACATTCCCAATACCCAATATTGTAAACATACATTAGTCAAATATATTTTATTTTTTTAATATATTTATTGGCACATTATCCAATACCCAACCCAACCCAACCCATTTTCCTTTTCTTTTTCTCCTTCCGTTTTTCCTTAGCCAAGAGCCAACCCTAAGCCAACCCTACACCTTTTGTAACGCCCAGCTCAATTCAAGAGTTAAAAAAAAAAATTATATATATTTTAAGGAGCCACACATGTGACCCCACCTACCCCACTCCCCTCAACCACACATCTCACAAGAATCCTCACTCCTTGGCCCGCCACTCATTTGCTTCTTTCCTTTTTTTTTTTTTTTTTTTTTTTTCATAAGCTATCACTCTCTCATCTCCTTCCACGGCCATAGCACCACCTACACCATCATTTTCCGACGAGGATCACAGGAAAACTCTATAGAAAAAAAAAAAAAAAAAAGGTAAAGCTCACTCATCTTTAAAAGAGTTTATTTCAAATGGAAAAGATTCATCTATTATTTTCTGTATTTATCATTTCACCGAAAAACTCCTCTCTGTCACTTGTTTTAAGTAAAAGTGAAGGGTAATTTGGTAACTAAACCAATAACCCGATGGTAGGATTTCTCAATGCGCACGGGCTCCATTAAGAAATCACACATTCTCTTCGTATGAGCTACAGAGAAAGTTGCTTCTTAGCTTCCACCATAGCCATATATTACATTTATAGTTTCAAAAAGTGCTTTTTGGATTAAAAAAACTGAAACAAACAAGCACATAGACTATTTGACAGATAAAGTGCACCGTTAACCCACAGAGTGACTATGTGGTCATTCAAATAATAATGAAAATTTTCACGTCATCATCCACATTAGTATCTAAATTAAAAAATTAATCTATCAATTTTAACTAAATAAATAAAAATAAAAATAAAATGTTAGAATTTAAATCTAGGTTCATCTTGATTAAAAACAAACAATAACACAATCCCAGATTCAAACATAGACACAAGAACACAAGATCACAAACGCAAGAACACAAACCTAAAAAATCCAAAATCAAAACTCAAATCCAAATCAAGACATAGACACAAACATAATACAATATTCACCTCATTCAAAATGTTCATAATTTTCCCTCATTTTCTCAGTAGCCGAATAGGAAAGAACAGAAATAAACGAAACTAGATCTACTGGTTTTACACCAAAAACAAAAAGGCACGGGGAGAGAGAGAGATATGAGATTTATTTATTTTCGTTATGTGTTTATATGAAAAAAAAAAAAAAAAAAAAAACAAATACAAATACACACACCAACAAAGAAAGAAGCAGATCTAGGAGGCGCATGGAGTCGGCGCCGTAACCGGTGGAAAGCACGTGAGAGTGCGTGAGGCAGATGTAGGAGGTCGGATTTCTGGGTTTTTCTCGTGGGATGCCGAGGACAAGGCCTGTGGAGTCGGTTTCAACAAATGAAGGCTTGAAAGGCACAAATCTGAGAAGGATAGACACGACTTCCTGGGTATCTAAGATTGATCTAGTTTTGCAAATTGAGATAAATTTCTTCTTTAGATTGAGAAATATTGTTTTAGAAATATACTCTTGTGATTTATTTCTTAAGCTGATACTCTGGGCCATGAAAGGCCAATATTTGAGCCCTTTTTTTATTTCAACTAAGAATATAAGCCCAATTTATTAGAACGGTTTTGCATTTGAAAGCTACATAGTTTTTTTTTTTTTTTTTTTTTGGGGGGGTGGTGAGAAAATTGAAGGCTTCATAGTTAAAAACTTCAAAATGAAGATTCGCCATCTTCATAAATTTAAGATTCATAAAATATGAACCATAAAAGTAGTGGTTTTTAATTATTTTCTTCTCACTCTTTATACTGAATTGTGTCATTTTTTATTTTTGTGAATACTTTTTATTATTATTATTATTATCAGCAAATGAATACTTGTATTGTTACTCACCGATGAACAAACAAATCTTTTAATGAGATAATATATGCATCACATTCTTCCTCAGAAGAATCAGAACATTGAAAACCTAACAATGACTGTCATTTGATCCTGGGTGTATAAAACTTTAGTGAATAGTCGCATTTTACTTTATAAAATTGATCGTAATAAAATAAAAACTTAACCACACTGCAGCCATTGATGCAAGTGAAATTTTGATAATAAAAAGATGCCATTACTTACAAGTTACAAGCAGCGAGACTGGCTGTCTTCCAAATAAACGCAGCTGCCCGTAAATTTCACTATGCAGAGTAACTTGAAAGAAATGATTAGATACTCCCACACCGTTTATGCCTTAGAACAAGTAGTTCCTAAAGTAAGAGCGGCTTGCTTGAAATTCTGTTGATCTCTCTTATTCTTATAGATGAATGGACTGTCACTTACGTTGACGAAGACTTGGATAAACAGGCCTTAAGAAAAGAGGCAAAGATGGAGCTAGTAAGAGCATTAGCATTGGAAAATGCTAATGCTATTCTATTTTACAATTCTAAAAACTACTTTATCATTTATACCATCTTATTTTACAATACCTCCACATCCCAAACTTCTATTTTTATTAAAATATTATCTTTTAATCTTTCTTTATTATTTTTTTTCTAACCGAAACTTTTGTTTTCCTAGGCTTTCCAACAGTCTTTTTTTTTCCTCTCTTTCTCCCTCAACACCGGTTCAACACACAAAGCCTTCCTCTCTTTCTCCCTCAACACCTGTGTGACACACACAGACCCATCGGAACAAAACCCAGAAAAACCCAAGCCACCACTGCCCACTGCTCACCAAAATCCCACCGGAACAAAAACCCATATTAAAAAAAAAAAAACCCAGCGTCACAACAGAAGGACAAAAAAAAAAAAAAAAAAAAAAAAAAAAAAAAAAACCCATCGGAAACCCATCAGAAACCCAGAATAACCAGCCACTTCAGCCACAACCCAACCACAACAAAGCCACACACACACAAACACAAACCATCAACAGAGCCACACACACACACCGGTGCAACGATCAACCGACCCACGCTGATCCAAACCCACCATCTCGCCGAACAATAACCCAGCGTCACAAAAACCCACCGATCAACCGATCCACCATTTCAAACCCACCGATCAACCGATCCAAACCCACCATCAACCGATCCCAACCCAACGATCCAAACCCAGCTCGCCGATCAACGCCGATCCAACCTCCAACCTCAAAAATCCAAAACCCAACACCAGTGCAATGAGAGAGAAGCCGTGCGATGAGAGATGAGAGGCCGTGCGATGAGAGATGAGAGAGTGGCCGTGTGAGATGGGTGAGAAATTTCGGAGATGGGTGAGAAATTTTGGCGATGAAGTTTCAGAGAGGATTGAGCAGATGGAGAAAGAGAAGGAAGAGTGAGAAGAGCACAGGAAAATGAGAGGGATGAGAGAGAAATTCCGTGTTAAATAGGATAATAAAATATTATTATTTTTTTTGCAATTCGTGAACAGTACAATTCTATGTTTAGAATTGTACTGTAGCAGTATTGCAAAAAAATTTGCAATACTGCTGTTTAACATTCACTGATGCAGGAGGTTTTTAACTTTAAAATGTCAAATTCCTCTTAGATATGGCATTAGCATTCCCCAATGCTAATGCTCTAACCCCCCCCCCCCCCAAAAAAAAAACATTTTTATTTTTTATAATAATATAACAATTGAGCCCAAAATAATTATTTTTGGCCCCCCCTCCTCCTAATAAGTTACAAATTGACCCATGAAATTGATAAAACCGAATTGGCAAACAATTATACTACAACATCTGTGGTACTATGTTGGCTAGTTCTTACTCTTCTTAAATCCAAACTATTTTTTAATGAGTGTTAAGATTGACTATTTGAATTTTCGTGAAAAACATATGACCATTTTTGCTGAAAAGAAAAAAGAAAAAAGAAAAAAGATAGATGGATACAAATTACAAACCAAGTTAATGTACTTGTGAGTGAGAGTAGGGTGCGTGGGTGGCCATTAATCAGTGTGTGGGGTGAGATGACAGGTGTGTTTGGTTATTAATTTTTAACTTAAAATATTTAATTTCACTATGCAGAGTAACTTGAAAGAGATGATTAGATACTCCCACACCACTTATGCCTTAGAGCAAGTAGTTCCTAATTGTAAGAACGGCTTGCTTGAAATTCTGTTGAGCTCGCTTATAGATGAATGCACATTCACTACATTGACCAAGACTTCGATAAACAGGCCCTTATAAAGAGGCATTTACTACATTGACGAATACCAGTACAGAACGGTCACCTGAACTCTATATCCCCTCCTACCTACAAAAGTTAGGCAAGTTTGGTAGGAGAATTTAAATAATATTATTTAAATATTTTTGATATATATAGAAGTAAAAAAAATATATAAAAATATATATAATATTATTTAAAATATTTAAGAGTGTGCTCAAACTCGGATTAGGATCCGGTGCAATACCCTAGGTATTGCACCGGGTGCAATTCACCTCCCCCACTCTCACAATTTTTTTTTACATTTTACTTTTCAAACTTTTACTTTTTACCTTTGTTAACTTTTTTTCTTTAACTTTTTTTAATCAATGGTTGAGATTGAAAGTTGCTTTTTGCAACTGCCAATCTCAACCATTGATAACAATTGCACCCGGTGCAATACCTAGGGTATTGCACCAGATCCAAATCCCTCAAACTCACTTGTCAAACAGACTTTTAACGATTTTTGCACGTACCTACGGTCCAAGCAATTATGGACAGTCTCGGTTGCCAGAACTGGCTCTGAGATACTTTATGATACGTGTACTCCTCTTTTGTTTTTAGTTTTATTTTTTTTTTCCGCGTACTCGTTTTTTGTTTTGTTTTTTTTTTTTTTTTTTTTTTGCGTGAGGTACACGTTCAAATCCGTTTATTTCATTAAAATTAAAATTTTTTTACTAAAAATATTATAAACAAAAGTAAAATTTAGAATCATAAATAGTACTAAAAAATATTATGAAGTTCATAAATAGTGGCAAAATAAAATGGATAGTAAAATAAATTAACTTTTTAATTTGGAATCAAACACACACATTTAGAGTCTATTTAGAAACCGCTTATTTTACTGAAATTAAAAAATTTTTATTGAAAATATTATAAATAAAGGTAAAAATTAGTTAAAATAGTAAAATGAAATTCATGAATAATATCAAAAAATATAGAAGATCATAAAAAATAACAAAAATAAGCTGAATAGTAAAATAAAATAATAAAAAATAAGCTATCTAAGCAATACTTTAATAGTTAGTAGTATAAAAAAAAATAGTTAAAAGAAGAGACAGAATTATTTTCTAATAAAATTTTCTATAAAACTACTCTATCTCACTCCAAGATAAATAAAAAAATCCAGCCATTATGGACAGTCTCGATTGCCAGAATTGACTGATAGAAGGAAAAGCCAATCACAAAGAGAGATAATTTATGATACAGCCCCACGTTTATTATTACCTCTTTCTTTGTTTAGGGACTATACTCTTTTTTCGTTTTGTTGTGTATGTAGTATTTATTGGTCTGTAACTCGACACACGTTATGTATGTATTTTATTTTATGCATTTTACTGTATTTGTTTTATTGTAGAATTTGGTCAAACTTACAAATATTTTCTTTCAATTGTAAAATTTTGCAAAATATTTTACCACAAATAATATCTTAATAACACATTTCAAAAATACACACAATGACTCTCCTCTTATTTAATGGCCGGGTCACGACTGCATAAAAAAAATTTTAAAAAAAAAGGAAAAGAAAAAAAAAGGAGAAATAATAATTTTATTAATTAATGTGTTAGGTGATAGGTACCCAAAAAAGAGGCACCTGTATCTTTTATGAATCGGACAAAATTAAGTATCTTTCTATCACTTAATTTTTCATCACGTAATGAAGATGGGTTCAAGACTTCAATTTCGATAACTTCACTTCGTTATCTTTATTATTATTATTAGTCACTAACTCGTGCGATGCACGGAAAATGTATTGAGTACAATATATAATTTAATCTTTATTTATTTTACTACAATACCAAAATTGAATTTGTAAAATAAAATCATATAGCTAAAACATTTATTAACAGCTATACGTTTCAGACATTTATTAAACTATATTATTATTATTATTATTATCAACTTAACAGTATTTTAATATATGATACCAACATGCTTCAAGAAAATGTCCAACACTGAAAATAATTTCGAAAACAAACTCAACTAAACAGTTTGATGAATAAATATATTACAATCTATAATATAAGCTAAGAAATAAACTTTGAAACCAATATGAACAAAATCCACGTCAAACAAAATCATTTCGATCATTAAGAATATGACTCACTAAAGTCGTGAAAAACACAGGATTCATTATCAAAAAAAAAAAAGCATCTTTAGTCTTTATAGATTTTACCTAAGTACCCAGATATGATGACACATACTCACACAAAAAGAGACATAAACATGGAAAATTAAAGAAAAAATAAGAAAAACAAAACAGACATAAACACGGACAATTAAAGAAAAAATATAGGAAAAAAAATTAGGAATAGAAATATAAGATAAAGATGGGTTACCCTCAAAAAGAATAATCCATGGATATTCATTGAAATCTTCTAGATAATTTCTGATAATAGAAAAAATAAAACCCAAAAGTTATGATGTTAAAACTTCTAAAAGGCTAATTTTTTTTTTTTTTTTAAATCAGAAGATTCAAAACTTCAAAAGTATTGAAATAAAACAATATATATATAAATAAATATATATATATATATATATATATATATAATTACGCAATAGAGAAATACAAAAGAAAGAAGGGAATCCATGATTATAGCTTTTCCACTTATGTATTGGACTCCTCTCTTTCTTCGGTCAATGCATCAAGGTTAGAGTTATTTGATTTGTTCAATAAAAATTTGAAGATTTAATTAAAAGATTCGGGCCCAGCAATTAAATAAACAAAACAACAATTGACAAACTTATAAGAAAAAGCAACAAATCTATAATTTTTATTGAACAAATTAAATAACCCTAACCTTGATGCATAGACTGAAGAAGGAGAGGAGTCCAATACATAAGTGGAATATGTAAATTGTGAAGCATGAGCCGCCCTCAAAAAAAAATCTTGAAGAAAAATAAGTTTTAAGGAGAAAATTGTGTTGCAGCAAAAATAAGTTTTTGAGGCTTAGGTTTTCTACGCAAGCAATTCTTAAATAGGAGAGAGTAGAGGCGGTGGGAGAGTGTCCTTATTTGGCTAGAAGTCTAATTTGCATTGGAAAAGGAAAACAGTGATAAGGTGGAAAATTTAATTTAATTTAAATATTGTACTGACGTGGAAAATTGTGGGAGTTTCAAAAGTTTCGGTTTTATATATATATATAGATTATTATTTAAAGATCGCTCATTTCTATTAATAACAATATAAAACGAGGCAATGCCTCTACAGTATCATTTTGGTTTCGTGAACCACTTTGTCTCTTTTTTTTTTTTTTTTTTTTTTTTCAATTTTTGAACAGTAGTTACATTACCAAGTGGCACTGTAGCTACATTTTTTTTTTAGTCTTACGTTTGTATTTTTTTTTTCCTTTTATATATATTGTTATACTGACACAATAAATTTTACAATATTTTCACAATTATTGAGATATCAATTTCTTATAAATCAAAATAAAATAATAAAATATGAAACTGTGACTAACCAAAACTGAAAATAAATGTTTTGTGAAAATGTTGTGACACTTGTTAGGAGAATGTATAAAAACTATAGTACTTTTGGTTTATTCAATATATACTGTTTTTTTTTTTTTCCTACTAACTATATAAAAAGAGGCAATACCTCCACAGTGCCCCTTTTGGTGTAGTGAGCCATTTTTTTTCTCCAAGTTTTGAACAGTTGCTACAGTGCTACTTTGGTTTGTTTAAGTGGCACTGTAGCCATAGCATTTTTTTTTTCAATCTTCCCGTTTGCACTTTTTTTTTCTTTTAAATATTTATAAGAACTCACATATATATTATTATATTGACACAACAAATTTCACAATATTTTCACAATTATTGAGGTGTCAATTTCTTATAAGTCAAAATAAAATAATAAAATATGAAAATGTGACCAACCACAACTAAAAATCATTGTTTTGTGAAAATGTTGTGACACTTGTTGGGTGAATGTGTAAAAGCTTCAGTACTTTTGGCTTGTTCAATATATACTGTTCAACGTTTTTTGTTTTTTGTTTTTTTTTTTTTTTTTTTTTTTCTAATCATTGATTTGTGCTCTTTTTTTCTATCTATATATAAAAAGAGTGAATAGGCTTATGGATAGTGTTATGATCAGTATTTTTTGTTTAGTAACTTGCCTTTTCCCCCTTTTTTTTTCCTTCAAGTTCATCAACTTGGTTTAAGCTTATTTTTTTCTTTTAAAGGATCTTTATATGTTTACTTTCTACTTGTAATATAAGCTTACATTGTATACACACAAAAAGTAGCAAATATTGTATACATCTGCAAAAAAAAAAAAAAAAAAAAAAAAATATTGTACAAATTTTGCAAATGTGTACAACATTTACCAATTTTTATGTGTTTACAATATAAATTTACATTGTAAGTGCAATGTATATTTCTATATATATTTTATATATATAAAAAGAGTGAATGGGAAAATTTATAGTAATTTCACTACAGTAGTTTTGGTTTGTTTAACTTTCACTATTTTGCTGGCCGTTTTTTTTTTTTTTTTGAATGTATAAAGTTGTAGTATATTTGCTATATTATTTTTGGTTTGTCCACAATAATTTTCACAACACTTTCATAACAAATCAAATATGGTAAATTGTTATTGATTCTAATTTAAACTTACCAATGAAACTACTTTTTTGCCCACCAATAACAACTTGTAGTAACCTACTACTTATAATTTGTTGTGAAAATGTAATGGACATAACATTTTTTTTGTGTAAAAAATGTTAAGACATCTTGATGTTGTCACAATATTTTCAAAATTGCTAAGCTGTCAATTCTTTACAAGTTAAAGAAAAATCTAACAAAATTATAAAGGTATTATGAAAATGTTGAGTCATTCTATTGTGTTTTTCGAAATTTTTTGTTGGTTTAATCAACTTTTTTGAGCCAAAATTCACTATTCCACATACACTTTTCTTGGGTTGACTTTTTGTATATTTTTTTTTCTTTACACACTATTTTAAGTAAAAACATTTTTCATCCTTTATGTTTGGGGTAGTTTACAATTCTTCCTTAAACTTTAAAATCAAGCAATTTTTCACTTAATATTTTGGAAAAGAACAAATATGTTATATTGTTATTCTCTCAGTTAAACCCTAATAAAAGCTTATGATTCTTAAAATATTTTATTGTGCAATGTCTAAATTACTCTTGCCAAATTTTAACATCCTAAAAATTTTCTTTACGTATTTTGAATTTTAAATGATAAAATTTTTTAGAAAGTTAGAATTAGGGCTGTCCACGGGTTGGTCCGGGTCGGATTTGTGCCCAACCCGGAACCGACCCGCTGGAATCGGGTGGGGAAAAAATGCACTCGTCGCCGACCCGCCCAAGTAATCGGGTCGGGCAGTTCAGATTATGAACGAATGGCGGGCAGGTCGGTCGGAGTCGTAGATCTGAGAAGACGGCAAGAAAACGATGAAAAAAACACAGATCTGGCGAAGAAACCCATATTTCGGCAATAGTTTTCCAGATTCCGACGATATTTCCCTTAGATCTGGCGAAAATCTAATTGGATTTGATGAGATTTCACAAGATCCGGTCAAAATCTCACTGGATCTAAGGGAAATGTCGTCGGAATCTAGAAAATTCTTGCCGGATTCTGTAAAATTCTCATCGAAAACTGGAAATTCTTGCCGGAATCTGGAAATTTTGGCCGGAATCTGGAAATCTTTCGGTCGGTTCGGGTTTTTCGGGTTTTAGGAGAGGAAAACCGAAACCGATCCGCCGGAATCGGTTTCTGGTGGTGAAGATCCGCCGCCGACCCACCGGAGTAGTCGGGTCGGCCGAATTCAAGTCGGTTCCGATCGGTTTTTCGGGTGGGTCGGGTTACCGGATCAATCTAGACAGCCCTAGTTAGAATGATGATATTAGGTGTTTTATTTGTTATCTTAAGAATGTTGATTTTCTAGGTTTAAATTTTCAAAACTTATAATTTATCTAATGAAAAATTCGATGACACATGCCTTTTGTTATTTTTTTTAAAAAATTTTTTTGCAAAACTCAGTTGTTTATTGTTGGAAGATGATGATAGTCGTTATCATTCTTAGAAGTTTTTAGAGAATAGATATATTGTCTTTAGCAAGTAGGTACTAAAAAACTATTATAGTTAAATAAATATTTATATATTAAATAGCTACCCTAACTTTGCGGTTGATCAAAATTCTTAAACGAATGAGATTAACTTTTTACGACATAATTATCAAAAATCTTAAAATTAATGTCACTTTTGATTAATGTAAATTTCTGTATACCTTGAAAATTAAATGATTCATATCTTTGTTTTGTAATACAAATAAAATTTAAAATTGACATTAATTACTACAGTACTTTTCTTCCACGGCAAGCACGTTTTGCTCTAACTAGTCTTATATATAAAAGCGCGAATGCACATATAGTGTTTTTGCACTGTTCATACAACATTTTTCACTATTCATCTACAGTGCCATTTTGTTGAGCCACTTTGTCTTTTTTTTTTTTTTTTTTTTTTTTTTTTTTTAAGTTTTGAACAGGAGCTACAGTACCAAGCAGCACTGAAGCTACATTTTTTTTTTTTTTTAGTCTTCCGTTTGTACTTTTTTTTCTTTTATATATATTGTTATATTGACACAATAAATTTCATAATATTTTCACAATTATTGAGATGTCAATTTCTTATAAGTCAAAATAAAATAATAAATTATGAAACTGTAACCAACCACAACTGAAAATAAATGTTTTGTAAAAATATTGTGACACTTGTTAGGTGAATGTGTAAAAACTATCATACTTTTAGTTTGTTCAATATATATATATATATATATATATATATATATATATATATATATATATATATTTTTCAATCATCGATTTGTGCTCTTTTTTCTACTAACTATATAAGAAGAGGCAATGCCTCTACAATGCCCTTTTTGGTGTAGTGAGCCATTTTTTCCCCCAAGTTTTGAACAGTTGCTACAGTGCCACTTTGGTTTGTTCAAGTGGCACTGTAGCTATAGTAGCTACAACGTTTTTTTTTTTTTTTTTTAAGTCTTCCGTTTGTACTTTTTTTCTTTTAAATATTTATAAGAACTCGCATATATATTGTTATACTGTCACAACAAATTTCACAATATTTTCACAATTATTGAGGTGTTAATTTCTTATAAGTTAAAATAAAATAATAAAATATGAAACTGTGACTAACTACAATTGAAAATAAATATTTTGTGAAAATGTTGTGACACTTGTTGGGTGAATGTGTAAAAACTACAATTCTTTTGGTTTGTTCAATATGTACCATTCATTTTTTTTTTTTCCAGTCATCGATTTGTGCTCTTTTTATATAGGGAAAAAGAGCAAATAAGCTCATAAATAGTGTTATGAACAGTATTTTTGGTGACTTGACTTTTTCCTCTATTTTTTTTTTCCTTCAAGTTCATCAACTTGGTTTGAGCTTTTTTTTTTTCTTTTTCTTTTTCTTTTTCTTTTAAAGGATCTTTATATATTTTCTACTTGTAATGTAAGCTTACATTGTATACACACAAAAAGTAGCAAATATTATATACATTTGCAAAAAAAAAAAATTGTACAAATTTTGCAAATATGTACAACATTTACCAATTTTTATGTGTTTACAATATAAATTTACATTGTAAGTGTAATGTATATTTCAATATATATATATATATATATATATATATATTATATATAAAAAGAGTGAATGACAAAAGTTACAGTAGTTTCACTACAGTAGTTATGGTTTGTTTAACTTTTTGGCCTTTTTTTGTGTGTGTATGAATGCATAAAGTTGTAGTATATTTGCTATATTATTTTTAGATTTTCCAAAATAATTTTCACAACACTTTCATAACAAATCAAATATGGTAAATTATTATTGGTTATAATTTAAACTTACTAATGAAACTACTTTTTTGCCCACCAATAACAACTTGTAGTAACCTACTACTTATGATTTGTTGTGAAAATGTCATGGACATAACCTTTTTTTGTGTGAAAAATGTTAAAACATCTTGATGTTGTCACAATATTTTCAAAACTGCTGAGCTGTCAATTCTTTACAAGTTAAAATAAAATCTAACAAAATTATAAAGGTATTCTGAAAATGTTGTGTCATTCTATTATGTTTTTAGAAATTTTTTGTTGGTTTAATCAACTTTATTGAGCCAAAATTCTCTATTCCACATACAATTTTCTTGGGTTGACTTTTTGTATTTTTTTTTTCTTTACACACTATTTTAAGTAAAAACACATAGTTTTGCACACAAAAAACTTAGGAAAAAAACATTTTTTATCCTTTATGTTTGGGGTAGTTTACAATTCTTCCTTAAACTTTAAAATCATGCAATTTTTGCCTTAATATTTTGGAAAAGAGCAAATATGTCATATTGTTATTCTCTCAGTTAAACCCTAATAAAAGCTTATGATTCTTAAAATATTTTATTGTGTAATGTCTAAATTACTCCTGCTAAATTTTAATATCCTAAAAGTTTTCTTTATGTATTTTGAGTTTTAAATGATAAAAATTCTTAGAAAGTTAGAATGATGATATTCAATGACACAAGCCTTTTGTTATCTTCTTCTTCTTCTTTTTTTTTTCTTTTTTTATTTTTTATAATTTCTTAGCAAAACTCAGTTGTTTATTATTGGAAGATGATGATATTCGTTATCATTCTTAGAAGTTTTTAGAGAATAGATATATTGTCTTTAGCAAATTGGTACTAAAAAACTATTATAGTTAAATAAATATTTATATGTTAAATAGCTACCCTAATTTTATGGTTGATCAAAATTCTTAAATGAATAAGATTAACTTTTTTCGACATAATTATCAAAATTCTTAAAATTAATGTCTCTTTTGATTAATGTAAATCTCTATATACTTTAAAAATCAAATGATTCATATCTTTGTTTTGTAATACAAATAAAATCTAGAATTGACCTTAATTACTATAGTACTTTTTTTCCATGGCAAGCACGTGCCTTGCACGTGCTGCCCTAACTAGTCTATTACATCAAATGGTGAGCAAAAGTTTATTTATTTATTTTATATATAATAATAGTGAGCAAAAGAAATAGCATTTTAATTCCCTACACTCTAATGGTGTGTTTGTTTAGAAGTGAAATAGGATGGATGGAAAACTTTAGAGAAAAAAAAGGAAGGAAAACTTTTTAGAGTGTGTTTGGTTAAATGGGGAGAAAAGAAAATAAATGGTAAGGCCCAGGTATTTTCTTCCTCGGTTTGTTTTGATAAAAAATAAAAAATAGCTTTTTGCTTTTTTTTTTCTTCTAAATATTTGGTAGTATAAAAAACTAGTTAAAGGAAGATTATTTTTTAACTTTCTCTATTTAACTCAGCATGAGACAAAATTATTTTCTACTAAAATTTTCTAGCAAACTATTCTATTTCAAGTCCAAATATTCTGTTTCATTCTTTTTGCTCCACTCTATACCATGGGAGTCAATACCGTACCGAAGGGCATTTCGATTTAGTCAGAGAAACAAAATATTTTAGTACTGGTTAATACCAGTGTACTATTTCAGAGTTATCAATAATATTTTAAAAACCCCAAATAATATTTATATCGTACTTAATTGTTTAGTTTAAGCACAAATAAAAAAATCTTGTTTTAATTTTTACCCATACAATAACCAAGCCCAACGCATGTCTTTTCAAAGTATCCTTAATCAACACAACATTTTTTTTTTCTCTCTTTAGTTTTTTTCATTCTTTCTTTTTTTTTTTTTTTTAGTATTTTCCTTGAATGTTAATTTTTGGGAGGTTAAATTTTTTTTTTTTTTTTTGATAAGATTAAAATTAGTGGCACTACAACAAAATGTATTTTCAGTGATAAAAAAATTCTTCACTAAAAGTCTAGTTTTTCGTCACTAAGGACCTTTAGTGACAAAATTGGACTTTTAGTAACGAAACTCATTTCGTCACTAAAACCCCGTTACTAAAAGTCTTGGCGACGAAAAATTTCGTCACTAAAAGTCCGATTTGATTTAAAAAAAAAAAAAAAAACTTTTAGCGACGAAAATGTTTTGTCACTAAATGTTTTCCTCACTAAAAACATTATTTAGTGACGAAAATATTTCGTTACTAAAAACACCTTAGTTTATTAAATCATATTCAGTGACGAATAATTTCGTCACTAAAACTATGTTCAGGTACATATAGTGACGAAAAAATTCATCACTAAAACTATTTTTAAGAAAATCTAGACACATATAACGAAGAAAATTTTCGTCCCTAAAACCATTTTTTACAAAATTTTGCTACATTTAGTGACGAAATATTTCGTTACTAAAACAATTTTGTTGTTGCTATATTTGTGACGAAAAAATTCATCGCTAAAACTTATTTTCTATTTTTATTTTTTTCATGGTTTTGATATTAACCTATAACCTGTCATTACATTATTAAAACCTCACATTTGAATAACACATTTATTTCAACAACACATTTATAAAAAAGGGATCTATACATTCCACAAGTAAAAAATAAAACAAGTATCCAATTCAAACTCCTTCCATACAATAATTGTTTGCAATATATACAATAACTCAAGATGTTTTATAACAATACAAAAAGGGTAGCATAATATAATTAGAACTAACGGAAGATGTCCTCATATGTCTTCAAGTAATGTCAAAAGTAAATCCCCTAAAAGCCATCAATAAGAAATCTGCACAAATATAAAAACAATACTACATTAAAATTGTAAAGTAAAAACATTAACTATGTTATAAGAAACATTTCTAACAATGCATTAAGAGTAGCCACACCAATAAATTAAAATCGCAACTCCTAATGTATAAGTTATAGAAAGCAAATATAGATTTTCAAGTGTAATATAATACAATTAGTTTCAAATAATGCATCAAAAAAAGCAATCACACCATGTAGTTTGGGTCAATTGCTAAAATAAAGTACTAACCAAAAAGTGTTTTAACTTGAAGTTGAACCACCCCCATAGGTAAGAGCATCATCATAACCCTTGCTCCTCAAAAAGTTAAGAATATTCTTTTGAACCATTTTATAACATCATGCAAGCCACCAGCTTGCTCCAACACAACAACCCACTACAAAACCAATTTCCAACATCACAAATATAGAGTTTTACAAGTATTTAAATCAAATAAAATACTATTCATCACATCTAATCAACAATATTCATTCATATTTGCAAGAATTGAAAAGCACTCCCAATATGTATTTAAACCATCTTATAACACCATGTAAGCCACCCGCTTGCTCCAACACAACAACCCACCACAAAACCAATTACAAACATCACAACTATAATATGTATAAGTATTGAAATCAAATGAAATTCTATTCATTACATCTAATCAATAAGGTCCATTCACATTTGCAAGAAATTAAAAACACTTCCAATATGAATTTAAACCTCCTTATAACACTATGCAAGCTATCCGCTTACTCCAACACAACAACCCACAACAAAACCAATCACAAACATCACAACTATAATGCTTGTAAGTATTGAAATCAAATAAAATACTATTCATCACATCTAATCAATAAGGTCCATTCACATTTGCAAGAAATTAAAAACACTCCCAATATGAATTTAAACCACCTTATAACATCATGCAAGCCACCTGCTTGCTCCAACACAACAACCCACTACAAAATCAATCACAAACGTCACAAGTATAGAGTGTTTACAAGTATTAAAATCAATTAAAGTACTATTCATCACATCTAATTAATAAGGTCTATTCACATTTGCAAGAAATTAAAAACACTCCCAATATGAATTTAAACCACCTTATAACAACATGCAAGCCACCCGCTTGCTCCAACACAACAACCCACCACAAAACCAATCATAAACATCACAAGTATAGGGTTTTATAGGTATTTAAACAGAGTTTACTTACTATGATCAAGCTAAGTGTATAAGTTGATTTGTTGGCTAAGCTTTGGTCTTTGACTTTCACAAATCTAAGCCTCTTTCTATTCCTCCACAGCAACCTAAACAATCACTAACCTTGTCATCACATTCAACCAAAAACCTTGTCACCAATACTAAAAAAAAAAAAGCCCTTAGATTATGTCACCAATGGGCATTCATCAAAAGCCTTTACAAACTATATACAAAGAAAATTCAATTGATGGGTCTCCTATTCACCAAACCCATATAGCCAACAATACTAATAATATCAACAAACTGCACAGAGAGATAAACTCCAAAAACAATTCATTTATGTCACCATGTCCATTCCTAAAGTATTAAGCATTAATTTGACTTACAAAAGGTTCCTATTAGAAAGGCATTTCCTGTAAAATGGAAAAAAGAAGAAGAAGAAAGCAGTTAGTATAGCTCAAACATTAAAAAAATTTCAACATGCATATCGCCCAAGCAAGATGGAATCAATTTAATAAAAACTCTAAACCATATATGGCAATGAACACCCATGTGGGGTATATGTATATTACCTTAATCTATAACTTTTCATTTATCTAGATAAATTTCAGATTGTAACCAAATCTCACAGTACCTTTCAATCAAGATGGAAAGGTCAAATTACACCTATTATGCATCAATTTTAAACTTTTATGTTAAGTGCATATATACCCAAATCCTTAAACTTCTTCCTTAAAGTGCATTGGCAGTATTTAAAGTAACATTAAAGTGCTTTTATTTAAACTAACCAGTGCCATCATGATCATCATCAATACTTGTGTTAAATTCTAATTCCACAAAACCATTCACTTCACCTGTAATGTCATTCATATATCTCTATAGTCTATATCCTTATTCTATGCTAATCCCAAAAGATTTGAATTTTATCTTATGATAATTGATAACAAAGGACCCCACCCCCCAAAAAAAACAACCTTCATCAACCTGGTTTTAGAGACAATGCCATCCTAATATTCCTTTCTCAGATTGAACACTCATTTTGTCATCAAAATGGATGATAGAAAAAACTAGCAATTAGGGAAAAAAAAATCTCATCTTTTGTCTTACAAGAAATATGAATAGAGTAGCACAATGTATCTAAAATAGAATCTAGAGAACAATCCCCCATTAAATCAAGTAAAATAATAATCAGAGGACACAATCCCATTGTGAAACCAGAGTATCATTAGCTAAGCAATAATCAACACAAGAAAATTTAGAAGATGGGTAATCTCATTTTGAGTTCATACATTACACCTAATGTATAGGAACTTGTACACTACATATATCTAACATTAGTATCAATGTGGAAACCAAACCAAACCAAGAGAGTGAGGATCCAAAACTAGAATCATCCAAACAAGAAGAATCATAGAAATCAAAAAGAATTATAGCAATTGATAAGTATATATATAAGAAACTTTCTTCACAACCATTACACAGTAAATATCAAATACCCAAACTAAACAAAAATGCATATACCCATTACTGTATCAAACAAAAAAAATACCTAAAGGAACTAGAATCATTAAACAAAAAAATTAACATCAAGCATTTAGAATCATTAAACAAAAATACCCAAAGGAACTAGAATCATTAAACAAAAAAAAAAAACTCAAAAGGAAAAAAAAAAAAAAAAAAAAAAAAACCCAGGCTTAGGGGAGGGGAGGCGAAGGGTCGCTGGTTGGGTGGGAGGCAAAGGGTCGTTGGCTAGGTGGAAGGCGAAGGGTCACCAGAAGCGTTGCCGGATGAAGCGTCGCCAACGATCGGCGACCTGATATGTCGCGAATGGCAAGCTGAATCGTCACGAACGGCGAGCTAAAGCGTCGCGATCAACAAGCTGAAGCGTCACTGTTGAACTTAATTGGCGACGGTTGGATCTTAATAGGTGACGGTTGAGCTTAATTGGTGACGGTTGAGCTTAATTGGCGATAGTGAAAGCTTAATTGGTGACAGTGGCTTCACATGCAGTTTGGGTTTTTTTGGTTTTTGACCGAAATGGCTCTTGGTTTTTTATTTCTTTTATTTATTTTTTATTTTTTAATTATTGAAATGGCTCTTGGGTTGAAATGTTTTGTGGTTTAGCTAGGTATTGAAATATTAGGCTTTTAAGTTTTTAGCGACGAATTTCAGTTTCGTCACTAAAGACCAGGCTTTGTTAAGATTTTTAGAGATAAATTTCATATTTCGTCACTAAATCGTACTTTTAGTGACGAATATTTTTTGTCGCTAATTATTCTTTATAGCGACAAAAGGATTTTCGTCACTAATACTATCCACAGCAATACCTATAGTGAAGAAATATTTCGTCACTAAAAATTTCAACTTTTAGCGACGAAATATTTCGTCACTATAGATTAATTAAACTCGCGCCAAAGTTTCCCTCCACTGGCGCCCATTTTTCAGATCACAATAGCGACGAAATTTATTTTTCGTCGCTAAAAGTAATAATTTTTTTCATTATTAGTGACGAAATTCATATTTTGTCACTAAAGCTGTATTTTTAGCGACGAAAAATATTTCCTCACTAATTTTCATCGCTAAAATACATTTTGTTGTAGCGTGGGTTAGTTGGTAGTTTGGCGCCCAAGAGCCCAATTCACCTTGTGCTAATACTAATGAGCCCAAACTACCATGAAAAAAAAAAAAAGAGTAAGCCCTAAACAAATTTTTTAGCTGTACAATGCTCCTTAAATTTCATCCAACCTTCCAAAAAGTGCAAACATAATATAATACTCCAAAACCCTAGCCTCCTAGTGTCACGACCCAAATCTATGGAACACGAATTTAGATACATGACTAACTTTCTAATCTTGCATGTCTCAATAAACGTAATTAATTTCAAAATTAAATAAAACTCCAAATAAAAAATGCTCTTAATAAATCTCTTATAATATCTAAAATCCACAATTTAGAAATAATCTCTAAATACTATAAAATTTTAAGTGAAATAATAAAAATAACTAAAAATCCTATAAGGCTTCAAGCTTTACTAAAGTCGCCTAAAAAATCTAGCACTCTACTTTACACCTTACGAAGTGATCCAAAGGTTTTGTTTTCTAACTAAACTTTAATTTGAAAATTGTAATTGATGGGGTGAGCCACACATCTAGTAAGCAATTATACACAATATACAATAAAATAGAGTCAAGCAAAGCACGAGTATTTTGATTTCGCAAATTTACTCAATGATATTAAATATAGTTTTCCAAAACATTTAATGATCCACTTAATATATATGTAATCAAATCTTAAAATCATTCGAAAACAAATATATAATATTGATCAGAGAATAGTGTTACATATACACATATCACATATTCTCACATACAATCCTATGAGCAGATACCAACATCTAACCCCTGCTGGTGAGGGTTCAACACTTATTCAACATACAACCCTGTGAGTGGGTTCACATATATATTTGATCAATTTTTAAAACATTTAATGAGTCACATATCACAAAAGCAAAGTTTATACAAAAGTAGAATAATTTACTTATATATAGTAACAATCATTCCAAATACAGAGGTATATTGAAGATCACAATATCGAATAAAACATAAATGCTTGATTCTCTTAGAGAATGAATAAGAACTGAGGAGTTTATATATGTATTTTTACAATTCTTGAGTAAGTCTGAAAATTCAATTCACTAAAAACATTTTAAACACCATTTTGGAAAATACGAACATGATTTTGAAATCACTTGGTTTTAAACATATTAAAAGAACAAGAACCTTTTTAGAAAAATTACATTAAAACTCAATTCCTTTTTGAAAATATTTTAGTTTAGAAATCATCTTTTAAATGAGATTTAGATATTCAAAACATTATTTAAAATCGAAGTTTCTCTTTAAAACATTATTTAAAAGTCGAAATTTCTCTTTCAATGGTGTAAAAATACTTTTGATAAACTTTAGAAAACGTAAGCTTAAAAACATAACTTTTGAAAACTTTTGACTTCTAAGAACCTACTGAACAAAACTTGTGCATATTATGCATAATTACTTACCGTATTTAAATCACTTGAAAGTCTAGCTGAAACATCCTCCAAATAGTCTGAAAACACTCTTAAATAGGACCTATAATCAACCATGGAAATTACTTAATATCCTTCACAAAATATAAAGCTTATTGAATTATACAAATTGTTTCAAGAGATTTGTACTTTGATGAACCAAATAATGACACTAATGCAAAGCATCTCTACCCAAAAAGATGTTTCCTTGAAGTTATCAAATCTCAAAGACAGTAGCCAATACTTTCTAGACTTAGGATTTAATATAAAAGAGAACTTGAATATATTAAATTAAAAAATTTTATTAAATTAAAAAATTTTATTAAATTAAAAATTTTTAATAAAAAGAGAACTTGAATATATCAAGTTATCAATTAAAAAAAAAATACGTGAAGTTTTACAATTTTATTCTATAAGTTTTCAAATTTTGAATGTTACATGATAGTTCATTATGAATATCTATTGCCAATATGTGTAGCTATGAGCTTATGACCATTTTATTTTATTAAGTTTGTCTAGCATTTTTATCTTTATACAGTTGTTATTATTTATTTGACTTTGTTTTTATAAAAACATTTTAGACTAAATGACTAATCGCAACTCATTGGCTCCGTATGGATTATTGACACACACAATCAAACTTATTTATACATAAAATTATACACTACGTGTCTACTTAACCAATCAAATGTTTGAATAGTCACTTACTTTACTATTTTTTTTCTTGAATTTTACTAACTTTATAACAAATTGTTATTATAATATGATAACAATACACACACATGTAAAAAAAAAAAAAAAAAAAAAAAAACCTCTTTATTTCCTAATTATTAAATTATATAAAGTTATATTATATTTATATTGTATACGCAGACATCCACACACATCATAATTTACACAAATAACATTATAACAAAAAATAATGTATACAATCAATAGTAGACACACTTACACACATATAATATAAATTTATAAAAAAGAATTACACTTACAATTTACAATTCACAAACACTTAAAAAATATTTGTAATAAGGGTGTGCAAGATTTAAGTCAAAGTGTGCAAAAAATTATTTTTAAAAATAAATTAAAGTATTAAACTAACAATATATATATATATATATATATATATATATATATATATAACTTTTTTTTTTTGAGAACCCCTGAATAGGCTGTAGCAACACCCCTAATTTGAACCTTGATTGATTAACTACCTGGTTAATATGTGACCAATTGTTTAAAATAGGTAGTTAAGGCATTTAGGGATATAAACCGTAACTTTCATAGTTGTTTGCTATGTATCGGTAAAAAATTACTTGAAGAATTATTTTTTTTTATATAAAAAAAAAATGATAGAATTTGAATTTATAACATCTGCTTCATAATAATTGTCCTCTATCATTAAAACAAGACACTTTGAATTTATAAAAAAATTACCTGAAGAAAGTCGACTCTACTTTTGGTATAACCTTTGCTATATAGGACTTCACTTCACCAAATGGACCATATAATGGCAAAGACATACCTACTTGACATAATATCTTCATTACTGGTTGATTTTTTTTTTTTTTTTTTCCACTACAACTTTTGCAACAACTTAAAGAAATATGTAAATGTTATTTGTGAATCATGACTTTTACATCAACCCATTACTTTTTATATACTAAGCATAAGTCGCATTAAGATTCTAGCAAAAGTTAGTGCCACAAAACTGGAGCCCATAGACTTTCATTATTGACTCATAAAAATATTCTTCTAACAAGCGGAAACGACTTTATTGAAAACTTTGGTTTTTATATCTTAGTATAACAATCTAGAAGATAAACATTTACTCTCCTACAATTGTATTTCCACAATCTCCAGTTCCGAACACAATCATGGGTTTGAAATCTTCATTTCAAGACATAGTTGCACCATTGGTCTTGACTCTTGAGTGTTAAGACTCAACCCAAGATTAATGCCTGTACCAGCAAGGAATCATTTTGTAGCAAAGATTCAAAGTTAAGCTACACAACGTGAAGATACAGTGTCGTTTCACTTAAATGCTAACGGTGGACTTAATGATCCACGAGAGACTCATGTGCCCTTAAACCAAATTTGTTAGTTTGCTAATCTAATTCTCGTGTAACACTTCCAGTAGTTGATTAAATTTCTGGAAGTTAGTTTTAGATATTTTGGATTCAATTAACCTCTGTTCTGGAATTTTTTTTTTTTTTTTGGAGAAAGATGTTTTGGAATATAAATACAAAGCAAATTGTGTTAGGTTCTAAATGTTTAGAACAATTGGAAAATCGTGAACACAAACTTGTCTAGATATAGATCTTAGAGTCTATAGGTATTATTAGACAATACTCAAGGTGATTCAAGTCAAGATTCAAGAACATACAAGCTGTAGGAAGAAGATTTCATAATATGCCTAGTTCGATCGATCGAAGAACAGGCTCAACTGATCAAGAATTGTATCTGCAGAATTTTAAGTTGTCCCAAACAGCAGTTTAAGCCCATTAAGAATTAGGGTCTCCTAGTATATAAAGGAAACCCTAAGCACGTTTTTATAAGTTTTTTTAGAGATATTAGAGTGCATCTTGTGCCTCCTTTGTAGATCTAGGGTTTTGTACCCAAAAACTCTCTAAAGTTGCTCTTTATGCTGTGGGTGTGAATCTCTTGTGAGATCTAGAGGTGTTTGCCTTCACATACACTTAGGGTTATCAAGAACTAGATTTATGTTAAGAGCTTGATGATCAATTTAGTTGCTGTTTCAAGAGCTTAAAGATACACAAGCAGGAGCGCTTATACTTGCTGTGAATCCAAGAAAAAAGTAGTCCGTGGACTCGAAGCTATCATGGGGTCGTGGTAGTAAGTTTCCTACTCGAGGTAGCAATAGAATGTTAGTGGTCTAAGTCTCTATTGTGTAAATTTCAATTTTTTTATAATGGATTTGTTTTACCTTGAGGATAGCTAAGTTAAATCCTCCCCAGGTTTTTTACCTGTTTAGTTTTCTTGGGTTATCATATTGTTGTGTTTTTTATTTTTTGCACTTTACAATGATATGATATATTTGTGTAAACCTTGATTTGATAATTTGACTAAATAATCACTTGGCTAATTAAGTAGGTTAATCTGGTTGTGTTTTAAAGGGTCTAAAAACATACAAGTGGTATCAGAGCGAGTAGCTCTTCTGTTTTAGATCTTTTGATCTAAAAGCTGATCCTTGACCCTTATTGTCATGGATAATTTGAAGTGTCTTTCTGATCGTGTTTCTGCTCATGTTTTTGTTGATCTTATTGATGCCTGTGAAACTCTCCATAAGGAATTATTGAAATCTATGAAAATTGTTAAGAAATTCAAGGAAGAGTTAAAATTGGCTAATCTTGAAAAAGAGGAATTGGTTGTTAGATTAGATGAATTTAATAAAAAGAATGAATTTTTGTGAAATCAAATTTCCTCTCAAAGATGAGAAGATGAAAAGCTTGGAACAAGAGTTAGTTGAATCTAAAACTAAAATTGAAAATTTGACTAGTACCAAATCTGCTGTTGATAATAAAAGTGTTTCTGTTTCTCTTAAGCCTAAAACTAAGAAAGTTTATATCTCTCCTTTCAAGAGGAATAATAATAATAAATAAATAAAAAAAGAGGCTTATTTTGCTAGGTTAGACAAAGGTAAAAGTTCTGATGTAGACGCCGATGTTTCTAAACCTATGTCTAAACCTACTGTTAGAGAGTATAATAAATCTGTTTTTGTGCTTGTCTGTCACCTTTGTGGTGTTTGACAGTTTTTAGACCCCTTAAACAATTGATTAAACCTAGGTAATTAGCCAAGTTGTTACTTAGTCCAATTAAACAAGTCTAGGTTATTACAATAATAAAGATCAAATCATGCAAAGCAGCGGAAAATAAATAACACACGATATGATCACCTAGGAAACCAAACCGGTAAAAACCTAGGGAGGATTTGACCTAACTATCCTCAAAGTAAACTTGAATTCACTATCTTGAAAGAATCGAAGTTCATACAAAAGGACTTACAAGCACCCCCGCTTGACTTCATAATGCTACCAACTAGTAGAACTTATTGACACGACTACGTGCAAGCTCCGAATCCACGGACTCCTTCTTTCTTGGATTCCCACCAGCTACAAGCACCCCCACTTGTGTATTCTTTAAGCTTTAATGGCAGCAACTGAATTGATCATCAAGGTGTAGAAAATATCTCCTCCTTGAAAACCCTAAGTTTGTGTAAAGGAAAGCTCCTCTAGATCTCACAAGAGATTTACACAAACCGCAATATGAGCAACATTAAAACGTGGCTAGGGTTTGCCTTTTATACTTAGGACAAATAAGAAACCCTAAAAACGTTTTAAAACAAATAGGGCTGAGTTGAAAAATTCTGCAGAAAAGCGATCTGCCCGAGCTTCAATCGGTCGAGCCTAAGCTTTGATCGAACGAGCCAGGCCGAAAGCCACAGTGCTTCCTGCTTTATACTCGATTCCAACTTTACATTGACATACAACTTTGAGCTATGTTTAAACACTTCTAAACACATTATTTTGATCATGGTTTGCCAACAATAAAAATTAGAGTTCTAAATACATAAAATCCTAAACTTTAGAACCTAACAAACTCCCCCTTTGGCAATCCGTGACAAATCACAACTTAGAAGCTCAAAGTTTACAAAATGAAAAGCCCTTTACAAAATAATGCTCATAAACCAAATTCAATCCTAACTACTATCCATCAGTTGCAAGTGTAGACAGCAGCTCAATTGAATCAACCTGTATATTTCCTGAAACACTAAACAAAATGCATAACCGCATGTGTGGAAATTATACAAGTAAATAAAATAACTTCTTGATTTCAAACAACACACAAATAAAGACATATATCAATGAATAACTCATAAATATAAATCAATAAGCAGTTTGAAACAAGAAACAAATAAAGTACCAACAAAAACATAAAGCTCCCCCTAACATGAATAACCCATCAAAAACAAGGTAAGAGCTAAAAATATTAAGTACACAGTGAAGCACCTAGATACAATCTAAAACTCCACAAGCTCCAACCAAAAACAAATAGTCTCCCTCTGAAAACAAAAAAACCTACAAGTACTCCCCCTTTTTGTGACGGAATGCCAAAGGGCAAACAAGATATCCATCATCAAAAGGGAGGTGGTCTAAACTGCGCCAACTCCGCACGCAAGGCACGGATCTCATCAAGTACGTCCACCAAAATCTGTCCTTGAGCCGTCGGAACAGTCAAGATATGATCCAATGTACGACAAATGTCTGAATCATCTAAAGTAGTCGGTGGAGGAACAGCAGCATCAGCATTAGCAGCAGCACCTGAAGTCTCAGCAGCAGCTGTACCTGTAGAAGAGGGAGGAGGGGGAATACTACTAGATGACGCACCTCTAGGACGAGGAGGAGCAACTCTCAACTGAGCAGCCCTCTGATGAAGAAAGGTGGCTCCTATGGGAGCTATCACATGAACAGGCTCACCCAACGGAAAACCATCTAGACCTAAATAGAGCAGAATCCTATGAATGAAAATAGGATGAATCAGCGCATGCCCTACGGTAGAACTCCTATGAACCTCGTTCAAAGAACGAAGGAACAAGTGAGGAAAACTGATGGACGCTCCAAAAGCAAAGGCGTACAAAAACACACATCGCTCTAAAGGGATGGTGTGGAAGTGAGAAATAGGCCACAAGGAATGACACGCAATCCTAAAGAAGAGATAGGCAGTCTCGGTAAACTCAGCGGACGTGATCCGAGGATCAGAACCCCACTAGATAAATGACCCAGTGATGTAAGACATGACAAAGTCTAAAGAGGGTGACTCATTATAGGGATAGTCAGCTTCCCGAACAACCAACACCCCAAGAGCCTCAGCCACTACCCTAGGGGTAATGGTGAACTCTACACCTCATATCCAACTCCTAACTAGGGTGTTGGAATCATAGATGTGGCAAGAGAGGTTCAAGTAGAACTCTCTAATCAGGGCGGTTGGAGGTGGATGATCTATCTCTACGAGAGGCAACCAACCCCTAGACTCAAAATTGGCCCTAATGGCCGGATCAAGCGCATCTAACACAACAGCTCGCTCAGACCAGATCTTACGCCTACAGTTCAAAGTGTCATAGGCTTCTCTACACTTATCATTCTTAAACAGCTCTACTCTAGGTGGAGACTCAGAGGAAGTGGAAGTGGTCCTATGAGCTCTAGTTTTCCTAGGCATGGTGCTAAGATAAGGATCAAAACATAGAGCGAAAGAACAAAAAATCACAAACCAAAACCAAGATCAAAACCGAAGGCAGACTGCAAGTTAACACAAAAACAAAATATAGAAACAAAATCTATATGATGCATGAACAAATTTAAATGTCATGATGCATGTTCTAATGCAGTGAATTAAGTCAAAAAGGTTCAAATTACAAAATTGGCTTGCACATAAAGGTTTTTAACACAAAAACCCCAAAATATAGAAACCACTTGATCAATTTTAAAAAAATTGACGAATTGATCATTACACATGATATAATAACAAAAATAATGACCAAATACATCAATTGGAGAAGCCAATTTCATCAATTTAAGCCAATTTGACAAAATCCCCAATTCGGATCAAATTCAAAACCCTAGAATTTTCAATTTTTCAAAAACCACAAAATTGATCAAATTAAACTATAGGGAACATCAATATAACATCATGGCACAAAAACCCATTGATCAATTACACAAGAATAGGCTTGAATCATCAAAAACCCCAATAATTTTGAAGATGCCGAAAATACCCATGATAATGCATGAAAAATACATGAAATCAAGAAATAAACTTGAAAAAGAAGGGCAAAAGGGACATACCGGCTTCTAAGGACAAAAACCTTGCAAAAATCTTGAAGGAAAACGACAAAAATTGACTGGTGGAGCCAAGAGCCAACACGGAGAAAGAGAAAAGAAAAGAACTATTTGAAAAGTAGGTTTGAAAAAGTCCAATTCTGCTTTTTTGAAAAACCTGATTCACGAGTTTCGATCGGTCGAAAATCAGTCTTGATCGGTCGAAACAGACAGGGACTCCCTCTCTTAAATTTTAAAAATTTTAAAAATTTCGATCGGTCGAAAAACAGAATGGATCGATCGAATCAGGCAGAGGCTCACCATATTTTTGAGGAAAAACACAATTTTTGAAAAACAAGTTGATTTAACTCAAAACATTGAAATTTAAGAACAAAATTGCATGAGTATGAGATGATATGATTTTACAATCAAGAATTTTAAGCCCAAAATTCCCAAAAACAAAATTTTGCATTCTCCACAAATTTTCCAGCAACAAATTTAGTTTGCACATAATTCAAAGTGATTGCAAAAACTTGGTTGGTCAGACCATAAACACACACAATAACATGTACAATGTTTAGCAAAGAGTAACTCATGTAGTGTATGCGACTAGTAAAGACTTGAGATACATGTGAGGTGATATGTGAATAGCAATCAATCACAAAGTCTACAAAATTCATCACAAAGAATTTAAAAGAGACTATCACCTAAGGAGTTACATCATATAACTCCCACATCTCCTAGATCATAAGCTTACAATCATGTAAGTTTCTTGTATTTATGCCTCATAATATACATTCTAATTTTAAGTTATGTGAGTTTGGCATCAAGCCTAATAGTACACACCAATTAGATTTTAAGAATTAAGCACTTTTACGGAGGCTTCACCTTATGTTCTTTTTGTGCATGTGCTACACTTTCTTGAGCACAAAATCCTATGATATGCACAAAGGTGTTCATGATTGGCTAATGAACGGTGGTGAGATGGTTATTTATGCCTTTCTCTAAAAGTTCAAGTCTAACATTTAAAAACATGTGACTTCAAGATTAAGACATAGTAATCAAAAACCATACATATCTTTCCCATACAACATGCACTACAAATCTTCAACTAGTAGAGTGCAATAAATAAGCTCATCAAAACTAAACAAGGTACAAAAAACATGTTATGTGAAAATAAATTGACCAACCTTGTTCTCAAAAACCAAGAAGAATAGTGCAAAAACAAAATGTGCTTCCTTTTCCCCTTTTTTTTAATTTTTTTTTATTTTAATAAAAATAAAAGCACATAGAATGAAATGCATGAATGTTATGCTATGCAAATCCTAGAGACAAAAAAAACATAACCAAAGAACAATGGTCACAAAGGGTAGAGCAATGAAGTACAAGGACCATGTCAGAAAGACTCAGTTAGGTCGAGTCTTTTGCATCCAAAACTTTTTAGATGTACCACGAGTATTGGAGTTTTTATTCACTTGACAATGATTACCAACTCCAGGATTAGAATAAAGGTTTAAAGCCTTTACCAAATCACCAATAAGTACCATTGGATCAAGTGCTTGAGGCACAGGTACTTTTGGTTTGTTTGCTCTCTTTGCAGCTTGCAGCTTGTAGCAATGTGGACGTATGTGTCTAGTCTTTCCACAAAAGTGACAAACCTATGCAAGTTTATCATGTGTCTTGTCCTTAGATAGGGTAGGCTTCTTAGGCTTAGATTCTTTCAGATCAACCCTAATCTTCCTAAATGATGAACCTTCTAAGGGTTTAGTAACCTCACTCATAGAGGGTTTGACAGTCTCACTCACTATCTCACTCACAAAAGGTTCAGAAGAAGAAGATAAAGAAACAAACTTAGTGGAATGGGGAGCGGACACACAGATGCTATCAACATAACCTAAACCAGTTTTGTCAGAAGATGACTTTTGAACACTCAGCATTTGATCAAGTTTAGAACTAGCAGATCTAGCAACAGATAAATCAAGTTCCAAAGATTTAACTTTATCAAGCAAAAACATGCTTTTAGTTTTCACATTGTTCAAAAGGTCATTAGCATCAAACAATTTAACAAGCAAATTTTTCTTTTCAAGCTCAAGAGATTCAATTTTCTTTAGGCCAAGTTCAACATTCATAGCATCCTTTGCAGCAACTTTGCAAAGTTTGTTATAGGCCTCTTGAAGATCTGCATCTTCAGAGAGTTCCCCATCAGAAGGGTTCTCTTCAACAGATATGCTCTCATCAACTACTGCAGTAGCAGTGAAAGCAATGAAGTTTCCGTCCTCATCACAATCAGACTCATGATCAGAAACTTCACCATCACTAAGGTTTACAGCCATAACCTTACCCATAGACTTCAAATAGGTTGGACATTCAAATTTCATGTGTCCATACCCTTGACATCCAAAATATTGAGAGCCCAAGGAATTATTGGAAGATTAACCTACTCTTTCTCTAGGTTTATCATTGTTATTAACCTTAGTGGGATCATGCTTCCTAAAATTTCTAGGTTCAGCAGTGTTTGTGCCTCTTACCTTTCTATTGTTATTCCTGAGAAAGTTTCTAAAGTTCTTGGCAAGATAGGCAATCTCTGTAGCAGAGAGCTCATCATCAAATCCACCATTATCAACATCATCAACTGACTTAAGAGCCATTGATTTGGATTTGGTAGTTTTGGGTAGATCCAACTCATAGGATTGAAGAGATCCTACAAGGTTATCAACAGGGATGGAGTCCACATCCTTGCTTTCAGTAATGGCAGTCACCTTAGGTCTAAAGTCTTCAGTCAAAGATCTAAGAATCTTCCAAACAATTTTAGGTTGATCATAGATTTCACCCAAGTTAAAAGCAGAATTAACAATATCATTCAGTTTAGCATAGAATTCATCAAAAGATTCATCATCAGACATCCTAATGCTTTCAAATTTAGAAGTCAATTGCTGCAATTTATTTATTTTGACAGCCTTTGTGCCTTCATGCACAGTCTGGAGGATATTCCAAGCAGTATGAGTGATCTCAATATTCGAGATTCTCTTAAATTCCTCCATAGAAACAGCGTTAAAAATCGCATTCATAGCCTTGCTATTAAACGAAACTGCTTCTTTCTGAGAAGTTTGCCACTCACTAACAGGAGTAATGGGCTTCTCCCATCCGTATTCAACGGAGTTCCACACTCTCTCATCAATGGATTTCAAAAAAGCTTTCATCCTTACTTTTCAGTAAGCATAATTATTCCCATCAAAGTGAGGAGGAATAACTAGAGAGTGTCCGTGTTCCATGACAACAGAGGTCAAGGATCAGCTCAGTGATCAAAAGATCAACAACAAAAGAGCTACCTACTTTGATACCACTTGATAGTTTTTAGACCCCTTAAACAATTGATTAAACCTAGGTAATTAGCCAAGTTGTTACTTAGTCCAATTAAACAAGTCTAGGTTATCACAATAATAAATATCAAATCATGCAAAGCAACGGAAAATAAATAATACACGATATGATCACCCAGGAAACCAAACCGGTAAAAACCTAGGGAGTTTTTGACCTAGCTATCCTCGAGGTAAACTTGAATCCACTATCTTGAAAGAATCAAAGTTCATACAAAAGGACTTACAAGCACCCCCACTTGACTTTCTAATGCTACCAACCAGTAGAACTTACTGACACGACCACGTGCAAGCTCCGAATCCACGGACTCCTTCTTTCTTGGATTCCCACCAACTATAAGCACCCCCGCTTGTGTATTCTTTAAACTTTAATGGCAGCAACTGAATTGATCATCAAGGTGTAGAAAATATCTCCTCCTTGAAAGCCCTAAGTTTGTGTAAAGGAAAACTCCTCTAGATCTCACAAGAGATTTACACAAACCGCAATATGAGCAACATTAAAACGTGGCTAGGGTTGGACTTTTATACTTAGGACAAATAAGAAACCCTAAAAATGTTTTAAAACAAATAGGGCTGAGTTGGAAAATTCTGCAGAAAAGCGATCTGCCCGAGCTTCGATCGGTCGAGCCTAAGCTTCGATCGATCGAGCCAGGCTGAAAGCCACAGTACTTCTTGCTTTACACTCGATTCCAACTTTACATTGACATACAACTTTAAGCTAGCTTTAAACACTTCTAAACACATTGTTTTGATCATGGCTTGCCAACAATACAAATTAGAGTTCTAAATACATAAAATCCTAAACTTTAGAACCTAACAGTGTTGTTGGTCATATTAGACCAAATTGTTCTTTGTTGATGCAAAAACTAAAATCTAAGACTAGATTTGTTGTTAGGAATATTGATATTCCTAAATTTGTTCCTGTTTGTCACTTTTGTGGTGTCTCCGGTCACATTCATCCTAATTGTCATAAATTGAAATTTAAGCATTTTGTATTTCAATCTAGGATATGTGATGATATTTCTCCTGTTATAAGTCCATACAAATTGTTTCATATTCTTTTGAAAAATTTAAGCTTGTTGGCTTGTAAAAAGAATTTGCAAGATTTCAGTTTTTCTCAAAAGATTGGTGTAATCCTTCAAATACACTTTTCTTCACATGGATTTTCACCTACAAAGCCGAAGACTCATGCTAAATGGGTGAGAAAAGATTCTCTAAGGTGAGTATTGTTTACTTGTCCTTGATTTAATTCTTTCAATTAATTGTGGATTTGTTTTCTTTTAGTTTTTGGTTGTTTATTTTCTCAGGTTGTTTTGATTGTTTAAAAATCCAAAAACATTGAAAATTTTCAAAAAGACAAAAAAATTTTATTTTGTGTCTAGTTTTATTTTTTGAGGATTACATGAATTATGATATCTCTCTCTTGATTTAGAACATGCTTGACATTGTGGAAAACCTGAATAGTATGTGTTATATAAGTGCTAAGCTATTTCTGATTTTGTATGAGTATGTACTAATTTGTACATGTACTCGAGGGTTAATTAAGAAATTGATATTTCTTGTTTGTGTACCCTCTATAACTTAGTTAAGCATTATCATGCATTGCATTTGCATTGTTCATTTAGCATAATATGTGCTTTTTGTTTTTGGTTATAAATATTTTTTTAAAAACCAAAAAGATTTTTGTGTTTTGTATTTCACATCTTGGATTAATAATCAAAGATTGGCCATATTATCTTCACATAACATGTTTATGTACCTTGTTTAGCTTGGATGAGCTTATTTATTGCACTTTACTAGTTTGAGCTTTATAGTGCATGTTGTGTGGGAAGATGTTTATAGTTTTGATCACATGATCTTGATCTTGAAGTCACATGTCTTTGATTGTCGGACTTGAACTTATTGAGAAAGGCATAAATAACCATCTCCCACTATTTACTAGCCAATTATGAACACCTTAGTGCATATCATATGATTTTGTACTCAAGAAAGTGTAGCACATGCACAAAAAGAACATAAGGTGTAGCCTCGGTTTAAATGCTAAAAGTGGTGTGTATATTATTGGACTATACTTAATTCAATCAATTAAAATTGGTGTATACATTATCCCAATTATTTCAATAAGTTTCTGATCAAATAAAATTGGTGTGTACATTATGAGGCAAATCAAGAAACTTATATGATTGCAAGCTTGTTTTCTAGGAGATGTGGGAGTTATATGATGTAACTCTTTAGGTAATAGTCTCTTTTAAATTTATCTGATGAATTTTGTAGAAAATGTGCTTCATCTCTATTTATATATCACCTCACATATATCTCAAGTTTTTGCTAGTTGCACACACTACACAAATTACTCTTTGCTAAACTTCGTACATGTTATTATATGTGAATTTGTTTTGGCCATCCAAAATTACATGTTCCTGTGTCTTTTTAAGAAATAATTACAAAGCCACACCGTCTATTTATAAGACCTGAGCAATTTTTAGGTACTCCAGAGTATCGAAAATAGTACTTAATCATCTCACATTTATAATGGGGTTTACTCGTTAAATTCATGGTGAAATATACCGTGAATGTAAAAGGAGGAAGCACTATTTCGCTATACTCTAGAAGTACCTAAATTATTTCCATAATGATCTTGATGTTGCAGCCAGTGGTGGCTCAAGGAATTTTTCTCAATGTAGTCATTAAAATACTTAAATTTAACAAAATTTAATAAAATAAAATTTGAATATATTGATATCACAAAAAATTGCAAATACATAAATCTTTAAAATTTTATTATACGAGGTTTCATATTTTCAAATTGATATATGATAGTTTCGTTATCAATTCTATTAACTGCATCATTTTCAATGTATACAACCAAACAATCATTAAACTACTAATATCTCATCCAATTACAAACATCTTGCCTAATAAGTAACAATATAAACAAAATACATCATCTTTTTTTTATTATCTATTCCAACCAATTTTCGTATTCTTTAAACTAATTAGTATTAAATCAACACAATGCTCCATTAATTTCTTTTTTAGGGAAATCATGGCAAAGAAGTTGACAAAAACCTCTTTATAAATATGCTCTCCTTATTCTAACCTGATCATTAGGATGAAAAAATGAGACATTTTCTCATCGCCTATGATCTGCAAGAAAATTATTAAAGTCAACACAATTTTGCTTTGAATATTTTAATCTTGCAAAACAAGTGATTTCTATATAAGAAATTTATTCATGGTGCAAAATAATAAAGGGAAAACTATAAGTTCATTCAATATATTCAATTTAGGCATTCAACTGTTATATTAATCATATTCAATAAAGTATTCAGGCATTACTTAATTTAGTGCATATGCATATTTACAAAATATATCACATAAATCCAACAAATTCAGCTAAAGATTAAAATAAACACTAATAGACTAGCCATTTAAAAATGTGTGTCTTTTGAGAACAATTTAAAAATCACAATTAGGGTTTGTTTAAGATTCGCTTATTTTGCTGAAACTGAAATTTTTTTGTCAAAAGTACGGTACATAAAGGGGAAAGTTAGCTAAAATAGTATAGTGAGACTCATGAATAGTACCAAAAAGTGCAATGGAGCCCATAAATAGTAGTAAAAATAAGCTGAATAGTAAAATAAGCTGGATAGTAAAATAAGCTGGCTTTTAAATTTAGAGCCAAACGCACACTTAGATGAAATCTCTTCCCTCGCAAATAGGAGAGCAAGCAAGTCAGCAAGACTAGAAACAGTAGCATTATAAATATTTTCAACGTAAAATTGATGGGTGATGGTAAAGTCATTGAGTGGTTGGGATAAATAATGAAATGAATTGGAATTTATACTTGACTTGATTTTATTTTGGCACAAGGCACAAAGCACATCCATCATCTCTTTTCTCGCAAATAGGAGAGCAAGCAAGTCAACAAGACTAGAAACAGTAGCATTATAAATATTTTCAATGTAAAATTGATGGGTAATGGTAAAGGCAGGGGGTTGTTGGGATAGATAATGAAATGAATTGGACTTTATCACTTGACTTGATTTTATTTTGGCACAAGACACAAAGCACATCCATCCATAAGAGCATCCACACTAGATGTGGTGGCACATCAAACACCAAAAATCCCATTTATCAGACGTTCCAAATCTCATGAATTATGTAACATGCTACAATATCCTCACAAATTTGCTACGGTACAGACAGGTGTGGCATATGCTTTTATTATTTTTTTATTCCTCTTTCTCTCTCATCTCTCCATCAATCCCACCCTCAAACCCCAATCCTCTCCTCTCTCTCACCCTAATCCTATCCTCTTAAACCCCAACCCTCACTACTCTTCCACGCCGATGCCGACGCCAACGATCGAGTCTGGGATCGAACCTGACAACGAGTTGGATGCTAAAGACATATTCTTCAGTGGGTATCTTTCCTTTGAGCTTATTAGATGGGTTCGGTTCCGATGAAGGTGGGTGGGTTCGGATAGGCTAGGCTATGGGTTCCGATGGATGGCTCGGCGGTGGGTGGGTATGGGTTTGTTGTGTTGGTTGTTGAAGCTTTTGTGGGTTGTGGGTCAAGGTTTTAGGTCGGCGGCATTATGGGTCGAGGTTGGTTGTGGCAGCGTTGTGGGTTTTGGTCCGGTGGTTACTTGAGTTTGTTTGTTGATGGGTTGGATGGGTTGGGCTTTTGGGTCGGTGATTGGTTGAGGCAGTTGATGGGTCACGGAGGATTTGGCTAGGGTTTGGCTGGATTTGTTTGGGTTGGGATTTGGTTAGGATTTGTTTGGGTCGTGAAGGATTTGGCTGGGATTTGATGGGTTGTTTGGGTTGGGGTTATGGTTGTTTGTTGTGAAATTTGGCTGGATTTGTTTGGGTTTTCTTTGAGCTGTGTTTTTGGTTGTGGAGGATGTGGTGGTTGTGTGGTGGTGGTTGTGTGGTGGTGGCTGTTGGTTGTTGGCAGCAGTGTGGTGGTTGTTGATTTTGTTTGATGAGTTGTAAATATTATTTTAATGTGTAGTAAATATTATTTTAATGTATAGAATTGAATGATAAAACATCTGATAAATGAGATATTGTAAAATGATATGGTAAAATAATAAAGTAGGCATTTAGTGTGGCAAAATGGCATAAATTATGCCACAACTGCTGTGGATGCTCTAATGCATGGTTCAAGCATGGACGAAGTTTGTCCTCTTAAAAACCAATTTTATTTCTTCCTCCTTCCCATTTTTTTTTTGTTATGTTTGAAAAGTCAAACTTTTTAGGGGAATATCATTTATTGTCTTGTCTACCTTTTAAAAATGTATAAGTTTCCAAAACTATCCTTAAAAAAATTTATCAAAAAATTGAATTAGTAAATTAATAGAGGTATAATAGAAACATTAGTAAATTAATAACTTTTATTTTTAAAAACAGGACAATATTTTGGGACATCTCAAAATGGAATGGGGGACAAAAAAAGTGGGACGAAGGGAGTATTATTTTTTCAATTTGTATTAAAAATTTTGATATAAAAGTATTAAAAACCTCATAGATTCACTTCAATAATAATAATAATAATAATAATTTTTTGGTCACTTGATGTGATACTGATTACAAGTCTTTTGTAGTTTGTACTACAATTATTGATACATTGTCAACAGCTTATTAGCATTATTTGAACAACAGGGACAAATTGGAATTCTTAAAACATTTTCCTTCTTTCAATTATTATGCTCTGCATAGATATTAAAAGCGTTAATTTGTCGAATGGATCCAAA
The DNA here is from genome assembly GCA_028535905.1 of Quercus berberidifolia. Lineage (NCBI taxonomy): Eukaryota > Viridiplantae > Streptophyta > Magnoliopsida > Fagales > Fagaceae > Quercus > Quercus berberidifolia. The sequence goes on along the minus strand of JAPQVW010000003.1, from coordinate 36,705,059 downwards.
ACATTTTCTTAAAATAACCACAAAAAACGAAAATGATACTAAGGGTTTGTTAGGGATCCACTTATTGTTCTGAAATTGAAAACTTTTTGCTAAAATTACTGTAGATAAAGATAAAAGTTAGCTGAAATAGTATAGTAGGGCCTATGAATAGTACCAAAAAGTGTAATGAGACTCATAAATAGTAGCAAAAATAAGCTGAATAGTAAAATAAGCTAGTTTTTTTTAATTTGGAACCAAACACACACTTAAACATTTGATTTGGGCTTTTGGGCTAAATTATATTTGTTTGGGCAATTTTTTAGAAGTGTTACGTTCACAACATTTTTATAACACTTTTAAAACAAATTCTAGATGAACAGTTTTTACTAGTTCTAATTTGAACCTACCACAGAAATTACTTTTTTATCCACCAATAACAACCAATAATAACTTACTACTTAAGGTTTATTTGTGAAACTGTTGTGAAAATTTTGTAAAAATTGCATTTTTTGAAAATTTTTGATTCAACCTTCAACGGACCAAAATTTTGGAGAGATCAAATTTTATTTTTAATGGACTCAAATTTTTATTTAGGGTGTTCAAGTTTTTTTCAAGGTGGTTAAGATTTTTTTTTTCTAAGGTGGTCAACAACCCATATTAATTATTTAAAATTCAAAAATTTTAAGGTATTAAAAAAAAAAATCAATTCAGGGTGGTCATGTGACCACCTGAGTAACATGTAGAGCCGCTGGTACTTACAATTTTTCTTTTTCTTTTGTTTCCCAAGAAGGGCATTATTGTAGCAAAGGAGAAGATACAAAAATAATAGCAACTTGCTTATTTAATACTAGGGTTGCTTTTGGAAATAGATTATAAAGCTAGTTTATTTTATTATTTAGTTTATTTTTACTACTATTTTTGTATCTCATTACATTTTTTAGTACTATTTATGGATCCAATTGTATTAGGATTTTCTTATATTCATAATAATCACCGATTAATTAACAAATTTGAGTTGACGACGACTTGGGCCAAATTAATAGCCAAGTGGCAATTCATATTTTGTCCGCGATCAAGATATCCAATAAAATAACTTCATTCCCATTCCACCTAGTGCGATTTATCATTTAGAGAACGGCGTTTCTCAAAACACAACGGACTATGTTTTGGTCCAAAATGGCTTGCTTGACTGAATGGTCAGTGAGAAAGCGTGTTATGGGTCTCAGCATGAGTCAACAAATGCAATGAAAATGGACGCCATTTTTCATGGAGACGAAAGAAAAGAAAAATATTTTGATACAATTATCATCGTGTCTATATATGACTACATGTGAAACACGTTCTTGCCTTTTTGAAAACCTAATGTGGAATCACACGGAAGCCAATGTGTTTTTTTATTAATATTTCGGGTGTGTTGGTGTGTATGGGGAGACGATTAATGATGGCCTACGCCCAATCCACTATTATAGTCAAACTGTGAAACATGTTCTTTCCTTTTGGTAAACCCAAAGCAGAATCACACTGTTTTTTTTATGGGTCCGGTTAATGTCTGATCACATATATATATATATATATATATATATATATATATATGTATAGAAGGTTTGTTTAATGTGTGTCTATAGAGCACATATTAAATTTTTTATTTTTAAAATTTTTTTTTTAAAATTAAAAAAACTGTCATTACTTTTTCAATTCTTAAAAAAAATTTCAAAAATAAAAATTAATGTATACTTTAAAAGCAAATCCATATATATATATATATATATATATATATATATATATATATAATCAGCTTAGTCCAGATACGGTATGACACATTTATTCACATTGCCACCTGTCATGTGGAAATGAAGTGACGCTAGGCATGCATCGTGAAGTCAAGGTCCTCTATAAATTAATTAAAAAAAAAAGTCCCCTATATATATATATATATATATAAGAGTCCGGTTAATGTGTGTCCTTAGAACACACATTAAACTTTATAGTTTTGAAAATATTTTTTTAGGAATTGAAAAAACTGTCATTACTTTTTCAATTCTCGAAAAAAATTTTTTCAAAAATGAAAATTAATATGTATCCTAAAGACACACATTAATAAAATCCATAATAATCAACTTAGTCCAGATATGGTATGACACATTTATTCACATTGCCACCTGTCATGTGGAAATGATGTGACGCTAGGCATGCATTTCTCGTGAAGTCAAGGTCCTCTATATATTAATTTAAAAAAAAAAAAAATAGTCCTCTATATGTATACTGTGAATAGTAACAATAAACAGTGACTTTTTTCACTATTCATAACAGGTCCGTGAAGGATAACAGGAGCAAAATTCAGAGTTTTATCAAAAGAGCCGGTCTTTAACGGTTTGGCGTTTTGCACCGAAAGCAGTTTGGCATTTTGTGCCGAAAGCACCAACAGTCCTTTGTGGGGAGCAGGCAGAATAATAGTCGGAACTTTTAAGCAGGGGTAAACATCATCATTAAAGCATTTTGACCATTGTGACAGGAGAAACAATCAGCAGAGAATATATATATATATATATATATATATATATATGAGAGCAAGATTTAAGTTTTATATTTAGATGCTGTTTTTAAAAGTTTTCTTTTAAGATTTTGTTAGGTAGATTTTTTTTTTTCATGAAATGGAAGTGTTTGTTTTACTTAATCCATATGGTTGAATTTTAAGAAAAGAATATAAGGAATAGCACTTAAAATATTGTATCTAAGTTTTGTTATATATATATATATATATATATATATATATAAAATAATGATTTAACAAATGACTTAAGACATTAATTTATGGAATATTTTAAAAAAAAATTTAATAATTTTCTTTTGATAATTTTTTATATTTTTTATAAAAGTAGTATAATTTTTTTTAAATAATATATTAATAAAAAAAATCTGCTAACGGGACATATTTTTACAACAAAAATATATTTTGGACTTTGGATAAAGGAAAAAAAGTTCTACCACATTATTGATTAAGATATTTTGGACCTCCCATGGTAGAACATTCAAAATCCACAATATAAATAGATTATGATCAGGGCATATTGCAGTTGGGTTTGGTACCACATATTGCAATTAGGTTAGGTACCACATATATATTTACAACAAAAATGGTGTCAATGAAAGAAGCACAAGATTAGTTTATGGGTGGATCCCTCGGCATTTAACTCAATGTCCTGTTCGAAAGGAACAAAAGCAATTCAGTCAAGATCCCAACAGTTAAAGACAAGATCTTGACGCGTGGCCTTCATCTAATCCTGTCTATCACGAAGATGGGACTGTGAGAGGGACACCACAATTATTTGTCTTCGGTAATGGTCATTATCATTATGACTAATCAACAAAGTGCAAGATTTTGTCTCATTTAATTATAGATCACAGCAAATTCAAGTATAAAAAGAGCCCCTACTTATTTTCTTCATATCTAATTCTCTAGTAAATTTAATAAACCCTAAAACAAGTCATTTTTAAAATATTGAAGGCATGTTTGCTAATATTGTTTAAATAACAATTTTCGTTATTTAAACAATATATATAACATATACTTTTATAATATTTTTTCATTCATATATATTTTCATAATATTTAAACAATATTATTAGAATAACATTATCAAACGGGCCATGAATCGCATAAAAATCAGAGTGTCGAATGGTTGAAGAATGTGATGGGAGTACCTAATGGAGTACTTGGAGATCAAAGGCTGAACTTTGTATTGAAGGGCTAAGTAGAACCAAACCTAGCGATCGCTTTCTCTGTGCATGGAGTGGATTTCTTGACTTTGTTCACTGCCATTATTGGCTACCCTAGAAACTATTATAGCTTCTATTTTTTTTTCTTTTTTTGTAGGTTTTTAATTTGAGTTAAAAGTTAGAATTCTCATGTGAACAAAATAAAATCTCATAACACCTCCGTGACAATTTTAATATTTAATTTGTGAGTCCGAATTTGGTATTGATGGGGTGTAAAGCTTATGTTTTATACCATTCAATAAGAGATTATCACATCAGTATTGTACTTAAAATTTAATACATCTTACTATACCTAATAACATCTCAATAAACTTCTAATTTTGGTTAGATTCATTTATGGGTATTAGAATTGATCTAGTGTGATTGTGTTTATTCTTAAATACAAAATAAAATGATGTGGCATGTTGGGATTAGAGGAGTAAAGTATAAGTTTTACACCACATCCTTATAGAATTTAATCTCTTAATTTTTTAGGCATAGTATTAAGTTTCTTAATTGAATTAAAATTCATGGATGACTTGATCACTGAAATACAAATAGTTTTACAATTAATTTAATTTAGGATTTTAATTTTTATATAGTGGTATGTGACTCTAGCCATAAATTTACATTAGTGTGTGTGTGTAGAGAGAGAGAGAGAGAGAGAGTGTTTGGTAACACATTGGATCCTCGGCGACGTGACTCTTGTGTGCTTTTGATTCTAAGGTAAGGTGTGTGTATGTGAGTGCCTCTTTCTAAATTTTATTTTAGGAGTAGCCACCAATCTTTGGTTTTGTGTTTGGTGTGATTGGTCACCTAGGGGTCTAATTCATTTTAAGTTTGCCTAATTAGCTAAACCAAATTTTAAGGGTTTATTAATTAAGGCAAATCAAAAGGTCTTGAACCAAAGATTATGGACTTGGAAGTTTGATTACGTGTGGGGAAGGTGTTAGACACCCCACAGTGCCTATTCGAAAATAGCAACTCATTTTCATTTAATTCAAACTTTATCTTTTTAGTGAAAAAATATGATACTTGGCATTTTGATGTTTTTTTTAAAGGTTTTGCAAAAAATATATATATATATATACACACACGTGAGTAATTATTTACCATATAATCAGCATTTGAATATTAACTCCAATGAATATTTACAAATAAAACATATGAGGTATATACATAGGTTGCATGTGAGAGGATATTCAAAGATAAACATTTGAGCAAAATATTTAATATGTATAGTATATAGGTAGCATGTGAATACTAGCTATTGTAAAAAAAAGAAAAAAAAAAAAAGGAGTTGGAAGAGTAGCACCTTGTTGTTATCCTCAATTTTATCATGTAAAAAAGATTACAAATAAAATTCATTAGTGCCAAAGAAAATGATAGGGACAATGTATGCTTAGAGGGTGTTCAAGGATTCAAGGGAATGATCCATGAACACGAATCCTTTTAACTAAAACTATTCTAAGAAAGGCTTATAATTAATTGTATGAAGAAAACATTTACAATGTTACTTTTTATGTTTTGAAGAAGCATATTTTTTTAGAAAAGTTTTTATAGATAAACAATTAAAAAAACCTCTGCTATTATTTTTATTTTCAAAATTTATGAGAGGGATGAAAAGGATTTTGAAAAGCACTTCCTTAGAATAGTTGTGTAAAGAAGTTGTTTTTCCCAAGTCTATTTATTTTATGGCAACATTATTGGTGAAGAAAGTAAAGGGACAACAATAATAAAGTGCAAAAAAATAAATTGCAAGGAAAGTAAAGGGCTGAAATTAAAATGACATGAAAGTAAAGAGCTAGAACTTAAATTAGGGATGGCAAAATGAATTTGACCTGCAGGTACCTGACTCGACCCTAGTGGGTTAGGTTTTACCCAACCCGTGAAACATTAGGGTCGGGTTTGGGTTTTTATAATCCAACCCGTAGCAAGTTCGGGTCGGGTACAAGTATTAGGAATACCCGCTCCGAACTCGAATCCTGCCATTGTAAGAAACATAATCTTTTCTTTAATCTTTGTAAGAAACATCTATGTATGTTGGTTGGAGGCTATTTATGAAAGAATTTACCACTCATATTCATGACTAGAATTGTTCTTCATGTTATTTTCTAAGGATACGAGGTTTACTTGTTGGAAGGTGTCATACTTAGAATCTTTTTTTATTTCTTTTTAGGGAAAAATTATTAAGTGGAAGGGATGTAGAAAATATTAGCTATTCTTAAGAATGTAGAAAATTCTCAAATTGATATTAGTTGTCTATAAGGGATAATCCAAGGCTGAATTTTTATTTTATTTATTTTTAAAGATTGGGCCCTGAAGTGCCCTGACGGGGCAGGGCTTGCGGGGCCCAACGGCACAGGTTCGAGGTAAAAAAACCCTTTAGTAAACGAGGTAGGTTCAGGTTTCGGGGGGTGGGTCAGGTTCGGGTTTAAAGAAACTCGCCCCAAACCCAACCTGTGCCATTCCTAATTTAAATGGCATAAAAGTAAAGCGCTGAAATATTGTAAAGGTTGATTGAAAAGATTTTATGTCTCTCTTAAATAAATATTAATCTCTTTCAAGCCTAATGGGTGCTTCATCATAAAGAAAAGGGAGTTCTACGCCATCAACTATTTTTATGAGACATACCCATATTATACTTTAATAGAGGTTTAAAAACCATTTAAGAGTGAGGAAATAGAAAATCTTTTTTATTTTAGACTCCATTTCTACCATGATTAAGATATTACAATTTGATTGTATACTAGAAAAATAAACGGATTCGGGATTTGATCTGCTCAATGAGATAAGAACATAATAATCTTAATGAGAAAAGTTATCAATAAAGCTCCTACCATCACAACTAGGGCCTTCGCTTTATGCTTCCCTTCCTTTATGCCAAAGGGGTTGTAAAGCTCATCGGAATGAATCAGAATTTTTCTTCTATGATTGATCGGTATAAACATCAACAACTCTGAATTGGATCAGTTTCTCCTCAACAAATAAGTGCTTAGGCCAATAAAATCCTACCTAATGGGGAGATAGTTGGAGTTTAGGTGTCTATATATATATATATATATATATATATAAAAGTGCAATAAAGTAAAGGGGAAAGGGGATTACTTGTGTTAGGGACATATTTTATATAATTGGCAAATCCTTTGACAAAATGCACTTTACTTGTTATTGGATAGATCTAAGATGGGTTTACCACTTCAAGAAACATGTTGTTCAAGTTAAAGGTTAAAGCCATGAAGATTTGACTAAGAAATAAGTGAAGAAGAGTTGTTCATTAAAACTCAGTAGCAATCTCGATAGAAAGACTTCTATCGAGGTTTATAGTAGAAGCTCGACAAAAGCTGTTTCTGTTGAGACTTACAGAATTAGAATTTTCAGATCTGATTTTTGGCCCAAACTGATGTGTATGTGTTGGGTTTCTTTCTCACAACCCTAGACATATATAAGACTTATTTTAAAGGCCTTCATACATGGAGAACATATGCAGAAAGTGACCTAGTGTCTTGTTCTCTCTGAAAGAAGCTCTTGTGTCTTTACGCTAAGGGTTTTGTAACCAAAGAGTTTCTTGATCTTCATTGTGCATGAAGTGAAGAATTTTGTAGCCAACAACCTTCTTCAAGTTGCTGGAGTTAGTCATGTACTGGGATTTGTGCATCATTGGTTAGTCACGTATTGGGATTCGTGCAAAGGAGTTAGTCACGTACTGGGATCTGTGCATCATTAGTTAGTCACGTATTGGGATTCATGCATTGAACGAAAAGATTGCCACTACAATACAAGTCAAATTGGGTATTGGGGTAAGGATTCAATTGTAGGTTGGTATTTCGGGATAGGCCAAAGGGTTTGGTAAGATTCATTATACTTGTAATAGCTTGTAATTGATAATAGTGGATTCTTGGGAGTGGTGACCTTAAAATCATCCGGTGGGGTTTTTGCTTTGGTGGTTTTTCCCATTCGTAAATAAATCACCGCGTTAAATTTAATTTCCGTTGCATTTACTTTAGTTGGTGATTTGTTTGTGCTATCACGCTATTGCATGTTATTGAATCTAATTAATTAATTTGGGTAATTAATTAATTTGCAAAGGGTCAATTCATTTTGCCATAACAAGTGGTATCAGAGCGGGCACACTCTAATTAGGTTTAATCTTTGCTGTGACCCCTATTTATCATGGATAGAGGACAGTCTCTTATCATACTTCCTTTATTTGATGGCACTAACTATGCATACTAGAAAGTACGCATGAGTGCTTTCTTGTAGTCTTTAGATGAGAAGATCTAGCAAGCTGTGGAAATTGGCTAGGTGAAGCCAAAGGAAGCGTCGGCTGATTGGGATGAGGCCAAGATCAAAGCGGCAAATTTCAACAGTAGAGCATTGAATGTCCTATTTAGTGCAGTGAACAATGAGGAGTTCAAGAAAATATTCTCAACTGAAATTGTAAAGGAAGCATAGACCATCCTCCAGACAACCTATGAAGGGACTAAGGGTATTAAGGATTCAAAGCTCCAAAGGCTCACGACTTGGTTTGAGGAGATAAAGATGAAGGAGGATGAGACGTTCGATGAGTTCTATGCCAAGTTGAAGGACATAGTGAACTCAGCATTTAGTCTTGGTGATCATATTCCCAAACCCAAGATTATGAAAAAGGTGCTCAGATCTCTCCCTGAGAGATTTCATGCCAAGATAACAGCAATTAAAGAATCAAAGGACATCGACACCATTCCTTTGACAGAGCTGATTGGCAACTTGCAAACCTATGAATTGGGTTTGACTGGACTTGGGAAAGAAACCAAAAGTAAGAATATGGCACTGAAAGCCAAAAGTAATGAGACTGATGAGTCTTCAGATGATGAAGATTCTAAGATGAAGTCCTACATCACTAGGCAGTTCAAAAAGTTCATGAAGAATGCCATTGTAAAAGGTTTTAACAAGGACAATAAGCAATCCAGTTCTTCTCAATTCAAAGCTCAAGACAGTTGGAAGAAGGATGCCAAGGATGACGGTCAGTATACTATTCCCTTCGGACCAAAGTGCTTCGAATGTCAAGGTTTTAGACACATGAAACAAGAATGTCCAACATATCTCAAGTTGATTTGGAAAAGCAAGGTTCTTGCTGCTACCTTGAGTGATATTGAGCCTGAGACTGAGTTAGATGACAGTGATGACGAGGGAATCTTAAGTGCTTTCATTGCCACATGGATCCTACTAAGGGGATCGTAGAAGCAGTGGACGAAGAAGAGGACTTGGTGGAATCTAAGTTTAAGAAGATGGATAAACAGGATGACATCCATACAGCCTATGCAAAGTTATACAAGGTATTTGAAAAGTATGAGAAGTTGTATAGGTTGTCTACTAAGAAGTTTAATGATGTGGGGCTGGAATGAGAGGACTATCCACAAAGGTTGATGAAGCCAATCAAACCATTGGAGTACTGAGATTCGAGAACAACTTCTTGACTGAAAGAACCAAGAAGCTTGAAGTAGAATTGTTCCAAGTTCGAGCTCAGTTAGAGAAGACTTCCAGTGCAAAGCTGGATGAAATGCTGAACATCCAGAAATCAACTTCTAACAGAATTGGCTTGGGGTATGAACTCTCTAACTCTTCTTATATTGCCTCCTCTAGTAAGATTGTTTTTGTCTCACCTATTAATAATGAAAATCTTGAGAAAAATGAAACTAAAATTGAGATAGCTAGTGAGAACAATCTAGACAAAGGCAAATCTATTCTAGGAGCACCCCTTTAGATAGAGAAGAAAGAGACTAGAAACCCAAAGAGTAATAAGGCTAAAAATAAGAAGTCTCAACCAAAGAAGCCGCATTTCTGTCATCACTGTGGAGCTTCAGGACACACTTGTCCAAATTGCTTTAAGTGGCTAACCACTCGACAGAGCAATAGTGTGTTATCATCTGGTGGTCAAGGTCAGATTCAACCATCTTTAGGTCCTCTTTGAGATCTTCTCAAGGCCCTCATGTTCCTTTCGAACTAGAATAGTTTTAATGCTTCCCCCTCACCTCCAGAACAAAGGTTCAACTCTAGGAAAGTATCTTCCTCCAATTCCAAAGTGTGGAAGGAAAATGGCTCAAAGTGATTCAGTCACTTTTTCTCTCTCTCCCTTTATGTTTTTGCATTACTTGTTTATTTTGCTTTCTTGTTTTTGAGTCATTCTAGTTTTATGTTTTTTATGTTTACATGCTGTTTGTTTGTTTGTTTTTTTTTTTTTTTTTTTTTTTTTTTTACATTTTTTTTTTGAAAAATTAGAAAAATACAAAAACAGTGTGTGTTTGTGTATATTTTTACTTGTATACCTTAAATGGCCATTAAAACAAAGTTTCTTAACTTTGTATCTCTTGTAGCTTAGATGAGTATCTCAATACACAACTAAGCAAGTGAGTTTTGTGGCTCGTATTTGTGATGAATACAATTAAGATGATCTCTTATATCTCATGCACATATCACTCTTTTTGATGGGAAGAACTAGAAAATCGTAAGAGAAAGGCATAAATAACCATCTCACCACTAAAACCCGTCAATCATGAATAACATTTATGTGCTTAGGGACAGTAAAATTGGGATGTTTTAGCTTACATAAATGGGTATTTCTTCTCTCCCTTATATACCCGTCAATCAGCATTTTGATTTTTGAGGGAGACTGAGAATAAGAGAGTTCTCTCTCTTCAATCCTTCTTTGAAAGGTAATCACTCACTATTTACCATTTTGATTTTTATTATATAATTAGCTTTTATATTTATATTAAGAATAATATAATGAATTCCTTTTTATTTTATGTTATTATCTTTATATGTAAAAGAAAGTTGTATAGGGAAATCTATATAATTTTTTTATATTGATGTTTCTTTTACAGTTTTACTCTGCTGTTTTTTTTTTTTGGTAATATTTATTTTATTTAATTATTGAATTTGGGATGTTACATTAGTTGGTTAGTTGTGAAAAAAAAAAAAAAAATTAAGTAATGAGTAATGACTGTTATTGTTGCCCTGTTGAACTTGATTGACTAATGATTGCTATTGTTGGATCTGGTGACATTGATTAAGTAATGACTAATGAGTAATTTGAACTTGTGATTGAGTCAAGAAATGATGAAATTTACTATGTATGAACAGGTTTAAAATGTTTTATATATGAATACTTGAACAAGTTTTTACCCGTTTATGTATGAACATGTTTTTATCCATTTATGTATAATGTATGGACAATTGGACATTGATGCTAAAAAACTAGAGTTTGAGCTTGTCCATAAACTTTGACAGCTTGCTAAATAAATAAAATTTTGTATTTGTTTTAAGTCTTGAACAGGTTGATGTATGGATATTGGGCTTGAAAGCCTAATTTAAAATAATAAAAAAAGAATTAATATTTTAAACTGATTAAACCGATCACAAAAAGACTACACCGATGTAGGTTAGAAAACTGTCCCTAGGTGTTGTGCATTGGTTTGAGTTATGGAAAAAGTGATTCCTATCGGTTTTGTGATAAATTCAAGAAAAAACTACATCGACTGAACTGCGTACACCTCTAGCAAGTTGTAACAAATGTTATGGTCCTAGCAGTTTGATGTTAGATTTTACCATCTAGGAACCAAGTGCAACCGAAAAACAAGAGAAAAACGCTTCCTTGGCAACCGAAAATCAAGGGAAAAAGGCTTCCCTAGCTGACTGTATTCATGGAAAAAGGCCACATTGAATCAAAGACTTTTTGTGTCTTATTTTTTTCAAGTTTCTTTTAGGAAATTATTGTGTAGTCCTGGAGTAAAAGGTCAGCAGGCTGACCTTGTACTCTCAGCCAATAAGAGCACGCTAGCACATAATAACTTGCTTATCTCAGTGAGACTGCCAACTCAGGGTGCTCTGTTAACGTCTGTTAATGTTAGGAAATTTTTAGTTTCACTTTTAATTTAAAATAGGGGCGCTCCTTCCTTCTCTCAGACTCTCACATACGATTCCTCTCTTTCTCTCCCATGAATAGTGGCTTAAGTACGGACCATGGGCTGTTCCTCTCTCATCTCCGTCAGCATCGTGGAAGTTCATTGTGCGGCCACCTTGCCGTGGTTGGTTCAATTTGTTCTTTGTTGCCGTTTCGGTATTCGTTCAAAACGGAAACCAATCAAGCCCAAATGAAAATGAAAGCCCTTCCGGACTCTTCTCTGTATGATCCTTATCAAGCTCTTTCCTCTTCTTATCCATCGCTCCAAGCCTTATTCACGGGTATAGCCATCCGGAGAGGCGTAAACGGTGAGTGCAATTTTTTAAAATCATCTTTTGTGGAAATTTATTATACTGTAATTATTGATGATTTGGATCTCATATTTTTGGGATAAATCTACTGTTTGAGGTTTTGATTGTAATGTGATTTGGATTTGCCATTGTTACCCAATTGGGTGTTGGATTTGTAATGTTGTGAAGTAACTTGTGGCTGGTGAGTCATTATATAAAGCATGGCTCATGGTATGTTTTTATTGCATATAAAGTGTTTGTTTAAATGCTTCTTAGGCCACAACTTACCAAATCCTTGTCCAACTTTTTGAGATAGAGCCAAGTCCTTATTTTGCAATGCTATAAGGCTTTTTTTTTTTTGAGTGAAGTATTTGCTGTTTTGCAGTGAATCTATTATTGATTTAGTAGTTTCCATTTATTTAAAGCCTAAGTACTTGTGAGAGTATTACTGGAATTCGCAAGTAAATTTATGTAGCTTATCAGCCCTTTTAGGGATGTATTTTCTTATGGAAATGCATCTGTGGTACTCAAATTGCACCTCCTCCCTTTGGAAGGGAGGCAATGTTTAGCTTTTGTTTCTTTATTGATTTTTTATTTTTATTTTTTATATAAATTTGTTATGAAGTTCTTTTATTATTTTTCTTTGGAGCTATATTTTAGGTAAATGCTTGTTTCTTTTCTTTGTTTCTCAACCACTTGGTCTTTGTTACTACGTATATGCAAGTATGTTCTACAATCAAATGTCAAATTGATGGTTCCTTGGTGAAAGTATACTTTTCAAAAAGTGTTGGTTCCAAGTGTTGGATGCTTACTTTTACTCTTATTTTTTTTTTGGTTTATTACCAAAGAGGCTTTGTTGAGGCCCATGCTGATGATGGTTTACTAGAAATATTTGGCCTAAAGCAGGGGTAGCATGCATCTTTTTGTTATGTTTGAACTCATCTCTGCCAAACACATTGCTCAAGTGCAGTATCAAACTCAAAATTCTTATTGTTTATGCTATCGTGTAAAGTTCTGACTGCTCAAGTGCTAACATGCAGCCTTGTGTAAACTCGAAATTCTTATTCGACATTTGTGGAAATTATGAGAGTCCCTTTTCAGTCAGCTATGATTAGTGGAGAGTGATATTGGTGCCTTGTGTTCCATTTAGGTATAGCTGGGATTCATGTAAAGCAGGCGAATTACCTGAGGGCTTGTATTGTAAATTACATTTCTGTGCATTAGTAACAATGTATTTGTTGTTGTATCAAAATCAGTTGTTAGTCCAAATCATAAGTTGATGGAATTTATTGTCCTTATGTCAATTAAAATTACATTATTTCACTTTTATTTTTGTCGTTCCTGTTTGGATTGAGTTTTATGCCTCCTTTGTTATATAATGTTGTGAAGTGCTGCTTATCTTTGTGGCATGAATATTTTGCAGCAGACGTTGCAGCATGAATATTTTGCAGCAGAAGATGCAGATGAATAGCAACTTGGATAACCTAGTTAGAGTGGTTCCTTTATGTCATTGTGATGCAGATGATAATTAGCTTGTAACAAACATTGTTTTTAAGGATGGGATTTGAATAATAAAGCATTTAGATTATTTCCAAAATTCTCCCCTCCATGTCTAGTACAAATTCTTGTAACTTCAAAATACATATGCAATGTGAATTTGTAAATTCTTGTAATTTCAAAATACTTAATGTAATGTGAGTTTGTATCTTCATTGCCGACTATTATTGACTTTATTTTTAAGAGTTCTTGGATTTGGTTATTAGGTTAATTACAAGGTAATTCCCCTAGTCATGACTATGAAGCAAGACCATTAACCATAATAACACAATTCTCACATTTACTTTCTATACCATATTGGGGAAAAAAATCATGGAATTCAACAAATCTTCTAAATGAATTTGAAGGTTATTACATTAGAATTGGACAATTCCACATCAAAAAAGTGTTACCATAATATGCACTTCCTCCAAATGCTTCCAAAAGTTACAAGAGACTAAAATAAAATGAGACATTCTTTTAGCTCAAAAATCATATACATTACAAGAATAAGTGTTCTCATAACAATTTTTTTATGGGCACCATTGCAATTCCGATTTCAAAGTAGAGAACAATTGTAATAATACGTTTTGCTTGTCTTCAACTATAATAAAAAATACCTTATGAACTCTCTTTAGTTCATAGTGGCCATTGCCCATGTCTTATTTTTGTAACTTTTCTATGTGGTTGACAATCTAATTTAAAGAAAAATAAATAAATAAAATGTATAAAGTAAGTAATCCTTGAGAACAAGAAACTAAGCATATAAAATTAGTACATAACTCCAACTTTATATGGCCTCCAAGTCAAATTTGAGTAAATCTGTAAGTACAAAAAGTAGTTTCTTTCAAACTAAAGCAATCTAAAACAAATTCATTTTGGTAGATGAAAACCGAAAAGTAAAAACAAAAGATTCCTAAAAGATAGCTAGGCAGCAAGGCTTCAATGTAGAAAGTATAATTGTTTCCACAAATGAAAGCATCATCAGACTTATTTTTCAGCTATCCATTGAAATATCCTTCTAGATTTTTGTAGTTGTGAAACCTTTCTCTCCACCTTTGCTCATTTTGCTTCTCTAAAGTCTGAACTTCTTTTGCATAATGATTGAATATCAAAACTAAATAATGTATGAATATAATATATATATATATATATATATATATATAGTCATCACACGATTAATACAAAATAGCATAAGTAAAATTTACAGTTATTAATAAACATCACAGGTGAACTCCAATATGTCTAAGCACTATCAATAACATTGTCCAAGAATGAGTTATGATAATTAAATCAAGCTTTTCTAATGGTAATAAGCATGTTTCATGAAGGACCATACCAAAATTCTTAAAAAATGACAATCTTTTCATTGAGGAATTTTATCAAACAATTGGAGTACAGAAGGAATAAGCCAGGGTTGTAAAGTCAATTGGCCATGAATTCTAAAATACCCAGTACAAAAATAATTCAAGACACATCAGTCCATAAAATACTAACCATAATCATCAAAGAGATCAACATGAGTATCAAAGGAAATCAAAGATAAGAAAACACAAATAAAAATTTAAATAATAAACAATTAAGAATACCTATGGCAGAAAATTTTGTGGGAGAAGAAAATCTAGAAATTTCATCTAACCAACAGAAAGGGAAAGTGGACTCACCCATTCATTGCTTGAATCTTGGAGCAAGCAATATCATCCTTGTTGGAGGAACAACATACCTCTCAGGTCATCTTTTGATACTGCAGTGTTTGGCAGAGATGAGTTCAACCATAAAAAAAGATGCATGCCACCCTTGCTTTAGGCCAAATATTTCTAGTAAACCATCATCAGCATGGGCCTCAACAAAGCCCCTCTGGTAATAAACCAAAAAAAATAAGAGTAAAAGTAAGCATCCAACACTTGGAACCAACACTCTCTGAAAAGTATACTTTCACCAAGGAACCATCAATTTGAAATTTGATTGTAGAACATACTTGCATGTACGTAGTAACAAAGACCAAGTGGTTAAGAAACAAAAGAAAAGAAATAGGCATTTACTTGAAATATTGCTCCAAAGAAAAATAATAAAAGAACTTCATAACAAATTTATAAAAAAAATCAATAAAGAAACAAAAGCTAAGCATTGCCTCCTTTCCAAAGGGAGGAGGTGCAATATGAGTACAACAGATGCATTTCTTTAAGAAAATACATCCCTGAAAGGGATGATAAGCTACATAAATTTCTTGCGAATTCCAATAATACTCTCACAAGTACTTAGGCTTTAAATAAATGGAAACTACTAAATCAATAATAGATTCACTGCAAAATAGCAAATACTTCACTCAAAAAAAAAAAAAAAAAAAAAAAAAAAATCTTATAGCACTGCAAAATAAGGATTTGGCTTTGTCTTAGAAAGTTGGACAAGTATTTGGTAAGTTGTGGCCTAAGAAGCATTTAAACAAACACTTTATATGCAATAAAAAAACATTCCACGACCCATGCTTTATATAATGACTCACCAGCCACAAGTTACTTCACAAAATTACAAATCCAACACCCAATTGAGCAACAATTGCAAATGCAAATCACATTACAATCAAAACCCCAAACAGTAGACTTATCCCAAAAATATGAGATTCAAATCATCAATAATTACAGTATAAGAAATTTCGACAAAAGATGATTTAAAAAAATTGCACTCACTGTTTATGCCTTTACAAATGGCTATACCCGTGAATGAGGCTTGGAGCAATGGATTAGAAGAGGAAAGAGCTTGATAAGGACCATACAGAGAAGAGTCTGGAAGGGCTTTCATTTTCGTTTGGGCTAGATCGGTTTCGTTTTGAATGAATACCGAAACGGCATCAAAGAACAAACTGAACCAACCACGGCAAGGTGGCCTCACAGTGAACTTCCACGATGCTAACGGAGATGAGAGAGGAATAGCCCAAACTACTTGAGCCACTGTTCATGGGAGAGGAAGAGAGGAATCGTATGTGAGAGCCAGAGAGAAGGAAGGAGAGCCTGCTGAAGTTAGCTAGTTATTATGTGTTGACAGGCTTCTCTTGGCTGGGAGTATAAAGTCAGCCCGCCCGCTAAAGTTGTACTTCGAGATTGCATAATAATTTTTCATTTTTTTTTTTTTTTTGACTTTACACTATGCACATAATCACATCAGCTATTTATTGCAAGAATAGAAATCACGGCACTTTTTGTGTTTTAGTGTTTATTCCAATATGGGTCCTATATTTTTACTCTAAATAGTTATTTAAAAAAAAAGAAGAAAAAACTACTATCTTCCCCACCCACCATTTCTTGACTTTTCAGTTCAAGTTTTGGGTTTTGTTATAAATCCAAATTTTATAATCTTTGAAGAACAAAAAAAGAATTATTGAGTCCTATATATTCTTCAAAGCAATCAAGCAGTGGTAGCTCTAGAAATTTTTCTTAGAATGGTCATTAAAAAACTTTAATTAAACAAAATTTAATAAAATAAAATTTGAATATATTGATATCACAAAAAAGCTCAAATACATAAATCTTTAAAATTTTATTCTACGATTTTTCATATTTTGAAATTGATGTATGATAGTTTCGTTGTCAATTCTATCAACTGCATCATTTTCAATGTATACAACCAAATAATCATTAAACTACTAATATCTCATCCAATTACGAACATCTTGCCTAATAAGTAACAATATAAACAAAATACATCATCTTTTTTTATGATCTATTCCAACCAATTTTTTTTTATTCTTTAAACTAATTAGTATTAAATCAACACAATGCTCCATTAATTTCTTTTTTAGGGAAATCATGGCCAAGAAGTTGATAAAAACCTCTTTGTAAATATGCTCTTCTTATTTCAACCTGATCATTAGGATGAAAAAATGAGACATTTTCTCATAGCGTATGATCTTAAAGAAAATTATTAAAGTCAACACAGTTTTGCTAAGAATATTAATCTTGCAACACAAGTGATTTCTTTATAAGAAATTTATTCATGGTGCAAAATAATAAAGGGTAAGCTATAAGTTCATTCAATATATTCAATTTAGGCATTCAACTGTTATATTAATCATATTCAATAAAGTAAATAGACATTACTTAATTTAGTGCATATGCGTATGTAGAAAATATATTACATAAATCCAACAAATTCAGCTAAAGACTAAAATAAACACTAACAAACTAGCCATTTGAAAATTTGTGTCTTTTGAGAACAATTTAAAAATCACAACGATCTGTTTGGGATCTGTTTATTTGGCTGAAACTGAAAATTTTTGTTGAAAGTATTGTAAATAAAGGGAAAAGTTAACTGAAATAGTATAGTAGGACCTATGAATCGTACCAAAAAGTGCAATAAGGCTCATAAATATTAATAAAAATAAACCGAATAGTAGCTTTTAAATTTAGAGATAAACAGTAAAATAAAATGCCTTTTAAAGTTAGATGAAATCTCTTCCCTCGCAAACAGGAGAGCAAGCAAGTCAGCAAGACTAGAAACAGTAACATTAGAAATATTTTCAATTGTAAAATTGATGGGTAACAGTAAAGTCAGTGGGTGGTAAAGATAGATAATGAAATGATTGGACTTTATCACTTGACTTGATTTTATTTTGGCACAAGGCACAAAGCACATCCATCCATAATACATGGTTCAAGCATGGACGACCTCTTGAAACAACAATTTTATTATTATTTTTTCAATTTGTATTAAAATTTTTGATATAAAAGTATTAAAAACCTCATAGATTCACTTCCAAAAATAAAATAAAATAATTGTTTGGTCACTTGATGTGATATTGATTACAAGTCTTTTGTAGTTTGTACTACAATTATTGATACATTGGCTACAGCTTATTAGCATTATTTGAACAACAGGGACAAATTGGGATTCTTAAAACATTTTCCTTCTTTCAATTATTATGCTCTGCATAGATATTAATGATGTATTTGGATATCGTTTATTTTGCTAAAAACTAAAAATTGAAAATATTGTAGTAAAATAATTTTTAAATGTGTAATAGTATTGTGGAACCCAGTTTTAAAGTATTTTTTTCCTTGAATAAATTATTTGTTGGTCTTGTGGGCCACTGAACAGTGCATAATTACGAGAAACGCTTTTCTCAAAAAAATAAAATAAAATAAAATAAAATAAAATAAAATGCCAAAATGTAGACACTGGCAGCTGTATCCAAACGGGTACTAAAAGTGTTACTTTATCGAGTGGATCCAAAACATTTTCTTAAAAATAACCACAAAAAACAAAAAGAGTACTTTGTGTTCGTTTGGGAACAACTTAGGGTTTATTTGGAACCCGCTTATTTTGCTGAAACTGAAAATTGTTTGCTGAAAGTACTGTAAATAAAGGTAAATGTTAGTTAAAATAGTATAGTGGAACCTGTAAATAGTACCAAAAAGTGTAGTGGGACTTATGAATAGTAGCAAAAAATATGTTGAATAGTAAAATAAGCTAGTTTTTTAATTTGGAACCAAACACACACTTAAACATTTGATTTGGGCTTTTAGGCTAAATTTATATGTTTGGGCAATTTTTTAGAAGTGTTATGTTCACAATATTTTTATGACATTTTTATAACAAATCTTAGATGAGTAATTTTTACTAGCTCTAATTTGAACCTACCATAGAAATTACTTTTTTGTCCACCAATAACAACTGGTAACAACTTACTACTTAAGATTTATTTGTGAAACTGTTGTGAAAAATGTTATAAAAATTACATTTCTTGAAATTCTTTGGTTCAACCTTCAATGGACCAAAATTTTGGAGAGATCAAATTTTATTTTTAATGGACTCAAATTTTTATTTAGGGTGTTCAAGTTTTTTATAGGGTGTTCAAGAATTTTTTCTAGGGTGGTCAACAACCCATATTAATTTAAAATTCAAAAATTTTAAGGTATTAAAAAAAAAAAAAAATCAGTTCAGGGTGGTCATGTGACCTCCCTGAGTAACATGTAGAGCTGCCAGTACTTACCATTTTTTTTTCCTTTTGTTTCCCAAGAAGGGCATTATTGAACCAAAGGAGGAGATACAAAAATTATAGCAACTTGCTTATTTAATACTAGGGTTGCGTTTGGGAATAGATTATAAAGTTAGCTTATTTTATTATTTAGCTTATTTTTGTTTTTATTTATATGTCTCACTACACTTTTTAGTACTATTTATGAGTCTCACTGTACTAAAGTTTTTGTATATTCATGATAATCACTGATTAATTAACAAATTTGAGTTGACACGACTTGGGCCAAATTAATAGCCAAGTGGCAATTCATATTTTGTCCACGATCAAGACATCCAATAAAATAATTTCATTCCCATTCCTCCAACGCGATTTAGATTTATAATTTAATTATTTGTTTAGATTTATCATAATTTCTTTTTACATGTTGTGTTCATTTTGTTCTTTCTTTACTCTTTGGTTGGGGGAAATTCCCAACAGGTGGAGCCATAAGTTTAGCTATTTGGCTTTTTATTTTATATTATTCTCTCTCTCTCTCTCTCTCTCTCTCTCTCTATATATATATATAGTATGTTTGTAACGTGCTGATTTGACATAAAATATCTTATTTTCTTATATATAACATAAATCAAATTTATTTTTGCATTAGTACAAAAATATTATGATTATCTTTTCATTTAGTCAATTTTAAAGTTGTAATTTGTGAACTATTTTTTAAATCATATTAGTTAGAAATAATATTCTTTGAACATTTTAGAATAAATTTTTTTTGTTAAATAAATTAGAGTTACACAGTTAAAGTATACTGATATTTTGAAAAATTATGAAACATGTATAAATTTAATCAATTTGAAATAATTTAAATAATAAATGTCACTCTATTCTTTAGAGATTAACCAACCTTATTTTTCATTTTCATAGATAACAAGTGTAATAACGATCACTAACTATTAACCAAAAAATCAATAATCTTCTTTTCTTCTAAAAATAAAAGTATGGTATGCTAATTTAAATTCTCCAACATAATAATAACCGTTCTCATCACACGCATGATGAGGCTTTATTTATTTATTTTGGATTTAGTGTCATAATATTTTTATTAAGATGAGATAAATATGTAATATAATAGATTTAAAGATGCAAAGCCTAATTTTCAAACTATTTAGCTTTGTGTCCTTGTTTTGGAACTCAATTTTTTGAAAATCGAGTTCCCTATATAGCTCGATTTTACCATTTCTGAATTATGTGTTATTTTTGCCACACTAGACCAAGCATACGAGGCCTTTTGTGTTTAAAAAAATTCAACTGGAACTTGATTTTAAGAAAATCAAGTTACCAAAAAAAAAAAAAAAAAGCAGAACTCGATATTTGTATGACTGAATTCTTCACAATTTTGAAAAAAAAAAAAAAAATCGATGTTTAACTCAATATTATGAATATCGAGTTCCACTAGAAATTTGTATTTAACTTGATTTTTATGGTATCGAGTTATGTTGGAATTTTTTTAAAAGTGAACTTAAGTTTAAGAAAATCGAGTTTTATTGAAGCTATATCCTGACCAGATGGTTCAGAATCAATGTTTCTATATCCTTCACTTCAGTGTTTCTCATGTACAGCTCCTCAGCTATACATCCCTGGATTTGGTGTTCTTTCTCTAGCAATCATTTCTCTATCATCTTAGGTACAAAGCTTATATCATAATTTGATGCACATTGAAAATAGGTGAGGAATAGTTTTAGAAATTGTAAAGGTTTATAAGCTAAAATGTATTTTCATATTAAGAAAATATTTTCAGTTGATATATTGTACTATTTGTGCTAAAGCTATTTGGTTGAATGAGAGTCATGTGAGTACAATGGAAAAATATTGGTAGTTTGCACTCTATTCTTGTAACATTTAGGTGCACCACCCTTCAGTTATTTCTTGTTAGGCACTATGAGAAGCATGGAACCAATATTTAGGCCATTTCTTGGCATTTGTGAGAAAATCTCAAGATGCTAATTAGGACTTTAAGCAGGATTGAATTACTCAAATAGTCTAGACGAAAGATAATTCTCCTCAAAAGAACTTAAATAATATATGGAACTTAGTAGTTAGTACTGCAGGGATTCTTAAGGAGGTAGTGGCCTTTCAGTACTTGCAAACTTGCAAACTATTTATTTGAAAAACAATGGATAATATAGAAGTTAAAGCAATCAAATTTTTGAGAGTGACAAAAAAGATCTAAGACGAGTAATAACAGTAAATTAGTTGACCATTTTCACCAAGGTTGTTCCAACTTTCAGCCAGAATTAAGCACCACTATGAGCCTGCATGCATTCCTGGAACAACAAGAAAGCAAAACCAAATATGTTATTCAAAATTTAATTGCTTAGAATACCAATTCTAAGAATGAATTCTCAAAACAAGTTTTCAGCTATTTTTAGAACAAGTTTTAAAATATGAACCATACAACCCCTAAATTTAACAAGTAACGGGATAAGAATGAAATAAATGCTACTAACCATACAACCAATCCAAAACCTGATGTTTAACCCAAAACTCAATTCGGATACAACTTTTGGCTAATAAATTCGATTTTATACATATTTACATTTATGTTCAACAGATTTATTAAAAAACTTCATTGAAACTTCACCAAGTGCAAGTAAAACTAATACAAATTACAAAAAAATAAAGAAAAAAGAAAAGAGGTTTCATTGTGCAAAATTCACAGCAAGACTAGTAAGTTACAGGTAAAATTAAAATTAAGCAAACCCATCTAAAAAGTACATTCAACAATTAAGTAAATCATCAATTATTGTTCTTTTTTGAGTTACATATTTCTCTAAATCAACTCTATACTAATAAAGTTTCTATTGCCAATAAAAATAGCAGAATACATTACTTTGACTTCTCCAGTTATGTTGGATGTTAAGTTGGATTTTGATCTCCCTTCTCCAGTTAGGGCATCACTGGTTAGGATTTGGGGATTTTGGGTTTGATTTGGGGATTTCATGGTGACTTAACACAGGGCTCAAACGTGACTGAAGGAGGAAGAAAGGGAGATATGTGATGCGGCTGAAGGAAAGGGAGAAGTGCATGGGCCGGTTCAGGGATTTCGCTCAAACTCGGCATGTTTAATATCGGGTTACACATTTTTTTTTCTTCCAGAATTGCGAAGAACTCACTAATACTAATAGCGAATAATGATACCAAAGAAAAAAAAAAAAAAAAAAAAAAAAAAAACCGGTAAAGCCACTTCTTCTCAGTCCAGTGTGGCAAAATTTTCACATAATTCGGAAATGGTAAAATCGAGTTATATGATGAACTCAATTTTCAAAAAATTGAATTTCAAAACAAGAACACAATGCCAAATAGTTTGAAAATAGGAATAAATTGCTGCATAGATTAAATTTTTTGGGCAAAAATCATTTTCTCCTAAAAACATATATATATATATATATATATATATATATATATATGTTGAGTATACTTTGCTTTAATTAGTTATCACCTATAATGTAAGAGTAATAGTAAATAAAAATAATGCATTAGTCGTTGAAACATACTTATTTGTTTTAGGAACATCTATACCTTAAGTTGGGAATTAGGTTTGGGCCTGCTTCTGGGTTTGGAATTTGGACCAGGATCAATGTGGATTATTGGACTCTTCTTGAAACTTGGGTGGGCTTTTAACAATGGATCTCACTTTCGGAGTTGGGCGAGTGAAGTGAACTGCCTGTGAGTGTTGGTTGCTACTTGCTGGTGTGGTGTTCAAGTTGAAGGTGAGGTAGTGGTTTGGTTATGTGACTTTCCGAGTTTGTGGCAGTCATTGATGATGGTAGTGTGCCGTGATATAGGCTTCGGATAATGTGTGCGAATGTGAATTGTGGCTGAGAGTACTCTGCTGTGCCTTGAGTGAGGTTTTTGTATGTGAGAGCAAGGAAGATGAGGACGTGGAGTGAATGACTGCCTTCTGGATGACTAAATAAGTTGCTTTAGTTCCTTTTATTACTCATCCATGCTATTATCGCTGTGACATATCTTCAACAGTAGGACAGATTCCTAAAAGTTGTAAAATGTTGATAAAAAAACTGAGCTGTGGTTAGCCACCCATGATTAATTTGCCCATTTGGGTACACTACAGCCGAACATTGTCCACAAAGTAACACATGAATTTTGAGTGATGTGTAATCTATCGAGTGGGGCTAATCACAAAAGTAAGAGTGGACAACGCTAACTAGAGGGATTTCAAAATCGCATGCCCAATTGTATTGGATTTGGGTTAATTACCTTCAACCCAACTGCGACGACAAATAATAGGGGCCACGCCTGAGCGAGAAAGTTGATTTGGGACAGCCATTGGAGAATTATTTATTCTATTTAATGGCTGTGGATAAGTAATTTGATCACATGGCTAACCATGACAAATGACACCACCACTAGGTTTGCTTGACCTGCCATTCTAACATGACCCTATAATTTGAGGTAATGGATATTGTCAAGAGGGGAGCAATAAGCAATTAGATGTTGAAATCGTATCGGCTGTTTAGTGTTAATGTCATGTGTCATATAGAATTTATTTATTTATTTTTAAATCTCACCTAAACAGAAATTTTGTTGTCAAGTGAAAAGATAGAATTAAATCATTTTCTAACTCACGTAAAGGAGTGGTATGAGTATGAGGTCACATGACAAAGTAGTGAATGCTAAACTCTTGTACCTGGCGGCAAAGTTAATTCCTCGTTTAATCTATATATATATATAAAACCGAAGCTTTTGAAGCTTCCACAGTTTTCCACGTCAGCGCAATATTTAAAAAAAAAAAAAAAACATAAACACAAAAGAAAAAAACTTTTCTGAAACCAAAAAAAAAAAAAAAAAAAACATAAATGCAAAAAATACCTTTTCCAAAACACGATAAATACAAAACAAACCTCCTTCCTCCAAAACGCAGACCCCTGCCATCTCCTTCTTCCTCCAAAACAAAGACCCCTGCCGTTCCTTTCTCTTCTCTATTTCTCTAGCCTCTTCTTCCCCAAAACCCAACACTAAAAATCAATCTTGCCAAGAAGTCATGCCCTCACTCTCAGGTCCAAAATAGAAAGAAGGCATCACCGATCTTTCCATGATGCTACTCATAAGGACCGATCTCTACCTTTGAGCACTGATGACAGCCATCAAAACTGGGCATTATACTCCGGCTGAATTTATTCAGCCCATTGTATATTTCAATTATGTCAGTTGGCAAAGGTAACCAAAATTGATTAGGAATTCATAACCCTATATCCTATTTTGATTAGGAATCCATAACCCTAACCAAATTCGATTAGGAATCCATAACCCTATATTATATTATAAATAATATTTTTTTAGGGATTATTTGTTACAATGCAACTCACGGCTGAAATTTTTTTTGCTTGCTTTATAATTCTGAATTTTTATTGCTCTCTTTATAATTTTGATTTTCTATTCAGTTTAAGGTAACCAAAATTGATTAGGAATTCATAACCCTATATTGTATTTTGATTAGGAATCCATAACCCTAACCAAATTCAATTAGGAATCCATAACCCTATATTATATTATAAATAATATTTTTTTAGGGATTATTTATTACAATGCAACTAACGGCTGAAATTTTTTTTGCTTGCTTTATAATTCTGAATTTTTATTGCTCTCTTTATAATTCTGATTTTCTATTCAGTTTAAGGTAACCAAAATTGACTAGGAATTCATAACCCTATATTGTATTTTGATTAGGAATCCATAACCCTAACCAAATTCGATTGGGAATCCATAACCCTATATTATATTATAAATAATATTTTTTTAGGGATTATTTGTTACAATGCAAATCACAGCTGAAATTTTTTTTGCTTGCTTTATAATTCTGAATTTTTATTGCTCTCTTTATAATTCTGATTTTCTATTCAGTTTTTTTGGATTTAATTTTGTGAATTTTCAGCCCATTGTATATTTCAATTATGTCGGTTGGCATTGTAAACATAAGTTAGTTTTGTACATTATGAAACAGTAAACAAGTTTAATGGGTAATATAATCTTTCGGTTTGTTGGGGCTACTGCTATTTTGCATTTTGTGGCGATTTTATTTCTGTTTTGAAAGTTTTTTGACTGTCACATACATGTTATAGGGACAGTTTGTCACAAAGCTATTCAATTGCTTGATTATTATCAGGTTTGATTGTAAAGAAATTAAAATTGGGTTTTTTGCATTTTAGGGAGGCATTATTCATCAAGATTCTGCAGGCCATAAGGATACAATTGGACCCTGTGATGTGCAGGTAAAGACATATTTTGAGTATGTCAGAAAAAATTGTTGTGTTTTAAGGTCTTTTATGAGAAACAATGATGGATTTTTTTTTTTTTGGTTTGATCTATATTGAGTTTCCCCCTTTTTACAGTCTAATTAAATATTTGGGTTTGTTTTAGTTTCACTATTAATAAAATATTTGGATCTGTTTTAGTTTCACTATTAATGTTCTAGGATATCATAGAAAGTTCAATTTTGTTGTTTTTATTTTTGTTCTGACATGTGTTAATTGATATTAAAAAAAAGAAAAGAAAAAAAGAAGAGATTGTTGGCCAATAAATGAGGAAGAGCAAGGCAAAGGGAAGATGGGGCATTGCAAAGCCAATACTCACTTTGATTGGTAATCTAGTACCTTCTTTGTTTACTGCATAATTATATTTTTTTAGAATTTGTTGTTCTTATTCCATTGATATTGTGAGCTATAGATGGTTCTCTTAAAAAAGAACCACTATAGGCATGAGAATTACAATTTTCATAATGATTTATGCATTAGTTAGAGATAATAAGTGCTCAGGTATAATATTTCCATCATTTGTGAACAAATCCTTGGAAGTTAAGAGTTCAGTACCACTGACATCTACATTCTTTAAATGCTTTAGATATTTAAGCATGCGCAACTAAAGATAAATTAGCTATGTAGTAGGGGAATTGTACATATTATTAATTACTCTAAGTCACTTTTACCCAAGTCAACAAAACTTTGAGTTGAATAGCTGACTGAATTCAAATATAAGAATCATGAGTGTAAGCTGTTATGTCCTTCACAAATCTGTTAAGAAAATTATTGGACTAGCCTTGGCTCTAATGTAGCACAAAATGCTACAGTAAATGCTGTTAACCCAACCAATTATGACCAAATGAAACAGTTAACATCATAGCATTATGTATTTTAAGTTGAAATTATTTTGTATTTCAAAGTTGTTTCTATGTTAAACTACTTCCAAAATGTCCTGATTTTCTATACTTATGCATTTAGACTGCATGCTAGAAGAATTGTGGTTTGGATCTGTATCTAATTAAGATAAATTGGTTCTTTTCTTTTGTCTTTTCTTTGAATTTTTCGGTATCTAATTAGACTGTATGTGCAATTTCTTGGGGTTTGTAACATCCTTTGAAAGTCTCTCTGTCTAGAACAACATCAAATTCATTTGACTAAGGCAAATAAAATTTGAGCTGACGTTTTTTCTTTTCATGTTTTCCTCATTAGACGCATCTATTAGGCCTTTTTAGTTGCCCATGAATTGGAATCATTCATATTTTGTATAATACTACATTAATAAATCCAACATCTTGGATGATGCTTTAGAATTTGAAGTTGTCATTGTAGTGGATAGAACGACTCATTTGTACAAAGTTATGAAATGTCACTCCTTCAATTGTTCATTGAAGTTAGTTGTCTAAGCCTTTTGTTGTAAAATTAGTAGTACATTTAGCATTTTATTTATTTTCGTATGCTTTCGAGCTTTGATTGGAAATTTGTGCTAATGAAGTTCCTTATTAATTTCTATTGTATTTGGTCTATGTTTGTTTTTTAATATATTTTGCTGATAATGTTTTAAATTTTTTTTCACATCGTTTGTAGTCATATTTGATTTTCTTTAGTTGTGAAAAGGTTTTGAATTAAAAGTTTCTAGCATGTGTTGGATAGAATTCATGATAAATGTAATGTTTAATGAAAGTCACAAATAGGTTCTTGCATTGATGTTCAATATTTTCAAAACATATTGGATCATCGTCCCTAAGCCATCCATATTGCTTGCTTTTTGATTCATTATGATTATTCCTTTTTTTTTTTTTTTTTTTGAAATAAATGGTATCTTTCATAATTGCTTTATCTCCTGAGTATAAGTAGTTCATGGATTTATGCAAAGTATTCTTCCTATTGTTTCACATGAGTGGTAAAGTGAGGGAAGTGCATACTAATTGCAAGCCTCCATTAATAGTAGAAAATTTATATTGATTCTTTTTATTTCCTTCTAAATGAATTATTTTTTAGGTATAAATTCTCTTATTTTGTAGATAATATTTTCAAGTGGAGATTAGAAGTTGTACACTGGAGATTTGTTTTGTCTTTGTGTAAGAGACCTTGGGAATTTCAAAATATTTATGTGAAGGCTATTTTGGTAGTTGTATCTTTATTTACTTATGCTTGAATAGTAGTTTTTAAAGTTTTTGAGAGAGGGAGTGTTTATAATATATTTGTATGAATTTAGTTATAAAATTATCACTAAAAATAGTTAAATCATTAAATTATTATCCCTAAAGTTTGTTACGAGTTTCTTCCTTTATATTGTGCTCATGTAGAATATGAGTGTCATCTACTTTTCTAGATTACAAAGTATAAGGAATATATTTTTTAAATAAGTCAAAAGATGAATAAACAAAAAATATTAAATGGAATATTTGCCTAAGCATTCATTTATTATTATTTTTTTTGTTCATCTAGATATTTTGCAATAATTGATATACAATTGTTTAGTTTCCTTTAATGTTTGATTACATTTCAAATAAAATTATACTTTATGTTTTGAGCCATAGTAAGTAGAGGTGAATTCTTATTTGTTTCAAGTGATTATTTCTCTAAGCAAAGTAAATATATATATGTTTTTTAAAAACTATCCCGTGCATCGCACGGGTTAGCGACTAGTTGTTATGAAAAATGTTGTATCTATATATAGCATAACTTGAAATCATAACTCTAGAGCTACAAAATTTTAAAATATTTCACAGTTTTTGGGGTGGCAATTTATTGGTGATATATGATTAAAGTGATGTTAGTAATGATTTCAGGGCGAAAATAGCCAAATAGCATATTTTTGCAAATTATGTTACAATCTATTACTGTTTCGAAAATATGTAAGAATTTACCACTATTTGAATACTCAAGTTTGGCGAAATTGAGTTTTCCATGATACTCGAGTTCATAAAACTCGAGTACCCTAAAAAATTTTCAAAATCTTTCAGAGTATATTTTTTCAAAGAACTCGAGTTTTATGGCAAACTTGAATTTCACAAACTCAAGTTTCAAAAAGATGGTTGATCTTTACATATTTCTAAAACAGTGATAAATTGTTAATTTTTTTACTAAATAGTGGTAGTGGGTCATTTTAGCCATAATTTTGGATAAAAAATTATCAAAACTTACCAATTTTAACTATTGTAAAATATATTTTATTTATAACATTACTTTTGCTAAAAATGTGTGCATGACTGTCTTGTCAAAAGGCAAGTAGTGGGGTTTAATTAGTCAAAGTACGCTAAGGGCTCAATGATGGGTAAGCCACTACTTTACTATGGAAACAATGTGGTGTTGATAATTTTCGTTAATTGTAATTAGCTCCCATTATAAGTTTATTTTGATTTTGGAGAACTTGGAGGAACATGAACTTAAAAAAATTTGTTAAGTGTTTTTTTTTTTTTTTTTTTGGGTGTATTTAGAGAGTGTTAGATATTATAAAAATATGGAGATAGAGAATAGAGAGAGAACAAAAGATTTATATAGTTAAGTCTAATGCAAAGTCTAGCGAGTGAGGTCATGTATTTACTTCGTAGGAATGGGGTCTACTTTGGTGAGAATCCACATAAAAAAATAAATAAATAAAAAGATTTCAGCATCTATATATTGGGTAGTGTATCAAATAGCAGCTGTGCCAAAGTGATTTAAAAAAAAAAAAGAAAAAAAAAAAGAGTAGAACTGTTATCTTCCCTTGCCAGAAAGATAGAATTAAATCATTTTCTAATTTTTCCTTGAAAAAAGGAAAATTCTACTTCAGCTAGGGGCAAGGGATAATCTAAGCCTAAGGTCATGGCAACGTAGTGAATTCTAAACCCTTAAAACTCACGTATTGAAGCACTAGTGTCAACCCCTCAAGCCCTTATAGAATGAAACCCATTTTTTTTTTTTTTTTTTTTTTTTTTTTTTTTTTTTTTTTTTTAGAATGAAACTTGATATGAAAGAGGTTTTCAAGTGGGTCTTAAAACTTATAATAGTTGATATTATTATTATTCAATATGTATCTTTAAGATAGGAAGATACACCTTTCCCTATAATAATAATAATAATAATAATAATAATAATAATAATAATAATAAAAATAAAATACTGCGTTGATTCTTAAAATATCCTTTTTACCTTTCACTAAACTCTTTTTAAAGGCCAATATTTGAGCCTTTTTGAATTAAATTGACAAAATATAAGCCCAATTAACCATAAGAACTTTGATTTGTCGTTTGACATAGGTTGTTGATTGTACAACTGTACTACAACATGTCTTCTCCATACATATTTTCAGTTGTTTCTGGTGGGGTTTATTTGTATAGTGTCCATTGCAAAAACAGAACCTGAAAGTTAGAAATTTAAGTAAAACAATTGGAGGATACAATCTTGGCATATATTTCAATATTCATAGGTATCAAGTGTCACCATAAACCAAATCAAACTTATTCACATTGACAACATGCCAAGATTCAACATGAAAACTAAAAGCAAATGACCCAAAACATAAAAATAATGGTTGAGGAACTAACCAGTAAAAAACTGGGGAAACTTAAAAGGCAGTATTACAGCCTCCTGCAATGCTTGTTTGGCACTCTCAAGCCCGGCCACGTCACTCCACTTCACACTTGGTTTCTCCTTGATTATCACAGAATCAAGGCCAGCCCTAAGCTTATCACTTTCTTTTAGTTCTTATGAGTGGTTTTGTAATACAGTAGAACTTGAACCTCTACGATTGGAAGTTTTGAGAAAATATATAAAGTTATCAGTTTGGGCTATTGGTCCTATACTTCCTCAAGCCATGATTTCATCTTCCACAAAATCTATGATACACGTATTATTGGCCAAAAAAATTTGGAAAAAAAGCTTGGTCTTCAGTAGAACAAAGCATAGAATGGCTGAACTAGCACCAGGAGGTTTCAGTTCTAAAACACAATTGGTGCTTCCCAAATGATCATGGAACTTGCTATTGCTTTGGAAGAGAGTGGAATGCCATTCATTTGGATCATTAGGCCACCTATTGGTTTTGACATAAACGGTGAATTCAGAGCATTCTTGTTATCAAAAGGATTTGAAAACCAATAAGGAAAAGCAAACGGGTCTTGCTAGTGAATAACTAGGCGCCCCAGTTGCAAATTCTGTCACACAAAGCGATTGGAGCATTTCTTAGCCACTGCCGGGTGGAATTCAGTGATTGATAACATAAGCCAGGGAGTGCCAATCATAGATTGGCCGTTGGCTAGAGGAAAGGCACATGGCGAATAACATCTCTTGATTTTTATTGCCATGAAATTAATTTGTCATCTTCATCTAGAATTTTGACAGGAAACAAAGTGACATAACATAAGATTCATTTAGAATAGCTCATTTTCATGGCTGTATTTCTTTAAAAAAATAAAAAAGCAATGGTAAGAGTACAACTCTTCTTTCTTCATACTTATTAATATACACTCCATACACACAACGTTTGTCTGGAAACAACTTATTTAACTGAAACTGAAAACTTTTTGTTAATAGTACTATAAATAAAGCTAAAAGTTATTTAAAATAGTACAGTTCGACCTATGAATAATAGCAAAAAGTGCAATTGGATCCATAAATAGTAGCAAAAATAAATTAATTTGTATAAAAACTGCATTTTTCAGCTAATGCCAAACACAACCACAATGTCCACATTTTATTGATATCCACATAAGTGATAGAGTCTAGAATTTGTGTGTGGAAGAGGTGTGGGGGGGGGGGGGGGGGGGTGTGGGAATAAAAAATATGTGATAGTAAAGTTTGATTTTTTCTTCCTTTTGTTTATACCATTTTCTTATCATATATTGTAGATTTGAAACCAAAATACTTTAAAAACAAATTAAGATGCAAATGAAATATTTTGTAACTCAATATATGTATAATAAAAACTAGAGGTAATTACACTCCCCTTCTTTAAGGTGTTGGGAAATGACACTTTACCTTAAACCTTAAGGGGGAAAAAATTCCCTTTTTGACATCCATTTGATCAAACTCTATTAAATTAATGTTAACAATGTTGGGTACTAACATATCGTTTGCTTAAGGGTAGGTTTCCAAAATTATCCTTTGTTTTAGAATTAAAATCCATTGATTTAAATTTTTTATTAAAGAGTATTTTAAAATTAGTATGACTTTTTCTTATTTATTTTTTAGTTTGTCATTGGGTTGTGGAGAGATTTGCCATTGCAAGTATTTTGGTTTTTGGTAAACTTTGCATTATTATCAACAAATTTCGATATGTTTTTACTAATAATGGTTAAACTTTGATAAAGAAAATTTCATAGAAATTCAAAATATTTACTAATATAAACAGAAGGAGAGGAGTGTTATTTTCTTCAAATCTCAAGGGAGGGGAGTATAATTAGTTAGTTATCCCTTAAAAAAAATTTCATTAAGAAATAAAAAAGTTATGTACTTTAGTTAGTTGAAATCATTGAATAATGAGAGTCGTATTTACGGAATATGATTGTGTCATTTTTTATAATTGATCCCGTGGATTCTTCCAAGAATGGTTCTATCATCTAACCAGTTATTTCCATTTTTTACTAGCGATTTTAATTGCTTTTCCATTTTATTATTATATTAAAATTTTACTCTAGTAATTATTTATTTGGTGTAACACTAACCAATGGAAGGATTGATTTGTTCACTCAAGGAGTACGTTTTCATTCATAATATACCAATTAAATAATTTTTTTTTATCTCTGTTTCCTTTTTCTTGTTCTTATTGTTGTCCGTTATATAATTAACTCCACAATTGAGTACTATACATGGATTATAAGAAAAATTCTACAAAATGTTTCAGAATAAAATTATATCGTCCATGCATCACGCTAAATATCAAATACTAATTACATAAAGCAACAAGCAATTTCTTCTCTAGTCAAGTAGGCTCAACCTGAAAACAAAGTAGATTTTTGTTTGGGTGTGCAGTGAAGTGCAGGACCTAGATTTCAGATTGAAGTTGCCTTTGGGACTACTCATTAGTATCCTTATGTTAAGCTTTACGGTTTTTTTTTTTTTTGTTTTTTATTTTATTTTATTTTTAACCTTACCTTTCAAGACTATGCTAGGGGTGCTATCTGTGATAATATCTTCCAAATGTTGTTAAGGTTACAATGTGTTATTTGACATTTTTTTTTTCTCACATGGATTCATTATTAACATTATTTTTATTATACACGAATCACATGTCAATAGTTGTGAAAAAAAAAAAAAAATTCTTACTAATTTTATTTTTAAGCATTTGATCTTTTGCTGGAAAGAAGAATATTTATATTGACTGGAAAAATATTTTTAAATGTATATAATTTATCATTATGCAATAGAATGTTGCAATAATCCATTCGCCACAAAAGTTGTAGTCTATAGCCAATAGCCCAGAGTTCAGCCTGAACACTGAAAGTAAGTCCTAAGTAGAGAAGGAAAAACACTTTATCCAATTACCATTTTTGTCCCAGATAAGCTCACCTGGAGCGTGTCCAGGGGAGCCTTTAGCTACTACCATTTGTACTTAATTTTACAAAGGTTCGCCACACCTTCCTTCTCTCCCTCCATTCCAAACGCAAGAGTTTTATCTTTAGGTTACCTTGCTTTTAATGGCGGCGCCCTGGGGCATAATCAATAAGATAGTATCACAATAGTTCTTTCATAATACTGTAAATTTTTTTAGCTGTAATCATTTGCTAATTTTCATTAACAATATCATATAGCAACTTGTTTTCTATGTCTATTTTAGATGTTCATCATTGGTTAATTACAAATTTGGTACCAGCAGCAGCTAGGATATTGTTTCTAGGAACATCTAGTGGCAAACCGGTAGCAATTTGTTTCGAATGTACATCAATTAAGAGCTTTCCACCTCTTCCTTTTCTGGTGAGACAGACAGAGAAAGGTTGAAACAATATGGCACGGTGTTCTCTTAACAAGATGCTGAACTTTCTATTACAAGCTATATTGATGACTATATATACGTATTTCATTTACCTATAGTACTAGTGGTTTTACCTGTACAAATGGTTAATCAGTCCTTGTGTTCAAACTCAAGCAATCAGCCTTCTTCCCCAAACTCCTCTGTGAATCTCTCATGCTCCTCAAGATCAGCTTTACTTACAGTTGGCTTCTGTCTTGCAAGTACTTTATCAAAATCTGCTCTTGTGATTGGTGGTGGCTGGATCTGCAAGTCATACATTCCCAGAGCCAGTTACATTTAAGTCATTATATAAATTAAAAGAAGTGGATGAACGAGGCTAGAAAAGAAATACCACAAATTGACCTTCCTCCAAAGAATTGTGTAATTTTGATGGAAGAGAAGATCATTGAATGTGCATTAATGAAATTGAATTAGGCACATATGATAGTGGCATGCACTATTTAAATCTCTCCCCCACCCCCATCCCCCCTTCTCTTTTCCACTTTTTTCTTCAATCCTACTTTTCCAAAATTGACTAACTACATAAGTTAAAGCATTGAATAAGTCTTTAATAATTCTATTTGGTAAGTTATTGATACCTAGCACTAAACATGATTATAATGCTAAGGCAATGATTTCTCGTCTAGAGCTTTATGCAGTGTCCATTAATAATAGTAATAAATAAAACAGTTTCCTACCCAATACTTACCTTTGAAGCTAGGCCTTGTGCATCAAGTTCCTGCAAGGTAACCTGAACAGCTCCCCGTTCAGTAGGTTCGTAAGGGACCCACATGTCACTAGAGTTCTTTTTGAAGAATTTCGCATCACGGGTTTGACGAACAGGTTCAAATAGAACGTCTTTAACCTATCAAAAGAGAGGAGGTAGCTAACAGCTTTCAGCCATATAATCACACAAAAGGGATGCCAGAAACTAATGTAAACTGGACACTTTACAAATAGCTATATCTGAACTTGAAAATCTTTCTGTTTTGTGAGCTAAATTCTCAAAATCACTTTCAGTTAAGTTATGAGGAGTGTCTCCAAGATGGACCTGATTAAATAAAAAACCTGTTGAGGATATTAAACAAATCGTAAGCTCCAAAAGAATCAATTACTATGGCTCTACCAAAACCACACTAGCTTAAACATGTGCTGCCTTGCCTTTAAATCTGGGAGAGGGATGTAAATTCGCTTATCGAAATGCCTACGGATGGCCTGTATTTAATTTTCCTAAGTCTCAACCCCAAAGCAATGAAGGTCATAAAACTCTTTTTAGCTATAACTTAGGTCCAATGGATCAGAGTTTTCTTACCTGATCCAAAGCATATGGAGTATTCGTGGCGGCAAGAACCAGAACTTTCTGATCATCGCTGCCTACACCCCGAAATGTGTTAAAGAAAATTTCCATTTAAAGATTAACAGTAGAAAAACCAAAGGCAACAATCATTGTTTAATGTAGTTAAGAACTAATGCAGGTTAAAGATAATAGCAGTAGGGAATAAGACGAAAGAGATGTGGACTTAAGATGATGCACCAAGAATGCAAGAACATAGAGTAGGAAGGGATCTATGTCTTCAATCCAGGTCAGACTATACACTCCAGACTCGACTATTGAGAGTTCAAATTGGAGAATTATCTGGTGGTAGAAGTTTGATCACTAGCCATTGCAACATTTTGCATATTTCACTACCATAAGATGGATTAGTGTGAAAACAGGGAAGAGATCCTATGGCCAGAATTTGAGTGAGCATGAGGAAAATGGGAAATGGAACCTGCTTTTCATATGGGCCATGGCCTAAAAAACTCGGCTATAACTAGGAGAATGCTTGATAGTCAACTGACACAGGTACAGCCTGCCTTTGTAGCAAAATTAACTACATCCCAATAAGGCCCATGCACCAATCTCTAAGTAGAAGAAAAATGCAGACAGATAGGGAAACTTTATATGACTTCTACAATCTTTCCCTAAAGTAACAGACAGAGAGCTTAGCAACTGAAACAATAACTGGACCACTTATGGAAAGTAAAAGAGAGAGAAAATGCAGGACAAAAAACAACTTGATGATAGGGAAACTTTTAAATATTGCATATCACCTACTAAAGTATAAGGACGACAGTTGTATTAGTATAAGATAAGCTTGGAACAAAGCTCTTATCCACTTCCAGTGAACACAAAATACCTGCATCTGTATAAGAAGTTCTGTTTTGAAACGTCGAGATGCTTCACTCTCATTGCCTTCACCTCGCTGGCCACATAAGGAATCAATTTCGTCAATGAAAGTAATGGAAGGAGCATTATCACGAGCCATTTGGAAAAGATTTGAGACTAGATTTTTGCTTTCACCCATCCATTTTGAAACAAGGTCTGATGACGAAACACTGTGTATTGACAGCATCTAGCACTCGTCATGTGTTGGCAACATTCCATTAATATAAAGACCAAAAAAAATCTACATCCATGGGCATAGAACAGGAAGTGTAAATCATACATGCATTTGGGAATTCAAATTCACTTGAATGACGTGACAATTACAATAAAAATCAAGTGAAGCAGTCAACCCCAGCCATATAAGAAGTAGACGAAAAAAACTATATAAAAAAAATTTATTAAGAACCGCAACCACACTGAAACTCAAATATCTTAAGTTAGGTATAAGCAAGAATTTTTGATCCATTAATATCCTGACTTGTTGCCTTTTAACAATGTTCTTATGATACTATTTGACAAACAGGAGAAGTCACGGCTGACAGCACAATGAGGTAATTGGCATTGATTGCAAACTTCTTTGCTGCCTTTCTACCAAGTCATTAAAAGACTGAGAAAAAGGAACAAAATATGAAGAGAGCATCCTCATATGCTTACATTCACTCTCCAAGGTATAAATTACACATTCTTGCGTGGTTTGTGTGCATCTTGCAAGTTTCAGTGGAGATCGCATCATGGTCCACTAAAAAAGTTCTTCAAAATCTTCCATCCTAATATGCTCATTTGGAACAGAAGTTCAAATTTCCTGCTTTACAAATAAGCCTAACCAAGCCCCTTTTAACTATAATTCACTAATGAAATTGTGGAAAGCAAGGATCATCACTAAGATATGGGCATTAGTGCACAAAAGAAACATATCAACAGAAAATGGATGAGAATAAGAATGACATATTGACCATGCACAAATGAAACCTAACCAAGTTTGTAGGCTTCTTGCATTTTATTTTATTCATAAATAACATTTCTTGTCAAATTTCTTTGCAAGAGAAACGAAATCTCCGAGCTTGATACATTTCCTTCATTGTTTTTTCCCCCCCTCATAGAAGACCAAATGGAAAAATGGGATCTCGTGTAGAAATTCAACAATAAAATGGTTGATCAGCTGCTAGGGATAAAAGGTTTATATCCTCCTAGGAAGCAATAGTATTACAATACTTGCATGGTCATATTTCTAAGTAAGTAATATAGCAATCTCTCATATAATCTAAACATTTAGACTAAGTTACCTAGAAAATTGATCATACTAGAACACAGAAGATGTATGGGAACACATTACATGACCTACCCAGAACGTGGGATGATGATACTTATACTCAACACACATGTTTCATTAGAAGTTACAATATGACAAGGCTATCCTCAAGTTAAACCCTTATAATTTTTAGCCTGGTTCTCTCCAGAAACTCTATAACGCATATAAGATTTTTGTATTACTTAAACTATCCTCTTTCAAAAAGAAAAGGGAGAAAAAAAGGAGGAAACTTTTGGATTATGAAAATTTGCATATTAGAACAAAGGTGTACCACATTTTAGATTATCCTGGATTGCAGTGAGCAAGTGTAGTAGACTAGTAGTGTATTAAGGTAATCTTTCATCAATAAGAAACCTATATATCCAGCATCCTCTCAATACCATCAAAATTTAAAATCCAGGCCTATAGTTTGGTAAACAAAAAAAGATATTGTGTCCTTCATAGCATTTGAATGAGCATATTGGAGTTTTCCTAAAATATTTCATAGTAATTAAGGTGAACTCATTTATTATCTTAAAATAAACTAATGACTACACCATTTAAAGGAATTGATTCGTGTATCTAAATGTAATCTAACATAATGGAAGGATATCATTTTCTTGGAAATCTAAAGGCTTCCAATTAACTAGTGCAGATCTTGCTACTCTCTTGTAAAGTCATCATGAATATTTGCCTGTCAAGGGCCATAAAACCAGGTATCTTTTCAGTTATTCTACTTCCAAACATTCATTGCTTACATCTCAGTGCATTGCACAATTTAAACCATGAAACTGATATTGTAAAATATTATTAAAAAATAAGCATAAACGATCAAATGGTTCTTAGATATATATATATATATATATAATAAAAAAGAAAAAAAAGAAAAAAATAAAAAGTTATGCGGCAAAACTCAAAGAAGGAGAGGAAGAACTAAGATCGATGATCACATAGATTTCAAATATACAACTCACAATTAAGTGTCATTGGCAACAAGTATAGCCTTATTTCTAAAATCTGCTATTGTAGTTCAATAACTTGCCATCTATAGTTGTTTTATCTGCTATTTTAGTCTAGTTGCTTGCTATGTATTGGTCAAATTTTTACCTAAAGAAAGTTGAATTTGCTTCTGTTGCCACTGCCTTTGCTAAATAGGACTTCCCAGTTCCAGGTGGACCATATAATAGAAAAGCCCTCCACGGTTTTCTCTTCCCTGAAAAAGAGATCAAATGATTCTTTTATTATCAAGATGTACCATATGTGACATGATATTTATATTAGTGGCTCCAGAAGGAAATACTGCAGAAAATGGCCTGGAAGTAGATTGCCAGTTCATGAATCTTTCAGATTTAAGCATTAAATGATAATGTCTCTTTGACTCTTCTTAATGTAGACAGTTCAAATCCCACTGTTTATTAGGAATGGAAAATCAAGTTCTTGATGTAAATTATGTTTAGAAAGTCTTCAGTATCCATACATTGGCACATATGACAAATAGTAAATGTGCCAAATAGCATTTTGCTTTTTATTAATACCAAACAGAATGTTTATCCTCCATCGCCATAAATTCTACTGTCAAGCAGACAGATATAATCATTTTTTAATTCACAGCTAGGTGCAAGGGATGATCTGAATCTGAGCTCATGGCTAAGTAGTGTGCCTCACATATTGAAGCAATGTAAACCCCTCAAACTTTAGAATGAAACTTGATATGCAAAAGGTTTTCAAATGGGTCTTAAAACTTATTAAAGTTGATATTATTACTTGATATATGTCTTTACAATTGGAAGATACACCGTCCAAAATCTAAAAATTAGTGAAGCAATGGCAACAATAATTCTTAAAATATCCTTTCTACCTTCTCTAAACTCAGCTGATTCTTTCATGTTCAGAATTAGGCTGATACTCTGGGCCATCAAAGGCCAATATTTGAGCCTTTTTGAATTCAACTGATAGAACATAAGCCCAATTAACTATAAGAATTTTGCTTTGTTGTTTGGCATGAGCTTTTTATTGTACAACTGTACTACAACATGTCTTCTCCATACATATTTTCAGTTGTTTCTGGTGGGATTTATTTGTACAGTTTCAATTGCAAAAGCAGAGCTTGAAAGTCAGAAATTCTGAGTAATACAATTGGAGCATACAATCTCCACAATTGATAAACTTGAATTTATGGTACCAGTGGCATATTTTTTAATATTCATAAGTTATCAAGTGTCACCATAAACCAAATCAAGCTTATTCACATTGAAAGCATGCCAAGATTCAACAAGTAAACTAAAAGCAAATAACCCAAAACTTAAAAATAATGATTCAGGAACTAACCAGTAAAAAATTGGGGAAACTTCACAGGCAGTATTACAGCCTCTTGCAATGTTTGTTTGGCACTCTTAAGCCCGGCCACGTCACTCCACTTCACGTTTGGTTTCTCCCTAATTATCACAGAATCAAGGCTGGCCCTAAGCTTTGCTTGCTCTGGATCCTTCACATCTTTTCCCACTCCTCCCTCCGACTTTGTCTTTGGTTGGCTAGCAATTGTTGCATCACCACTGGGGGCACCACTGGGGGCAGGCCCACTTCCCCCATTGTCGAGAATAGTCCTTATCTCCTCTGCGCTCTTTAAATATTCCATACTGTTAGAAATACTGAATGATTGTATTGTATTTCTCAAGTAATAGAATATACATAAGTGTCTTTATATAAGAGGCAGAGTGTGTAGTACAAGTAAGTGTGATATACAAGTAAACAAGGTTGGCCTAAAGCCCACATATACTAATACACGTTAACAGCCCCCCTCAAACTTAAGGTGGATGTGAGACCAACTTGAGGTTGTCAACCAAAGTGCGAAGACGTCCCTTAGGATGTGACTTGGTGAAGATATCTACAAGTTGATCTTTAGAAGAAATTGAGATCAGCTTGAGAGTACCATGGACAAGATGATAACGGATAAAATGACAACCGATCTCGATGTGTTTAGTCCGTTCATGGAAGACATCATTGTGAGCAATATGAATGGCACTCTGATTGTCACAATAAAAAGGAGTAGCAGAGGATGTGGATACACCTCAGTCTTTGAGAAGCCACCGTAGCCAAAGGAGCTCAGATGTGGTATCAGCAAGGGCACGATATTCTGCTTCAGTACTGGAGCGGGCCACATGAGTTTCTTTCTTGCTTTGGTGAAGAAATTAGAGAAGAACCAAGAAGAAAACAATAACCAGTGGTGGACCTGCGATTAGTGGGATCTCCTGCCCAATCAGCATCAGAAAATGCACGGAGAAC